>VBSM01000272.1:73469001-73516353 GCA_008086735.1 Cheirogaleus medius
ATATATGCCAAGAACCATCAAGCAGAAACTCAAATCAAAAACGCAATACTCTTTTCTATAGCCCCAAAGAAAATTAAATACTTAGGAGTATACTTAACGAAGGATACGAAAGATTTATACAAGGAGAACTATGAAACACTAAAAAAAGAAGTTGCAGACGACTCTTTCCTCCTTTTTATATTATGACTGCTAAGTTTTAGCTGGGCATGGAGATAATTCACAGAGAGAGTAGACTTAAACTGGAATCAGGGCAAGGATGCTGAAAGACTCCTCCACGAAGTCTTAACACAACCTGTGCAAGGGCAGTCAGGGAACAAGAGCTACAGGCACACCTGCAAGACATATGGGACCTTCACTGTGTAAGGCAGGTTATGGAGAGGACAGGGATGTAAGATAGAGATTTGAGGAATAGAAAGCTATTGGCAGGGCTGCAGAACAAAGAGAAATCTGGTGTAACCCCCAAATTCTGTATCCATATTACAAAGCAGAGGACTCTCCTATAGTTAAGAAAGTTGATGTCTTAGATGCAGCTCACTTAGTGAACACCAAAATCTACACTGTGCTCAGATCCCCTTCTGATGGATAATCACTGATGCTGCTTTAAAAATATTTGAGGTTATTGATGAGTTTCCTCAAACTGAGTCAATAACAAAGCCTAGATTCACTCCAGTACAGATTCAATTGTCTCAGATACTCATACGAGCTACCCAAAAGAAAAAAAGGCATGACTTTTCCTGAGATCAAATAATTTTTACTTCAGTTTCTACATTTTTTAGGCATGATTTCTCAAAATTAATGAAAAAGTCAAGGAGCAAACAAAGCAAGAGAATTAGACTAATTGTTATGAACGAAAAAGTTAACAGAGGCATACCTAGTAATGAGTTAGAGGCTGGAAAAAATACACCAAAAAATTTAAAATTAAAAGAAAATCCTTTATTTTTCCCTTTAATCATATGAAAATTAGTTCAATATGAATAATAGGCAATTTATAGCTAAAAATATAAAACTTGTAGAAGAGAACCTAGGCAAAAATTTTTGTGATATTATGTTAGGCAATAATTTCCTAAGGAGGATACAAAATTAAAAACTATAAAAGGGGGAAAAAAAACCAATGCCCTTTGAGGACACTGTTAAGGGAATAAAAAGCCACATAATGGCAGAAAATAACTGCAAACATATATTTGATACAGTCCTTGGTTCACATATGTAAAAAGAACACTCAAACCTCAATAAAATAACAAACAACTTAATGAAATTTGGACAAACTATTTTAACAGACATTTCACCACAGATATGTGGATGGCAAATAAACACATAGAAAGATGCTCACCATCATCAGTCATTAGAGCAATGTAAATATAGAGATACTGGAATCCTTATGGCCAGCAGCTGAGAATGTATGTGTAACAACTACTTTGGAAAACAGTTGTCAGTTTCTTTAAAATTTAACCATACACATACCACATGTTCCAGTTATTTCACTCTCAGGTATTTACCCAAGAGAAAGGAAATCATATGTCCGTACAAAGGCTTGTAAATCTAAAGCTACATAGTTATGATTCCATTATATGATATTCTGAGAGAATGCTTACTTCAGAAATCCGATTCAGATTATTGTCATAGCCTGGAGGTGAAAGAAGGGAATTGACTGCAAAAAGAAATGAAAAAACTTTTATGGGGTAAAGATATCTACATATATAAATATATAGATATATGTGCACACACACACATATATATATATCAATATATATTGATTGTGGTGGTGGTTATAGGATGATTGTGTGTGTTTCCCAAGATTCATTAAATTGCAAACATAAGAAGAGTGGGTTCTACGTATGTAAATATATAACCCACAGTATGTCTGACTTAAAAAAACTGTAAGCAAAATCAAAGTGAAGGGGCTATGTTAACATCAGACAAATTAGATTTCAAGAAATTGAATATTAACAGATTTTTAAAGGGAATTTTATGATTATTAAATACTCAAAGTATCTGGCATAAATAATAATGCTGTGGTGGTATTCATACCTTATAACAAAGATTCAATTTATATGGAATTAAAACTGACAGAAGTAAAGAGAGAAATAGTACTTGCAAGCCATGGTTGAGTTGCTCTCTCAACTACTAAAAAAACAATTAGAAAAAGAATTAAGCAAGATATAGGAGATAAAATGACAATAACAATACCCCTCAATAAACAAAATGACCAATATCAATGCAACTCAGTCAGTACCTTGACCTAATTATCTGACATTGATAGAAAGTTATATTTAAAAAAAATTTAGAAAAAAATGTTCTTCCTAAACTTGGAAGAAAACAGTAGGTGAATGGATAAACTCTGGTGCATTTAGTCAATGAAATATCACTAGGTGTTCAAAAGAAATGAGTTATCAAGCCATGCAAAGATATGGAGGAAACTTAAATGCACATCAATATGTGAAAGAAGCCACTCTGAAAAGGGTATATACTGTATGATTCCAACTATATGGCATACTGGAAAAGGCAAAACTATGGAGATAGTAAAAATACGTGGTTGCCAGGAGTTGGGGGAAAAGCAGAATGAACAGGCAAAGAGATTTTTAGAAGAGTGAAACTAATCTGTATGATACTATAATGGTGGTACACGTCATTATATATTTGCCCAAACCCAAATAATGTACAACACTAAGAGAGTGGACTTTGGATGATAATGATATGTCAATGTAGGTTCATCAATTGTAAAAAATAGGCCACTGTGCTGGAGATGTTGATTGATAATAAGGGAGGCTATACGTGTATGGAGACAGTGAGTATATTGAAAATGTCTGTTCTTTCCTCTCAATTTTGCTGTAAAACTAAAAAAAAAGTCTTTAAAAAGTTTATATGTTACTTTCACAAGAGAGACAAGCATATTGTCAATGTGCTTGATGATAAAACAAATATCTATCAATTTCAAAAGATTGACAGTATACAGAGTATGTTCTTTCACCATGACAGAGTAAACTACACAAACCTATGGATTTATATGGTCAATTGAAATTTGAAAAAGTTGCTTTGGCAAAATGAGAAATCTGGTGCTCACTAAGTATATGATTAAACCTGGATTCTTTCACAGGGAGTCTTTCACCTTAAATTGTCTACCTGAAGTAATGCAATGTGAAATATACAGCATCATCTACAAACTATTCTCATTGAAAATATTCCAACTCCGTCAAATCAAGACTGTAGAATTAGCTTTCAATTTACTCCAAATGATGTGTAAATATACTACACTACATCAGTATTTGAGAAGCCATCGGTTAAGGTTTTCATAAAATTTGCAACACCAAAAAAATAATGAGACAGAACCACTTAAAATTTGTTTAAGTAAAGGAGTTTTCCTTAATCTAAATTCCTTTTACATCCCCATCTTTCTGTGTAGTCAGAACTAGCATATAACATTTTGAAAAGAAAGCAAGTCTTTAGAGATCACAAACAACTAATTTCACACTACAAGCAGTCGTAAATAGAGCTAAATTCCCTTTAGTAATACACTATTTATCTTTGTGCTTCATTGAGTTCAAAGAAAAGCATTTTTCAGAGTGTAAGTAATTAACTTCTCATTTTTTTCTATTCCAGAAAGAACGTTATCAGAAAGCATGGGATTAGGAAGCGACAGAGCTATCAGAGTTATTCTTAGTGTATGAAATTTCAATTTAGCAAAACATGTAAAACCCTAAAGGCAGTTAAGACTCAATATAGGGAAGCCATTTTGTTTTCAAAGTATATTTATTTTGCATCATCACTGACCCTACTGATTTTCTGCTCAGTTCAAATGAGTAGGTATTAGGGTCAGAAATTATTCGATGCTATACATTCATTACCAAATCAATGCCATGGTTTACCTAGAAAATTTCCTGAAAAACCCTATCAAGCTATTTGTACAAAATAAAGCTTACAATGTAGAAATTTTCTAAATCTGGCATCAAGATTTTACTCTAAAACAAGCTAAAATAATCATAAATTTATTAAATATGTACTTTATATCATTAGGGAAGATTAGAAATTGGTCTATTACCAAATACCCACACATTGGAAGAATTATAAATTTTTGTCCTATGCTTATTAAAAGCTATATTTATTTTAATATCCATATATTATAAGATAATATAAAATAATTCATAGATGTGTAAAAGATAATAAAGATATAAAATGAGTTATAAAGAGAGATGGTTTGAAGATGATGGTGATGGCATAGTCATAGTTATTCTTCTTTTTTCTCTCCCCATATTCTTCAATAAGAACAGACAAAGCCACTAGGATATAGAACTAAAGACCCTTGTCCGTACCAATTCTTGGTGACAGAATACCCTCCACAGACCCATAAATACAAGTGGGTGGGAACAAACCACTGGCAGGTATGAGTCTTAGAGTGTGGCCATAACAGTATGGGAAGAACCACACAATAATAAATTTGGCTTCTGCTGAAATGCCCAGAGTTATCAGATACCACATTGGGCCAAGATGAAAGGGCAGTGGAAACTGGGAGAAAGTTATTGGAGAGTAATTTCATTAGTAATGCAAGGACTTATAGTGCTGGAGCACTGTAAACATTCTGAATCCTATAAATATTCTAAACTAATAAAACTCAACACCCTGATAAAACAAAACTCCATGCTATGAAGAAATTGTAGGGAGTAGAATCCAAATTGAGCAGGACATGTCAATGGAGTAAAAACAGGATAAATTCCCAATAAAAGGCAAAAGGGAAGGAAAAGTGATGGATTTCACAGGTACAAAGCTATGCATATATCATTTCTTTATGAAACCAGAAGATGGAGCTGCTATGAGAACTTCACTATAACATATGAACATTTTTAGGATTCAATCAAAGCAGGATTTAGAGGAAAAATTATAGTTATAAATGCTTATGTCGGGGAAAAGAATTCTAAAATCAATGACCTAAGGTTCCACTTTAAGATATAATAAAAGACAGAGAAAAATAATACAAAAGTAGGTAGAAGAATAAAATAATAATAAGCACAGAAACCAATGAAATAGATAAAAAAAACAGAATATAAAGAAAATTAACAAGGTCAAAACCTGGTTCTTTGAAAAGACCAACAAAATTGGTAATCCCCCCAATCTCCTAACTACAGCAAAGAACAGAGAACACAAATCAGCAACAACAGGAATAAAAAAGGCAATGTCAACAAAAATCCTACAGACATTAAAATGATACTTAGAGCATACTATAAACCACTTTATGTCCACAAATTTGGCAACTTAAATGAAATATTTAAATTTGTGGAAAAATATGATTTATAAAAGTTCATGTAAGAAAATAAAATCCAAAAAGACCTATATCTTTTGCAGAAAAAAACTTAGGCCCAGAGGTTTTCACTAATGAATTCTATCAAATGTTCAAGTAAAATAGCATTAATTTTACACAAGATTTTTTCTGCAAGTAGAGAAGAAGGAAATATTTCTCAACTAAATTTATAAAGCCAGCATAACCCTAATAGAAAAATATGATAAGGTCATTACAAAAATAAAATTTCAGACCAGTAATCGTCATGATTATTGGTATAATGGTCCTTTAAAAATATGAGTGTGGCAAAGTCATAACATGTAAGCAAAATGTTTGTACCCCCATAATATCCTGAATAGAAAAAATAAAAAAAAATTGGAAGGGAAAAGAATATTTTGAAATTAAACAAAATAGAAAAATGATAATACACCATGACTAATTAGGGTTTATATAGGATATTCAAGCTTGGTGCAATACTAAAAGACCAATAAAAGATATTGATCACTTCTTATGAGTACAGAAAATGTTATAGGTGTTTTACAAGTATTAATATGTCTCACAATAAATGTTGAGAAAATAGAGACATAATTTGCAAATGTCTATCAGAAATGATTTTAAAATGAATATAGGCATACCTTGTTTTATTATGCTTTCCTTTATTAGGCTTCACAGATATTGTGGGTTCTTTTACAAATTAAAGATTTGTGGCAACCCTGTGTTGCACAAGTCTGTCGACATTGCTTTGTCCACAACATATTTTCACTTTGTGCCCCTATGTCACATCACGTTTGGATAATTCTCTCAATATTTAAGACATTTTCATTATCATTATATCTATCATGAATGATTTATGATCACTGATCTTTGATATTACTATTGTGATTATTTGGGCACTATAAACCACACCCATATAATTTGGTGAACTTAATAAATGTTGTGTATATTCTGACTACTTCACTGACCATTCTCCCATCTTTCTCCTTCTCCTTAGACCTCCCTATTCCCTGAGACACAGCTATATGGAAATTAAGCCAGTTAACCCTACAATGGCCTCTAAATGCTCAAATAAAAACAAGAGATGCATGCCTCTTACATTAAATCAAAAGCTGGAAAAGATTAAACTTAGTGAAGAAGGCATGTTGAAAACCAAGATAGGTGAAAGCTAAGCTTCTTGTACCAAATTGTTAGACAAATTGTGAATGCACAGAAAGATTTTTGAAGGAAATTAAAAGTGCCACTAGTAAGGCTGGTGCGGTGGCTCATGCCTGTAATCCTAGCACTTTGGGAGGCCACTGCAGGAGGATCCCTTGAGGTCAGGAGTTCGAGACCAGCCTCTACTAAAAAAATAGAAAGAAATTAGTTGGACAACTAAAAATATATAGAAAAAATTAGCCAGGTGTTGTGGTGCATGCCTGTAGTCCCTGCTATTTGGGAGGCTGAGGCAGGAGGGTCTCTTGAACCCAGGAGTTTGAGGTTGCTGTGAACTAGGCTGACATCATAGCACTCTAGCCCAGGCAACAGAATGAGACTCTGTCTCAAAAAACAAAAAACAAAACAAAAATAAATAAATAAACAAATAATAAAAGTGCCACTAGTGAACGCACAAAAAGAAGATAAGAAAGTGAAAGAACTTTATTGTTGATATGTAGAAAGTTTCAGTGGTCTGCATGAATGATCAAACCAGCCACAGCATTGTCATAACCCAAGACCTAATCCAGAGCAAGGCATTAACTCTTCAATTCTCTGAAGGCTGAGAGAGGTGAAGAAGTTGCAGAAGAAAAGTTGGAAGCTAGCAAAGTTTGATTTGTAAGGCTGGGGGAAGGAAGCTCTCCATAACATAAAAGTGCAATGTGAAGCAGCAAGTGCTGATGTAGAAGCTGCAGCAAGTTATTCATAAGATCTAGATTCGATTACTGATGAGGTGGCTACACTAAGCAGCAGATCTTCAATGTAGATGAAACAGCCTTTTCTTGGGAGAAGATGTCAGGCAGAGCTTTAATAGCAGGAGAGAAGTCAATACCTGGCTTCAAAGCTTCAAAGGATCAACTGGATCTCTTATTTGGGAGCTAATGCAGCTGGTGACTTTAAGTGGAAGCCAATGTTCATTTACCATTCCAAAATTTTTAGGGCCCTTAAGAATTATGCTAAATCTACTCTGCCTGTGCTCTATAAATGGAACAACAAAGTCTCAATGACAGGACATATTACTGAATATTTTAAGCCCACTAATGAGACCTACTGCTCAGAAAGAAAAATTCTTTTTAAAATATTAATGCTTCTTGAGAAAATACTTGGTAACCCAAGAGCTCTGATGTAGATATAGAGAGGGATTAATGTTGTTTTCATGTCTGCTAACACAAGATCCATTCTGAAGCCCATGGATCAAGGAGTAATTTCTACTTTCATGTCTTATTATTTAAGAAATACAACTTGTAAGGCTATAACTGCAATAGACAGTTATTCTTTTGATGGAACTGGGCAAAGTAAATTGAAATCCTTCTGGAAATGATTCTTCATTCTAGATGTCATTAAGAACATTTGTCATTCATGGAAGGAGGTCACAATATCAACATTATCAAAGGTTTTGAAGAAAATTCCAACCTTCACAGATTACTTTGAAGGATTCAAGACTTCAGTGGAGGAAGTAGCTGCAGATGTGGAAATATCAAGAGCTGCAGAATCAAATGTGGAACCTAAAGATGTAACTGAATTCATGCAACCTCAAAAATAAAGCTTTAATGGATGAGGAGCTGATTCTTAAGGATGAGTAAAGAAAGTAGTTTCTTGACATAGAATCTACTGCTGGTGAAGATACTGTGAACATTGCTGAAAAGACAACAAATGATTTAGGATATTAAATAAACTTATTTGATAAAGTAGCAGCATTATTATTTGCTGATGAAAATGTTTTGAGTAGAGAATTTATAAAAAAAATTAGAAATATGATGTTATGTATACACTTGCCTCTCCCTCTTTCCCCACCACCCTGGGAGTGGGGAGCAGAATATGAGCTCATCTAAATATGAATATGGCCACAAAGCTGTGGAGGATTATAAAGCTTGGACTTCTTTGCCTTGGCATTACATTGTCACCTAGAGAGCAAAGTGCTATAGCAACACCATGTCAGATGAGACAATTAGAAGGAGCCAGTAGATTATGTGGGGCATTGAAAGCTTTTCAAACCCTCTTATGAGAAATCAATGAAGCTCTACCTAAAAATATAATAATTACTTATTAGCTCTGCCTTTTGTTCCTGAACTTGAAGTCCCTAAACTGTAAAATCTAAATAACAGTTGAATGGTTATTAAAATTCATTTTTAAGTCAACTGTGGCATCAATTCTCATTTATTCCGACTTGTGACTAGTTTCTTCTTGTTCTTTTTTATTTTTTATTAGCACTAGAAAAAGTGGGAACAAAATATGTATTGAAATGCATATTGGAAATAAAAATGCCTTGAACATCACTGATATTCTCCCAGAATATACATCTCTTAATCTCAGTGTGTATTGTAGTCAGTATTTGTATATGTTGCTTGAATTTAGATTGTATAGTAAGAATTTAATGTGTTCATTTGTTTTTAATAAATTATATATATGACTTGCTCAAAAAACAAAACAATATGAAATAAACTTAGTTGATAAAGTAACAGCAAAGTGTGAGAGGACTGATTCCAATTTTGGAAGAAGTTCAACTGTAGGTAAAATGTTATGAAACAGCATCACATCCTACAGAGAAATGAGTAGCAATAATAAGAGTCAATTATGGCTGGACTTGGTGGCTTACTTCTGTAATTCTTCCACTCTGGGTGGATTGCTTAAGGCCAGGAATTCAAGACCAGTCTCCAACAACATAGTGAGACCTCCTCTCTACAAAAATAAAAGAATTATCCAGGTGTGGTGGCATGCATTTATAGTCCCAGTTACTTGAGAGGCTGAGGCAGGAGGATCAGTTGAGGCAGGAGTTTGAGGTTGCAGTGAGCTATAATGAGGCCACTGCACTCTAGCCCTGGCAATAGAATGAGACCTTGTGATCTTGTCTCAATTAACAAGAACAACAACAAAAAGAAGAGTCAATCAATGTAGCAAACTTCATTCACCGCATTTGTCTTATTTTAAGAAATCACCAGAGCCACCCCAACCTTCAGCAACCAATACCCTGATCTGTCAGCAGCCATCAACATCAAGGCAAGACTCTCCACCAGGAAAAAGATTATGACTTGCTGAAGGCTCCAGTGATGGTTAGCATTTTTTAGCAATAAAGTATTTTATTTACTTACTTTTATTGATACACAATAATTGTACATATTTATGGGGTACATGTGATATTTTGATACATGCATACCATGTATAATGATCAAATTAGGATATCCATCACCTCAAACATTTCTCATTTCTTTGTGTTGGTAACACTTCAAATCTTTTCTAGCTATTTTGAAACATATGCTAACAATAAGGTATTTTTAAAATTAAGTTATATGCATCATGTTTGTAGACAATACTATTTCACACTTAATAGACTACAGCATGATATAAACATAACTTTTGTATGCACTGGGAAAAAATTTGTGTGAACTGTTTTATTATGTTATTTGCTTTGTTTGGGTGTCTGGAAGTGAACCCATGATATCTCTGAGGCATGTCTATATTTCCTGTCACCTGAAGTAGTAATAATTGTAATAATGTATTAGTTTCCTATGACTGCTATAAAACATTACAACACAGTTGGTGACTTAAAACAACAGAAATTTATTCTCTCACAGTTCTGGAGGTCAGAAGTATGAAATCAGTATCACTAGACTAAATCCAGAGTGTCAGTGGGGCTTCCCTCTGAAGGCTCGAGAGGAAAGTCTCTTACCTCTGTAATTGTCTCTTGCATCTTCTGGTGGCCTCCATCATTCCTTGAGTTGTGGTTGCATCGTGGCCACAATGCGTATTGTGTACCATTCTCTGTGCTAAGTGCTGCAAATGTAATATCTTCTTTAATTTCACACAGTCCCAGTGAGTTTGCATTTTTAAATGAATCACTGGTTTGGAGCAAAAATTAGGAAATTTTACAAATTAAAAATTAGAGTAAATGCAATTGTGGTGATACAGAGGACACGATAGAGCCAAATTCAGAAATGTGTAAAAAATGGTGGTACTTAATTAAATATAGCAAGTAAAATGCAACAGAAATACATCAGAAAATAAGATATTTTTAGAAATATGAGATAAGAATATTTGTATTTAGAAACAGATAGCTAGGCTAAATGTCATTTATTTAAAAATATTGTCGGATAACTCAAGATATCAAATAGCACAGAAAAATATTTGTGCCCCTGTAATATGCTTAAATTAAAAAAAATAAAAAATAAATAAAAATAAAAGAAGAAATATTATGCCAGCCACACAAAAAGAACTATATTTGTTTTAGATTCTGTTCAAAAATTTACACAAAAAATTAGCAGCCAAATAAAGTACCATGTATAATTCAGAATTAAAAGAAAAACTATTAGAATCATATCTTGGTTTATGAAATAAATAGGTCAGAGTATATATTATACTTTTCAAACAAAAAACCTACTTAAATATAAAATTTAATAAAGGAGAAAGAATTAATGTCATTCAATAAAAAGTAATGTTATATTTGAAGCAAAAACTAAAAAATAATGATGGTACAGAAGAAAGTAACATTGAGTATACTTTTATTATTAATAAGGCATAAACAAAAGTTATAACATTGTTCTTGAATTTGGTAGTCAAATATGTGGTTATCACTATAATTTATAATACAATGAAAACTATCTTCTTATCATGGGTTCCCTAAAAATGACTTGAGGCAAAGCTTGTATGTTTCATCTTTATTGCTTGCAATCCACCGAAGCAAGAATGATTGAAAAAAAAGCAAGTACAATAAGCTAGGAGGCAGAGTAAGTACAAGGTGATACATTATTATACTCGTCACAGCCTCATAGGAGACTTAGGTTATATTTTAGTCACATTAATCACCCCTGGACACTTCAGAACCATCCATCTAGCCCAAAAGGATGAGCAAATAATCTGCTAGTTTCTTCTTATTTCCTGTCTCTCAACATGAAATATTCACTCTGTGAGATTTTAACTTCACCATACATCTGGATTATATTATGCAGTCCCTCCTAGCAGCCAGAGAGCCCCACTGATTCAGGATTATGTCATTTGGTACGTTTGTAAAGATCCAGTCTCTGTAAACTGGATTAGGTAAGACCTGGATGTTGGAGTATCTGTAGCTCCTGACTCAGTTATGATAGTGAGAGTTATTCTGAAGCCTGACTCTTGCCATTGAAAGAACATGAGAGGGGCAGTGGTGTTAAGGTGAAGAGTCAGTGGCAATGGTGACCAGGATTTCAACCATGGAACTGACCATCAACCACAAAACATAGCAGGTGGCCAAATTACAAGGTCAAGTAAGGCTGACCAAATCTTGGGAGGTGCATAGATTAATAGAATACCCCTGCACCATTCAAATTTACCAGCTCCTTTTTATTATACCTGAATCTTCTGTGAGAACACACTGCCATCATTTTTTCCTCAAGAGTGGAGGTATAATCCCAATTCTTAAATGAGTGCCCTGTTAAAATTCTTAAAATATATTAAGGAAGATAATCAAATGAAGCTAACATAGCTGGTGGACATTACAACTGGTCCTATGGCCTTGACTAATATTCATACTTTTCCTTCACCACCCATTTTAGATTTTCTTCCCTTTATCGAGCAAGTCAAATGGTTTATGTTGCTTGCCTGGTATTATAACTCCAGTTATCCATCCATTCATTTCTTCAGAATCTTTCTCAACATAGCTTTCCATGAAACACAAACAAATGATTAGAATCCCTATATGAGATGAAGTAATTTCTTCTTAGCAATATTAAGCATATAACAAAGATGATCAAAACACAGAGTGGATGAGACAATATGATGGATTTTTGAACATTTAAGTCAAGAAAATACTTGTAATTAATACCCTATTAAATCAATGATTGTCAAATTGGGCTAAAAATTCATCTATATACACTTTACAAGAAAATACATCTTAAAAAGACTGGTCAAATATAATAATGTGGACAAAGTTATATCTGGCAAATGAAAATAACATAAAGAAATAATGTTATAGTCATGCCAGAATACCAGGAAATAATCATTAAACAGAAATATGTCATCACTTTATTTTGAGACAAAGTTCAATTATGTAAATATTATTTATTTTTCTGAAACACCCTCTAACATAGTTAAAATATATAAATCAAAATAAAATAAAAAAACTAAAGAGACAATGCTGGAAATTTCAACATGGCATTAATCTGTTTTGACAAATTAAAGAGAGCAAATACTTTCATATATACAAACCTTAAGTGTTATTATAATATACTCAAATTAGTAGTTAGTTAATTAATAAAATAAAAAATGAGAATATATCATGTCTCAAGCAACAGAAAAAATTTATAAATTTTATCATACATATCACTGGAAAGTGTATATTGTGACAAATGGATGTCTGGGAAAAAATACTTATTTCCAAAATTGAACTTTTAAAAAGGAGAAAAGAATAATGAAAGATTAATAACATATTATGATATTTCATGCTATATGGTTTTACAGATCACATAAGAACAAAGAAAACTCCTGAATATAGTTTAGGAATTCTCTTATGCTAGAAAAAAATCAGATGTAGAAAACATTTAGTTCAATCTTGCTCATTATATAAAAATCCTCACTAAAATAGAAAACAGTAGTTAATGGTGCATTAAAAATAATTTTCCACTATAATTAAGTGAAACTTATTTCAGGAATTCAAAGCAAGTATAAAATTAGGAAATGTATTGATATAATACTCCACATTTTAAGCCAAATTAGAAAATCTGATGAGCTTCTTAATAGATGACAAAAATGAACTTTCTATAATCTAATACTATTTATGATGAAACATTTAGAAAAATTAGAAATAAAACACTATAAAAGCCAACATAATGTGTTATAATATTTTAAATATACTTATTAAATATTTTTGATACAAAAATAACATTATGAACATCTGTGTAATCAACTCTCAGCTCCATATATTAATGTTACCAATTAAAATAATATGTGTCATGCATACTATATTTAAGTATGGCGAATATATTCTGGCATTCACTGTGATTTGTTTTACTTTAGTGTATTGTTGACCAATAGGTATTTTAAATTTATAAAATTATATCTATTATTCTTTTACTTAAGCATTCATACTTTTATATATTGTTTAAAAATGCATTTTAAACTTAGTTTTCCTTTAAACATTTTAGAGTTTTACTTTTCACATTTGGCTTTTAATACACCTGACAATGACTTCGGTGCATGATTAACAGAACAAGTACAATTTAATTTTTTTTATATGAATACTCAACTGATGCAGAATCATTTACACACCTGCAAGGCAACATCCTATATTATTGAACTGTATGTGCCCCATTATAGCTCTGTTATCTCTCCTCTGCTCCATTGGTCTTTACAAGTTCTTCACTGTAACTTAATCACTATAGGTTTCCAATAATCTTGATATCTAGTAATGCAAACCCTTAAAACTTATTATGTTAAAAATTATACTATTCTTAATTTTTAAAAAAATTTCATATTAATTACAGCATCAGTTTTGCCACATTTTATGTACATAACAAACTGAAAATGCTAGACCTGCATTGAATTTTTAGATTGATATGAGGATAATTGTCATCTTTACAAATGTAATTCTTCACTTCCATGTTTAAGGTGTATCCTCACCTTTATTCAGGTTTTTGTTAATATTGCTCAATAAAGTGTTACATTCTTCCCCATAAAGTATATTCCACATTTTATCACAATTACTGTTTGGTATTAGAAATTGTATTTTTCTAAAAGTATGTAGTCAATTCAACCTGCACCATGAGAAATCTTTTTGGTGATGTAAGTGTTCTGTACCTTGATCTCTGTATTACTTCTTAAAACTGCAGATTAGTCTACAATTATCTCAAAAGAAAAAGCTTAAAAAAATAGAACAAGCCTCTTTAACTGCTCCCAAAGTATAAATTTTAACTGTTGTTAGTGCACAGAAATATGATGGCTTTCATATTGATTATGTATCTATCATGGCTACTAAATTATAATTTACGATTAGTTTCTTTGTGAATTTATGAGGCATGTTATATAGACAACCATATTATCTGAAAATAAAAACATTTATGTTTATTTATTTGCTATTTTTATTCTATTATTTATTTTCTTTATCTTACCACACTGCTGAGCCTTAAGTTGAAGAGAAGTAACAAGCATTTTTATCAGAATCTTATTTAAAATACAACAAATTCTAAACTTTAATTGCTTTGAAGTATAACATAAGTTTTATTGGATATGTATAGTTCAGATTAAGGAAGTACATTTTTGATTATGCTTCTAGCCACAAGGCACTGGATAAACCCAGCTGCCTAAAATAATGGCAAATCAAACAAAAATATATGAAACAATGCTTTTCATACATGAGATGCTCTATACAACACAATATAGCCATACCTGGCATAGGGGAAACAAACAAGGTGTTTGTTCTCACTTGCATCTAGGCCATAGAACAGGGAGGAAAAACTCAAACAGAGTCTGGCAATCTTGTTGAGTTCAGGAGACATACAACAGAGTTTGGAGAGGTCAAGAAAATTAAAATTTATGAAGTGAAATATTGCAGATGATGCAGTTGAATATTGATGAGAGTTCTGGAAAACTATAGAGGAAAAAGAAATATTGGTTCATGTGTAGGAAGAAAGAACCAAGCTCATGGGAAAAGTCACCAGAGAATAGGGGGACCAATCAAATTGAA
Source organism: Cheirogaleus medius (assembly GCA_008086735.1). Lineage (NCBI taxonomy): Eukaryota > Metazoa > Chordata > Mammalia > Primates > Cheirogaleidae > Cheirogaleus > Cheirogaleus medius. Next base: position 73,484,109 of record VBSM01000272.1, read on the forward strand.
GTATAAAGAGAAATAGAAACAAAAATTTCCAATCTCAGGAATGAAAGAGAGAGCATCTGTCCAAATTCTATATATACTAACATGATAGTAAGAAAATACCATTAACCAATTGACATAATAAATTCAGCAAATTGAATTAAATGGAAAAATTCCTTTAAAAATACAAACTACTAAAGCTTACTCAGGAAAAATTTGATAACCTCAGTTACTCTCCATAAAAGAATTTAAATTCATGTTTAAAATATGTCTAACACACAAAAAATTTCAGGGCCCAGTGGTCTCTGGCTAGTTCTCCCAAACATTTGAGAAAGAAATAATATTAATCTTACATAAACTTTTACAGAAAATTAAAGGAAAAGGAGCAATTATCAGTGGATTTTGAGGCCAAGACTACCTTGAATCCAAAACCAGTCAAACACAATACATATAAAAAAAACTACAGACCGATAACATTCACGAATAATATTTCTCAAATCTCTAATATTTTACCAATTTTACCCAGAAAGATATAAAACTGTTACTATATCATGACCATTCAAGGTTTTTACCCCAAAAATGAAAAAATTCAACCTATATTCATGATGAAATCTCCCAGACAAGTAGTAATAGAAGGGGAAGTCTTAAACTGATAAATATCACCTACAAAAATTTTAAAGCTAACATTATCCAAATTCTTTGCCTTAAAATCAGGAAGAGATTGACAATGCTTATTTTCACCACTTCTGTTTAAGATTGTATAGGAAATTCTAGCCAGAGCAACAAAACCAATAGAATAAATAAAACTCATACATTTTAGAAAGGAGGAAGTGAAATCTTACAGAATCTACAAAATAGGTAATAAAAATATATGAGTTTATCAATGTCAAAATATAAAAAGTAATTGTGAAAAAATAAATTACATTCTACTGCTAGCAGCAAATACTTTGAAAATTAAAATTAAAGAAAATCTTATTTATTTATAATACCATACAACATGAGATTTTAGGGATAAATTAACAAACTCATGCAGAATCTGTGTATTGAAAACATTAAATTTGGAGAAACTTTAAAGAAGATTTAAATTAATGGAGAAATAAGTTAATGATGCATAAGACATAAAATTGTTAATATGTGACTTCCTGAAATCAATTTAAAGATCCAATGTAATCCTTATCAAAATTGAGTAGGCTTTTAAATACAAAGTTACAAGTACTATATTGTTAAAATGTCCATACTGCCTAAAGTGATCTAAAGAATTAATGCAATTCCTATCAAAATACCATCGTCATTCTTTACAGATCTAGAAAAAATAATTCTATGCTTTGTATGAAACCAGAGAAGACCTTTGTAGCCAAAGAAATCTTAAGCAAAAAGAACGAATTGAGAGATACCAGTTTATCAGACTTCAAGCTTTACTACAAGGCTATAGTAACCAAAACAGCATGTTACAGGTAAAAGAACAGAGATATAGACCTTTGAAACAGGACAGAGAACCCAAATATAAAACCATCCTCATATAGTCATCTAGACTTTGACAAAGCAGACAAAAATATACATAGTGGAAAATAATTTCTATTCAATGAATGGTGCTGGGAAAACTAGATAGCCACATGCAGAAGACTGAAACAGGATCTGCACCTTTCACCTCTAACAAAAATTAACTCATGGTGGATAACAGACTTAAACCTAAGGCATGGAATGATAAGAATTCTAGAAGAAACTGTTGGATAAACTCATATAGACATTGGTCGAGGCAAAGAATTTATGAATAAGACCCCAAAGGCAATCACAGTGACAACAAAAATAAATAAAGGAGGCTTGATCAAATAAAAAAGCTTCTGCACAGCCAAGTAAACTATTACAAGAGCAAACAGGTGACCTACAGAATGGGAGAAAATATTCACATGTTACACATCCGATAAAGGGCTGATAACTAGAATCTATATAGAACTCAAGAAAATCATCAAGAAAAAATCAAACAACCCTATCAAAAAGTGGGCAAAGGACATGAACAGAAACTTTTCAAAAGAAGACAGACTAATGATTAACAAACATATGAAAAAATGCTCAACATCTCTAATCATCAGGGAAATGAAAATCAAAACCACAATGAGATATCACTTATCTCCAGTGAGAATGGCCTTTATAAAAAAGTTCCAAAACTATATATGTTGGCATGGATGCAGAGAGATAGGAACACTCATATATATAGGAACTTATATATAGGCCTTCATTCATATATATGGGAACACTCAGCGTATACTGCTGGTGGGACTGCAAACTACTACAACTTCTGTGGAAAGTAATACAGAGATAACTCCATATTGAATTATTTGAGATAATTCAAAGAGGTAAAAGTAGAACTACCATTTGATCCTGCAATCCCATTACTGGGCATCTACCCAAAGGAAAAAAAGGACATTCTGTAAAAAATACATCTGCATTCAAATAGCAGCATAACTGACAATTGCAGAGATGGGAAACAACCCAAGTGCCCAACAATACATGAGTGGATTAGTAACATGTGGTATATGTATACCATGGAGTACTACTCAGCCACAAAAATCAATGGTAATCTACCACCTCTTGTGTTTTCCTGGATAAAGCTGGAGCTCATTCTACGAAGTGAAGTATCACAAAAATGGAAAAACAAGCACCACATATACTTACCATTAACTGATCATCACTTATGTGCACATATAGTAGTAACATTCATCAGGTATCATGCAGACGGGAGCAGAGAGGAGGGGATGGGTATATACACACCTAATGGGTGCGGTGCACACTGTCTGGGGGACGGACACACTTGAAGTTCTGACTTGGTGGGGCAAAGGCAATATATGTAACCTAAACATTTTTACCCTTGTAATATTCTGAAATAAAAAATAAATTAATTAATAAATAAAAATAAGCAAAGGATTGAATAGACAATCCTTTGAGACATTTGTATGTCTCAAAAGAAGACATACAAATGACCTACAGGAACATGACAAATGCTCAACTTCATTAGTTATCAGAGAAATGCAAATCAAAACTACAGTGAGATACCATCTCATGCCTGTTAAAATGACTTTCATAAAAATGACAGACAATAATGAATGCTGGAGAGGTAATGGAGAAAACAGAATTCTCATATACTGTTGGTTGGAATGTAAATTAGTGAAATTTTGGAAAGCACTGTGGATGTTCCTCAAAGTACTAAAAATATAGCTATCATATGACGCAGTAATCTCACTGCTAAGCATATCTATAAGAAAGGAAATCAGTATTTTGAAAAGATATCTTCACTCCCATGTTTATTGCAGCAAGCACTATTCACAATAACCAAGATTTGGAATCAACCTAACTGTCCATCAACAGATGAGCGGATAAAGAAAATCTGGTATATATACACAATGGAATATTATTCAACTTTAATAAGTATGAAATCTTGCCATTTATAAGAACATGGATGGAACTGGAGAACATTATATTAAAGTAAAATAAGGTAAGCATAGAAAGATAAATTCACAGGTTCTCACTCATATGTGAGAGCTAAATATTGAAATAATTGATCTTATGGAGACAGAGAGTAGAATGATGGTTTTCAGGGGCTGGGAAGAGTAGCGAGGTATTGGGGATAAAGTAGGGCTGGTTAATGGATACAAAAATATAGTCAGATAGTTGTATAGAATTAATAATATTTGATATGATAAAGTGACTATAGTTAATAATAAGTTAAGGCATACTTTAAAATAGCTAAAAGAGTGAAATTGGAATGTTTTAGACCCAAAGAAAAAATGCTGGAGGTGATGGATACCCCAATTACCCTGATTTGATTATTACACATTGTACCTCTGTATCAAAACATCACATGTACCCCATAAATATGTACAACTATTATGTACACTTAATAATTTTAAAAAGAGATCAATGCTTATGAATGTTGAAAGTTGCACTTAGATTAAAGGAAAACGTACTCCTGCAGATAGCTGCAGACCATAGGTCTAACAGGCATCCTCAAACTACAGCCTGCGGGTCACATGCGGGTGTTTTTGCTCATTTGTTTTTTTTTACTTCAAAATAAGATACGTGCAGTGTGCATAGGAATTTGTTCATAGTTTTTTTTAAACTATAGTCCAGCCTTCCAATGGTCTGAAGGACAGTGAACTGGCCCCCTGTTTAAAAAGTTTTGAGGACCCCTGGCTAGAATCTAGGACTAGTGGTCCAATACAAAACCTTTTGTAAGGTTTATATTCTTTGATAACATTCATCTTAAACTTTATGGGCGAGGTAGGGGCATTGTTTCCCTAATGACACCTCAAATTTTAAACATAATGGTAATTGTTTTTCTCTTTTGAGCTAAGTGTTATAGTAAAATTTGAATAATCAATGAGTTTACAGGATTCTTCCCCCTAACTAACATCAAGTTCTAACTGATAGACACGTGTGTGCAGTTGATAGGAAACAATCATTCCTATCTCTAATTTGTAATTGACAATCCTATCTCTTTTGCTTTCATCATTCTGAACAAACAAGAATTCACTACATATTTTAGATGAGTGAAGTAAAAAATGTAGTCATAAAAGAAAGTTTGGCCTGTTGTGTCTTTTATTCTATAACCTTAGGAGCCTCTTGTGTAAGCAGTGACATTGAGCCTAATTAGCTTTTAATCCCTGTGTCTGTGCCATTGTAAACAAGAGGCATCAATGATCTCTTGTAGAGGACAGAAAGATGAGAAAGCACCTACACTTTAGATGGCACCTCTGTCTGTTTGGGACCTCCTCCCTTTCCTCCACTTAGAAAGTGGAGGTAGCCCTTTTATAGGAATTTACATTGTACATAAGATATAAGAAAATAATAAAACCAAATTCAGCTAGAACCATCTGAAAGAAAATTCATAATCACAGACTATGACAACTATTCTTATTTGAAATAAGAAATGCAATGACAGTTACAGTCTGAAATATATACTGGATCCTTATATAGTTTGTTCAGAATGATGAAAACAAAAAAGGCAGGATTGTCATTTATAAAATAGAGATAGGAATGATTGTTTTCTATCAACTGCAGACAAATGTGTGGATCAATTAGAGATTGATTTCGGTTGGAGGGAAAAATCCTATAAAGTTGTTAGCTCCTTTGAGATGTTCTGGATGACCTTTAAGTCACTTTCTTACTTTCCGATTCTATTGTCATTATCTTATACTGGAAATTAGATACATCCTATGAAAGCTTTGCTTAGAAAAATAATCTGCCTTTGAAATAATAAACATTTACTTTGGCTAAAGGAGACATAAAAAAGTTTCTTTCTAAAAACTGTAAGTCATATTTGGATAATATGCTTTCCTGCCAAAATAATAAACACACTAGGAAAAATTTCTAAAATATTAATTATATTTTATAAAAATGATTTAAAGAAATAAAAGTATAATAAGTTCCATGGCCAGGCACGGTGGTTCACGCCTTTAATCCTAGCACTCTGGGAGGCCGAGGTGGGAGGATTGCTTGAGCTCAGGAGTTTGAGACCAGCCTGAGCAAGAGTGAGACCCTGTCCGTCTCTACTATAAATAGAAAGAAATTAGCCAAACAACTAAAAATAGAAAAAATTAGCCGGGCATGGTGGCCTGTGCCTGTAGTCCCAGCTACCCAGGAGGCTGAGGCAGGAGGATCGCTGGAGTCCAGGAGTTTGAGGTTGCTGTGAGCTAGGCTGATGCCATGGCACTCTAGCCCGGGCAACAGAGTGAGACTCTGTCTTCAAGAAAAAAAAAAAATAGTACCATGGATGTTTTACATAATGTTTATGTAAAAATGTTTCAGCTTTCCGATGAAGACACGTGTGATACGCAATTTTTGGTAAAACTGTACAGATGGGAAAACAGGCTATTCTGCATTTAACTAATATTCACAGCTTTTACTTTATAGTCCTTTTAAAAACAGCAAATAAAATTATTTTAAAGGAATGTTTTGAGTACATGAAAACTTCTAATTTTCTAATCTCTCCAGATATGGAACCAAAACAAGAAATATAAAAGGCCCCTTAAAATTTTGTTTTTACTACTAGTCATTTTCCAACAAATTTTATGTAGGGATGTGCAACTTGAAAGTAGTTAATGGGTGAGACTTTTTATTATGCAAGTTGACATTTAAGAGACAATTAATATCCATACTAATGATTGACTCTAAAAAGAAAAAAAAATTATTTATATTTCTTTTTTATTATTTATTTATTTATTTATTTTTTTGAGACAGGGTCTCTCTCTCTGTTGCCCGGGCTACAGTGCCATGGCATTAGCCTAGCTCATAGCAACCTCAAACTCTTGGGCTCAAGCAATCCTCTGCTTCAGCCTCCCAAGTAGCTGGGACTACAGGCATGCGCCACCATGCCCAGCTAATTTTTTCTGTATATATTTTTAGTTGGCCAATTAATTTCTTTCTATTTATAATAGAGATGGTGTCTTGCTCTTGCTCAGGCTGGTCTCAAACTCCTGAGCTCAAGCAATCCTCCCTCCTAGGCTTCCCAGAATGCTAGGATTACAGGCGTGAGCCACCGCGCCCGGCCTATATTTCTTTGCACATGAGAATAGAGACATAGCTACCTTATACAAATTGTTGCTATACAAAATAGCATCAGTTTATTAATAAGATAAATTAATCTAATTTTAGTTTGAAAACAGTAGGTGTGACATTTGGAGATACCATTCCATGTCTGTTTCATATCAACTTCCAAAATTGAGCTAGTCATCTATTTTTGAAATTCAAATTTGACATGAAAAAGCATTATATTTCAGCCTGTTATAATAGCATATTACAATTTATATGTTTTACTTAAAAAAATTTTTATTTTTTTCTTCTACTCACTTTCAAGGTTTCAATTATAATTTAATGATTGCAAGATCTTTTCTATTTGCTTATTTGTTTTGCCCTTACTCTATAAATAATTTGAGGTGGTCTATAGTTAAATTTCGGCATAAGATTAACCTACTAATATAACTGAAAAGGATATTTAATAAAGGAGAACATTAAAATGAGTTTGAGATTTAATTATTATTTAAAATATGAAAGATTATCTACCATATAGGATTATTATGATAATTAATTAAAGTCCATTAAATGAGATATGTAAATATGACACTAAATGTATTTCTTTGAAATATTTCAAACACAGAAACACACAGAGACACAGAAACACACACGCGCACGCACACAGACACACACTCTTGTACTAAACATCCATCAAAGGAGAAACATTGCTACTCAAGTTGAAGAAGTCTTTAGCAATTTGCTTTTATGTTTAATTTTGAATTTCCTACCAGAAAAGACAAAAATGAAATTTAGGTATTATGTTATTTTTAAGGGAAAAAAAAAAGAAGCCAAGTAGAAGCAAAGATGATCAAGATAGGCAAACTTTATCCAGAACAAGAATTCTGAAAATAATTTGCCGTGAGACTTTCTTATATATGGTGCCTTGATATACAATGCAAAGTCTATACATGATAAAAAAATTTAGTTTCAAAAACTCAAAACACCTACATATATTATTTTTCCCTATCTAGATACTTTGTGAAAAATATTCCAGTATATCAAAGAAGAAAACAACAACATGGGTGATAGTGTTAGATCCAAGTTAGTTCTGATGTTGTTCATTACAAACTAAGTGACAATGATCAAATTATTATCTATTCTTCTGCTTTTTTATTGGTTTGTTTGTTTGTTTTCTCTTGTTTTAACTACAGTGCAGGAAATTGAACTTCTTGCATTCCACTCTTTCAATAAAGTTTTATCTTAATTCATATTTAATATTAATCACTATAGCATGCTTTTTTAGGATATAAATAATATTATTGATATTTAGCACTAATATATTATGTTACAATATAAGTGAAAATATGATATGGTGATTAATATTTATATATTTTATATTATATATTTATGTATCAATACATAACATGGAATATTATTTAAATATTACTATTAATCATATATTAATTATGACTTATAATTTTAAGCAAAATTCTCAAATATAAAATCATTTATTGTGCCATATATAAATATATTAATATAAATATAATAGAAATACAATATTAATATATTAATTCACAAAACTTTAACATATTTTATTGATAGGTAAACACTGTACATGAATAAGTTTTCTTTGAAAATACATTTATTATTTAGTTTAATATTATAAATATTGATATTTGTAACTTTATTAAAATTTATATTTTTTGTTTCACAATTAATTCATGCATCCATGATAAATTACCACTTAATATTGGAATGAGATAAATTTAGTTGAAATTCTATTTCTATATTCCACTTTTATAATTTAAGCACTAGGAAATATTCAGATAAATAGATGGAAATGAAAGGGATTTCATAATAGCATTATAGAACTCTGAACTCCTTCCAAGATTTGTTTATCATGAATATCAGCTTTTATACTTTTTCAATTTAATTTATGGATTATAAATTTTCACTTGTTTTAGTTTATGATTCTATGAGTCTTAAAAAACACATATTGACAGGTAACCACCATTGGAAGATGCAGAACAGCTTCATCATCCTTGCCTCCAAGTCTCCCTGTACACTTTTTAAAAAAATTTATTTTTTCCAGCATATTATGGGGGAACAAATGTTAAGGTTATGTATATATTGCCCTTGCCCCCTACCTCGAGTCAGAACTTCAAGTGTGTCCATCCCTCAGTCGGTGCGCATCGCACTCATTATGTATGTATAAACCCATCCCCTCCCACCCCCATCTTCCCGACACCCCATAAATGTTATTCCTATACGTCCACTTAAGTGTTGATCAGTTAATACCAATTTGCTGGTGAGTACATGTAGTGCTTATTTTTCCATTCTTGGAATACTTCACTTAATAGAATGAGTTCCAGCTATATCCAGAGAAATACAAGATGTGCTATATCACTGTTGTTTCTTATAGCTGAATAGTACTCTATGGTATACATATATATTTTATTAATCCACTCATGTATTGATGGGCACTTCCGTTGTTTCCACATCTTTGCAATTGTGAATTGTGCTGCTATAAACATTTGAGTGCAGGTGTCATTTTTATAGAGTGATTTTTGTTCTTTTGGGTAGATGCCCAGTAATGGGATTGCTGGATCAAATGGTAGATCTACTTGTATTGCTTTAAGGTATCTCCATATTGCTTTCCACAGAGGCTGAACTAGTTTGCAGTCCCACCAGCAGTGTAGGAGTGTTCCTATCTCTCCACATCCACGCCAACACGTATTGTTTTGGGACTTGTTAATAAAGGCCATTCTCACTGGAGATAGGTAATATCTCATTGTGGTTTTGATTTGCATTTCCCTGATGATTAGAGATGTTGAGCATTTTTTCATATGTTTGTTGGCCATTATTCTGTCTTCTTTTGGAAAGTTTCTGTTAGTGTCCTTTGCCCACATTTTGATAGGGTTCTTTGTTTTTTCCTTGCTGATTTTCCTGAGTTCTAAATAGATTCTAGTTATCAACCCTTTAACGGATGTGTAGATTGCAAAAATTTTCTCTCATTCTGTGGGTTGTTTGCTCTCTTGACAGTTTCTTTGGCTGTGCAGAAGCTTTTTAATTTGATCAGATCCCATTTATTTATTTTTGTTTATGCTGTGATTGTCTTTGGGGTCTTCTTCATAAATCCTTTGCCTAGGCCAACATCTAGAAGAGTATTTGCAATGTTTTCCTCTAGAATTCTAACAGTTTCACACCTAAGGTTCAAGTCTGTTACCCAGCGTGAGTTGATTTTGTGAGTGGTGAAAGATGTGGATCCTGTTTCAGTCTTCTACATGTGGCTATCCAGTTTTCCTAGCACCATTTATTGGATAAGGAATCTTTTTCCCAGCGTATGTTTTTGTCTGCTTTGTCAAAGATTAGATGGCTATACGAGGATGGTTTCATATCTGGGTTCTCTGTTCTGTTCCACTGGCCAATGTCCCTGTTCTTGTGCCAGTCGATACCTGTTTTAATTACTATAGCCTTGTAATATAGTTTGAAATCTGGTAAATTGATACCTCCCATTTTGTTTTTATTGCCTAGGGTTGCTTTTGCTATACAGGGTCTTCTCTGGTTCCATACGAAGCATAAAATTATTTTTTCTATATCTGTGAAAAATGATGATGATATTTTAATAGGGACTGCATTGACTCTGTAGATCACTTTGAGTAGTATAGACATTTTAACAATGTTGATTTTGCTGACCCATAAGCATGTTATGGTCTTGTGTAGGTTAAAAACTCCCCTTAGTCACAGCCTCAGGCCTTTATCTGTTTTCTTAATGTTTTGTCTTTTCTTAAATGTCAGGTAATGTAAAGTATCAAACTGTACAACCATTTTTAGTCTTTGTTTCATTTTGATATTTGAAATGTATATTTGTATATATATATATTAAACCTCAAATATATGTGAGGTTTAATTATGTTGTATATATCAGTAGTTTGTTATTTCTGTTGTTGAGTAATTCCATTTTATGATGTACTTTAATGGTTCATCCATTATCCAGTTGAAAGTCCTTTGAGGTGTTTTCAGTTTTTTTGGAAGTTACTATTAAAGCAGCTATAAACATTCTCCTACAGATTTTGGAATGATCATAAAGTTTCATTTCTCTTGGCTAATATTTAGGAGGGAAATTTTTGAGCCACATGTTAAATGGGTCTTTAACTTTATAATCAACTGTCAAATTGTTTTCCAAGGCGTTGTGTTATTTTGCATTCCCACTCTCAATGTATGAGAGTTCTAGTTGCTCAGCATCCATGCCAGAATGTAACAAAATTGTTGAAAATCATTTGACTGTATTTATGGATCTATTTCTAGACTTTTTATTCTATTCCATTGATGTGTTTATTCTTTTGCCAATACGAACCATATCTAGTTCACTATAGCATTATATTGTCCAGAAATTGTGTAGTGTAATGCCAACACATTTGTTCTTTTTAAATTTATTTTGATTATTCTAGTTCCCTTTGGAGGAATTTGTTGATTTATACAAAATCAAATGCAGCTTGAACATTTATTGGGATTGCAATGTATTCATAGTTAAAATTGGGAAGATTGACATCTTCACACTTTTGAGACTTTCAATTCTAAACATAGTACATATCTCAATTGGTACTCTTTTGATTTATTTGATCAGTGTCTCATAGGTTTCAGCATACAGATCTTTGTACATATCTTGATAAACATAACTAGTTCATATTTTTAGTATTATGGAAAATGGTAATTTAAAAACCTTATTTTTCAATTATCCATTGCTAGTGTTTAAAAGTATAATTGATTTTTGCATATTGACCTTACATGTTATCATGCTATGACATTCTTAAATTTACTTATTAGTTCAAGTAGCTTTATTTCTTCTTTTTATGTAGATCCTATGCATTGGATCTACATAGGCATTGTCTACATAGGCAAAAATATCTGTGGATAAAAACTTATTTTTTACCTTTCCAATATGTAGAACTTTTATTTATATTTTTTATCTGATTGCACTAGCTAAGACCTCCAGCCATGATATTGAATAGAAGTATTTATTTATTTATGAGAGTAGGTAACCTTACTTTGTTCCAAGCTTTAGGAAAAATCAGTGTCTGTGATGTTAACTGTATTTTGTTCATTTGTTGTTTTTGATGCTGCTTACCAAATTGAGGATATTCCCTTCTATTCTTACTTTGTTCAGACTTTTATCATAAATGAATGTTGAGTTTGTTAGAGGAATTTGCTGCATCTACTAAGACATGGGTTTTCATCTTTTGTCTGTTACTTGGTGAATCAGATTGTTTGATTTTCAAATACTGAACCAGCCTTTCCTTCCTAGGATAAACCAAAATTGGTTATGATATATTACATTGTCATTTTTATATGTTCTTGAATTTTGTGTTTTATTTTGTGTTTTATGTTTTGTGTTTATATATTGCTATATCTTATTGAAGTATGTTGTATGTATGTTCATGAGAGCCATCAGTATGTAATTTTATCATATTTTTGTCTAATATTTTAATGAATGAAATGATAGTCTTCTGAAATAATTTAGAAAAGGTTCCTTCCTCTAAAAGAGTTTCATAGAATTGGTAATTTTTCTTCTTTAAATATTTGGTAGAATTCGCCAGGAAAGCCACTGGGGCCTGGAATTTTCTTAGTTTATACATTTTTAAACTATAGATTCAATATATTTAATTGATATAGAAATATTCAATTATTAGATTATTACTTCTTCTTGCTAGTTTGGAACCTTTATGGAATTATACCATTTCCTCTAAACTTTCAAGTTAATAGGCATAAATTTGTTTGTAATCTTATCCTCTTAAGATTGGAAGGTATATAGTGATTTCCCCTCTTTTCTTCCTAGTATTTATAATTTGTGGGTTTTTTGGTGTGGTAACTCTGGAGAGAATTTTTATCAATTTTGATGATATTTTCAAGGAACCAGCTTTTGGTTTCCTTGATTTTTCATTTTTTTCCCAGCATTTGTTTTGGTTTTAAATTTCATTGATAGACTGTTCTTTAATATTTATTTTCTTGAATCTTTGGGGGTTTTACTTGCTCTTCTTTTCTTCCAGATACTTAAACAAAACTTAGATCATTTATATGAGAACTTTCTTTTAAGTAAGCATTTAGTGCTATCATTATTAACTGCATGCCATATATTTTAATATATTTTACTTTCATGTTTATTCAATTAAAATATAACATTCCTTGTTATATCCTCTTGGGCTAATGAGTTATTTAGGAATATATGTTCAATTTAAAAATATGAGCTTTTAAATATCTTTCTATTATTAATTTCTAGTTCAAGTGTATTATGGTTAGTGGCTTAATGACAATGAGATATAATTCTCAGGTTTTACAAATCTCCCCCTATGGGTTAGTGACAGGTTAGCCTATGCATCTAGGAATATCATATCTAAATCTAGACTTCACACTACCACAAGCAGGCATAGCCAAACAGTGCAGCAAACTCATGCAATGCATATGACTCCCATCTTCTTTTCAAGATACACCAGCAGTCTTTCCTCAGTTTTTCCCTAAGCAACTCTTTTATGACCTAAAACAACCCAGATCTGTTCTTCTAGAGGAAACATCAGAGAATAACTGATCAACATTACTCTGAGTAAGAGGCATGTAGAAAAAGAAATACAAAAAATAAATGTCACCCATTAAGCGAATTTTGTTTGTTTGTTTCAAAATGTTAAGGTACAAATGTTTTAGGTTTCTTGAGTCATTTTTGTAATGCTTGAGTCTTGGATGTAGGTGTGCCCATCACCCAGTAGTGTTCATAGTACTTATTAGGTTGGTTTATTCCCCTCCCCTCTTCCCATCTTCCCCTTGCTTGATCTTCTCTGAGTTTTACTTCCCTCTGTGCACTTTGGTGTTCATTGGTTAGTTCTAATCTCATAGTTAGTACATGTGGTGCTTGTTTTTCCATTCTTGCCATACTTCACTTAGTGACATTTTAAATAGAAAACACCACAACAGGAGATTTTGTGGGCATGCATTTGGTTGTTTCTATGATTATCCCCAGTGTACTGCCAGCTTCAAATCCTCTGGCTTTACCTTGTGTGTAGGTCAGGGGCTGGATGCTCAAGAGTTTTATGTAACGTTCACATTTCATCCTTACCTTTAGTCTGTCCCTATGAGCCTGTTCTTCAGAAAGATTCTCTCCTCATTCTCTTTTTCTCACCACCAGTGGTCAACTGCTGTTGTATATTTCCTGGTACTTGCAAGCCAATTTGAGATAGGGTAGGACAGCAAGGTGGTTCCTGTTGATTAATTTAGCCTAAGTCATATTCAGGGCCTTTGTCTCAGAATCTTGACAGTGGTACTTTCTAATTGATCCTGCTCCTATCTAGTAGTTGGGTACTTCTGATAATCTGGCCCAGAATGTTTCCTGAATACTCTTCAAAAGACATAGAAATGTTCTATTTTATGCCCCCTTCTCTGTCACAGTGGATCTTTTTCCTCTGCCCTTAGTGTGACAGAGTTTACTACCTACCAGTTTAAGTCATCTATAGTGAAAGACATTGGTGGACCTTGTTCTTTTCTGCCAGTGGCTGATGATTTTCTCTCCTAGGTTTGCAGCTAGAGGGATTTTCTTTCAGCCAAAGTTTCTTGTGAACATGTGGTGAGGTTTGTGGAGAATAGTGCTTGAGTGGGTGTGAATTTCCCTTTTGTCTGTGTCTTGGAGGTTTTCTATACTCTCATGGTAGCTGAACAAGAATTTATAAACTTATTTATAATTATAACTGTATTGCTCTTAACATAATTTGTATGCATCCGACATTCCTTTCTCTAATGCACTGCCCTAGATGAGTAAGTGCTAGTATCCAATGTCTCCTTGCAGGAGTTGTCTTTATTTCATTTTCAGGGTATATTGCTTCTGATGCTCTTAACTCTCTAGTGGATTAAAGAAAAGTAATGATTTTGTTGAGTATCCAGCTTTTGTGTGTGTGTGGTAGGAGAAACATCCTTTCTAGCTCTCAAAGATTATTATTACTGACCTATCATCTGACAATTTTCAGGCCCCCACTTTAAAATATTTTTAAAACAATAAATGTAAGTCATCTGAATTTTAAAAATTATTTGTTATTAAGATATTTTTCTGTGCATGTATTCTCCTTTTTAATATATACAGTGATAATTTGAAATATTCTTTCTGTAAATCATTTTATGATTCATGGTCAGTGACAAATTTTACCTCTATATTCATAAAATGAAAAAATACTATAGTGAAAGAGGAAAGAGGATGTGGAATAAGCATGAATATAGGTGTTTTAAGAATATTAGTTTTAGGAATTATTGCATTTGAAAGTTGTGTACCAGGAAACTGAATCATTAAAAAATTGTCCAGGATACATTTTCTTTACAAATCTTTCTGAACCTCTACAGAAGAAATAACTGTTTTGAGGACTTGTGAGCTAATTAATAAAATGGTTAAGCAGAACACCAGGCACATCAACAATTTTCAATAAATATTTGCTATTTTTATTATTAATAAAACCAATCCAATGGCATACTAGAATGTTCAAGGCAAGGAAGATGACAAAGGTGAGATAACATAATTTTGTAGCATATTGATGATATGGATTAGTTCAGTTACACAGTTTAATACAACTGGAGAGTTAATTGCTGAATTACAGTTACTATTTTTTATAGCTTCCCTAAACATCTGTTATAGAAGAAGCTCAAGACAGATAAATATACTTGGTATTACCTTCAGGTATACCTAAGCCAAAGACGTTCAATGTTGTCCATTGAAATAATGTTTATATGTTATGAGTAATGGGCATGTAAAAATATGTTTCTTTATGAAAACCAAGGAGTATGAATTATATACTTGCTTTGCTAAAAGACTGTTTTATTCATTCATAAAAATTGGACACATGGGTACCCTCAAAGGGCTAAAGTATTTTAGAATTCTTGTTTATTCATGCATGTGCTCGAAAAATTACTTAACTGAATCCCTAAAAAAACACACATAAATGATGAAAAAGTTGACCTTGAAGTAGATGACATTGTGAATTACCATGAAACTGTTTTCTACCTTTATGTGACTCTTGTAATTGGATCAATTTTGAAGAGGTCTGTATCCCAGAGAATGTTCATGAATAAGATAACTGCAAAATATACACTCAAATAATAAATATGTGATAGAATTTTTAAGTATTATCTTTCTAAACATTAATATAAGTCTTTCAAAGAGTGATTTTAGTATGAGCATAATAAATTTATGATCTAGGTCACTTGTTTAATGAGATAATTTCTGGAATATGCGATTAGGAATGCACCATTGCATTTAAAAGGCTGCTTTTCTTTCCCAAACATTTAATTACTATGACCCAATGGCATTTCCATAAATTCCTATAAGAACCTAAACTGTATAATGTTCTTTAAACAATCAACTGTTGCATCTCCTCCTTCATAAATTATAATCTCAGTTTGTAGCAAGCCAGTTCATCTAGTCATCCTAGTCACACTCTTCCATGACTTCTCCTTTTCACCACTGAAGCATACTTATCTAATAGAACATTATCTTTTGTTAATTTTTACCTCCTGGATTTATTTACAATGTATTTGTTATTCTTCATTGAACCACCTTTGAAGTAAATGATCCTATAGCTTTCTTAATTGGAATATTGAAATAAATGTTTGCTTCATGGTCTCCCTGCACAAGAATTTGTTACTATTCAGCAAACCTAACAAGGCTTATTACATTACTGTGCCTTTAAATTTTGTGATAGGAAGAGAATGGAAATCTCACTATGAAAGTAACTGGTCTTTTAAGCTATTCTGCTCTGCATAGTCAAATTCCTATGGTTTCTGTTTATGTCATATTTGGTATTTGGTATTCATTTCTATTTTACGATTTTAGCTGCAATTATATTTAGACCATGAGATCTTGAGAAATAAACTTTTCTCATCTTCTCATTCGCATTTTCTCATTTTCATTCTAAGTTCAGAACAAAGTAGCTAGAACAAAGTAAACATTCCATAATTGTTAGTTGAATTAATGAATTATTTAATGAAATTATACAATTGTAGACTTAGAAAGAACCCACCACATCCAACAATAATGTGAGTCTCACATTACTTGGTTTCAATCTTACTATAACCCTTAAGGATTCAAGACCATGTGGTATTGGTATAATGATAGACAAATAGATCAGAGGATGAGAGTCAAGAAATAAACATATACAACTGAGTTTTGACAAAGCTCTGAGACAAATGGTATTCTTTTTAATAGATGATATATAAACATATCCATATGGAAAAAATGATAATTTTGACCTTAACCTCACTACAAACACAAAACTAACCTTAGAATGGAGCATAGATATTAACATAAAAGCTAAAATTTTAAAACTTCCAGTAGATACCAAAACATTTCCAAAATAGACAGGAGAGGCCATGACCTTTAAATGTAGACTGAGGGTAAGTGAGCAAAGAGGAATAAGGAAACCTCTGGGGGTGATAGAAATGTCTATGTGGGTTAATATGAAATACATTTGGTCTTTGTCCTAGGTTCCTTTCATGGAGCTCCTAAAACCCCCAAGTGACAGAGGTGTTTTTTGTTTTTCACAATGAGTCCCTTAAATAACACCTGAGTTTATGCTACTGAGGTGACTAAGGATGGGGCCCCTAGATAGCGTCAGGATATGGCAAGTTACCAGAAAGACTAAGGGATAAGGATTAGAGGTTTGCAAGAGTTAGCCCAGCCCATAAACATTCAGGAAAGGGTGGGGGAGAAGATTAAGATCTATAAAAACTTTTGAGCAACAAGATGGTCAGAGATAAAACCAGGTGCATTTGTGTCTTTGCACAATTTCAGACTTTTGCTATTGTTATTTCTTGTTTTATTTTATTTTTTAAGTTTTATTTTTTAGAATTGGGGTCTCACTCTGTCTCCTAGGCTGTGGTGCGGTAGCATGGTCACTGCTCACTGCAGCCTCCAACTTCAGGATTCAAGCAATCTTCCTCCCTCAGCCTCCCTAGTAGTTGGGACTACAGGCATGTGTCAACATGCCCAGCTAATTTTTAAAAATTTTTTGTAGAGATGGGGTCTTGCCATGTTATCCATGCTTGTCTGGAATTTCTGGGCTCAAGCAATCCTTCTGCCTTGGTCTTTCAAAGTGCTTGGATTACAGGCATAAGCCTACTGTTGCTATTTCAATCATAAAAGCCAAGAGCTATGTGGAGTTCCCAAGAAGGCAATTCTTAGTGCTGCCCATTCACTTGATAGTCACAGCCATGAACACACAAGCCCAAGCCACTCTACAAGTCAGTCAATATTGCAAACCAGGTATAGTAGTAAACATAATTAATATATAAATGTTACATATTAAAATTTCCACATTAAACAAAATAGCATTTAATATTGTCTGAAAAGGGTGTAAGAAAGGGGATTAATGAACCCATCCAAGGAAAGTGATATAGATAAGAAGAATTTCCTTGGCTGATCCAGTTCATCTTCACTGAAGCTGACAGCATCTTGCAAAGAAAGTCTTTGATTTGGGCAGGGCCTTTGGTGGCAGATGCCTAGTTGCTTATTATGAGAGACAGCAAAGCAGTCACTATGAAGGCAATCAGACAGGCAAGAGAAGTCCTGTTGCGTTTAGTCTTCGAGCCATCTGGTGGGGACTGAGAGTGAAGAGTTAAGCCCTTATCTGTCCAGGTGCAGTCTATATACACCTGGTCCCTGTTGGCATAATGCCTTCTTAAAATGGAGTCTTTTTCTAAGATGGAGTAGCACTTAGGTCCAGGGTGCTCTATATACTTTGCCCTATTCATTTTCCATCTGGTTGTTCATCTGTATCACTTGTATTAATACTATTCTACATAATAGACTAATAAATGTATGTAAAGTATTTCACTGAGTTCTGTAAGCAGCTCTAGCAAGTTATTTAACTCTGGGAGGGGGTTTGTACAACTGGTTGATTAGAAGCACAGGTCACAACCTGGGACTTGAGATTGACATCTGAAGTGTATAGGGGTGGGGTGGCAGGCAAAACTTGTGGGACTGAGCCCTTAAGTTGTGGGATATGACCCTATCTCCAGGTAAATAGTATCAGAATTTAATTGAATTATAGGACACCCAGTTGGTGTCTGCTGGAGAATTGCTTGGTGTGCAGGGATAACAAACCTAACTCATCTGATCACAGAAGTATTCTGTGGTTAAGTGTGAGGGTAGAGAGTGTTTTTTCTCCTCTACGGTCTGGTATGTCAATATTAATGGTTTCATGGGATCATACAATTACCAAAATTCATTCAACTGTACTCTTAAAATGGTTACATTTCATTATATATAAATTAAGCCTCAATAAAACTGATTCCTCAATGTATATTATATAACATACATTGAACAAGTCTAGCTTTTTTACATAAATTAGATGCCAATATATTTGTAATAGAAACATTTCTTAATAAGATACACTGCCTCCACACACACACACACACACACGCACACACACACATGCACACACACAAATAGAAAAAATAAAAACAAAAATAGAGTTATACAATTGACAATTGTAGGGGAGTATTCAGAGCAAATAGAACTCTCATATTTTCCTGGTGAAGTACAAAATAAAAAAGTTCAGTGGCAGTTTATTAAAAATTATTAAATTTTTATAGTTCAGTGGCAGTTTATTAAAAATGGAAATATGTATTTACTATATGATATAGCAATTCAATAATTCAATTATATTTCTAGGTCTCTAATATACACTCAGACATGCATATAAAGATATATCATACTCGATTTTCATTTTTTATGAATTCCATATTTGCAAATTGACCTACTCACTAAAATGTATTTGTATCCTGAAAATCAGTGTTTGCAGTAATTTCTTGGTTATGCATGAACATGTTCAGTATGGTGAAATTTTGAGTAGCTCAACATGCACTTTTTCAGTTGAGGTTGAATAAGGCAAAAATCTGCCTTCTTGTTTTAGCTCTCATACTGTAAAATGTATACTTTTCAGAGTACATTTAGTGACACATTTTTTGCATTGTTATGCTTTTTGTTGATAATTTCACTTTTTAAAATGTCTTTCAAGTGTAGTGCTGAAGAGCTGTCTTGGTGTTCCCAGATATAAGATGGCTGTGATGTGCCTTATAGAGAAAATGCATACATGTGTTAGGTGAGCTTTTATGAGGCTTGATTTATAGCACTGTTGGCTGTGAGTCCAATGTTAATGAATCAATAATATATATTAAATGAGGTGTCCTTGAACAGAAACATATGTAAACTAAGATAATATATTGATTGTTAGGTGAAAACATGACCAAAGCCTCACAGGACCTAACTCTGTATTTCTCCAAGAGTAGTGTTTGGTATTTGCTAGTTTAGTGCTCACAGTGACTTTATAAAACATCACTACCATGCATAATGAGAATGACTATATGTGTGTGACTATATCTATGACTCTCTCTCTTTCTCTCTCTCTCTCTCCCCACATATATATATTCTTCAGAAAAAGATTTCAACACAGATATGACACCGTTATTCATAATAGAAATGGGGAACCCACATTTTAATAAAGATGCATACCTCTAACCCTTGCTAGGGAGAGGCAAAGATATAAAATGTAACCAAAATGTTAAGAAAAAAAACCAAACATTTGTTGGGTGTGGGGCAGATGGGAGGGAGGAGGAGGGGATGGGTATATACATACATAGTGAGTGTGATGCGCACCGTCTAGGGGATGGACATGCTTGAAGCTCTGCCTTGAGGGGGGAGGGGAGACAAGGGCAATATATGTAACCTTAACGATTGTATCCCCATAATATTCTGAAATCATAAAAAAAATGTGAATGAAAAACAAATTGTGTTATAGCCATGCAATGCAGGACACTACTGAAACACACAACTCTAAAACATTATGCTGAGTGAAAAAATATAGTCATGAAAGAGTATATTGTATATTAATCATGTATATGATATTATAAAACATACAAACAAAACCATATTGATAGAAAGCAAATTAATAACTCCCTGGGTCAAGAGGTGGGAGACAATTGATTCCAAAGGTCATTGAGGAACTTTTTGAGATGGTGAAAATGTTCTATCTCATGATTGTTGTGGTGATTTTAACAAGTTATACTTTTTCTAAAATCCATCCAACTCAGTATTCCAAATGGGTGTGTTTGTTGTTTATAGATTATAATTAAACATATTTACTTGCAAATTTAAAAAATGATTTAAAGCACATTGGAAGACAAAAATATGATAATCTGAGAGAATAATTATGTAATATTATATTTGAAAGACAATATGGGATTAAATAAAAGAAGCAAGTATAAGTATACAAAAAATTAAATTTAAAAAATTGAATCTTCAAATTTCTGAATAAGTACAACTCAGGCAAATAGCAGACGGTCCTTTATTTGGGGAGATGAATTAAGAATGATACTCAAAGATTTTTCAGTATATTGAATTATAGGTTTTAGGAAGTGCACAACTTGCACCCATGTGCACTTACATACATGTGCACACACACATATTTACCCCTTTACATACTTTAGTAGCTAACAGAGCACTCCACGTATAGTCAGTACTTAACGTTTACTGAAATGAATTCTTCTGAACAAACTCTAGCCTAGAGTCCACTACTTTTGCTATAGTTCTGGTATCTTTGAAGGTATGTTTTAAGGATTAAAAGTCATAGGAATTATAGACCAAATTGTTGACATAAGTTCCCTTGGAAACATTTAAAATTTTTAATCTATTAGCATCCAGTTATTTCTACATGAAAGTAACCACAAACGAAGGCCTTTGTTAGATACAGTTCTTAAATAAGAAATCTTTCAGTTATTTTCTAATTCCAATACTAGTTTTAGCACCCTCTTACCCAACTTAACTGTGGCTACCTTTAAGTACTCTGATACAATAAGCTTGATTTTAAATGAAATACCTGAAATCTGATCTTTACTGCTTTGTCTGGCCAAAATGCCTTAGTGGGAGATATTTGACAAAGAGTTTGAAGCCACATCTCCTGCAAAAGCTATTTTTCAGAGTCACATAAAATTGTTCTACCTTTATCTCTTCTTGAAGGGCTTTCACAAAACCCATATTTAACATTGAACCAAATCAATACTCACACTTTTCCCAACCAGTTCAACTATTGTTACAGTGTCTGTTGACATGGAATCAACTATCCCAGGTTATTGTTTTGAAAATGTGTTGAGATTGCATATCCAAGATCAGCAAAAATTATGGTTTGTGCTAGAAGCAGAAACAATTCTTGATATTAACGGCATGAAGAAGGAAAGGTGCAGTGGCTCACACCTGTAATCCTAGCACTTTGGGAGGTCGAGGCCAGGAAGTTTACTTGAGGTCAAGAGTTTAAGATAGTAATGGCATATAGTGACTTACTATAAGAGAGTCAGTGCTTACAAAATTGTTGAAAGCTCTGGAAGTCACTTAATAAGGGGAAGGTAGAGAATGGAGAGTGAATGAATATATATAGACAGTGTTCAATTTTGTATGTTCATAGCTATATCCATTTATCTGCTCTCAAATTGTCCTCTTTTGTATATAGTGACAAAAAGACACAGCTAGTTTAAACAAGTTATATTGTTAGGTAAATTCATTTCATATTGAGTTAGGTCTCCTATTAACAATACCTAACATATATATCTGTTTCAATTTTAAAGAGAAATATATTGTATATGTAATAGTACTATCTAACTCACTGAAGAATTCTATTTCAGTACTTTGAGCAAATTTATAAGATCAAAGTAGAAAAACATTCCAGTCTAAAAGATGTGACAAATAAAATTTGCCATTATAACAATCTCACAATTTTTTCTGCTTTTTTTTCCTTTTTCTGAAAAATGAATTTGAAATATTGTTATAAATAGTGATTTTTGATGGATATAAAATTATATTTGTATATCTGAGTCATGTTCAGATAAATAGGCTTGAATATGAATATATATAATTATTAATGAAATGGATTTATTATGTCTTCTTTAGTGTATTATTAATGAAGAATATTTATATTTGACACCTTAAACTTTACTGTAATTTGCATATTCATATTTTAAGAGGCTGACAAACTATAACCCACAGGCCAAATATAACTCGCCTTCTATTTTATAAATAAAGTTTTATTAGAATACAGCCATCCTGCTTTCATCCTACAATGGCAAAGTTGAGTAGATGGAACAGAGATAATTGGATCCACAAAGCCTAGAAATATTTACTAGCTGACCTTTTATAGAAAAAATATTAACCCTGGCTTTAAAATCTTGCTCTGGAACATAGGCAAAAAACTGCCTGGGCTATTCTTTGAGGAAATGGATAGAGTTTTTTGTTCTTCATTTGTAATACTGGATAATTATAAAAAGAAGTTTTCTTTAGTGGTAACTTTCTAAAAGTCACCTTCAGTTAGGATTTTCAGAAAAGGCAGAAATATATTAAACACTAGTTTTGTACAGTTTATATTAGAAAACTATTATGTATAGCCCAACGTTGTCCCTGAATACACTCAAGTGATCTCAAAGATGGGAATAAATCCTGTGCCTCAACACCTCATCTTATAGTGGGCAAATCATTTCTATAGGATGACAGACAGACAGACACACACATACACACACATACTCCTACACATTTTTTCCCTATCTACAATGAACCATAAGGTAGCGAGCACTATATTCACTGCTTCTTACTCCATTATGTATAACATCCCACTAAAGCACAACATCCCCCCAAAATGAAATAGTTAAATGAAACTTGATACAAAAACAATGATCTCCATCCATGAAGTATTTAATTTTCAAGACAGAAAAAAAGTTTATAATGTCTTCATTTTCTTCATGAGATTCAAAGCTTCCCATATGAATTTAACTCTAATTTTGTGAGTTATGTTCAAATGTGAATACTAAAATGCTGTGAATTTAAGTAGTTTTGAGTTCCATAATGAAAAGTTTGAAAACTGTTCTCGGAGGAAACACTTCCTGGCAGAGTTTCCAAAAAGAAGAATATGTGATGTCTGGGAGATTAGAAATTCTGATTGCATTAGGTTTTCATCATTCTGTGGGATAGGCTTCTTGTCAGTGCTGTGTCAAAAAGAGTGACAGATCTGTATCCACAACTTTCCTGAAAGCTTAAGATGGACAACAAGGCTATATACTTTTAACACAGTAATATGTTATTTGTTTGGTATCAGATACAAGGGCAATATTGAAGCCATTGTTTTTTCGTGTTTTTTTTTTTTTTTTACCCATTTTGCATTCTATCATAGTTAAAATGCATGGCACTTTTATTTATTATCACTTAAGTACACATTGGCTACTTTCAATTTTATTAGAGACATTGGCAAGGATAAATAGAAGACCAGGCTCTTTTTTTATTTTTCCTCTATCTTGGGAAACTGGCATATAGTTGTGGTTTTTTAAAAAGACAACACTTTCAGTAGATCAATTGGAAAGTTGGGCAAGATAGACAATGCAATGGTATTCTGTGTCTGTCTTTAATTTGGGGAAGCCTAAAACTGAAAGCACATATTCCTTGTATTTTCCCAATGAACATATATATATATATATATATATACACACACATATGTAAACAAGTATGGTTTCTTTATGATACATCATATTACACAATAATTCTATGCATTTTATTTCCAGTATGGTAGAGAGATAAAGATGGGGAAACAGTTAAGAAGAGAATTTATGCTTACTATTAGTATTTCATTGTCTCTCTTTTTTCTAATTAACTTGATTCTTCTAATTCTGATATACAGTTGACTGTTAAGGGTCACTATTATCAAAAGCAAAGAGGGCAGGAAGGGTAAAGAAGTTGTATAATTGTTTTTTATGAGTATCTTGGGATAATTCACATTGTCTGTCTTTACCACACAAGACAAATAAAATTAGAGAATCATTGCCTTTGGCACTTATAAAAAACAGAATGACAGGAAATGTAGCCTTTGGTGAAATTCACCTTTGGGTGAATTTTCGTAATACTCATACAGCATCTTCAGGTTCAAGATTTCATGAATCACCGGAACAGTATGGACCATTATTTTTGCTCTTAATATGACACCCCCCCCAACAAGAACAATTTTAAGTCCAATGTCTTCCTTCAAGATTTTCCTAACAAAGCTTAATTTTCTTTTTAAATCTAAAATGGCCTCTCAATCCATCCTTGCCCAATCCAACTTTCTCATGATTAGAACTAGGAGGGTGGACAAAGCAAAATATCTCTAAATCCAAATAGCAAATATATTTTATCTCATTTTTATCTCTGCCTGGACCATTAATAAAATTGTTTGTATATGTAAATGTAATGATACATAAAGAATGTCTGCCTTCATAATAAAATGAACTTATTGGAAATACAGATCCATAAACTTGTTTGAGTGCTATAAGTTAAGGATCAGTTGTAATGACAGTAAAGTAATTATCGGTAATATTCACTTGGTTGCAGTAATGGCTGAGGGAATTAGAAGAGATCCATCTGTAACAAATTATTAAAGTGTTAGAGCTAAAAATGATACATTGGATACAATACTAAGTAATAAAAAAAATTTGGCATTGCTTGATCTTTACTATAACTTAAATTATATTGATATTTGAAATGGTGAGCTTCAATAACAATTTAGAATTTTCTGTATAAATTTCTTTGTATGACATTTTGTTTTCATTTTTATTTCCAAAGAGATAGATACATATAATAGTGTAAAATTTTTCTAGCCAGGTATGGTGGCTCATGCCTGTAATGCCAGCATTTTGAGAGGTTGAGGTGGGAGAATTATTGAGGCCAGGAATTCAAGATCAGCTTGAGCAAGAGTAAGACCTTGTCCCTACAAAAAAATAGAAAAATAAGCCTGGGTTGGTGGCATGTGCCTACGGTCCTAGCTACTCAGGAGGCTGAGGCAAGAGGATCACTTAAGCCCAGGAGATTGAGGCTACGGTGAGTTGTAATGAGGCCACTGTACTCCAACCTGGGCAATAGAGTGAGACCCTGTCTTAGAAAAAAAAGAAAACTTTTTTTCTAGAGGAAAATCATGCTAGAAAAATAGTGTCTAGAATCATCACATTAGAGATCTATATGCATCAAACTAGCAACACATAAGTTATCTCTGAAAGTAGACAATTTATAAACTTTAAGTGAATAAAACAAATAGTTCAAAAAATACTTGACACAATTTTCTATGTTGATGCATAAGATGTTATTCAAAGACTTTTTGAAATAAAGTATTTCAAAGGCAAACACTGGGTGAATGACAGCAAACTATTTGAAATAACTAGGTGCAGATAGCATCACATTTGCTAGATTTGCTAAAGCCAATACAAAGTTAAATTTATAGAAGGTTTTTTTAGTTTTATCATAGAAAATCTGAAACATCTGTTCATGAAAAAGTGAATTTTAGAAAATATACATTTGAAACCTGATACCTAAGGCAACAGATAGCAAAATATATATCATTTTACAATCTACTTTTTATAAATTGTATGCTTTGGAATAAAGCACAAACATTTTTTATTAGCTTGAAAATCATAGCAATATAAGATGTTACTACTTGAGGGGCATCTTAAGTAAATATTGAACAGTAAAATTTTAGAAGAAGTAAAGCTTTAGGAGATAATGTTATATTAATGTGATTTTGAAAAAGAATAAAATATATTTCATTTGATTTAATTTGCATAAATATTAGCATAGTTATGTTTAAATGCAGTAGTCCCCCCACTATATGTGGTTTTGCTTTCCGTGGTTTTAGTTAACTGCTGTCAACCATTGGCTGAAAATATTACCATATTCTGAAAGACAGAGAAAGAGATCATATTTACATAACTTACATTGTTGTAATTGTTTTACTTTATTTTATTTTATTATTAGTTATTATTGATAATCTCTTACTGTGCCTAATTTATACATTAAACTTATAATGGGTATGTATGTATAGGAGAAAATATAATACATGTAGGATTTGGTGTTATCCACAATTTCTAGCATCGACTTGAGGCCCTGGAATGAATTCTCCATTGATGAGAGGAAACTACTGCATATTTCTGTATGATACTGATCTTTATACATTTTGATACATTTTCATAATTTCTATTTTAGTTTGAAATTCATTTGGAGATGATACATAAAAAGTAAATGTTATTGTACTTAGGATGATCTTCTTGAATATTAAATAAATGCATTTATGACTTTGTAATCACTGGTTCTCAGTAAGACCTACATCTAACACGAAATCTGATAGGATCACATAATAAGGTCTATTCATAGTTTACTAACGATGCATTTTCAGTCAATGATGCCTTGATCATGGAGTTTATTTTCTTATGTCTTTCTTTACTCAAGTTAGGGACAGATGAGACGAGTGGGGGGCAAGGGATATGGATGCAACTAGGAAGGACATGAGGTCAGAGATACAAACACAGATCCTGTCAGGCAATGCAGAAATTTGAATGTCCTATTTTGTTTGGATACTGAGGGGAGACAGCACCAAAGATGACTCTGTATAAGCCCTTATATGGTCAAAGGCAGCATTGCTGAGGGGAAAAGAAAGACTGAATCTCCACTTCAAAGAGTCCTTATTCCCAAGTAATATAGAGAGATTTCAGGATTTCTCTAGGCCATATGTGGGAAGTAAGTGGATAGCTAGTGCCATGGTTTGAATGATTTTTCCCCTCCAAAATTCATGTGTTGAAACCTTAATCCCCAATGCCACAGTGTTGGGAGGTGGGGCCTAATGGGAGATTCATGGGTGGATCCCTCATGAATGGATTAATGCCACTATAAAAACAGCTTGTGGTGGTGGGTTCTCTTGCTTCAGCTCTTCTGCCATGTGGGGACATGGTATTCATTCCCTTTTTGTTCATCTGCTTTTTGCCATGTGAGGATGCAACAAGAAGGCTTTCAGCAGATGTATACCTTAATCTTGGACTTCCCAGTATCCAGAACTGTAAAGAAACAAATGTGTC
Organism: Cheirogaleus medius; assembly: GCA_008086735.1. Classification (NCBI taxonomy): domain Eukaryota; kingdom Metazoa; phylum Chordata; class Mammalia; order Primates; family Cheirogaleidae; genus Cheirogaleus; species Cheirogaleus medius. Next base: position 73,511,517 of record VBSM01000272.1, read on the forward strand.
TTCTTTATAAACTACCCAGTCTCAAGTATTCTATTATAGTTGTACAAAACTGAAGCCTACCATGAAGATTTCTGTGGCAAATGGCAAAGTGATGCTGCCACAAATATGAAAGGATAAGGAAAAGCCAGGAGAAGAATGTAGATGAAGTTCAAGAACAGTCTACAGCACCAATCATGATCAATCCAATTCAACCATGAAAAGCAACTAAACATCAGCCAGCCAGAAAAAACAACACACACACACACACACACACACACACACGACACCTTCAACCTTGGTAGCTTTTAAAAAGCCCAGGAAAGACTAGTAAGAATTTAGAGTAATTAAAGCCCACATCTTGCTAATTATCATGGATCACAAAATCATCATTTACCTCTCTTTCTACCCTATAGATCCAGAAATAATTTATTTTTAAGCCAAGATATTTATTATCATATCTGTCTTCCCTCAAGTGAAATATCAAGCATTATAACCCATGTTCATTGGCTTCTTGTAGCCTTTTTATGGTACAGTGTTTTCCTTTTCCTTTAGGCTCTCTTTAATTGACAATTCTTGAGCTCCTAATGTGTACTAGGTTATGCATTAGTTTCATGCATCTTATCTCATTTTAATTAGATCTGAATACTAATCTATGAAGCAAAGTCACAGCTTTGAAATGTTAAGATTTAATTTGCAAACAACATATTTTGAAATAGCTGAATTCATGAATCCAGAAATGAGGACAGACTTAAAACAATTATAGGAAGTCTGTAACAATCAGCTACTCTTCAAGAAAATCACATAGTTATAAGAGGCAAAGAAAGCCTCTCATTAGATGCCTGTGGCAATTATTGTCAATGAGACTTGAGACTCAGATCAGGAGGACCTTTTCTAGAATACAGAGAGTTTTGTCAACTCCTTCAGAATTTTGCAGAGGATTTTTCTCCAAGTAAACTATTGTCTTTTTCTCTTTTTAATTTCAATAGATGTAGGGGGTACAGATGGAGTTTTGCTACATGAATATATTGTATGGTGGTGAGGTCTGGGCTTTCAATGTACCCATCACCTGAATACTGTATATTGTACTCAACAGGTAATTTTTCATCTTCCCCCATCTCACCCCTTTTGAGTCTGCCATGTCCATTATACCACTCTGTATGACCACACATAGCCATAGCTTAGCTCCCAGCACTCTCTCCTTAACACAGCTTTGGAACTGTGATCATTCATCTGTAACTTTGTTTCTTCCCTATGAGAAGAACAGTCATCTATGTCTCCAATCAGCCATCTTGGGAAACAACACAAAACAAAACAACACAAACCAGAATCTACTTATAATAGAAACATCAGAAGGGAGAGGCATTATGTAACCAAGAATTTGCATGTGATTAACTTGGAAGAGATTGTTTTAACAGAAAATGATTGAATTACTCTAAACATCAACCATAGAAGAAGCAAAGAGGTTGATATAATTTATCTACAGACAGTAAAAAGTTATAATTTCTTTGCAAATTCGAGTGTGATATATTAAAATTAGGACCTCGTTTCAACATCCTGCTGCGTGATTACAAAGTCACTTTCAATACAGGACAGAGAAAATGCTAACAGAAAAGAGTAGGAGTGGGAGCCAGGAGTAGCATAAAAGGAGAAAATGTTTCAGATCTTTGTGTATATGTGGAGGAAATAAGACATTTCTGGAAACTTACAATGCTGTGGCTTTTTGTTTATTCAGAAATTTCACTGGAACAGTTGAGAAGAAAGAATATGCTTATCTTATTGCACAATCCTTCATGCTACAAACTACTACCACAACCTAAATCCCTTTAATGAGCTAATATTTTTTACTGACTTGAATACCACCTCTCTCAGAAAAGCACTGATGACAATATTCAGTTATTGGACTATTCAACAGAAACTGCTAAAAAGTTCAGATCCCTCCCCCAATTAACACAGTTTAAAAGTTATAAATTTCTAGCAGGCTAATGGGGACTCTATCAGCAGAGAAGATTTTGAAATTCTGGACAGTAAAAGTAAAGTAAATGTAGAAGAAATATACTTCAGCATCGTATAAAATTTAATAATCACTTTGTCTAAAAAAGAACAACAAAAAACAAAGACAATAATTTCAGTTACTAGTAAAATGGCAAGTGTTAGACTCCCTCATTTCTATCTGATAATTGGATTATTTTGATATTTCTGTAAAGATATTTGTGCATGCATATATTATCTATGTGTATCTATACATACAGATGGATATCTGTTTAGTGAGAGACAGAGAGCAATTGAAGAGTTAGTTATTTTTCTTTTTATCCTAACATCGAACATATTGTCTGTATTCATAAGCTTGTTGTCAGAAATTTGCTTGTTGGAGTGCTCTGCTATTAAAGTATCTGTAAATAGTCAAAATATATCTTGAACCATTTAATATCAACACAACACTTAGATTGTATGGCTACCCATGCTAAATTTGATATGAAACCTATATACAAATACAGAGAAGCAATGATATAATAAACTGAGTTTTTAATTTAATTTTGACCATGCTATAAAATGGAGAAAAAGAACTCTCCAAAGCTCTTGCTGCTTACAAGGTTTCATTTATTTAAAGATCAATAATATGATTGCATTACAAAAATCAACCAGGTGAATTTGAGCTTATTAAGGGTACAATAGGGAGAAATAAAACTTGGAGAAATTCACTAATAATTTACATTTTGAAGGATCATTAGGTAGCTTATTATTAGAGTTAGTAGGCAATTGATGAAACCTTCAATAAAACCTGAAATATTTCAGGGGCCTTAGGGGATTGATTTAGAGTATAAAACTATTTCCACATCTCTATTTCCCTATCTAATTTACATAGCAAATGAATACTTTTTAGATTAAATGATTTTAAACCCCCAGTTCATGTATTTGATTCTAAGGAAGTTCTCAGAGGTTAAAAGTTACCTAAAATGTTGCATATTCTGTCTTTTATAAACTGACTCTCATAGTAAAACAATTTTTAAATCATTAGCCTTCTATGAAGCAATTGCAGTGTTGTTAGAAGGGAAGGGAATTGACTTCATTGCTATTTAAGTTGGTAATTTCACTTATTATTTGTTAAACAAAGAAAAAATGTGTAAGTATTTCTGGTAGATCAAGACACATTTTTATTCCTTTAAGAATGTTATAACTCAAATCAAAAATGCAATACCCTTTACTATAGCCTCAAAGAAAATTAAATATCTAGGAGTATACTTAATGAAAGATATGAAAGATTTATACAAGGAGAACTACGAAACACTAAAAAATGAAATTGCAGATCATGTAAACAGATGGAAAAATCTACCTCGTTCATGGATTAGTAGAATCAATATCGTTAAAATGTCAATATTACCAAAAGTGATCCACAGAATTAATGCAATTCCCATCAAAATACCACCATAATTCTTTACAGATCCAGAAAAAATAATTCTTCACTTTGTTTGGAACCAGAAAAAACCTCATATAGCCAAAGCAATCTTAAGTAAAAAGAACAAACTGGGAGGCATCAGTCTCCCTGACTTCAAGCTGTACTATAAAGCAATAATATTTAAATCAGCCTGAGACTGGCACAAGATCAGAAGCATCAATATCTGGAATAGATCTGAGATACCAGAGGTGAAATCATCAGTATACGGTAACCTAATCTTTGATAAAGCAGACAAAAATATACAATGGGGAAAAGAATCTCTCTTCAATAAATGGTGCTGGGAAAACTGGTTAGCTACATGCAGAAGATTGAATCAGTATCCCTAGCTCTCACCTCTTACAAAAATTCACTCAAGATGGATAACAGACTTAAATCTAAGACATGAAACCTTAAGAATTCTAGAAGAAGATGTTGGGAAAACCCTATCAGACATTGGTCTCCAGGGGTCCTCAAACTATGGCAGGCCATATGCGGTCCACCGAGATAATTTATCGGGCCCACCGGGTGTTTTTGCCTGTTTTGTTTTTTTTAATTCAAAATAAGATATATGCAGTGTGCATAGGAATTTGTTCATAGTTTTTTTAAAACTATTCTGGCCCTCCAATGGTCTGAGGGACAGTGAACTGGCCCCCTGTTTAAAAAGTTTGAGGACCCCTGATCTAGGAAAAGAATTTTTAAGGAAGACCCCTAAGGCAATCACTGCAGCATCAAAAATAAACAAATGGGACCTGATCAAATTAAAAAGTTCCTGCACAGCCAAGAATAGACAACCCACAGAATGGGAGAAAATATTTGCTCTCTAGACCACTGATAAAGGCCTAATAACAAGAATCTATCTAGAACTTAAAAGAATTAACAAGAAAAAATCAAACAGCCCCATCAAGAAATGGGCAACAGAAATGAACAGAAATTTCTCCAAAGAAGACAGAATAATGGCCTGCAAACATATTAAAAATGCTTGACATCTCTAATCATCAGGGAAATGTAAATCAAAACCACAATGAGATACCACCTAACCCCAGTGAGAATGGCCTGTATCAAAAAATCCCAAAAGAACAAATGCTGGCCAGGATGTGGAGAGACAGGAACACTCTTACACTGCTGGTGGGACTGCAAATTAGTGCAACCTTTGTGGAAAAGAATTTGGAGATACCTCAAACAGCTAGAAATAGAAATACCATTCGACCCAGCGGTAGCATTGTTGGGCATCTACCCAAAAGAGCATAAGACATTCTATTATAAAGACATCTGCACCTAAATGTTTATGGCAGCACAATTCACTATTACAAGGTCATGGAAACAACCCAAGTGCCCATCAATTCAGGTGTGAATAATCAAAATTTGGTATACACTCACAATGGAATATTACTCAATTCTAAGAAACAACAGTGAGCTAACACCGTT
>VBSM01000272.1:73516453-73551387 GCA_008086735.1 Cheirogaleus medius
AACCTACCAAGACTGAATCAGGAAGAATTAGAAAACTTGAACAGACCAATAACAAGTAGCAAGGCTGAATCAGTATTAAAAAGTCTCCCAACAAAGAAAAGCTAAGGACCAGATGTATTCACAGACGAATTTTACCAAACTTTAAAGAACTAATACCACTTCCATAATGGCGGCTGCCCACCTGTGGAGACATGCTTGTAGCCCTGGCTTGGGCAGGGCAAATGCATTACATGTAGCCAAAATGTTTGTACCCCCATAATATCCTGAATAAATTTTAAAAAAAAGAATGAATCTCAAAACAATTATACCTTGAGAAAGAAGTCATATAAAAAATATAGGAATAATGAAAATTCAAACTAATGTATTTACTTGAAAGCAGATCAGTATTTGCCTGGGTATGGAGGTAGAAAGAGGAAATGGGGAGGAGGGGCTGAAGGAGGGGTTATATCAAGGGGGGCAAGGAACTTTTTAGAGTTGATTGATATATTCATTTTCTTGATTATGGCAACAGTTTCAAGAATGTATACATATATCAAAATTTTTCAAATTGTCCATTTCAAATATATGCAATTTATTGTATATAAATTAATAAAGCTGTTAAAAAGATAAAAAAAGAATGTTATAAATTTTCATCACCATTTAAACACTACACTGTGAAACTATACTTCCAGTATCGTATTTCTCAGAGTTCTCAATAGGAAAAAGTTCTTGGATGTGTAACAAATAGCTTCAGAGTGTATAAGAGTATTCATAGGAAAAAAGTAATGAAATATACTTTTTAAAAGATATTTTTCACTAATTTATAACATGATTTTTGCATAAACATATTATGTTATTAAATAATATATTTTTAAAGTTTATCAAGTTTAAAAAGCCAATATTTGTCAGTTCAATTCAGTTTCCAATGTGTAGCTTATTTAAATGGATGTATTATCAAGTTTTGTGTGTAATATTTTTAGATTGCATATTTTGGTTTTATTATGTTATTAAGCATCATGTACAATATTCTAAAAATGTATAATTTTCTCACAATTGTCTATCTGAAATATAAAAGTAAACATGAAATAGTACCATACATGTCAAATTTAAGAATAATGCTTTATTGAATAAGCATTTTCCTCAGTGAATGTTTTTGTCTGCTTTGTCAAAGAGTAGATGGCTATATGAGTATAGTTTTATATCAGGGTTCTCAGTTCTGTTCCACTGGTCAATGTTCTTATTTTCGTGCCAATACAAAACTGATTTAATTACTAGTAGTATAGTATAGTTTTGAAATATAGTAGTATAGTTTGTAGTATAGTTTGAAATATGGCATATTGATACCTCCCATTTTGTTTTTATTGTCTAGAATTGCTTTTGATATACAGGGTCTTCTATGGTTCCAAACAAAGCATAAAATTATTTTTTTATGTCTGTGAAAAATGATGTTGGGATTTTAATAGGGATTGGATTGAATCTGTAGATCACTTTGGGTAGTATAGACATTTTAACAATGTTGAGTCTGCCGACCAATGAGCATGGTATGGATTTCCATCTGTTTACATCCTCTGCTATTTCCTTCCTCAGTGTTTCATAGTTCTCCCTGTAGAGGTCTTTTACCTCCTTAGTTAAGTATATTGCTAGGTACTTTATTTTCTTTGTTGCTTTTGTGAAGAGTATTGAGTCTTTGATTTGTTTCTCAATTTGACTGTTATTGGCATATAGGAATGCCTCTGATTTGTGTGTATTGATTTTCTATCCTGAGACTTTACTAAATTCATTTAGCAATTCCAGGAGTCTCTTGGTTGAATCCTTGGGATTTTCTAAATATAATATCATATCATCAGCAAACAGTGAAAGTTTGATCTCTTCTGCCCCCATTTGGATACCTTTAATTCCACTTTCATGTCTGATTGCTATAGCCAGGACTTCCAAGACTATGTTGAATAGAAGTGGAGATAGTGGGTAACCTTGCCTGGTTCCAGTTCTAAGTGGGAATGCTTTCAATTTTCCCCCACTCAATATGATGTTGGCTGTGTGTCTGTCATATATGGCATGTTTCATTTTTAGGTATGCCCCTTCTATGCCTATTTTATTAAGTGTTCTTATCATGGAAGGGTGTTGAATTTTGTCAAATGCTTTTTCTGCATCTATTAGAAGGATCATATGGTCTTTGTTTTTTATTCTGTTTATGTGGTGAATTACATTTATAGATTTGTATATGTTGAACCATCCCTGCATCCCTGGGATGAAGCCAACTTGGTCATGATGGATTATTTTCTTCATAAGCATCTGGATTCAGTTAGCTAGGATTTTGTTGAGAATTTTTGCATCTATATTCATAAGTGATATTGGTCTGTACTTTTCTTGGTTAGTTGCCTCTTTTCCTGGCTTTGGTATCAAAGTGATATTGGCTTCATAGAATGGTGCTGGGAAAGCTGGATAGCCACATGTAGAAAGCTGAAGCAGGATCCACACCTTTCACCTCTCACAATAATCAACTCACGCTGGGTAACAGACTTAAACTTAACATATGAAACTATTAGAATTCTAGCGGAAAACATTGGAAACACTCTCTTAGACATTGGCCTATGCAAAGAATTTATGAAGAAGACCCCAAAGGCAGTCACAGCAGCAACAAAAATAAATAAATGGGACCTGATCAAAGTAAGAAGTTTCTATATAGCTAAAGAAACAATCATGAGAGAAAATAGGCAACCTACAGAATGGGAGAAAATTTTTGCATCCTACACATCTGATAAGGAACTGATAACTAGTATCTACTTAAAACTTATGAAAATCAGCAAGCAAAAATCAAACAGTCCTATCAAAAAGTGGACAAAGGACATGAACAGAAACTATTCAAAAGAAGACAGAATAATGACTAAGAAAAATATGAAAAAATGCTCAACCTCTCTAATCATCAGGGAAATGCAAATAAAAACCACAATGAGATATCACTTATCTCCAGTAAGAATGGCCTTTATCAAAAAGTCCCAAAACAATAAATGTTGGCGTGGATGCGGAGAGATAGGAATATTCCTACACTGCTGGTGGGACTGCAAACTACTTCAGCCTCTCTGGAAAACAATATGGAGATACCTTAAAACAATACAAGTAAGTAGATCTACTATTTGATCCAACAATCCCATTACTGGGCATCTACCCAAAAGAACAAAAGTCACTCTATGAAAAAGACACCTGCACTCGAATGTTTATAGCAGCACAATTCACAATTGCAAAGCTGTGGAAACAACCCAAGTGCCCATCAATACATGAGTGGATTAATAAAATGTGGTATATGTATACCATAGAGTACTATTCAGCTCTAAGAAACAATGGTGATATAGCACATCTTGTATTTTCCTGGATAGAGCTGGAACCCATTCTACTAAGCGAAGTATCCCAAGAATGGAAAAACCATCACCACGTATACTCACCAGCATATTGGTATTAACTGATCAGCAGTTACGGGGGCACACAGGAATTACATTTATCAGGTATTGGGCAGGTGGGAGGGGGGAGGGGATGGGTATAGACATACATAATGAGTGAGATGTGCACCATCTGGGGGATGGTCACGCTTGAAGCTCAGACTTGAGGGGGGAGGGGGAAGGGCATGATACATAACCTTAAAATTTGTACCCCCATATTATGCTGAAAAATAAAGAATAATGCTTTATACAAATGTTTTAGCTAAAAAGTAAAGAAGGCATTTTAGAATTAGAATACCATTGTTTTGTAACACCTAAGGTTAAAATGGATGCAGGCAATGATTAACAATAGCTACTAATATAATTCTTTAAAAAAAGAGATAACTGAAGTCATTGTCTTCCAATGAAAAGAAAAAGAAATGGCCCTACCTGCAATGGTATTAACTTTGTAGATCAGTGTTGTCCACTAGAAATATAATCCCCAACACATTCTAATTGTTTTTATTTATTTATATATTTATTTTAGAATGCTATGGAGGTACAAATGTTTTGGTTACATGGATTGCTTTTGTACTGCTTGAGTCAAAGATATAAGTGTGCCCATCACCTAGGTAGTTTTTTATTTTTTTTCTTTGAGATAATGTTTTGCTTTGTTGCCTGGGTTAGTGTGCGGTGGTTTCATCATAGCTCACTACAAACCTCAAACTCCTGGGCTCAAGTATCATCCTGCCTCAGCCACCTAGTAGCTAGAACTTCATGTGCATACCACTATGCCAGGCTAACATTTTTACTTTTGGGAAGATAGGGTTCCAAAATCCTTCCTCAAGTGATCGTCCCCCCTCAGCCTCCCAAAATGCTACATTATGAGTGAACTATAATACCTGGCCATATTCTAACTTTAAACTGTCAATAGTCACTTATAAAAAGTAAAATGAAACCAGTGAATTCGGTTATAATAAGGTATTTAACCCAATAAATCTCAAACATTATAAATTTTAAGCATAAAACAATATAAACAAGAAAATATATTTTACTTTGTCTTTCTCTACAAAATCTGTTAATTCTAATGTGTACAATTCATAGTAACAGTTCAATTTTCACTGAAAATATTTGATTCATGTTCAGATTGCATATAATTTATAGTTTAAAAGGTAAATTTACATAACCAAGTAGTTCCAAATGTACAGCTTTTTGATTAACTAAATACTGATAAATTTTTTCTTAATATTTTCATCTAATATTCATTCTTACATTAACTAGAATACAGGTTAGGTTGTTATAATAAACAATCTCAAAATAAATGGATTAAATAAAATAAAATATCATATTTTATGTCTCTTCTATGTAACTTTTCAAGTTAGTGAAATAGGGCTCATATATTTGCACAGTAGTGCCAAGGGCCTAGGTTCTTTCCATCAAAGCAGCTAATGTTTACTGTTGTTCATATTGCCAAAGATTTCTTACAAAGGTATGCACCTTCCAGTCTGTAATAGGAGGAGAAAAATTTTCATGAAATATACTATTACTACAGTCAAGGAAGAGATGATGGTAACTCTGAGCAAGGAATAATAAAAGAGTGCTGAGATATATTTAGATTCTGGCCATATTTTGAAGAAATTGCCAATAGAATTTTTTTGACAGTTTGGATATAGTAGTGCATGGTTTGAAAATTTTTAATCTTTTTAAATCTTATTTAAGAATTATTTTTTATTCTGAGTTTATAAATATGCTCTTTTATGTTTTATTTAAAATGTTTTGTTATTGCTTTCTGAACTTAAAATTCACTTAAATTTAATTTTTACATGGTTTAAATTAAGGGTCCATTTTAAATTTGTTTTTGTAATTGAATTACTTATTCTCACAGATGCATTTTCTGGAAAGTAAATACTTTGCCTGATGCTGAAAAAGAGAATGTTTTACCTAATCCTGTCCATATCAAAATCAAGTTTCCATGTATATTGGAATATATTTTAAAATAACTATTCTTCTCTATTGGCTAGTTTTTAAAAACTTAGCCTAAATCGGATTGTATTTAGTTAATTAGCTTTATATTATTTTCATATGTAATAAAACAAGCTTACTAATGCTACTTTGTCTTAGTCCATTTGAACATCTAGCAAATTACCAAAGACTTAGTGGCTTATAAACAAGAGAAATTTATTTCTCACAGTTATGGAGGCTCAAAAGTCCAAGACCAAGGTGCAGAAAGATTTGGTACCAGGTGAGGGCTTAGTTTCTGGTTTATACACAGTCCTCTCAATGTGTCCTCACATGGCAGAAGGGAAAATGAGTTATCTGGGATCTCATGAACTTTCTTTCAAAACAACTTGAGTAACCGTCATCTTTACCCTACTAAAACTTTGGTTTTTCCTTTGTCCTTGGACAATCCTAGAGGCTATCCCAGCCTCTGTGTCCTGAATTACAATTCTAACATTCCCAAATAAACTCTTTGCTTAGAGATTCGTGTCTATATATTTTTATTTCAAGTTAACACAGTGAAGCTTTCCATGACTACCCTATTGAAAATTATACCTTCTCTCTATTCTCTGTGCAAATTCCTTGCTTATTTTGTTTTTCAATAGTATTCATTACAATTATCTATTTATCAATTTTATTGACAAATTATAGCTATATATATTTATTGGGTACAAAGTGATGTTGTAATTTTTTAATACAATGTGGAATGATTAAATCAAGCTAATTAGCCTATCACCTTAACTATTTGAACTTTTTTGTGGTTTTGTCCCAATTTTTTTGGGATTTATTTTCTTAGTAATATTGAAAGGGACAATATTTTATTTTTAGCTGTAGTCACCATGCTGTGCAATATATTTGAAAAATAAAAATAATAAAATTGATATAATACTTGTTTTGTTTATTTTCTGTATCCTCCAGAAAGAATATAAGTTCCACAATGTCAAATTCTCATATGTTTTGTATGCTGCTATATTACTCAACATCTGAAACAATTCTTGATACATACCAGTCCTAATGTGCATTTGTTCAATGGTATGAATGAATGCATGAATGAATGTATGATTGAATAAATTCTGGGTACGGGTATAAACGCTGTTATGTTGGTAGATATGGTACTGTAGACAAGTGAAGATAATCTTCAGATTACTTCTTTTATTTTCCCTCAGTAAAATAAAAAGCAAGGCATGGCTGAAAGGGTGGATGTGGTGTGGATGGGGAGGGGATAAGGTGCTAGAAATGTGAGAAGTCCGAAATACTCCTAAAAAGAGTTGAAGAATAAATGGGAAATAAAATTGAATTGCTGGATAGTTCTAAGGCTTCATTTGATATTAGTGTGTGTGAATTTGATAGCAAATGTTTTATCAATTCACCTTTATGAAGAACTTTACCTTGATTTTAATAACTATTTCTTTATGACCTCCATTTCTAAAATGGAGGCCCAAATAATAAGGGTTTGGCTTAATGAATTCTTATAGCCAATTCAAGAAATAAAAAATAATCTATCTCTTTTGAAGCTTTCCTCGTGCATCTTTGCAATCAGTGGCCTATGATCCAAGGGTCAATATTCTTCTCAATTCTATCACCACAAATTAAATTTGCTTGATTTTAACTTTATATAAATGACATCTACAGTATATATTCTTTTACTCTGACTTCTTTCATTTAACATTTTGATAATGAGGTTCATCCATGTTTTTGCCATGCCTACCTAATCAAAATCCCCTGGCATGTGTTCCTGGCATAAAATTCTTTTTACCCCATCATTTTTTTTTAAAAAATGTACCACTCCACTCATTTTCTCAAAAACATGTCCCATCCCTCTGAATGCTATCATTCCTCTGCTGGGCATCCCTTAACAATTTTACTATGTCTTTCAGGCATTGACTACATCATAACATCTGCTACATCATGATAACTTCTTTGAAGCTGCTCTAGTAAGTAAGTATGTCTACTGATACATTGGAACAGATGTGGAATAGTTTATGAATAAATTTAAAAAAAAGTCTATTTTCTTTACGTCATACTATGCTAACTCAGTATGTAATCAGCATGCCTTTGCAACCACATTTTACTGTTAAATTTATGAAAATGGCTATTGAAACTCTACTACAATCAATTTCTCCTTGGGGCATAGACACTAGTCTATTGGGCTCAGCAAGTGATGTTCTGCTGCCTTGTCCCTTTCCTCTAATTTTATAAGACTCGCTCACACAGACCTCTTTCTTCTATCTTCTGTCAAAAACTGATGTCATGCAAATAAAATAAAATTTTAAGAATCAATGTTCCAGTAAGTCTAGTCATCAGTTGATAAGCTATGGCTTGAATTATTTGGCTCTCAGTACAGACTCATTAGGATACTCATATCTGCATAAGAAAATTTTATTTTTTATAAGAATGCTCTAATAGAATTTTTATTTATTGTGATGATATTGAATTTTGTTAAAACAATATTGTTCAAAGTCCTTTATGAAACAATTAACACATTGCCACGCTAGAAAAAAAGATTTTTCCTTGAGGCTACAGTGTTTTATTAGGTAAATAGAATAAAAACTTCAAAAGCAAAATGATCCTAATTTAATGAAAAATTATTATTTTTTATTGTTTTCTATGTATGAGTTATATGCAACTTGAAAACTAGTTCTTGTGGCTCCCAGGTTAAAGAGACGTGTGAGTTACATATGCTTCCCCAGGCCCCGGGTTCAAAACTAGAGTGAGTTAAATACAAATCACATGGCATTTAATATGTTAATGTAATGAATTGCTCTGAGATATTAATGAAAGAAATAAACAAATATTTTCCCTTGAAAAATTAGAAAGTCCTTTCATTAGATAATGAGCATTTTTAATGTAATGTATTTTCTTCTTAACTTACCTTATAGATATGTTAGAACAAAGCTCTGTGCTAAATTTTTTCTAGGTTTTCTGATACAATGTCCTTCCAGCACATCCATCTCTTCCATTTGTTTTAGCATGCACTTTAATTTAATATACCTGTGGTGCCTGATTTTTCTTTCTGATAGGTTAACTCAAATTGTATTTGAAAGTATTTGTAGCATAAATAAATTTTCTAGATTCGAAATTTTAAAGAAAGCCACTTGGAGCACCAACATTTCCCCTGTGTCAACATCCAGCATATTATTGTCCTTCTTCCTATTTCATCTATATCTTGGTCTTTCTTCTTCACATTGGAAGTGCTCTCCCTGCTATTAACACTGTTTTTTTCAGTTTTTCTAATTTCTTTAATTATCAAAAAATAATGGTTTAAAACATAAACACAAACTTTTCATCCTCAGAACACCTGCCTCTTTATTATTGTCTCATCATATCATACAACTGAATCTACTTATAAAAGTCTCAATCTTCAAATTTTAAACATCATATATAGTAATGTTTTCTCAGTCCTCCATTTTAACCTTTAAAGCATTTAACTGTATTGTGTACATTTCTTAATTTGATTTTTATCTTTTTCTCATTTCCAGTTTAAAGTGTCTAATATGCATTTGGACAGCTTTTAGATGGAATATGATCAAGGCACTGGGAGGAGCCAACATTTTAACCTGTATCTTGATTTCCTTTCATTTAGGTCATTTTTTTTTTTTTTTGAGACAGAGTCTCACTCTGTCACCTAGGATGGAGTACAGTGGCATGATCATAGCTTACAATAACCTCAAATAACCTCAAACTTCTGTACTCAAGCAAACCTCCTGCCTTACCTCACCCCCCCACTGTCTCCCCCAGTAGCTGGGACTAGAGGCACTCACTAACACACCTTGCTAATTTTTTTTTTTTTTTTGAAGAGATGAGGTCTCAGTATGTTGTGCAGGCTGGTCTTGAACTACTGGCCTTAAGCAATATTCTGACTTCAGCCTCCCAAAGTGCTGGGAGTGTAGGTGTGAACCACCACACCTAGACTAGTCCATTTTTTTTTTTTTTTTAGGCCTTCCTTACTCTCTTAATATGCTATTGATTTTCTAATTGCTGAACATTGAGGTCCTCATATTTGGCTCTTCCTTTCACTTCCAGTAATCAAATCCTGTTTATTCTGGTGCATAACAAACCTCAAATCTGCCTTTTCATTCTATCTTTTCTCTTCCTAAAGCAAGTCTGTATTGTCACCAGCTTATTATTTTGATATTCTAGTAATCAAATTTCTGATTTCTAGTTATCAGTCCATTTAATTATTTTGATCCAAAGTTTTCATATCAATTCACTGAATTTTCTCTCCAAAAATCAGGTCAAAACATAACATTTGCCTAGCTAAAATATTCTATGATTACTAGTTGTCTCATAAAAAATCCTACCACTGATACTAAAGATCTTCATAATTTTCCTTCATAAAATCTAGCTATCATCTTGTTAATTCTTATTCATCCATGTCCCTTAGAGCTAAAAGTATTATAGCTTATATTTATTGACTATTCACAGTGTAGTAGATGTGGTTATGGGCAGTTAGCATGATAAATGTCCCATCATATCTAGGGCTTATGATTAAGCTTTGACATAGAATGTTTAAGTTACTCTCTCAAAGTCATACCAGTAGTCAATGGTAAAATTTAAATTTGATTCCTGGTATCTTGAAATCTTGTGCTCTTAACCACTAACACAGCTTTATAGGTGTCATTAGGTAGATGCAAATTGTATTGAGACTATAGAAAAAGCTATTTCCTTATAAAAAGCATAATATGTAATTTCCTATTCTTCCTGGAACATCTTGTTTCATTAGGTATAAAATACATTACATGTTAAAGACCCTAACTATACTGTATGTTAGCTTTTAAAAAATGTATTGACTGATGTTAATTTTAAACATATGCCATTGCTAAGATTATACATATAATGTTTTGAGACACCTGGCTAATTCAAGAAAATAACTCAAAGAAATTGCTTTGATATACACGCATATACAATACTGTAAGACTGAAGTTTTTCAATTTTCAGATAATCATAATGTGTGGACGTAGTATCTAGTTATTTTGCTGTTTGATTAAATAATATTATCACGAACATTTTTATTTTTGTAGATCATCATGCTATTTCTTAGCATCTCAATATTCATCAAGGTGCTCCAGTTCCTTTTCCTTCCTTATCCCATAGAATGAAAGTGGAACAGCTGTTACTACTTCATGGCATATGGACTTATCTTTTTTATTACAATATATTTCCATTTGAGTACATTAGAAGCTCTTACAATGAAGTGTTTTTTCTCATAATCCAAATAACTGGAACATGAAGAGACCTACTAATAGAGACGCATAATTTGTCAGATGCATTTTCTTAAAATGTTTTAGAATTTATAAAAGCTTACAATTATATAGAAGCTACTTCTATGTTTTTCCTTGATTATCTAGGGGAAAAAAGTTAAGTACATATTTACATGGCAAAGCCATATGTTTTGATAGCTGACCTTTGGCATCTAAAGAAATCCTTGTGATATTAATAATTGCTTTGTGGAGGTTGAAGAAAACCCTGCTCTAAAAAGGCTGACAAAGGAAATCAATAATAAGCTCCTCACGAAAACATTTTTTTTCCCAATTTTACTTTGTCAAAAACGTCTTTAGCAATGTTTATGGCATTTGCTATAGTAGCCTGAGCTTACTGAAACAGGTTCTAACCCAACAATAAGCATTGAAAGATTGCTTTTGTTGTTTGTTTTAAAATATTTTCTCGAAAGTTTTGTACTTACACAATGTTTGAAGCTTCTCAATGCATTTACTGTTCCAAACCAACCTTTGAAAAGCAAACTTTGATCTGATGAATGTTCATTTTAACATTGCCCTTTGCTCTCCTTGGATAGACATACTGGAAAAATTCCAAAATATATCTGTACTATGTGTACAATTTTATCCATTGTCTACAGAATATTTGGTATTCAAGGGCTCCAGACCAGCTGTAGTTAGGGAACATTTAATGGACATTAGGTATTCCATTTTGTTGTATTCTGGTAAAAAAAAATACATAATATTTAAAGAGTAATTTTATTATTGATCATAGAATATTAAAACAAGTGGCCTTTTAATATAAACAGAAATTAAGTAGTATAAAAGAGAAAACATACATAACAGTTATACTTAAAAGTACTTTGTTAGAGCACTTCCCCAGTGCAGACAGTAAGTAGGAAGACTCTAAAACAGTCTCTTAACCTTATATTCAGATAGTCATCTCCATATATAAACAAAGTGTTGCAACTGCCTTGACAATACAAAGAAATATGTAAAGTTGCCAGCATAATTGAGACTCTAGCAGGAATATAATAAAAGTAGTACTGAGTATACACACACAAAAAAAACGAGAAACAAGGAATCCATTATTAAAAATGATTGCTTGAGAGAGAAGTCATAATTTTCTTGTAAAAGTCTTACTACACCAGGGTACTTCTGTTATCTAATTAACATTCTAAATATATAGATAAAATATATCAAGTTGGTTATTGTCAGTGTTATTACTACATTTTATCAATTAAGTATTGTTTAGGCACTACCCTTTGAATTGTTTGTCAAGAAATTTCAATATCTCTAGTATTGCTTTGCTATATTTATTAAAACAACTATAATATTTTTAACAGAAATTATTTTTTCATGAAAGATGATATGCAATCTTGATATTGTTTTACTTTTGAAATATTTCTTTTCTTTCTTTGGGATTTCAAAACAGGGAGACAAAAGGAGAGTTTCAGACAAATAAAATGAGAGAGGGAAGTACAAAAAAGAAAAAGAAAGTAAAAAAAAAAAACTCTTGAACTATCAACTCTTACTATTGCTTGCAGCTATGAATATAAAAAACATAACTAAATTGAGTTAATTTCTGCAGAATTCCTATAATTTCTGTTTATTCTCATTTGTCAGAAGTTCCAAATAAAAGTGGCTTAACATAGTCAATTATACTATTGAGATTTAAAAATTTTTGCACTAATAAAACTTTTTTCCTTTTTTATTCCTGTCACTATCTTGTTTCTGAATATGTTATCTGTTACTATTACTTTAAAATTATACACAAAGATTCTGTGTGAAAGAATGCACTAATACCCCCATATAATAATTTATTTTGTTCAATGCTTCCTAATATCAATAGAAAATTTTTTGTTTACTACTTCAGAATTTGGTTATAGAACAGTAAATAATTCCACATTAAAACTTTATAAAAATATCACCTTTGCTTTGTTGACCAATGCAAGAAATTAAAAAGGTGATCTCTTATATGTTTAATATTTTCTAATTGATTTCAAACATTTAATACATTTTTCCCCTATTTCTATTACAAAATTATTTGTGTCAATGATCAGGTAATTAAATGCACTGTACTGATCCTCTGGCTTCTTGCCACAACTAAGAGCACAGGCATTCTTTGTCACACAGTACCACTAATGAAAACTGACATTCTAATACATTTTAACTTTTATAATTAATATTTAGTGAACAAATTTTTTTCTATTGAATCAATTTCTCCTTCAATAAACTATATTGTTTTCGTTTTGAAAATGTTCATTGATATAGTAAAGTATATTAAAGTATAGTAAAATATCTATACTTTTAGTAGTTCCGCAAGGATGGGGATACAATTTCTGGAAGTAGCTTTACTGGGCTTTGAAAGCTACCATTTTGTGCTTGTCCATGAATGCTAATATGACTAGTTCAAATATAAAGTCTGGAGATGTAGGTTTATTTTCTTTTCTATAAAACTATTTTCATACAATACTGTCACAGTCATTAGGTATGTATGGCAAATTTGATCCATACATTTTCTTAATGTTGTTGTATAAAAGTTGCCACATTTATGTTATATAGTGGGTAGTGTGTAGTTATTCTAATAAGAGATGGAACAAATACTGGTATAAATTAAGTATATAGGCCAGGTGCAGTGGCTCACACCTGTAATCCTAGCACTCTGGGAGGTTGAAGTGAGAGGACCGCTAGAGGTCAGGAGTTCGAGACAAGCCTGAGCAAGAGCGAGACCCCCGTCTCTACTATAAATAGAAATAAATCAGCCAGACAACTAAAAATATACAGAAAAATTAGCCGGGCATGGTGGTTCATGCCTGTAGTCCCAGCTACTCGGGAGGCTAAAGCAAAAGTATTGCTTGAGCCCAGGAGTTTGAAGTTGCTGTGAGCTAGGCTGACACCATGGCACTCTAGCCCGGGCAACACAGTGAGACTCTGTCTCAAAATAAAATAAAATAAAATGTATATAAATGATAATATAAGTGGCTAAAAATTACCAAATAAGAAACGAAGGAAAAGAAAATAAAATAACTTACAGGACTTATTTAGCATTGTTTGAATTTAGTGAAAATATTGAAAGCATAAATGAAAGCATAATAATGTCTTGTCTTACCTAGCTATCTGAGTGTAATAAGAATAAAAGAAACAATATCTGTGAAAAGACATCGACCTACATAAGATTTTTAAAAAGGAGTAATTTGGGCCAGCCCCCGTAGCTCAGGAATGTAATTCTAGCACTTTGGGAGGAAGAGGCAGGGGATTACTTGAGTTCAGGTGTTCAATACTAGACTGGGCAACAGCGAGACTCCATCTCTACAACAAAATAAAAATTAAAAAATTATGATTAAAATTTTAAAAATTACACAAGTGTGGTGGCACATGCCTGTACTCCCATCAACTTGGGAGGCTAAGGCAGCAGGATTGCTTCATCCCAGGTGTTTGAGGTTGCAGTGAGCCATGATGAGGCCACTGCTCTCTAGCCCGGATAACAGAGCAACTTTTTTCAAGAAAAAAAAAAAAAAGGTAATTTGCACTTGTTTTAGGTGGCTCTCCAAAAGCAGAACATGATTTGGGTAATTGAATACTGGGTGATTTATTGAGCAAATTCTCCCAAGAGAATAAAGAGGTAAAGGAGTGATAGAAGCAAATAGGGAAGCAAGGGTGTGTTTCTAGGTGAAGTCTAGCTGATCTCCAGGGGAAATCTGTAATGTAATTTGCACTGCTGAGTACTCACACTTGAGACAGGGTGATGGGCATATGTACCTCCATTGTACTTAGTTATTGCCTATGGTGTTGTGCTACCAGTATGGTGGCTGCAGCATAAATCCCAGGACCACAGGGCTAGGCAGTTTTGATCACCAAAGGATGTCCTCCAGGAGGGTTGCACATGAGAGACATTAGTCTAAGTACCTGCACCAGTATCTGCAAGGGGATGAGGATGCCCCCCTACAGAGTGATCTAGGGTGGGGTACTGTATTAGTTCTGCCTGCATTCCTTGGCTTGCAGCCACTTTCTCCATCTTCACAGCCAAATGAGTAGCATATTCCAATCTTTCTTTTGTGAATATATTGAACCCATGTGGATAATCCAGAATAAACCTCCATTTTAAAATATGTAATCACATCTAAAATGTCCCTTTTGTCATGTAGGTAACATATTTATATATTCCGGGGATTAGGACATGAAAAAGTGTGAGAGCCCTATTCTGGCTATCAAGAGACTCTAGCTAAAATAATTGATCAATAAGTCATAGTAGTCATAGTAGTCATACAGAGATTTACTCTTTAGAGAGTCAAAAAATTTCAAAAATTAAGCAATGTAAGTAAGCAGAGCACTGTGTATAAAAGTAGAGAAAGGTGAACCCCTTTGTATGATTGTTTCTTTCTTGACAGCATGACCTTGTCATGAAGTGATGGAGCCTTTGTTGTGTGGAACTGGATAGTATTGATTCATGCATTCTATATTTAGCAATGAGAAAGTATTATTTTTTAAATTTTGTTTCTGAGCATAAGGGCTAGCAGAAAACAAAACAAAATATTGAGATATATTTGTTTCATTTCTAGATATGTTGGTAGACTACAAAAGTAAGACAAATTGGGAGAGAAAGGCAACTCTTTTGTAAGTTTTTAAAGCGTAAGTGTCAATATAATATTCTTGTCTGTATTACATTGTCTGTATTACATTAGGTATAGGTTAAATATATTAATCCCCAGAAAATAAAATCTTAGGAAAGTTTGTTAGAAAAAAAGGAAGAAGTAGTGAAAAGTTTACATGTAAGTTCCAAACTGGGTTAAATAATAGCAGGCAGCAGAAGCAACAAAACAATGAAAGGAATTTAGGGATTCTCATCCTGAAAGCCTTTATTTACTGCAAACGTGGTTGGCTATAGGTGCCAAATTATACTATAGGGTCTAAGGCTTGTTTTCTCTTCTCCCTCATTTAATAGGTGGATTGTATTCTCTGTCAGACTCACTTCTAGCAGTGACAAATGGGATTGAAACAGTAGAGGCTTTCTTCCGGTTTTCAATCATTCCAACCACATACACCAAAATGATCCAACCCAAGTATTTTAAAGTAAAATGTTAGGACATACTCACTATGCTAGTCTGACTAAAACGGTCCTCCAAGATGTCCATGTTCTAATTTTTGGAATTTGTGACTGCTAAGTTTATATGAAAAGACTTTGCAAATGTGAATAATTAAGGATATTGATATGGGAAATTATCTGGATTATTGTATGGGCTCTAAATGCAATCATAAATATACTGATAATAGGGAAGGCAGAGGGAGCTGTATGAAAAGAAGGCAATGAGGTCATGCAGACAGAGATTGGAGTGATGCAGTCCCAAGCCACTGAATGTGGACAGCTACAAGAAGCTGGAAAAGGCAAAAAATGGATTCTCCTCCTAAAGTCTTGGGAGAAAGTATGCAGAAACCTTGATTTCAGCTGATTTGGGATTTCTGGTCTTTAGAACAGTGAGAGAATAAATTTCTCTTGTTTTAAGTGACCAAGTTGGTTGTGATTTGTCACAGCAGTTACAGAAATGAATACAGTCAATTTAGCCTGACTTTAGCTATGAACATATCAGTGAACAAGTTTTTGTGACTCAAAAATAACTTGCATTAATTGGTCTGGCATGGGTTATCCATGCACAATTTGAACAGACTTAACAGGTGGACTGAAGTCCCATGGACTGAATATCGGTGGGATGGCTTCCAAAGGAAATAGGGTGCTGGTTTCAGAAGTTGGGTGACTGGAAGCTGGTATTCATAAAGAGCAGATGTATATGACATCTGGCATCAGATCAATGCTGTCAGTATACTCTAGTCCTCTCCATGACTGCCTACTGGATTCAAAGTTACACTGGTGTGGAGACAAAGTTCTTTCTTAGGGAGAATAAGGCTATATGGTGGGTGGAGGGAGGTAAAGATTTGTTTTCTCTTTTCCCCTCCCTCCCTCTCTCCCTTCCTTCTTTCCTTCCTATTCTCTATCCTTCCTTCCTTTTTTCTTTCTTTCTTCCTAATAGATACACTGCTAATCACAGGGACAATTAAAGATTAATCTGAAGCAGAAAAGATAGGCATAAAGTAGAAGTCAATGAATGTATTCAAAACTAGTACTTCTTCTGGATGTTTTGATTCTCATATTTATGGAAATTATTTTTAACCCTGACTTTAATCCTAATCACTTTCCAAACTATAGTAATGCATCTACAATTCTTGCTGGATTATTCCACTTGGAAATAAAAATATGACTAAAGTAACCATCTTTTTCATGTAACTGTACCCAATTTTTTTTCTTAGTAGTAGCACATAAATTTTGTAAACTCTAAATTTTAAGGAGAGCATCCTTCCTGCTTTTTTTTGCCTGCTATACCTAAATTCTTACCAATTTTTTTTCACTTCTACCACAGTGATATATTTGTTTCTCATTACCTTTAAACCAATGCAGACCAGGATTCCATCCCTTTACTTATTATTGCTCTGATTTTCTAACTAATATTCCTGACTTCACATTTATTTTTCCATACCTAAACATAGAGATACTAATAAATTAATTTTAAACTACATCTTGACTAACAATTCCCTTAGGGAAATAAAATGGTTCTCCATGAGCTATAGAATAAGTTAAAGTTCTTTAGATTGACATTCAAGACATTCCAAATCTGGATAAGCCTAAACTGCAAAACACCTACTAAAATTCTTCTTATCCCTTGAATTATTATCATGTTGAAATGTTTAACATATTTTAGGCCTGCCTCTTATGTGTCCTATGTTATATTTTTCCATGTACATTTTGCTTACCTTTTAGGATGGTGTTTCCCAAAGCATGGCCTGAAGTTCATTTGCATCAGAATCTTCTGCAATAATCTTAAAAAATTCAATTTTTTGCTCAGTAATCCAGACTTACTCATAAAAAGTCCTGATTGTTGTTAAGCTTCCCTGTTGATTATTTTATATGTTAATGTTAAGAGTCTCTGTTTCTGAAGTTAATTAAGATTTGTTTCCTTCACAAAGCTTCCCCTACTTATCAAAGCATATTATAATACATATTTTTTCCATCTTTAAATTCCATATTTGGAAATAAAAAATTAGTCTTATATGCTACATGTATTTTAATATATGAATAGTTTTTATTTCCAACATCTTTAAGGACAGGAGCAAGTAATTACTCATTTAAGATCCTAACTTAACCAAAGAAATATTTGACTATTCATTAGATTTTCCAAATGATAGAAAAATATCTTTAAATATTGAATTACATAGTCTAGGACACATTAAAATATTATAGTGACTACTCAAATTTAACCATGGAAAATACTGACATAGTTTAACTTTTTTAAAGGATAATATACTCTATATCCACATCTGATATACTTATAATTATCCCTAATTATACTGGATACTATTAAAATCTCAATTTTATCAGTTAAGGCCTTTAAGATACCTCTAGTTATAAGTTGCTTATAATTTCCCAATGTTGGTCATGAAGCTACTAAGTGACTCTACCTGGATTTATGCCTAGATAAATCTCATGCAGTTTGCCATTAGAATACATTGATCCACCTGAGTCATTCTGTGTTGAACTAGCTTGATGGGGTGACCAGCAAAGCAGATGCCCAGGCATTAAGTTAAAAGGGATACTAAAATATTATTGTAAATATATTTGAGTAATGGTGCCAGTTAACTGAGCTTTATACATAGAAGCCTGTACATAAATTATTGAATGTATATCAATCAAATTCCTACAGATTCAGACAGTATATCAAAAAGAAAAACAATTTCACAGGTAGTGAAATATCTCTGTTGATTATTTTTGACAGAATGTGAAAATACAGATTGGGCTAATTAATCTGAAAACAATTGCTAATAAGCAGTCATCCAAAGTTAAAATTCTGTTCTAAAATAAATTGTATATATATATATACACATATATTATATATTCAATAGCACTAGTTAATGGGAATGTTTTATTTTGTTACCTAAATTTTAAACAGGCTAAAATATATTTCCCACATAGTTATCAGCTGAAAAATTACATACTAAATATTAGAATAAAATTTATTTAAAATATAAAGACAATTTTTTTTGTATTTATTACAGCAAACCATACATCTCTTTCTTCAGCCATTAAATAAATATTGTATAACTTGAGTCAGGAGCCACATAGTCTCTCAAGCCATGAATATGTGTTTTCAATGTTTGGAACTATTATTATTTTTAAATGAGACATTTGTTGATAAACTAAATTTTTCTCAGAAATGCTATTTTTTTCAACCTTGTGCCTCTGTTCCCTTTTAGTCCTCAGTTCTTCATTGTCAAAATATCAGATGTTATTTTCTGCATCTCCACTCTGAATCTAGCATCCAGATGAAACATATCATTTAAAATTTAGATACCACATAACTTTTAAAATGCTTGTTTATAATCTGATGTTTCCTGGATATCCAAATAACAGTTTTGATGAATAATCAAATAAAAATTATAAGCATATTTCAATAAAAGAAGCCCTGAGGGAGATTCTCTTTAAAAATTACATTATTTGAAATATTTAGCTATTAGGTATCTACTTTGCATTCTCAGAAGATTCATTCCAATTATTTGTAACTTCTTTGTTGTTTTATAGATAGTCATGTGTGTACAAGGTTTAACTTCACACTGGCCAAATTTTTGTACCAGCGTAATATACTGACTAGCATATATATAGGGTTCACTATTAGTACTTAATACATTGTTGGATGAATGAACGAATGAATAATTCTAGTATAAGTTTCTAGAATTACTCAACCTTGCCTATAAATGAGAGGATATGAGTGTCCACATTTGATAGAAAGCCCAAAACACAAGAAAGGTGAATAGATTTTAAAGAGCATAAACCGATAATTGACATACACTTTGAAATACTTTTTATACGTTTCCAAATCTGCAAACAGACTGTGGGTAGCCTTAATAAACACAAGCAAATAAAACCTTACTTTAGGAAGCAAATATATGGAGGATAATAATAGAAAGTTTAGGCAATTTTTATAAAACATTTAACTTTAAGAATACCTGTCAGAATGAGTGCAACCTTCATAATTCATTAGGTTATTGATACAATATGAAACCTGTTTATAAGTTTCTAAAATGAAAGACAATAGGTCTAGCCTAATGCATAGGTGTACACCTTTTCTTATTTAATAATGTTTTCTGCTTACAATTTATTTTTAAGGTACTTTGGAAGATATTATAACATTTTACTGTATATTCAATGCATGAGTAGGAAAAAAAAATCATCCTTCCCAGAAGTGTGTATGTTGGCTTATAAATCACTCTCTTTGGAAGAGCATATAAATTCTGAGGAAGCACAGCACACATAAACATAACTTTGAATATAGATGTACAATAATAATAAGTAATCTACATTTAAGCTGCAAACACTGTTTATTCAAAGTTATGCATGATGATGTTATGATATTTGGGGATCAACCTGCTTATACATGACTGAAATGAAATAACATAATTCAAATGGGTAAGAATTACCCTCTTCATAATAGACTATATTACTCTTTTTCCTCTCTAGGATTTAAATGACACATTTAGAAAAGAAAATCTACATTGGAGAATGATGTCATTTAAGGAAATTACTTTTTTGAGTATTTTGTGACATATTCCTCTTCTTTCAATGAATATTTACACTTAGTTGTAGAAGCCAAGTCTTCCATACTGAAATAGTAAAGTTATCATTATTACGAGTTCTGAAAAGAGAACTATCTATTAAAAAGTAATACAATCTTATGAGATTAAAATAATAATAAGATATCATTATAAATCAGTATATTAACTCTCACTGGTATTTTGCAAGGTTTTTAATAGTAACTAAATGTAATGCTCCATTCACAAATCTGATGCACTCACTACTCACATAAAAGTACACAATAACTCATGTTCTTGACATATGGAAGACAGTAAAGAATATTACAGTTATTTTAGTCCATATTCTTATTTTTAGCCAAATCATTTTTGAAGACTAGCCCATAAAGTTTTTCAGTCCTTTTATGAAAATAGATAGTAAAGGTATCTTTCAAAGTGTTTCAAGAAATTTTTAAAACATTTTCTTCTTGCTGCTTATTATATTTCCTTTATTTGAGACTCATTTGGTTAAATTTCATGGCAATGTAAATTTAAGTTTTCAGTATGCTTATTTTTACTTCCCATTTTATATTGGACTATTTAAAATATATTTAAAATTTAAAAATTTTGCCATAAATTAAGTCCCATATTTTAAAAGTATTTGATGGACACATTAACAAATAAATAAATAAATGTTACATTAATGAAAAGTAAAGGAGGAAAATAATTTGCTATACAAATACATGAAAAACAATCCAAATATACATTTGAATAGGTAATGGACAATGTATGTCTATATAAATAGGGGAGATTCCTTTTATGTAAAAATTAGAGAGTGACCTTTTTAGCAACATCTTAAGGAATTTGGATGATACTGAGAAAGATTCTTTATCTTCATCCAAAAATGTGACCTTGCAAACTTGCACTGGAGTTACAATTATGGCGTTGACTCAAAGATACAGGCTTACCTGGACTCAGGATCTGCTTTAACTTGTTTCCATAACTAGAAGGAAAACAGTAAAATGTAGCTTTGTCCTAGGAGCATAAGAGTATGAATGACATGACTTAAAGGGATCCTTAGCTTAAAGATTATTTTGTTTAAGATAAAATTTACCCTATAGAACTGAATCAGAGATACCAACTGATGTATCTGCAACATACCTAATTCCCAAGAATGTTACAAAGAGTAAATGACATAATTACTATGACATGTTTAATACTGTGCTTGCATGTAGATAGTACTCAATAAATTTTAGCTGTGACTGTTATTGTTACAAGTAGTCAAAAAGTTAAATTTATTTTAATTTAATGTCTTCTGTTCTATTCAGTTAAAATAAATTGTCCTTTTTCCTTTGGAAGAGACCAGTAGTTGCTTGTCCAATATCCATTCTATTTTATCTTCAGTGTGTCTGGTTAAATAGCGAAAAGTTCATTCCAGGTTAGCATAACTAACGAAATACAAGGAAAAGTCTTTGGATGGGGCTAATAGAAAGTTTCGTAAAGGGAGTTAACTAAGCATTTTGCTCTTTAATCTTCCTTTTCCTGCTTGTCTAAAATAGTATGTGATGGCTGAACTGTAGCAGTTATTTTGGCCCTATGAGAAAAAAAAAATACCATGAGATTTCTAAGATTTCTATCCTGACCTTCTTAAGCATCCAAATCACTATCACCAACTGCCTGCCTCAGACTTCTTGCCATATTCTTGTCTAAATCACTTTGTATTTAATCAAATACAGTTATGTTTCCATTTCTTGTGTTGAATGAAGTGTCTAATTAATTTCCCTCATGGGAGAAAAAAAAGGCTTAACTAACATATTTATCATTTGCAATTACCAAAAACATTATTTCATACAATTTATTTTCTCCACCTTTAACATAACAATAATAGTTTTAGCAGATATGGTGTTTTCAGAATGCATTTTCAGTCTTTTCAGGAAAATTAGATATGCTCTCTTTTATATAATTATATCAAAAGAATATTGTGAGATTAACTCAGGGAGAATAAATACAATGAACTATCATTCACACTGATGGTTTAAGATTCTTAAGAGACCTAAGAGTGGGAATCTAAACCTCTGCTACAAATAGATACCAAAAACTACAATTAATTTTCAAAGGGAAGTAAATTTAGTTCCACTGGGATCTCATACACTGCAATGAGAACACAAAATTAATAGATGCCTCTTTCTTGAAGTTTCACTGCTGGTAAGAATAATAGCTAATGGTACATTACCTTCCCATTAGAGTTAGTAACCTCCAGAGAGACTATGAAGGCAAAGAGCATTCCACAAAGTTGCTATTTGATAAGGGTCATTGGTGAGTATATCGAGTTTCTTCTCTGTGATTTCAGAGGGAGAATTTAAAAAATGTTATGGCTGCTTATTTGCCATTGAGAGAGGCTGAGCTGGAGGTTTCATTTATGAATATGTTAGAAGCTCATATTGCTGCATGGTGGCTGATATAATATATTTTAAAATTTAAGGAAGAAAAAGACCAAGATGCAAACCTAGCTCTGCCCAGGGGAGGACTTCCTATTGTGTAGGTTCATTACCTGAGTGAATAACAGGAAACTGTTCAGCTTCTGTGTTAAGGTTGATAAGCTATCCCATTTATTTTGAAAGTTCACATGCAGAAGATATGCTACAACTACTTCTAATATTACAAAAAGCACCCTTGGAATGATAAGCTCTGAAGTATGTACTCTCTACATATTTCAGGCAGCATTTTAGGTGCAGAATTGAATTACAACCACACATCATCATCATCATCATCATCATCTTTCAATCTAGAAAGGACATTTTGTGATATCTAATGCAGCAATAGAAAAAAATATGACTTAGATTAAGACTGTTGATAGCACTTTAGAAGGGCATCAACAGTGACCATATTAAAAAATATATAATAGGATCCATTTAATGCTGAGAATCTGGCATTATTTCATGTTGCTTTAAATGTTGAAGCAGTAAGATATCATAGATTTTGTCTGCTGATAATACACTTTTGATATGGATGGTTTGAAGGAAAACTTTTAAACGAGGAACCAAATATTTATTTAGGGTACTGTTACTAGTACACAGCAAATTGAACAAAAATTTCCTAGTTTATTTTATAAATATGTCAATTATTGGTTATTCCCCATCTTCTTCCTTTAAGCTAGGAAGTTTCAGTGTGATAATAGTTTACCTATTTTTATACAACCACAAAAAAGAAATAAGGTGAATATAAAACAAAGTATTTTTGTTTTTATTCTTTAAGAAATTTGATATCTCATCAATAGTTCATTTATTCAATAGTTCATTTAATTATTTGCTATTAACTCAGAAGATATGTATTAAATTTCTATTTTGTTCAGACATATTTACAAGATGCAAGATATGGAGTTGTAAACCATCATGAATATAATTATAGGAAAGAGTGGAAATTGATGTCTTCATTTGAATCATATAAAATATTTGCCCTTTCAATCAAATTTTATTCATTAGACTAATGAGTATGACTGGAATAGAGCAGGTTTGTTAAGCTGAGACTGGGGAGCATCTAGAATATCCGCATATTTGTTTTGGTTTTGACCAAGCACTTGAAGTAGTTTACAAACCAGAGTGTGTAACTGAATTTCTACATTTTTTGCAGGGAGAAAGTCCATAGCCTCTAAATGAATAGGCAATATACCCACCCCTCATCCAACTCTATTGTAAAATGACTGATATGAAAAATATATATTTTGAACTCTTTCTCTATATATTACTTTTATTATTGTCACTGAACCATAAGTAATGCTATTCAGTGGGAATGAGCTGTGGTGAAAGGTGAAGACTCCTTTGAAAAATTTGTGGAGAATGACATTGAAGTAATTAC
This sequence comes from Cheirogaleus medius, assembly GCA_008086735.1. Taxonomy (NCBI): domain Eukaryota; kingdom Metazoa; phylum Chordata; class Mammalia; order Primates; family Cheirogaleidae; genus Cheirogaleus; species Cheirogaleus medius. The sequence continues at coordinate 73,540,527 of VBSM01000272.1, forward strand.
TATAAATGAAAATGTCTTGCTTTGGGGCCCCACATACTTCATGGGCCACTTCTGAAGTAAGCATGTATGTAAAGTGTCCATTCTCAAAAAAGATGGGTATTTGGGATTATTTTATATATTTAATCCTCATAATTTTTAGAATTTTATCTGAATAGATATGATTGGAAGGCTTATGGGGCCATCAAGGGATGGAGGAATGTAAGATTGCTAAGTATATTGGCAACATTAGAGCTCAAATGAATTATGACTATGTTTACAGACAAATCAAAGGCCTGGGTAAAGGAGAGTGATTTAGTTGACTGGTGATAGTTTGATTGTAAATATCTGATATCTTGTAGGAATTAGCAAAGAATATTGGATGAATTTGAGCATTAGTGCTGGTCCACGAGCTTAACTACATTTGAGTTATAGAAACTATTTATAAAGCTGTTTTATGAAAAGTTATAAAATTATTCCAAACATTAATGTAAATCATAGTTGAGCTACATTAGATCCTAATCTGAATACAGAAGAATAGAGTAAAATCTTTTCCAAGAACTGCTATTTTAAATTTATTTCTTAATAAATGCTACTAGCAACAAGCAGAAAGCATGCATTATGTAATGCAGATGTGAGAAACAAGATGGATTTAGAAAATATAAATTACCCTAAACTTGTGACTTGAGGTCTATAACTTCATCCTTACAACAGGATGCATGTTTTGGATTGCATTTTTAATTAATCGACACATATTTAGCTATTTCTAAGCCCAAGGTAGAGTTTCAATTTTATAATACTTTTAGGTCATAAAAAATGAGTTTAAACTCTACTTTAAGGCATTTTATATTCATGTTGCTGTGGTCAGGGTAGCAGTGTGTAGGAATATTCCTAATATGCTTTGCTGAAAAAAAACACAGTTGCTCTCTTCCCATTGACTCCCTCCCCCAAAGTTTTGGAGGAAGCATTAGCTCTTTTTGGCCACCAATGTATTATCTAGTCTACTGAAGCAGTACTTATTAAGTAGTCAGTAAAACATTGCCTGTTTGGAAGTTAACTATCTTTGGAAATTGCATCAGTTATTGCAGGTTACCAGAATAGCATATAGTTAAATCACTGCTTCAGTGCAATAAATAGTTCTTGCTGGTCTGAAAGAGTACAAGCAGCCTCTAAAGGCCCCTGATTTATGACTAAGGATGAGAATGCACATAGTGGTGAAACCAGTTCAAATAGGAAATCTGCCTCAGAACCTCAACTTGATAGACAGGGCTTTGAGTCTTTAGGCATTTTAGTAAATAAATAATAAGGTTTCTTGTTTACATGAAAACTTTTGTACATGACCATTTTGAGATTCAAGCTGTTCTTTTTTATGATTTTCCTCTTCTAACAGTTAAAAATGCAAGATATTTTTTCAGTAGCTTTAGCATTAATGCCATTCACAGCATGTTGCCTTGTGTATTTTAATAATAGAAAACAATTATTAAATTAATGATATTATATAGCAGGTTTGAATTAACTAAAATTAAGGCCTAAAGTAGAGCTTTTAGTGGTATTTCATTTTTATGAGTTTGCATCTTTCCAACTGAGTTGTATAAAATTAATTCTTCCCTATACTAATATAATATTTCCAAATAGTGATCCTAAAAGTAACATATATAGTTGGAAAAAAAGTGTTCCTTAGCAACATTAAATCAATAAACTTTTCAGAATTTACCTGTAAATGAGGATATGCTTCTCCAGCATTAGCATGATTGTGTAATGAGGAGATGGGATATGTGAGTAGATGGGAAATAAAAATATGGATGTAGGAGAAGGAATCATCGTCTGCTCTCATGGGCCATAACCACTTAGTCACTATGTCAAAGGAGGCTACTTGTCTAACTAAGTATAATTCAGAAGTAGTGGTTTTCTTGATCTAAGTTTTTTTATGCTAAATAGAACAAGCATTGCAATAATAGTGACCATCACAAAAACAGTTAATATTTACTGAGAAGTTTCTAGGGCTAGGATCCTCCAATTGTTTTATGAGCACTAATATAACTAATGCTCACAAAACCCATCAAGTAGCCATTATTATAACCCCCATTATACAAATGAGGACAGCATAGCACAGAAAAAGTTTTTAATAAGTTGTTCTCAAGGTTACACTGTGGTAGAATCCAGAGCCCATGGTATTTTACCAATGTGATATTAATATTTTGCCTTGCTTGCTACATATTTAGACTATTTGTGCATAAATTATAAACCAGATATCTATATGCTAAGGTACAGAATGGCATACAGAAAAAAATATCTTTGAAGTTATGTTAATAGGGCATCATTATCCACTGTGCAGATGAAAACAGGGCTGAGAACTAGAAAGATTAAAGAACAACAGGGATTTTTTAAAATAAATCAGAAGTTTATTTCTCTTTCACATAGGAGTCCAGAGGCCAGCAGTCCAAAGTCGCTATGATAGCTCCATGAAGGCATCGCAAGGCTCTGTCCAACTGATAAAAGAAGGCAAAGAATGCTCTTCTCCCCGAAGGCTCCAGCAGCAAGAAATCATATCATTCTCTCTTTCTAAAGGTTTTTTATCCCCAGCCAGACTTTAAATACAGTGGAGCTTACAAAGAATATATGTCTTTTGCCAGCAAAAGACATATACTGGTGGTACTGTGGGCTGTCACTTACATCTCCTTGACCTGACTTAGTCACATGGCCACACTGAACTTCAGGAAAGGCAAAGAACCAGAACTAAAAATTGGGGTTCTATTATTAAACTAGAAGGGAAAATGAATATTGGCAGGTACTTACCAATCTCTGCCACAGCAATATGGGGACAGATAAATTAGTCTCTACGAATGCACTCTAGTATAGGGCTGCAACCAAACACTTATGGCTATTGAATGCTTGAAATGTGGCTGGTCCAATGGTTTGATCATTCCACAATGTACACATGTATTGAAACATCATGCTGTACCTCATGGATACATAAAATAATTTTATCTGTCAATTAAAAATTTTAAAAAATTTAAAATATGGCTGGTCCAAATTGGGATGTGCTATAAATGTAAAATATGTGTAGAATTTCAAAGCCTTAATGTGAAAAAATAATGTAAAATATCTCAGTTTTCATATTGATTGCATACTGAAATGTAATCCCATTTGTCTATTTTTTGCTTATGTTGCCTGTGCTTTTGGAGTCAAATTTAAAAATAATTATTGCCCAGACCAATGTCATGAAGTTTTTCTCCTATGTTTTCTTCTAGCAGTTTTATACTTTCAGGTTTTATGTTTACATCTTCAATCCATTTTGAGTTGATTTTTGTATTAATATATGGTGTTATATGAGGGTCCAATTTCATTGTTTTGCAAATGGATATCTATTTTTCCCAGAACTGTTTATTGACGAGACTGTAATTTTTCCACTACATATTCTTGGCACCTTTATCTAAAATCAATTGACTATAGATACGTGGGTTAATTTCTTTGCTCTCTATTGTGTTCCATTGGCCACTGTGCTTATTTTTATGCCAGAACCATGTTGTTTTAATTAAAATAGCTTTGTGATATAGTCTGACATGAGGTAGTGTGATGCCTCCAACTTTGTGTTTTTTGTGGAAGTACAGATTTTCTTTTTTTATATGTTTGATTGAGAAAGAGAGTTAAAAAATTAGAATCAGTGTTGAACAAGCCAATTCACACTATTTGCAAAAATTTTTCTTTAAAAAATAACTCTTAAAAAATTCCATATCCTATACACCATACTTATAGCAAATATATTTAAGAATTCAGTTTTACACCTTATGTAGCATCACCAAAAATATATATAAAATACCCATTGTATTCTTTCAGTGCTGTGTTTTTATTACACATAATGCATTTCAACTATTCAATACTTTAACCTGAGTTGTACCTAAAATTCAATACATATTTGACCCTATAAATTAATAGCTAGCATGAACGAAATGGAACAAGCAAACGGTCCTAATAGGGATGTGGATAAAGGAGTGAGGACTCTTGGAATATATCTGATATTTTAACCAATATCAGTGTAAGAATATTGAGAATGTATAAAATTATATACTGAGTACATAAAGAAGATGAATAATCCAAATTACATTCTATGCTTAGCAAAGTAAAAAATTAGTGTTGTAGTAGGATTTGGCTTCAAAGAATCCAATGGGATAAGAAATAATGGTCATTCTCAGCAAGGGTCCAAAACTTATTTCATTAGAATGCAAATACATTTATAATTATGAGAAATCTTTTGGCTAATTTCAAATTCTAAATCATTATAAAGGGATATTAGCTGTAATAAATTTCTGAGTATAAAATGTTGCCTTCTATGATATTATTTTAGCTTTATTTAATTTGCTATTACAGTATTAATTAGTAGCAGAGTTATAAAATTGCAGTTTTAGCCGTGGGCTTTTTGCCATTCCAAGTGCTGTTTTGTAGAATAATTCTAGCTAGAAATCATTATTTCTACACTGTGGGAGCTATGATTCTTTATTATTAATTATATTTAGGAGATGATATTTCAAGAACTATTTGTGGCACAATATTAATAAGTTACCCACTTACAAAACCTCACGAAATTACAAGTACCAAAAGGCATAAATATCCCTTATGTAAACAAAGAGGTGACTTTGTATTATCTGTCCTTTTAAGTTATCATTAACTCAGGAAATTCCATATATTGACACTCTTGCCAGTACCCCACATGGACTAGAACTAGTTTTCTTGCACCTAGAGAGCATTCTAAAGTCTAAAATTGAGACTAGCCTGTATCATTGCCTCCTCTCTAACACTCATTGTGGTTCTATCATTTGTTTCTTTCTGTTCAAAATTTAATTAATTATACAGTACTTGGTTTCTTTAATGTATGTGTGTCTTTTTAACCTCTTGCCTCTTTTTACACTTTCAACTTACCTTTTTCTAGCTACCAAATATTTCCCTTCTCTTCATTTCAAGGCACCAAAGACAGTCTCTTCACTAAATGGTGCTGGGAAAACTGGATATTCACATGCAGAAGAATGAGAGTTCAACTCCTATCTCTCAGTGTACACAAAAATCAACTTTAAGTTGATTAAAGGCTTAAATGTAAGACCAGAAACTATGAAACCACTAGCAATAAACATAAGGAAAATAGTTCATGAAATTGGAATGGGCAAGGATTTTTTGAATAAGACCTCAAAAGCACAGGTAACAAAAGCAAAAATAGACAAATGGGATTGCATCAAACTAGAAATCTGCTGCACAGCAAAGGAAACAAGGAATGAGAATGTAAATTGGTATATCCACTGTGGAAAATAGTAAGGAGGTTCCTCAAAAAACTAAAAATAGAACTACTATATGATCAAGCAGTCCTACTTCTGGGTATGTATACAAAGGAAAGGGAATCAGTATGTTGAAGAAATATCTGCACTCCCATGCTTATTGTGGCATTATTCACAATAGCCAAAATATTGAATCAACCTCAGTGTCCATCAACAGATGAGTGGATGAAGAAAATGTGGTATATATACACAATAAAATATTATTCAGTCATGGAAAAAATTAAATACAACCACAAGGATTAAACTGGAGGACATTATGCTAAGTGAAATAAGCCAGGCAAAGAAAGACAGATATTGCATGTTCTCACTCACAGGTGAGATCTAAAACAATTGATTTCATGGAGGTATGGAATAGAATGATAGTTGAGGCTGGGAAGAATAGCAGGAAAGGTGGGGTAAAGCAGGACTGGTTAATGGGTACAAATATACAGTCAGAAGGAATAATATTTCGTTTTTGGTAGCACAATAGGATGACTATAGCTAGCAATAATTTATTATATATTTCAAAATAACTAGAGGACAGGATTTGGAATGTTCCCAACACAAAGAAATGATAAATGTTTGAGTTGATGGATAATCCAATTGCCCTGATTTGATCATTATACATTGTTTGCCTGTATCAAAATATCACATGTACCCATAAATATGTACAACTATTATATACCCATAAAAATTTAAAAATATACAGAATTAAAAATATAACTATTATATAATCCAGCAATACATTACTTGGTATATATGCAAAGAAAATGAAATAAGTATGTGAAAGAGACATCTGTACTCCCATATTTATTGCAGCACGATTCACAATAGCCAGGGTGTGGAATCAACGTAAATGCCCATTTATAGATAAATAGATAAAATATATTGCACAATTAAATACTATTCACCCATAAAATAGAATGAAATCCTGTCATTTGTGGCAACATGAATGAAGCTGTAGGACATTAAGTTAAGTGAAATAAGCCAAACACAGAAAGACAAACGATGCATGGTCTCATTCATATTTAAAATCTATAAAAGTTGATTTCATAGAAATAGAAAGTAGAATAACAGAGGGTGGGGAGAGGAAGAGGGTGAGGGGAGACTGGTAGAGGTTGGTCAGTGGGTACAAAGCTACAGATAGACAGGAAGAAGTTTTGGTGGTGTTTTACACAGTAGGGTGACTATAGCAAATAACTATGTAATGTGTATTTCAAGACAGCTAGACGGGAAGATTTTGAATGTTTCACCACAAAGAAAGTATAAATGTTTAAAGTAATAGATATGGTAATTACCCTGATTTGATTATTACTCTATGTATACATTGAAATGTCACATTGTACTCCATAAACATGTACAATAATTAAGTACCAATTATACATTTAAAAATTAAGGGGAAATATCATTTTGACTACAGAATCATAAAAATGGAATTTATGAATACATTTCATTCATTAAATAGAGCAAAGGGAAACCTTAATTTTATTTTTTCTCTTTTTATACTAGTAAAAGTTTTGTGTAATCCTACATAGTGAACAACCTTAACTTTTTTGCTACATAATTATATTCAAAGCTTTATGTATTTTTGTTTATAATTATGCAGTAATTATAAATGTTTAGTACCAAACTGATGACAAACACTATTTTGTTGAAAAGGTTTTGCATTTAAAAGGAAAAGTCTGTAAAATCCAAGGCATGAACCAATATCAGACTTTTACAGAAAACAATTTATATTTGGGAAAAAAAGCTAATGGGATCTCATTTCAAAACATAGCATTTAAGTAGTAAAAACACAAGTTTTGTTTGAAACACTCAAGGAAATTTCTAACTAAAACATTGTTAGAAGTTAGTGACACTAGCAGTATTTTAATTTAATTTAAAATTAAATATGTACTGTTTTGTTTCCTGTCTTGAAGATTTTAGTGTTAAATTAAAATAAAATACTGCTAGTGTCACCAACCTCTAATGATATTTTAGTTGTGAATTTGAGAGTTTCAAATGAAACTCTTATTTTTCACTAGTTAAAAATTATCTTGCCCAGCATCCTAAGCAAAATGCCACATCAACATATTCTATTCTTTGATTTTTAGTTACCAGATTACAATAATATTTCTATAATTCTAATTGTGAAATTTTGGCTACTTTCAAAACCAATATAAACGGAAAGGAAACAAGGTTTAATTCTGTAACTCATTCAGCATTTAGAATGTCTATATCATTGCCTTGAGTTTCAAACAATGCGTATGAAAACATACTTTAAAAATAAACTTCTATATAGTATTGCATTTATATGATTTTTGTTGACACATTCTAATTTGAACATTGACAAAAAGTTATCTCTTTGCAAGAACACACATAAAATATAGAGATACACTTCTTAGACTGATGTAATCATTGTTTTTAGATGTGAATCTGTGTCTATGGGGTTTCTAAATATAATGATGTATTTTTATCCAGTTATATTTTTAACTTACCTAATACTTTAATTGAACTGTATCATGATAGTAATAAATTAGTAGAAAAAAATCCAAAATTTCAGAATGCTCCTGGCAGGATGAAATTTAAAATATTCTCCCACTATATTCTATAGTATAGTGCTCATTTATCATTTAAAATATGCTAATCCATTATATAATTGTATGGTTCTTAAAGGAAACTAAATAAAACAGATCTCCTCTATTAGAGCCTGTCAGAAAACAAGCAGCTGTGATCTGCACCAACTTTGATATCACACACAAAACAGCTTGGCTACTTATTTTCCTAAAGCTTACTAATGTTTGTTATGTCAATAGCAGATACATTTATTTAATTCTAAAAATTTAGTCTGGAATCATAAGAATGATATAATCCTTTCATTTGGTTCATTTCAATAATGAAGAAAATTTGTTTCAATATATATGGCAGATATTGAGATAAAGAGAAAGATTCTTTGAGAGAGAACTTTTTGGTAAAAGAATAAATCAAATGTCTTTTTTTATGAAATGGGAGAAAATTATCTTTCTTATAATAAAAAATTCTGACTTATAGCAGGTCAGTTCTTCCCAGTCCCCAATACAGAATAATTCTAAATTTCACATTTCTGCTAATTGAATAATGAAATATCATCTGCCATTCTAGTGGGGAAAAAGCTTTTATGGAATTTATTAATAATAAATTTTAAAACTCTTAATTATAGAATATCATGTATCTCAAACAACATTAGTTCTCTTTGGTCTTTGGAAGACTTCTGATCTTGACATTGTATTAAGGAGAAAAATAAAATTGATGTGCATTTCTGAGGATTGTACTGTGTCCACCAAAAAATGTATGTTGAATTCCTAACCTCCAGTACCTATCAATATGACTTTATTTGGAAAATAGTATATTTGCAGGTATAATCAAGTAAAAATGAGGTTATGCTTGATTAGCATGGGTCCTAATTCCATATCACTGGTTTCCTTATAGAAGAAAAGACACACACACATAGGGAGAATGTTACATGATGATGGAGGCAAAGATTGAACTTATGAGTCTACAGGCAAAGGACCAACAATTATTGTTGGAAAACACCAGAATGTAAGAGAAAGTCACTAAGGACCATTCTTGACATCCTGTGAAATCTTATACATTTGCAATTGTGACAGCCCTAGTCACTTGATCATGCTTACAGTGCTTTTCTTTTCCATGTAGGTTATTCAAAACCTCTTAAATTCTGTATTCTCTTTCATTATGTTCCTGGAACATAACGCTTACTAGTGACAAGGTCCAGACTCTCTTGAGAGAAAAAATTTCTTGGGTTTCCACTGTTTCTCTGGAATTACTTAGGCCTAAGACCTAGAAAAAAAATTAGTGCATGCAGTCCCTCCTACTGTACAATCAACCTTAGAAGACTACTGAAAGTGAAGCTGTTAATGTTTCTGAAGTCTGGGCCCTGGCTAAGAACAATACTTATGCTGTGTGATCGTTAAAACACTGCACGAAACCATTGATTGTTCCAGGGCTTGGGTAACATTTCTTTATTTATGCTATATTTTCTTCTGCAGTAGTGGGATATGCCTCAAGTATTTTATTTTTATCAACTATTTCCCTATTCCTTTCTAAAAGACAGAGCTGAGTTTCTAATAGTTTGTTCTATTCCTTAAATTGGTTTTCTTTCTTCTCTAAGTAAGGTGGTATATAATTTATTATCCAAACCAGAGACATTTTTGAGAGTGACAGGGACAGCAGGTATAAACCATGACTGTCCTTGGCTATCCAGACATTTAGTCATAATACATGTAGGGCTTGAGCATCATCTGTTGGAATTAAAATCCTTCTTCACTTAATATCTCTCTACTTTCTAGCTCAGTTATATTGTTTTCCTAATATAATTTCTGAATTATATTTGGAATGCATAATATACGAGATTACTAGTGGTCATAATTATATATATATATCTAGGAGATCAATATTTTAATATATCTAAACTTGCTCATTATTAAACATATTACCCATCTTCACCTTCCTCATAGATAATCTCAACCAGAATATATTATCCCAATGGATCCATACCATATCCAAATCTAGTGTGACAGTTTTGTGTCTATTTGTCCTCAGATATTCCCACTCCCCTTTTCTTCTCCACAATCTTTGATAAGTGGAATGACATTCTCATGCTATATTTCCAGATGTCCTTGTGCCCAGGCTTCTGGTTGGGAAAGCTGTTGGAAATCAATGAAGACAATTCCCTAGGAAAGAGGAAAAGAATGCAGAGGATTTTCCTTCCTTTTTTTGAAGTCCCAAATAATGCTATATAGCCCTCTTTGATTCTTCATTTCTATACTTTCTTCATGACCGTTAGCCTCAAATCCATCCAGATGACTCCTGCTCAGTACCAGTGACTGTCTAGTGCCTCTGCAGAGCAGGACTTGGTAATGGAACTATTTACTTGGCTTTGCTCATCAGGCCTAAAATTCATAACAGCTTTGCCTTTTTTGCTTTCATTTCAGTCAACAAACTTGAAATTAGTTTCCTATTTTAAATTTCCTTCACCTGTTCAAGGTGCTAGTTTTATGAATATATCCAACCTCTCTTGAAGAGTCATTCTAATCTGCACTTGAGATCTTGAATGTCATCCTATTTTTTATTCTATTTCATCCAGCCACCATTTCTGCTATATTTAAAATATTTTCTCTTTTTGGATGGCATCTTTACTTTTTTTTATTTCAGCATATTATGGGGGTACAAATTTTAAGGTTGTGTATAATGCCCTTGTCCCGCACCTCCCCACAAGTCTGAGCTTTAAGCATGACCATTCCTCAGACGGTGCACGTCTCACTCATGTATGTATATACCCATCCTCTCCTTCCCCCTCCCACCTGCCTGACACCCGATAAATGTTATTCCTATATGTCCACTTAGGTGTTGGTCAGTTAATATCAATTTGCTGGTGAGTACGTGTGGTGCTTGTTTTTCCATTCTTGGGATACTTCACTTAATAGAATGGGTTCCGGCTCTATCCAGGAAAATACAAGATGTGCTATATCACCATTGTTTCTTAAAGTGACTAGTACTCCATGGTATACATATACCACATTTTATTAATCCACTCATTTATTGAT
>VBSM01000272.1:73553442-73607007 GCA_008086735.1 Cheirogaleus medius
TGCCCATGCCCCCCTCCCCCCTTGAGGCAGAGCCTCAAGCATGACCATCCTCCATACGTTGCACATCTCACTCATTAGTTCACAATTGCAAAGTTGTGGAAACAACTGAAGTGTCCATCAATACATGAGTGGATCAACAAAATGTGGTATATGTATACCATGGAGTAGTATTCAGCTTTAAGAAACAATGGTGATATCACGCCTCTTGTATATTCCTGGATACAGCTGGAACCCATTCTACTAAGTGAAGTATCTCAAGAATGGAAAAACAAGCACCACATGCACTCACCAGCAAATTGGTATTAACGGATCAACACTGAAGTGGACATATAGGAATAACATTTGTTGGGTGTTAGGGTGGGTGGGAAGGGGGAGGAGGGGATGGGTATATACAAACATAATGTAGCTTTAGTTTTTTAATAGTCGACATTTAACCTTTCTACTAGAGATATAATTAATTAATTCACCACCTTCACAGTATTAGAGTATTTTGAATTTGACAATGTACTTATTTTTATCAGTGAGTTTTATAATTGTGTATATTTTCTTGTTATTCATAAGTGTCATCTTCAGCTAGAAGAACTCCCTTTAGTATATCTTGAAAGGCAGGTTTAGTATTGATAAACTCTCTCAGATATTGCTTGTCTGAGAAAGTCGTTATCACCCCTTCATTTTTGAAAAACAGGATTGCTAGATATGCAATAGTCTCCCCTTATCTATGAAGGATATATTCTAAAGCCCCCAATGGATTATTAAACTATGGATAGTACTAAATATAATTGCTGTCAATGGAAACATGTTTCTGTTCATGTCTTCTACCCACAAATTTAATGTATTTTCCATATTAGCTAAGCACTTATCATATACTGTGGCCACAACTTTTGCAGCTTATAGTGTGCCAACAAAACGAGCATATTTTTTCCTCCTTCACAATTTTATGGGTAGAAGATTAATTCTTATTATAAATCTTAGCACTTTCCGCACAAAATTTCTTTTCTTTTCTTATCAAGTGGAAAACGTTCACATTTTCACTTAAAGGAGGCCCTTTACAGCTTTTCTTTGGTATATCTGAATTGCTGGTATCACTACTCATACTTTGGAGCAAATATTAAGTAAAATAAAGGTTATTTGAACACAAGCATTATAATACAATGACAGCTGATCTGATGCCTGAGACTGCTACTAAATGACTAACAGACAGGTAGCACATACATGGTGAATAGACTGGAAAAAAAGGGATGATTTGCATCTCAGGTGGGATAGAGTTGAATGTTCTGAGAGTTCATCACACTACTCAGAGAAGCATGCAATTTATAATTTATGAAATGTTTATTTTTGGAATTTCTATTTAATAGTTTCAGATTGCAGTTTACGGCAGATAACGAAAACTCTGAAAGAGAATCTACAGATAAGGGTGGCAGAATTTTGTTTTTTTCTTTCATGATGTTGAATATATCATCCCACTCCTTTCTGACATGCAAGATTTCTGCTGAGAAATTCATTGATAGTTTTGTGGAGATTCCCTTATATGTTATGATTTGCTTCTCCTTTGCTGCTTTTTATAATTTTTGTCTTTAACTTTTATTTGATTATAATATTTCTTGGTGTGGGTGTCTCTTTGTATTCATCTTATGTCATATCCTTCAGGCTTCCTGGATATGGTTTTCTATTAATACTTCCTTCTTTGGGCTTGGGAAGTTTTCTGCCATTATTTCTTCAAATATGTTTTGATATACTTCTCTCTTTCTTCTCCTTCCGGAATGCCCATCATGTATAAATTGTTCTTCTTCATAGTGTTCCTAAGTCTTTAGTTATCTTTGCTCTTTTCCTTTTTTACTACTCAGATTAAATGATTTCCAGTAATGTGTCTTTGGGAGTTCACTGATCCTTTTATTTTTGGCTTGAGCTACTCTATTGTTGAACCCTTATATTAAATGTTTTTAGTTAGTTTATAGTATTATTCAGATCTGTGATTTCTTTATGACTGCTATTTTGAATTCTGTGTTGGGTAAGTCACATATCTCCTTTTCATTCAGGTCAAATTTTGATATTTATTTTGTTCTTTATTTAGAATATATTCTCTCCTGGGTTATATTGTTTGCTTGTATTTTTCTTTTTCCTGACTCTCTGTGTTGATTTATGCAAATACAACAACCACTTCTCCCAGTCTTATCAGGCTGGCTTTGTGTAACAGAAGGATTTCACCAATACATCTTTCCAGAGATTTTGAGATGCCACTCAAGTCCTTGTGTTTGTCTAGATTGCTATCTTTGTTTTCAGTGGTTCTCTAGAGCTTAGGATGTGCCATGTCCTGTCAGTAACTCTGAGACCAGTAAGGTAGGAGCCAGGCTCTCTGGATGTACTTTAGCATTATAGTTACTTCTATCTTCAAAGTGAAGCTGAGCATGGGAATTTATCTCCTACTTTCTCTGCAGTAAACTGGGGAGAGGATCTATGGCAGATGTATTTACTCACATTCAGGCTGCACTCTCTGATCCCGGAAGATAGCTGCTGGAAAAGGGCTTACTGTATGTCCACCTTCTTGTTTTCTGTGGTCTATGACCACTCTGGAATGCAAAGCTCTATAAACTCCTAAGCTAGGTCAATGGGGAGAGATCCTTTTGGGCAAGAGCTATAAAAATTGTGGTATTCAATGCATGGTTAACTCCATCTAAGAAGAATGGTTAGTTCTGGTTTTATCCCTGGGACAAGTCAAAGAGAAGGCTTGTGAATTGCCAAGTTCTGGCTGTGGATGCTGGAGGACTATTGTCTGTTTGCCTTGTTAGCTCTCTGATGCAAATTTGTTTGAAACCAAGCCATGAAGTAGTCAAGGAAAGTGTGTACCATGAGTCCCTTCTGGAGAGAAAATGGGAGTTTCATGTTTCCATCCTTTTTCTAAATTACTTCAAGGGGATGTAGCCACTGAAAGTGTTTACATACCCATTTAAAATCACCTCTTTGTTCTATGATCTCAGGAGACTTACATATGTCTAGCTCCTTCTGTTCCCAGAGTGAAGAGGTATAGGATGGAGTCCTTTGGAGGAGCTGTAAAATTTGGGTATTAACCCTTCCAGGGGGATAAATAAGGTGCTGCATTTGTAAGCACCCTCTCTGTACTGCTCCTGGGGGATAAAACTCCTGGAAACACTTGAGCACCTGTATAAAATTGCCACTTTTTTCCTGTGGTCCAGAGAGATTCATGTATACCTAATTTCCTCTATTCCCAGAGTTAATGAATTAAGAACCAAACTGTGTGGAACCTTACATTTTGGTATACAAACCTTGCTCTACACAGAGAAAAGCTATATGTTGGGTATTCTTTTCCTGATTTTATGGTGTACTTCTCAGGGTGAGGTCTGTGCTCAAGTGTGCCTCAACTTTCCCACTGTTTGATGTGGATGTGGATGTTTTCTCAGTAGCCCAATACTCAGGAGTCTCTCAACTATTCTCTGACTTTCAGAAAGATTGATCCATAAATAAATGTTTATTTGGGGCCTTGGTGGGTGGATGGGGAGTCAGGAGTTTACTGTTACACCATGTTGCTGATGTCATCTCTGAAAGTATAGTGTTTTATGGTTTTTACATTATACTTAAAACAGTATAATACTGTTTGAAGGTAAATTGTGTTAAGTTCAGGGATGGCAGTTTTAAATAGTAGAGCTAACTTCCACACTAAATCAAAGATTATAAGCAATAGTCGTGATAAAATGACCATCATTTAAATGTAAGAATTTCTATATATATATATATATATATATATATATATATAACAAAGAGGAAATTTTTTAAAATGGAAAAATAAAAATCTAATAGTAAGATATTAGATTTAAACCCAATAAAATTCATAATTGCATTACATTAACATAGACTAAATATCTCAATTAAAGCCAAAACTTCTCAGGTTGAACAAATAAACAAGACTCAATTACATGATGTCAAAAGAATTCCACTTTGTATTTAAGGACATAGGTAAGTTAAAAACTAAAAAGAATAGATCATTTGAACATTTACCAAAAGAAAATATAGGGGCTATATCAATATCAGAGAAAGTAGATTCTAAAACAAGAAATATTACCCAGGATAAAGAAAGATAATTTGTAATGACAAAGAAATCAATTCACCAAAAGAATATAATAATAATAGATAACTTTCAATTTTTTTCTGTAAAGGACCAGAGAGAAAATATTTTAAGTTTTATGCTTAATAAAGTCTCTAACTACTAAGCTCTACCATTTTACTGTGAAAGATACCACAAATAATATGTAAGTAAAAGGGAATGGTTTTTTCCAATATTATTTTATTTAAAAATTAGCTGGTGGGTCAGATTTGGTACATAGGCCATAGTTTGTTGATCCCTATCATAAATCAACAGACAGCCTATATATTAGGTCAATTAGATACCTAGTAATTACAATCAGTGTGAAGTGAAAGATAGAGACACCTTAGACATAAAAATGCCTTAGAACAGCTCATAACCTGCAATTATGAGCAAGAAAATTTCCACTAGAAATGGGTGTTATTATGGCCACTCAGTAGACAGTCATCTCTAGGAAAAAACAAATACCTTTAAACAAGAAAAAAGAAAGTATTTGTATCTGTATAATGGAATTATATTTTCATAGTGGCTTTTACATTTTTTAACATTTATACAAATATTTATATAAACATAGTTTTATTTAGAATATCTTGATTTAAAATTAGAAATATTAATACTGAACTCCTCCATATAAAAGGATGTTGTTAGTGAAAATGGCAAATGCATCTATTTTATATGGCAGTGTAATCAGTAAAACAATATTTGGCGAATACTTGTTTGAATGCCTCATATTTCAACCTTATTTTTCATTTCAGGAATATACCAATGTTTCAATTTTAGTGAAGGGCAAGCAGTACTTCTCTCCAAATAAGTAAGTGTTATTTGAAAGTATTATATAACTTTATGGATTTTGTAATAGGCTTATTATATTGAAAAGGTATATCATGTTCTTTTCATAACTCAGTTAAAGAGAAATTTCAACATGTTCTTAACATGTTTGTTTTCATAACACTTAGCAATAAATTATTTAATACATATAATCTTTAAATATTACTTTTCCTAGTCATCAAAACTGAATATAAAATAGAATCTTCAAGATATAAAAAGAAAGTTACTACAAAATAAAAAGTAAATATTCTTATCCAGAGACTTATCATAAAGAAAAATATAAGCAAAATGATATAAATATGAAAAAATTAAGTAGAAATTAAGGAAAACTAAAAGAGGAGATTACAAGAGATTCAAACAATAAAAAAAGTGTTTAAAGTCTTTTTTCTTTCTCCTTTTTCAGGAGACTTTTTGTTGTTATAAAATGTAATCTGATATTTAGTGTAGAACTTTCAACTCTGAAAGTATGTTATATGAATACAATCTAGACATGGCTCTGGTTAAATTGTCAACAGCTTTACCATATTCCAACTGTGATTTTATATAGCTTATCCTTTTGAATTTGACCTTTAAAAAACATTTATTAAATTACAAGTGTAGGATACACATTGATTTTTAAAAATAACTTGGATGTCAAAAGGAAGCCCTAAGAAAAGCAATGCATCTATTTTCCACCCTAATGAAGCCCACAAACTTAAGGCATTATTCTCTAGATGTTTCTCCTAAATATGAATATCTTCTGGAAAGTAACAATTTAAACTATTATTTGCTAATAAAATCTCGGTAGTATAGCCTAACTTATTTTAAGTTAAATATATTTAACCAAGTCAAAAAGCTTATGAAGTTGTTGCCAATGACTATAAAGAGTGTCTGGAAAGATGTGGTGACAGGCCTTGGGACACAGTGGGGAAGAACGGTACAAATGCATATCAGCATTAAGTCTCTGGTACTTGTAAATGAGCAGAAATACTGGGGTTGGAAGACATCAGAGGAAAGGACATATAGAGGTATCATAAAAGTTACCACCTCAATGAAACTGTGAAGAAGGAGATGAAGTACAGATCTTCCACTTACCTAGCTGCCAAATAACAATTTAGGATTTTTTATAATAAATATAATCATTGTACATTCATATTTTGGGATGTGTTCAGTTGTTCCATAAAGGTAAGGTTAAAGAACACACTTTTCATATTTCTAAATACAGTTAAATATGATTCAGAGGGTTTTGGTTTAGACATTTCAAACTCAGTCATTTTATGTGGGCACTTACCCTAAGGTTTGCTGAAGAAGCTGAAGACCCATGGAAAAACTTAAAGATAAGGCTCCTGTATATTTGTGGTTGTCACTAAATAAACTTGACTTATTTAGTGAAGGTGGGCAACTCAATTGGACCTATAACTTTCACACACCGTGCTTGCTCACTGAGACAGTTATTGCTACTTCCAAATTTAGGCCTTACTCCAGTCAGTCATTAGGTGGCTGCACAGCCACTGTTCTTCTGGGATGCCACATAAGATGGACCTAGGTTTCTGTTCCTCACCAAGCCATCACCCCTGTATTCCAATACTATATTGAAATGTAATCTTGTACCATTCTCACCTCTTCTCCAGACTATGCAGAAGCTCTTAGTATTTCACATATTTTTCTCAACTGCTCTATGATCATCCTGATATCAAATGAGCATGTATAAATATAAACCAACCTTTCTTGACTCAATAAATAAATAAATACATATTTATTTATTTTTTTTCATGGGACATTTCCAGTTCTTTTTTTTTTTTTTTTTGAGAGAAGGTCCCCCTCTGTCACTCAGGCTAGAGTACAGTGGTGATCATAGTTCACTGCTACCTCAAACTCCTGGGCTCAAGGAATCCTCCCAAATAGCTAGAACTGCACATGTGTGCCACCATGCCAGGATAATTTTTTAAAATTTCTTGAAAAGACATGGTCTCTCTATGTTGCACAAGCTGATCTCATGGTATCCTCCTGTCTCAGCCTCTCAAACTTCTAGAATTACAGGTGTGAACCACTGCTTCCAGTCTCCGGTTCGAATTTGTGTCTGTCCATACCTTGCTCTACTCCCACATAAGTGTTCCCATTCTTCTTCTTTGAGGAGGAAGTATTTAGAGAACAGATCTCTCTCTGATGGTCCAAGTTGTTAGCCTTATTTAACCCACTAACCCCACCAGACTCACATCTGCATTTATCTTCTCTTTATAATGAGACCCCCCTTAGACCTCTTTTCTGAGTTGCAATTTTAATATATATTTTTAAATAAAGCCATCAATCATTTCTTCTATGTGATTAAGCAATTGTACTAAGCTTCACATTTAATAAACTATAACATTAATGTTATCATTTCTTAACACAGTGAGTGCAGAGTAAATACTGTTTAGTAGTAAGTGTAAATGGTTAAAGGCATTACTCACATGAGCTGCAATAACCATTTCAATTCTTAAAGTTAAATATGCTAGAGAATCATCATAAGCCGAAAGTTTCTCAGAAAATGAATGATTCAAAAACATTAAGAAAACTGTTTTCTGTGTGTGTGTTTTTAAGCCTAGTACTGGAAAATTAAAATTTTAATACAGACATAGGACTATGATACAAACATGAAAGTATATAAATGTGGAAAGAATCAGATAATATTTAAAACTATACTTAATATTGTATAATATTTATAGCAAATAATTTTGAGGTTGAAAATGTTTATGAAAACAATTGCTAAAACTAAATCAAAAATAGTTGATAGTGATACTGAGTGATTTTGATATTGAGAAATGTAAAGTCTTCCGAGTCATAAAATCTTCAAAATAGAAATAAAAATACTTGATAAAATAGTTATAAAAGAATCTGATGTTAAGAAAAGTAAAGCAATTCAATTTTTCTCATGATTAGAATTCCATAAACTATACTAATGTGATAATATACAGTCAAATTTTCACTGATAATATAACTACTAGCAATTTTGTTTAAATGATATCAAATGAGCATATATATAAATCAAGCTTTCTTGACTCAAAAAAATTAAGTATTTGTTTTAAAATTTATTTTAAAATTTTATTTTATCAAATTACTTCACAAACTTATTTTTAAAATCTTCATTCTTCTGTGTCCATTATACCCATAATTAGGAAATACTTTTGATAAAGATGTTCTTAAATACTATCTACAGACTTCTGAGATTATAATATTTTTCAAAGCCATAACAATTTGGAGAAAAAACTGACAGCCTGTGAAAATATGTTCCCTGTCACTTTTCGGCCTTATAAAATTACAATTCCTTCTTCTAAGTTACAAGTATAAAAGTCAGAAATTAGCTAAATAGAGCTTTGATTATGGTGTGACTTTTCCTCATCTTAATATGAACTGATCTCATTAGGATAAAATAAAAGTAAAATTTTAATTTCTATAACATTACACAGCATGCAAAAAAACCCTCACTGTAACTTTCTATGTAGTTCAAAATGCTGCTATCTCAAGGGACTTTTATTATAAATCAGCATGATGTAAACAGATTATTTATATTGTGTAATATTAGGTAGTTTCAACAAAAATCTCAATTAGTGGGTTGGGGAACCTGTGGCCTTCTGATTTCAGGGTTGTTCTTTTTTAAACACCAAAGAAGTGAAGAAAACCTTCATCTTTCTCTGATGCACCCAATCTAACGAAAAGATTTGTTCTGTAAAATTTGGATTCAGTCAAAAGGCCACACTTAATTAAGGACATGGAAGGCCTCATGTGGCCTTAAGGCTGCAGATTCCCCACTCCTTTGTACTATAAAGAAATATCCAATTTTTTATTATATTATGATATTTTGGCATACACATCCTGAGATAAGGGATACAATTAACTCAATATCATATGTACTTAACTTCTTAAAATTATCCCAAAGACTTTGCAACTATATGGATTCATGCTAACAATTTGACCTCAGATAAGTTATACCCTTTAGACCTCAGTTTACTGTTCTACAAAATGGGAATAATAATGGCAGCAATCTCCTTTCACTGGAGTAAGAAATAAATTAAGTGTATACACAGGAATAACCTGGTGACTGTTTGATATATGATATTTAATAAATACTCGTTGCTTTCCAGATTTAACATTAGGTATTTATAGGCTTATCAACTGACATTCCTCTGCAGGTATCCTAAAAGTCAGTCTCAGGGTTATCAATTATTCTGCATGTTTATTGTTTCATTATTTCTTTCAATTTCCTGTAGTGTTGAACAACTGTTTCCTTCAAGTAGAGGCCTCTTTCCTCTACCTGGCCCATGCCCTATACATGTTGATGTCTTTTTCATCCTTATATTAACATATGCACTATACAGTGAAGGCTTTTCTTTCTCTATGAGAAAACTATTGTCATCCAAGTTGTAATTATACATATATATATACATACATACACACATATATATATATACATACACACATATCTTTGAATCTCTTATACAAATTCATTTCCATTTCATGTTTGGAATCTTTACCTTGTAAAATTACTTGTATCTATTCAATTAGAATATAGATTTTTGAAGGTAATATATACTTTTAATTCATTTTAATATTCTTCTGTCCCCATTTATTAAAGACTGTCCTAATGTATATTCTATTCAATTGAAGAATTGAATTAACTCTTTATCCATGACATAAAATCTACATAAATGGTAAACAATATTTAATATTAATCTATCAAGGGTTGTTTCTAGAAAGATGGGAGATAGAATCCACTCCTATGGCTCCCCATTCTCAAATCTCATTTAACCATCATCTATATTTCCTGTGTTGAGTCACTACTGAGGCAAATAGTCAAGTAATATCCAAAGCATACGAGAGTCAGGAGGATCCAAGAGATGTACTTAGTCTTTTAATTTTTTGTTTTGTTGTACTTTATTTATTTTTTGGTCCATTAGATGTTAAAACATATTTGACTGAGTATAAATCGTGTTATTGGCATGTTTTTTTCAATGTCTTTGTTGAAGTATAGTTGATATACAAAGAGCTGTACACATTTAGTATGTATAATCTGTTTGCACATATGAAAACACTCATGATACAATCACCACAATGAAGGTAATAGACATATCCAACACTCCCAAAGTTTCCTTGTGTCCTTTTTTCTATAATTGAACAATTAACATGAGATCTACCCTCTTAACCAACTTTGAAGTATACAACATTATATCACTAACTCTATGCACTATGTCCTATAGCAAATCTTTAGAACTCAATCATCTAGTATAAATGAAAGCTTATATGCATTGAACAACAACTCCCCATTTGCCCACCCCTTAGATCCTGGCAACCACCATTGTATTCTCTGCTTCTCTGAGTTTGACTATGACAGATACCTCATAGAAGTGGAATTATGCAGTGTTTGTTTTTCAATGACTGGCTTATTTCACTTAGCATAAATTTCTCTAGATTCATCTTTCATGTCTCAACTGGCAGAATTTCCTTCTTTTTAAAGCTGAATAATATTTCATTACATGAATATCCCTCTTGTTCCTTATCTATTCATTCACTGATGGACAGGAGTTGTTTCCATATGTTGGCTATTGTGAATAATGCTGCAGTGAGCATGGGGATGTATTTAAAGAAATCTCTTCAGATGCTGGTTTCAGTTCTTTTGGACATATAGTCAGAAGGGGGATTGCTGGATCATAGGGTAGAAAGACATCCTGTACTCATGGATTGGAAGACTTAATATTGTTAAAATGTCCATAATACCCAAAGAAATCTACAGAGTCAATGCTATTTTCATCAAATCTCATTGGCATTACTTTTAAGAATAGAAAAGAAATCCTAAAATTTATATGGAACAATAGAAGAACAAGAATAGCCCAAGTGATCTTGAGAAAGAAGAACAAGGCTAGAAACATCACACTCACTGATTTCACAATATAACATATTATTGTTTCATTATAAAGCTATATAATTAAAGCTATCATAGTTAAAACATTATGTATAAAGCTATCATAATTAAAACATTATGGCACTAAAACCTTATTAGATATATGGCTTGCAAGTATTTCTGTAATATACTTCTAAAATTCTACAGTATGTTTCTTGCTTCCTAATTATAATACTTGCTTTTTATTTTTGGTAACTTTCCATGAGCCAGTTTTTAAGATCATTACATAATAAACAATTAATGTGTATTCATAGCATATGGACATGATATATCCATAATATATTTTTAAGCATTATATGGCACATAGGAATATTTAATATTAATATAAATCATATTTAAATGTATAAATGCAGACATATAGACAAATGGAACAGAATAGTTAGAAATAAATCCACATGTATAAAGAAAATAAGTGTTCATAAGAGTGCCAAGCATACACAGTGGGGAAAGGATAGCTTCCTCAACAAATAATGTTAGGAAAACTTGATTTGAGAGTTCCTCTTAGAATTGGTTTTTAGTTTTCTTCTACTGTGGCTGAGTAGATACATGATATGTTTTCAGTTTTTCTGAATTTTCAAGACTTGTTTTGTGGCTTATGATATGATCAATCTTTGAAAATGCCTCATTTGCTGAAGAAAAGAATGTATATTCTCTCTTTTGGGGGTAGAGTGTTCTATACATGTCTGTTAGGTTCATTTGTTCTAGGGTCTCACTGAAGTCCAGTATTTTTTGTTGTTGAATTTCTGTTTTGATGATCTGTCCAATTTTGTCAGTGGGGTGTTTTATTCCTCATTGCTCAGGATGCTACTTTTTATTTCTTTGCTCTGATCTAGTAGAATTTGTTTTATGAATCTGGGAGCTCCTATATTAGGTGCATGTGTATTTAGGATTATTATGTTCTTTTGCCCCATTGCTCCCTTTACCATTACATAATTACCATCTTTGTCTTTTTTCACCATAGTTAATTTAAAGTCAATTTTATCTTATAAGAGAATGGCTACACTTGCTCACATTTGATTTCCATGTGCATGGAATAATTTTTCCATCCCTTTACCTTGAGTCTGTGCTAGTCCTTGTGAGTTAGATGGGTATCTTGGAGGCAACATATTTTTGGGTTATGATTTTTCAGCCATTTAGCCAACCTATGTCTTTTAAGTGAAGTATTAAGACCAATAATATTCAGTGTTAGTATTAATATGTGGGATACTGTTTTGTTCATCATGTTGGATAATACCTTGTTCTTATATTTCCCCCTTCTGCTACTGTATCATAGGAGCTGTGAGCTCGAACTTTAGGATGTTTTTACACTGGTGGGTATCTATTGTTCTTGTCCATATATAGTGCACTTTTCAGCACTTCTTGAAGGGCAATTATAGTAGTGACAAATTCCCTTAGTGTTTGCTTATTTGGAAAAATCTTTATTTCTCCATCATTTATGAAACTTAGTTTTGCATGAAAAAAATTATTCATTGGCAGTTGTTCTGTTCATGAAGATTAAAAATGGGACCCTAATCCCTCTGGCTGAGGAGTCCGCTGTTAGCCTTATGGGCATTCCTTTGTAGGTTAGTTATTGCTTTTGTCTTGCTGCTTGTAGGATTTTCTCCTTCACGTTGACTTTAGCTAGGTTGATGATTATGTGTCTCAGAGATGTCTTATTTTCTATGAATCTTCCCATTATTTGATTACCATCTTGTATCTGGATATCTGAGTCCCTGACAATAACAGGGAAGTTTTCTTCAAAAATTCCCTTGAATAGGTTTTCCGTGATTTTTGCTTTTCCTTCTTTTCTCTCAGGCATACCTATGATTTGTATATTGGTTGATTTTACATAGTTTCATATTTCTCTGAGTGACTGTTCATTCTTTATTCTTTTTCTGCATCTTTTACTGACCAGGCTAGTTTAAAGGCTTTCTCTTCATGCTCTGAAAGTCTGTCTTCCACTCATTCTAGCCTTTTGGTAAAGCTTTCCGCTATATTGTAAAATTCCCTAAATGAACCTTGCATTTCTTATAATTCTGTCATATCTTTTCTTTTGCTGTCTACTTTTTAGCAATGTTTTCATTGTTTTATTCATGTCCTGATTTTTTTTTGCTTTTTTGTGATGGTTTTC
Source organism: Cheirogaleus medius (assembly GCA_008086735.1). Taxonomy (NCBI): domain Eukaryota; kingdom Metazoa; phylum Chordata; class Mammalia; order Primates; family Cheirogaleidae; genus Cheirogaleus; species Cheirogaleus medius. Next base: position 73,566,391 of record VBSM01000272.1, read on the forward strand.
AACGTTTTCTTCATTCTTATTCGTCATATTTACCATCCATCTTCTGAATTCCATTTCATAAATTTTGATGATTTCCTTTTGGTTGTGCTTCATCACTGTAGTGTAGTTCTGTTGTGATCCTTTGGGGATGTCGAAGTAGCTTTTTTCATGTTGCTAAAGTTCTGCAGCAGTTCGCATCTGAAACCTCTTCTTTCAGATCAGGGCAGATAGGTTTGCAGTGTACTTGGTCTCCTTTGCTGGGAACTCTCCTACTTAGTGAGAAGAAAGAGAAGTCCATGCATGGTTTTGTTGTTTCTGATTCCTGAAGAGTGATCTGACAAAAGAGGGGCAGATGCATTGAGATTCTCTAGCTTTTCTGCATTGTCCCATTCCCTGGTAGTTGTCACAGTTCAAGACAGTGATGGGGGATCTTCATATGGAGTAGTAGGTTGGTCCACAGGCTGCTTTTGGAAACTCAGGTGGATGCTTGGTGAGTTTCTCTTCACAAAGGTGAACATTGCTCTGCTTGGGGTCCCTGTATCAGTGGCAGCCCCTGCCAGGTGAGGCTTTCTATTCTGTGGTGTAAGAGCTATGGACATTCAGTCCACCCAGGTCCAGAAGTAATGGAGATTCCCAGCAGGGGGATCCTCATGCTTAGTAGGTCTGTGGCAGAGTGCTGGACTGCAGACGTGGCATCATGCAGTGTCATGGGGACATGGTCCACTGGAAAGCATACAAGGTCATAGAGGCTAGGCCCCAAGATGTCTGTGGTTCTCTCCTCATGCAGGACCCCCTCAGACTATATCTGTGGGACCTCTTGTGTGTTTTTCGTGTACACTCTGTATTCACTGGTGGCAGTGATGCTTGGCTTTCCATCATGGGGTGTGCAAGAGCATCTGCTCTCCCTGCTCTCTTCCCAGCTTGGCAGGGGTGATGTGGAGGTAGTTGCAGTGAAGCTAATCCCTGTGTATACTGGGTGCTCCAGACCCAAAAACAAAATGTGGTATATGTATACCATAGAATACTACTCAGCCATGAAGAAGGATTAATTAAGTCCTTTTGCAACAATGTGGATGGAACTGGAGACCATTATGCTAAATGAAATATCTAAAGAACGAAAAAACAAACACCACATGTACTCAATATTAATTTGGAATTAAGTGATTAGTACACATATTCACAGAGAGAAGTAAATCTCAAAGGAAATAAAGCAGGGGTAGGGGACAGAGAAGATGAGTGAAAACCTACCTAATGGGTACGATGAACATGATCTGGGTGACAGGCACATTTTTAACCTAGACTCGAGCTTTATAAAAGCAATCCATGTAACCAAACACATTTGTACCCTCATAATACTTTTAAATTAAAAAAAAAAGCCTGCCAACACATAATAAAAATAAAAAAACCACAAATATGAATATTAAAAGAAGTTTTTATTTTTCATAAGAATATATTTATTTCTCAATAATTAAACCATACTTTTTGGCTATGAGTACTAATTGACTCTAATTTTAAAAATATAGCTAGATAATGTTGGAATTCTGAATTATGCTTTCTATTTCCTAATTTTAATACTAGATTTTTATTTTTGGTGAATTTTCATGGGCCAGTTTCTAAGATAGTTCCATAAAAAATAATTTGTGGGCATTCATAGCATATAGACAGCAACATGGTAGATTTTAAAACAATATATGTTTTGTATGAATATTTATTGTCCTACTTAAATCATATTTACATGTGATTTAAAATATTTACTTTCACTATTCTAGAAACAGGCATTATTATAAAGGATTCACTTGGATTTAGATGGCTCTAAATTATGCTAAATCAAACAACTGTTATGGCACAACTAAATGACCTAGAAGATTTACTTTTTAAAACTTTTATAACACATATTTATTGAATACCCATTGGGTCAGCTTTTGACTCAATGTGAAACTATGTTCTACCCATCCAGTTAGATTATAGGGATGTTGGTTCTATAAGGGATTTGATAAAGTGTTGTAGCCTCTATACTCAAAATAATGTATAGAATGGTGAGATTCTTAGGGATTCAAAGACCTTTTTGTCAGATCAATGTCAGTGTTGAGAATATTTGATGTGAGATTTTATTATGCTCAGCACACAACCAATAAAGCATTCTTTCTTCTTCTTATTATTATTATTGTTGTTCATTGTAGCTTATTTTCTCATAGTCTCAGCATATTGCTTTCAAATTGTATTCTGAGTGTATCCCTGCATAATTAAATTCATTAAGGAAGTTTTATAAAATATTATTTCACATGAATTCTGCTTTACTTGTAAAATGTAGAAAAAGTTGAAAGCTGCATTGAAGCACATTATTTTTTCTTATTAACTGGTTAATGAGTCAACATTATGGGATGGGTTTAAGCCATGGATAAAACTCTTCTTTGAAAAGTTTTAGAGCAGCCAAACTGTAGCAGAGCTAACGTTTTTAACTTTATGATTCTGAAATTCAACGAAAGTAAACCTTTATTTTATGAGACCATTTATTCCTGCTTCTCATGATCTGCTATCATATGGTATATAGAGTGTATGCATATGTATGTGGGAGGGTGTTTGTGGGAAAGGAGTGCAGTCTATCTTTTCTATAGTGTGGCTGATATCAGTAAGAGTATTTAAAGCTAGACATTGTAAAATAAAAAATGCATTCAATATCATGCTCTTTTCATGTCACAACATTGTTTTATAGGAACGTACATAATAAATTGAGTGCTTAAAGCTCTGTTTAGCTTGACTTTAGTTAAGTAACAAAGCTGAAAAATTATGTTTGAAAAACTATCTGAAATCATTAAATTTGCATTGAAAATTTGACTTTTTTGTCTGTGGCCAGAAACTCCTATCAAATGAAAATAATAATTAATTTTCTTATAATATACAATAATAAACCAATCTTATTACCTTTTTATTCATTTGAATTAATTTTTGAAATCACAAATATCAGTCCCTCTTATTTTGACTCTGCATGTGGTGGTTTTTAAAAATAGCATAACATTTTTTGTCATCCTTCCCCTTGACTGGTAGAGCCTGTATCTGCTCCCCTGGAATCTGCACAATCTTGTGTATCTTTTAGGTAATAGAATTTGGTTGAATTGATGCTAAGTGCCACTCAAGGCTAGATCAGAAAAGACTATACATCTTCTCCTGGATACTTTTAAAATGATCATTCTCTTAGAATGCTTCTTCCTGAAACCTAGTCATTATGCTGAAAACAACAAGCCACTGGGGAGTCAACACACTCTACCTTATGCGTCTCATCAGTCAAGAGGTAGACATGAGAGCAAAGAATCTACCTGGATATTGAATCACTCATCCTCATCTTTTCCAGCCCCAAGCTTTTTGAGTCATCCTTAGTTGTTTGAGTCAATTGCAGCAATTGAGTATTCCCAGCTAAGTTCACAAATGTTATGCAAAAGAAGTAAGTCAGCTCTGCTATATTCTGTCCAGATTCTGGATCGACAGAATATTGAAATTAATAAAATTATTATTGTATGCTACTAATTTTAGGTAGTTTATTATGCATCAAGAGTAACCACAGAAATGCATATTTGTAGTTTGAATTAAAATTTGCATAGTGCTATAGGAAATGCAATTATTAAGGCAGAGATTATTTTTCTTATTAGTGAAACTTCTTTGTTCTTTAAAGAATTTACAAATTTCCCCAGCTCTTACAGCTCAAATCTTCCAATCATGGTTTACCTTTTAGCATAGAGATTTTTTTCCTGTATAATCTGTTCAGTAGTATGGCAAGGATATCCTAATGTATTTGTAGTCTACTGCTTTGTAGTTTCATATTTCATCCTAGTTTTACTGGATAGTAATCTTTCTTAAAACAGCATAATAATTTCCATCTTCTGACTCATATCAAAACTTTATTTATATGATAGATTTCTTATGTGCTGAACACTTAATCATTTTCCACACAGAAGTTTGACTTAAAAATGATGATGACTAAATAGATAGCAATAGTTTCTATTCATTATTCTCTCAATTCACACTTTCACAGGCAAATATTCAGTCTTCCTTTTATAACAGAAGAACTCTGTTTTCTTAACAGACCATTTTATTTCCAAAAAAAAAGACTAAGGCTTGGCACAGTGTCTCATACCTGTAGTCCCAGCACTTTGGGAGGCTGAGGCGGGAGGATCAATCGTGGTCAAAAGTTTGAGACCAACCAAAGCAACATAGCAAGACCCCATCTCTGCAAAAAATAGAAAAATTAGCTGGGCATGATGGCATAAGCCTGTAGTCCCAGCTACTTGGAAGGTTGAGGCAGGATGATTGAGCCCAGGGGTTTGAGGTTGCAATGAGCTATTATGATGCCACTGCACTCTAGCCCAGGTGACACAGTGAGACCATGTCTCAAAAAAAAAAAAGGAAAAAAAGAATATAAATCAAAAAAGAACAAAAATCAGGCATGCAACTTATGGTTTTACTCTTATAAATTAGTATATTAAAGTTAAAATCAGCTCAGTTAGATTTTGGAGAAGCTTTTCTTTTCCCTCTCTCTCTCTCTCTCCCCCACACACACACTATCTCTAAATATATATACATATATAAATATATATAACATATATACTGCATATAAATGGACATAAATAACACATATATCACCACATATGTTTATATATGTACAATGTGTTCTATATATTATAGTTAACATGAATTTCCATAGAATTCATATATATATTTAATATTTGTGTAATTGCTTATTCCTGAAATGTGACCTAAATGATGAAGTAATGAGTGGCTCTTGAGAAGGGCATAGGGCCTTGGTGTGTCACTAGCCCCAGATCAAGGAGGTGTCGCAAAGTCACTAACAGGATATATACACTAAACATGAAAACAACAATGCCACATCTAAGTGAAGTTAGATGCTAGAATTTCCATGGAAAATAATCTTAGAAAGACCATAAGGCTCAGAAATCTGTGTGCCCTAGAATAGACCTGTATGGTTGAAAGACTCACTGAATGATTATGTTGCAAGGGAAATATCAGATAGCACATCATTTAATTAGTCTATATGCTGCTATATATATATATATATATTACATATATATATATATATATACACTTGTAAAAGGGACATCAGCACCCCTAAATAATTTAGTGATGGTTTTCTTTTGTAAAGCCAAGGCTGACAGTAAAATAGGCTGCTACCAATCTTGCCTGATAGAAATGGAGAATATAAGATCTCAAACCAATAGACACCAGATGACACACTTACCTATCAGAAGCCAGGGTATTGTAACTATTCTTATAACTATCTGGGTGGAAGTAGTGTCCAAGGAGACCTGACTTACAAAGAGTTATGGAGATAGTTAATAGAACACAGAGACTCTAGAAGTAAATGAATGAGTAGCTATACTACAGAAAAATTTAAAAATAGATAACCGGAAGACCGAGAGAAATCATCCCAATATAGATTCATGATGTCTTGCTCAGATTTCAGACCTGAGTATGCTTTCAGACCTGACGTTCATTGACTGACAAAGTGGCTACATCTCCAGGAAGAAGACTCTGCAATATCAAGTCAATTATACATGGAAATGAATCTTTCAGTATTTTTTCAAAGAACTCTCTGGTAATTTACACAGATAACTCTTCACCAGGGAAAGACAAATACCCAAACATTGTTAGGACTGCCATGCAGAATTCCTGCTATCTAAAGATCTGAAGTGTCACCATGACCTTCCTCTTAGTTACAGTAGCACATACGAGCCAAATATTAAATCAAGTCTTAGCTAAGGTCTGACTTGAGCTAGGCCAACAGTTAGTCCCTGAATCCAACTTGTGATCATTTCCTTGATCCCTGAATATGTAACTGGAATTAACCTAGTTGGCAGTTTGAACTACCTTTACATTCTGTCTTTTGTCCTGGGGAATGAGAGGCATCAGAGTGGGTAAAGCAAACAGAAAGCCCCTGAAACTATCCCTTTCTCCAACTAATACAGTATATAAAATTAATATCTTATTCCAGGGTCATAGGAAGACTAGTATCACCTTACAGGCCTAAAGGATTCAGAGGTGGTCTTCAGTTCCCCATGTTCCCCCATTTAATTCAATAAACTCCTGTAGAAATCAGATGGATCTTAGAAGATAACTGTAAACTACAGAAAAATAATCAAATGTGGCATTCTGGTAGATCATATTAATATGACACAGGGACATAGCATTTGTCCATTAATTTAGTGAATGCATTATTTTCTAGTTCAAGCAAAAATGAAGATCAGATCAGTGAATGAACAGCTATATTCATTTAGTTTTATACTCATGTCAGCCCTTCTACTTTCTAGTATAATACAGTTAGAAGAGTTCTAGATAACCTGGACACACTGCAGAACATCATACTGATTCATTACATTGATAATATAATTTTGATTGGGCTTTATGACTATGATGTGACTGAAATGCTGAAAGGTTTGGTAAGACACACACATTCCAGAGGGTGAGACATAAACCCTGTGGGGATTCAGGGGTCTGAAACATTCAAAAACTATTTAGGGATTCAATTAATCTGAGGTGTGCTAGAACATCCTCTCCAAAGTAAGTGTGAACTTATTTCACCTGTGCCTCCTACAATAAAGTAAGAAAGCCTAACTTTCAAGGCACTCAGGGATATAGCAGCATTCCTCCTCCAATTCACACCTATGGCTGATGGAGAATGCTATGTGACCACCAGAATAAGGAAAAAATGATAAAGCTTAATTTATAGATGGATTAGTTCTTTGTATGAGTGCATATAAAGAATAGACTGCAGTTATTTTATAGTCCAGTCAAGAGTGAACTTGAAAGTCAGTATGTAAAGAAATTATTTCAGTAGTGTGCCTAGTTTTCTACTTTTGTGAAAATCAATGAATCAAATTTAGACCAAAAGCACTTTCAAAGATAGAGACAAATCTCTTGGACATCTGTTCACGGTCTTGGAAGAAAAAATATGAGAAAATGGAGGGCAAATTGTTCTGGGGTAAAGACATGCTGATGGACATATTGGAGTGAAAATGAAGTTTGAAGAGGTTTGTATCTCATGTTACTGTCCCCCGGAGAGTTGTCACCATAGAAGAGGTATTAAACAATTAAGTAAATAAAGCTACCAAGCTAGCTGATATCTGGCAGGCTCTGTTAGTGGCCACACCAGTGCTGGCATTAATGGATATGGCAGAAGTGGCCATTGTGGCAGAGAAAGAAGTCCAAGAACATGAACCAACAATTATTAAATATGACCCAACCTGCCAGAAATAGACACCAACAATGAACATCCCACACACAAAATGATTGTTTTGTTCCCAGAGGAAATCTACTAGATAATTGTTGGAATATTTATTACACTGGGTCTCTTACTAGGAGTTAGGAGTTTGTTCTTATATACATAGAAATCTTCTGCATATGGGTTTGCCTTTCTTGTCAGTAGGGCATTGGCTAGTACCTACATCAGAGAGCTTATGAAATGTTTGATGTACTGACATGGGATCCCCTACAACTTCATATCAGACCGGGGGCCATATATAAATCAAAGAAGTTGTAGGAATGGACCCATGGCCACAAGAGCCTATATTTCTATCCCATATTGCATCACCCAGAAGCCACTGGTCTGCTAAAGACAGAGTTGAAACACCAGCTCCTAGGAAATTTTCTGTAAGAGTAGTATGCATTATCCAGCATAACATACATTGACAAAAAAATATTTATTTTGCACTTCCCCAAAGGAAGTAAACATGTGTTTGGGAACAAGGCATGGAAGCATGAGTATCTCAGTTATTATCGCTCCTGGGTTCTGCAACATTGTAAGTCCCGGTCCCCAAAGAGAACACACTCTTTTCAGAGGAAATGCAAGAGTCCCATTGAATGATTATCAGTATCTATTGCCTGAGTACTTTGGGCATTTTGTATTCAGGTACTAGTAAACAAGAAGGAAAGTCACTATTATTCGCAGGTGTAATTGACAGTTGAACTGATCATAAAGTGATATATGCTGCACAAAAAACATAGGGAAGAATATATTAACAATCAATTTGAGGGATTTTTAAAACTCCCTTGGCCCACTGTGAATGTAATTGGAAAAGCACAGCCTCCCCAGCTTAAAAAGCCATAGTGCCCTGGAGCTTAAGCACCTGGCAGATGAGGTTCTGAGTCACACTAATGGGTAAAGCATCAGAGCCAAAAGAAGTAGGAGCTGAGGGCAAGGGGAATCTAGAATGGAAGTGGAAGGTGGCAGCAATGAATAGCCATTGAGGTACCAAAACCAACTGTACTGGGAAAGACTGAAGTTCATTCCACTAAGCTCACTCTTTTAGGTTTCCTATCAAAAGGGATGTTCAATGAAATCCTGAAGGAGCTGCTACCCAAATATACATAAAGTAGATCTAAGTAGCACAAGTGCTAGAAACAGGTCTATATGGAGGGGTGCCATCCAGATCTAACTTCTAGAGAGGGATTATTGCCTAACTCTGAGGAGTGTGGTCAGCAGAGTGACTCTAGCTGTTAACTTTTTCAGAGTTTGCTCTAGCTGCAAAGACTGGCATTGGCTGAAGTCACATTTTGTTTTCCAGGGAATTTTGCATACAGTGAGTAAGCAAAGTAGGGATATAATGGCTTAGCCATTTTGGTCTGATCAGGTAAAACTCTGACAGACAGGACTCTCTCCAGGGTGCCTCCCCCAAATTGGCTGAGGCTTTGTCCAACCTGCATCACAATTTGACTTCTTCTTCCCAAATATTCCTCTCCCCTCTTCTTTTCACAGGTGTTGATCCCTAATAAATATCTGGCACCTCATCTCCATCTCAGACTCAGCCTTCAGCTAACCCTACTGTACATTTCTTTTACTATATTGGTAAATAGAAAGGGAAGCTTGAAAGGTAGATCTTCTGTGTTATTTTTGATTCTGTAATCAGTTTCTGGGTGGAAGCATAGCTTCCACTTAAATAAATCATCAACTTTCTTTTAAAATATTGCTTTAATAAATAGGCCATTGTAAAGTGGCTCTATTACTCATTTGTTGTAACTAAATGATGTGAAGGCAATCCTGAATATCTAATAATAAAACATGATTATAATTATATTTTCAATTCTCTTTGTGCCTCTATAAAGATCTTTTATATTCTACTCTTCCACCTTAATTCTCTCTCATATTAGAGCTGTTATGTTTCTGGGTCTTTGGCATATGTTTAATGATTATTGCTTCAACATTTTTGAGCTGAATAATGAAACTTCTTCAGACAGCTGCTACTGGTAACATATGTTTTATCTCTATAAAGAATGTTGTTCCAATTTGATATAATTTTGTGAATTAAATCAAATGCAAAGACTGTGCTTTTAAAATGGAATATCTCATTTTAAAAGAATAGTTGTTATTTGTATCTGGGGTGTTGGTTAACTGAGCAATTAGTTTTTTAATATCTATGCCATAGTTTTTGTTCAATTGTTTATAACTCACTATTTTATAAATAACAAGGCCTTAAAAAAGAATAAAATTGTGAGTTTGTGACCAATTGTGAGTTATAACCTGCCAAAGCAAATATATGTCATGTGAGTACTGTAGTTACATACATACTTAAAATTTATGTGCAGCCATTCACTAATTTGCACACACACACACACACATACACACACACATATTGAGCAAAAAACTTTCTTTTTGGTTTCTCTACTATCCCCTCTACCATTGTACAAAAATGAACAGTGCCCAACTACAGTGTTCTTAAAAGAATATAAGTCAGATAGATTATGACACTGTCTTGCTAAAATCCCTTCAATAATTGACTCTTGCTCTTACAGTAAAATATAAACCACTTAGCCAGCATATTAGTTCTCTAGGGCTGCTATAACAAAGTACCAAAGCCTGGGTGGTTTAAACAACAGACATTTATTTTCTTGCAGTTCAGAAGGCTAGAGGTCTGAGATCAAAGTGTCCAGAGCATTAGCTTCTTCTGAGGCATCTAGCCTTAGTTTATAGATGGCTGTCTCCATGTTTGCATGGTGTTCTCCCTGTATGCCATGTGGTGAGTCCTCATTTCTTCATAAGGACACTGCTCATAGTATATTAGGGTTCATCCTAGTTGCATCATTTTACTTAATTACCCCTTTATAGACCTTATCTCCCAATAGAGTCACATTTTGAGGTACTGGGTGTTAGGACTTCAACAGCTCAGCCAAAATAGCCAGGATGCTAAGTTCTATATGACATAAGCACCATCTTACATAACCACTCTCTTCCTGGGCGATTTTGCCCCCTTCCCACTTCAGTTCAGGCAGAGACAGCCCAGACATTTTCTCTTCTCTTCTCTTTTCTTTTCTTTTCTTTTCTTTTCTTTTCTTTTCTTTTCTTTTCTTTTCTTTTCTTTTCTTCTTTCTTTCTTTCTTTCTTTCTTTCTTTCTTTCTTTCTTTCTTTCTTTCTTCTTTTCTTTCTTTTTGCAAATAAGTAAGCCTATTCTTTCCTTGATACCATTTCATCTGCCATAAAGGCTCTTCACAGTAATTTTGATTTTGCAAGACTTGCTCTTTCTTGGTATTAAAATTTCAATTTAAATGTCACTTCCTAAGGTAGAGCCTACATAATAACAAAGTAGAAATCACTGTCTGTTTTAGTGTTACTTTAATATTCCACATAACACTTATTGTTATCTTAAATTTTTCTTTTTAGTTATGTGTTCAATTTACTTCTCTCAATTGAATCCAAATACAAGAAGAGGAGAGAGAGAGAAACTTTTCTCATGTTTATGTTTAAATTTTCAGTCAATAGAAAAAATTCCTGGCACATAGAAGGTGGGCAGTGTGTTCCTATTCATTTTATGACTTAATAATGGATGCATAAATGAATCAATGTAATTAAAGTCACCTCAGCACATTTATTAAAATTACTTATTTTTAATTTTAATTAATAAATAAGTTACTTAAGATTAAAACATAACACAAAGTTTGATAGTTAAAATCTTATATAATTTCTAAATTTTTAAAAAACTCTTCACTAATTAGAATCGCAGCAGTATCATAATGAATTATGTTGATCAGTTGTTATCGCCTCTATTTAAAAACAAACCAACCTGAAATTCATAGATTTCAAGTTAGTATCAACAATCATATATTAATTTGGCATCAAAGTCAGGGTTTAAACTTCCATGCTCTGCTTCAAAACTGAGTTCTTATTGCACTGAAAGTGTCCTCCTTTGTATTTATGAATGTACCCTTAATAATACTGCTGCATTTTTTTATTTGTTTATTTCAAACAACAAATTTTATTTTGTTTTGTAAGAAGTAATATCTTGAATAATACTATCACCTGAATGACTATATATCAAAGGGAGTCAAAATATATCTTTTCTATTGTTCTTTTCTTTTAGGCCCATTTTTTTCCAATTTATTTATTTATTTTCTTTTGTTTTAAATTTCAGAATATTATGGGAATACAAACATTTTAATTACATAGAATGCCTTTGCATCGCCCAAGCAAGAGCTACAAACGTACCCATCGCCCATACAGTGCACTCCATACCCATTAGTTATGAGTTTACCCATCCCCTCCACCCCCTCCCACTTGCTCAGTACCTGATGAATATTACTTCCATGTGACCATCTAAATGTTGATCAGTTAATACCAATTTGATGGCGAGTACATGTGGTGCTTGTTTAGCTATTCTTATGATACTTGATTTGAAAGGATGGGTTCTAGCTCTACCCAGGATGAGAGGTGCACCATTGATTTCTATGGTTGAGTAGTACTCCATGGCATACATACACTACATTTTATTAATCCAATCATGTATTGATGGGCACATGGGTCGTTTCTACATATTTGCAATTGTGCATTGTGCTGCCATAAAAAGTCGAGTGCAGATGTCTTTATTGTAAAATGTCTTTTTTTCCTTGGGCTGGATGCCTAGCAGTGGGATTGCTGGATCAAATGGTATTTCTATTTTTAGTTCTTTGAGATATTTCCAAATTACTTTCCACAGAGATTGTACTAATTTTCAGTCCCACCAGCAGTGTAAGAGTGTTTGTATCTATCCGCATCCATGCTAGCATTTGTTGTTTAGGGACTTTTTGATAAAAGTGATTCCCACTGGAGTTAGATGATATCTCATTGTGGTTTTGATTTGCATTTCCGTGATGATTAGAGATGTTGAGCACTTTTTTATATATTTGCTGGCCATTATTCTGTCTTCTTTTGAAAAGTTTCTGTTCATTTGCTTTGCCCACTTTTTAATGGGATTGTTTAATTTTTTCTTATTAATTTTCTTAAGTTCTATATGGATTCTAGTTGTCAGTCCTTTATTGGATGTGTAGCATGTGAATATTTTCTCCCATTCTGCAGGTTGCCTGTTCACTCTCATGATAGTTTCCTTGGCTGTGCAGAAGCTTTTTAATTTGATCAGGTCCCATTTATTTTTTGTTGTTATTTTGCTATTGTTGTTGCTTTTGGGGTCTTCTTCATAAATTATTTGCCTAGACTGATGTCTATAAGACTTTTCCCAACATTTTCTTCCAGAATTCTTAAGGTTTCATGTCTTAGTTTTAAATCTGTTATCTATTGTGACTTGATTTTTGTGAGGGGTGAGAGGCGGGGATCCAGTTTCAATGTGTTTATCCATTTCTCCATGTATTTATCCAAATTTCCCAGCACCAATTATTGACTAGAGACTCTTTTTCCCAGTGTATATTCTTGTCTGCTTTGTCAAAGATTAGATGACATTATATCTGGGTTCTCAGTCCTGTTCCAAAGGTCTGTATCTCTGTTCTTGTGCCAATCCCATGCTGTTTTGGTTACTGCAGCCTTGTAGTAAAGCTTGAAACCTGGTAGACTGTTGCCTCCCAATTTGTTCTTTTGCTTAAGATTGCTTTGGCTATGCAAGGTTTTCTCTGGTCTCATATGAAGTGTAGAATTATTTTTTCTAGATCAGCAAAAAATGATTATGGTATTTTGATAGAGATTGCATTGATTCTGTAGATCACTTCTTTAGGCAGTATGGATATTTTAACAATATTGATTCCATGAGTCCATGATCATGGCAGGGTTTTCCATCTATTTACATCTTCTGCAATATTGCTGCATCTTGACAAGGATTTTTTGAAGAAAATGTTTCTGCTCTTATTGCTTATTTCAGAGGAATTGTTCCAGGAGTGTGGGATACAGACTAGGTAGAAAGTATCTAAAAATGACAGAGATTTGTTTGATGTAATTAGAGAATAGGGTGTTAACATTCCTCAATATTCATGTAGTTAATGAGTAGATAGGATTTGACTGCTACATTAGACTCTATGAATACATTTACAACTGAGAGCCCCAACCTTCAAGTAGCTCATAGTGAAAGCACTATAGAAAACCAAGTCACAGGTTTGTCTTTAAAAAAGAAAATTGAAAAAGCACTAATATAAGATGATAAGGAGTCATTCTTCTCACAAGGAAGCAAATTCCGGACTGATTTTCTGGCAGCACTTTTGATTCTTGGATACTTTCATTGCGTGTCCTTTGGTTCCAGGTTAAATAGTATTGGTGTGGTAGTGGTTAAAGTTTATGGGAACTGAGATACTTCTTAGGATATTAATCTTGAAAATTTAAAAATATAGTGTACTTCTCCAGTTAGTAATAGGATATGAATATTTTCAGAATGTTAAAAGTTATCTTTTATATAGCTGTGATATACTTTTCTCACTTTGTCTTTGTCTTTTCCTAACAGAAAAAAATCTCCATTCTGTAAAACTAAATCAGTTTGAATGATATCATTAATCCTTTTCCTTGTATAGTAGTTTCTCCCTAAGTAGGAACATAGCAAACTAGTTTTTGGTTCTGTATCTCAAGATATAGTCACTTTTATATATTTTATTTCTGTGTATTATGGGGGTACAAATGTTTAGGTTACATATATTGCCTTTGTCTCACCTGAGTCAGAGCTTCACGTGTGTCCATCCCCCACTGCACCCAGTAGGTGTGAATATACCCATTCCCTCCCTCCTCTCACCTGCCTGACACCCATGAATATTACTACTATATGTACATGTAACTGTTGATCAGTTAATACCAATTTGATGGTGAGTACATGTGGTGATTGTTTTTCCATTCTTCAAGATATAGTCATTTAAACCTCAGTTCCAAAATCTTTACCTAGGATCTCCAAAGTTTACTAAAAAACTAAAAGCCTAGGTCACTAAAACCATAATTTCATGTCATTTTGCTAAATAAAAGTGTTTATTTTTTCATAAATACATATTGATGGATATGCACTTTAAATTAGAAAAAATATAAACCCCAATTTTAAAATTTGTTCTAATGTTCATAACCAATTACAACCTTATATATCAGTGTTTAGCTTTTGAATTCAATGCTTACTTTGTCTACTGATAATTAAGGATATCTTCAGATACTTATTTTATTATCACCTATATTAAAACTTCAACATGAACAAATCTAGATCCTTGCTTGAACCAATGTGCTCTATAAAATTGTAATCTAATGATAAAAAATCAATTCAATAATATTTAATTCCTTCAATTTTATTTCTTTCTTTCTTATGATTTTGCCAAATTATAAGCCATAAAGTGCATTTCTATCTCAAGATTTGTTGTCATATATTGATCACCCATCATTCTCACTATACACCATAACAGGTCCCCTTAAAATTTTTGTATTAATACAATAGTTGACAATGTTTTATAACAACAACAGCAGCAACTACAACAAAATTCTCAACATACAGAAGAGCTGTCTCCATTTGGAATTATATGAAACTATGACAGAAAGATTATAGACATTGCGAGCAATTGAATGGTGTACAAACTTGGCAAGTCAAATAACAAATTATTGAAATGTACCTTAAGGAGATCACTACCTCCAAAACATGTATATAAATATGGCTATTCTGATCTAAATAACTGAATTAAAATATTAGTCAGAAACTAGAAATTTCTTTTTAGAATAAAGAGACTTAGAAATACAAAGCAATTCTTAATGATAATTCTATTTTCTGCTGTAAATAGCACAAAGGAAACCGATATCTGTTGCTGACTGAAGTCTTTAAATGAAAGTTTAAGTACACATATCGAGATAGGTGGCATGTCACCTGAACAATAATTAGCCACATTATCTCAGTAGTTTCCCTATGGACCATGCTTCTGTGCTTTTCCCTTATAAGTCCATAAACTTGATGGAAGGCAAGCTAAGAGTATATGAATGCAATAATAATGTGATAATAATAAAGCCTACTGTGGGTAACTTCATAATAAACAAACTCACTAAAAAATTAGTGCATGTGGGAAAACAAATGTTGGCAAGGATGTGGAAAAATTGAAATCCTAAATACTGTTGGTACCAATGTAAAATGATATAGCCACTAAAGGAAAACAGTATGAAGGTTTTTATAAAAATGAAAAGCAGATCTACCATATGATCTGGCAACCCTTCTCAGTATTTACCCCAAATAATTTAAATCAAGGTCTTGAAGAAATATCAGTACCGCCATGTTCATTTCAACACAATTCACAATAGTCAATATATGATATCCTAAATGTCTATCACATTAATGGATTTAAAAATGTTGTATAAATGTACAATGGAATGTTATTCAGCCTTAAACAAGAAAAAATCCTGCAATCTGTGACAAAATAGATGAACCTTAAGGACATTATTCAATGTTTGTTGTTTCAGCCATAGAGCCTATAGTATGTGCTATAGCAGCCTGAGTTGACTAAGACAAAGGATGTTAAAACTATTCAGCTGCAAACACATAGTATTATATTAATACCTTTATATTAACAAAGAGGAATGACTCCAAGGCCAGAGCCTGAAAACTAGAGGGCCAATTTATGAACCACAAATTATCCCCCAGGCATTGCAACTTAATATTACCTGCACAGCTGGTGGGATATTTGACTCCTTTTATCCTCCTATTTTCTGCCTTTGTGAATGCCACTGTTTATAACTGATATCCTATGCAGGAGTGTCAGCATCAGAGAAGACCACAGTGGAAGCCAATGTCTGAAAGGAGAAGGATTTGAAGATTCTGTGCTGCTAGATTTGAAGGTGGAGGATGGGGCTGCAAACAGAAGATTGCAGGCTGCTCGGAGGGGCTGGAAAAGTCAAGTAACTGGACTCTTCCCCTAGAACTACCACAAGGAATGTAATCCTTCCTAAAATCCTTGATTTTAGTCAGTAAAACCATGTCAGATTTTTGACCTCCAGAACTGTAAAATAATATTTTTGTTTGTTTGTTTTGAGCCACTGAGTTTCCCTGAGTGCATTCAGAGAAAAGTTCTTCCATAACAATTAGGGATCCTTAAAGAAAGTGGCTTATATTTTGTTACTTTATTTATTTTTTAGGGGAGATAAAGTACATTTGTAAAATGCCTAAGGAGGCTAAATAACTGTAAGTCTTGTCCCCACCTTAATATTAACTGTTTTAAATCTCAGGTGGGGTTTTGATATCTTGCTTAAACTTAATTAGGAAACACTATTTTCTCTCTCTCCTATCTCTTGCAACTAATAATCCAACAAAGAAACATATCAATATTCTTCTTAAAATTTAGTGGTAGTGGAGTATCTTTCTAGATTATTTCACTGCTAAGATCTAAATATTATTAAATAAAAGGTATCCTACCATTTCTCCTTACCAAAATTTCCACCAATTATTCTTTTAATAATGGGTGATGCAATGCATAGCCTATAGTACCTAATATCAAAAACTTTAAAAATTATTCAATTTTTTTCGTTTTATAGACAACCTGAAGTTGTTACTCAAGAAAAAGCAAACAGAGGGTTTCATTGTTTATCATAATGTTCCAAAGTATAAACTCTTGGCTTTAGTATATTGATCCTATATTGTTTTAAATGAATTATTTTCTATATTATTATTCTAATATTAGATCATTTATTATTTTTATAACCTATCATATGAAAATGTATATTCTTTTTCAATTCAGAATAAAATAAAATTTACCTCAATATGCTAAATTACTATAATTTAAATTAGAGTTAAGTAAGTCGATTTTATGTTTTCAACATTATACATATTTACACAAAGTAGAAAAATAATTATAGAACAAAAATTATTTCAAGAAAAAAGTCCATTTTATTTAATTGCTATAACCATGGTCTTTTAATTTATCTAACTTGTGTTATTTTCATAATTAACTACATATTGGGTAGAGTGAATTACTCATACACTTGTTTATACTACTATAGGAGGCAAAGGGATTTTCATTCATTTCATTTTTTTTCTGTTTAAAAAGAAAATGAAATAAAAAATCTTGTTGAAAGATGTTCTTAGTTTCTAGGCCTTCTTTACTGTAAGTAAGTATTACTACCAAAACACATGAAATTACAAAAATGCTGCTTGTTTTTTGTTGTGCTGGTAAATTTCACTCCATTTTCCAAGGTATCAGAAGGGTAGATTACTTCAATAATCAGTAGTACACATAAAAATTATTGTTTTATTAAAAACTTGATCATTTAAAAATGCCTGTTCTATGTATTATACATAACTTATTTATTCATTCAAGTGTTTCCACTGCTGCCTGCATGTAAGGTATTTCACCTGATGTTTTAAAGAAAGTAATTCAGTTAAAAACTATACTCATTAATTTTTAAAGTAGACTTTTTTCCAAGCCGATATATCAATGATCTGACTTTCCCTGGAGAGTCAACATCTCTTTCAGAATTTATTAGTTCTCATTTTGACCATTCATAATCCACTATCATCATTGAGTGTAACATTCAAGCTTGGATTGATATTTTAATTTTTATGTATGTATTTTGTCTAAGTAATGAGATATTAAACTAGATATTTAATAATTTTAGCATAAAGCTTAGCCATTTTGTGTTGGTCCCTTAAATGATTTTATTTAAATAACATAATTTATGCTAATAAGCATTCATTAATTTAAATTGCTGAGTCTACTGATCATTATTCATTTCTATTTTAGTTTTGTTTTCCTCTGCCATGTGCCAAGTGGTCATGTTTCCAAAACTGGGACAGTGGAACCACCAGAGGTTATATGTTGAACCACAGGATCAACATGGCCCATGGAAGTTTTCCATGGAAGTATGAGGAAAGTCCCAAAATATTAGTAAAATATTTTTATATTTAAACAATTGTGCACATAATTTGGCATAGAATATAAGATTTTCATTATTTTTACAGATAAATGGACTCAAGAAATGTTTTACTTATGATTGATCATATTCAGAATTCATCAGTAACCAATCTACCTTCTTCTCAAAACAATTTCCATAACTCAGTATATTATATCTTGTGGAACTTTCTCCTCTCTTACTATTTTACATAACTTAATACTAGCTCTGTTGCCTCCCATATCTTTTGATCAATTTTTTCCTTACCTGTCTTTTATGTTCTGTTTCATTCATTCTCGTTCTCAATACTTTTTGGACAACCTGATTTAGAGTTGCTAGAATTGAGTGGAATTCTATTCCAATAACGAGTAAGTTTTGCATTGAAAATAAAATAATAAAAGTGTTATGAATTAAAAGGATTGTTCCTATGTTGATGTTGATAGGCCATAACTTAATATGAATACTATTGACAATAGAAAAAGGTATCAATAAACCGTTGATATTTGTGATGTTTGTAGAATGGATCAGTGTAATTAATGGTAGCTACCATAATAAACAACTCTTAATTTTCAGAGACTTAACAAAACAAAGATTTATTTTTCAGGCACACAAAATCCAACACAGTTCAAATAGCTCTCCAGATAGTTCCTATTTCTGGAACACTATAACTCCAAAGTTACTTATGTTTTATAAAGAAGAAAGGAGAAAATCTGTCCTGGAGGAAACATGTATCACTTCAACTAGATGGATAGAGCAATGCAACCTCAAACTTAGTGAAAAAGAAGCCAGGAAACATAAAAACACACAAATGTTTGGTGAATACTACTTCCCTGCCTCAAGGCTTCATGAGTAGAACAAGATCCAAGGAGACTTAATAACAATGATCATAATTATTATAAAAGAGGCTGAGAGAACTTTAGAATATATTGTAATGTAATAGCTCAGTTTATGTAATTTATCAAATAAGATTAATATATATTAATATTTTAAGTGCACTAATATGGCAGAATTCAATTCAGCCTTGAACTGTTCCATTCTCATATTCTTAATTATGCCATTTTATTATCATGGAACTCAGGCTGGTCGCTGCAGGTTTTGATTGTATTTTTTTCTTGTTAATACTTCTCATAAGCACTTAGCAATTGTGATCCTCTTGAACAACACAAAAAGGAATTAGGGACTGAAGTGGGTTTGTCTGTTAGTGTTTTGAATTGTTTTTGCTGTGTGTATAAAATGACTAATGGTTAATTTCACATGAGGGCATATTTGTAAAGTATATTTTATATTTGTAATTTTTATGATATGTTGAAAAAAATTCTTAAGATTATATATAGTAGATGGCCCTCTCCTTTTGTTTTCTTCCTTCAAACTTATCATAGCTGCTATCTGCTTAGAGAAAGGCTTTTTTCCACAATATTTTTGAAAAGAAAAAATTAACACCTTGCTTTACTTACCTATCTGTTTACATAATTCCCTTTCTATCTTTCTCTAAGGTAAGTATCAACAGTGCTTACAAAGCCCTCTTTTCTTTTTTTTTAAAGAGAATAGGTAAGTTTCCATGTTGTACTTTAAATTACAGGAACTCTTCTCTTATAACACAGCGTATAACACAGTAGGTCATCTTGTATCAGAATCTTTGTGGGGAGAGGCTATTTTTCTGCAAGGAAAGAAAATAACATTTTTTTCTTGTTTATAGCAATTCAACTTTTCACAATATAAGATAAAATGTGATGTAAAGTTTCAAGAGTACTATTTCTCACTTTAGAATCAGACATAAAATAACAGCAGGAAAATATGATTTCAACTTTCATGCTTCTAGCAAAATGACTGAGAATAAAAAAAAATGTAATGAAGCATAGGTATCAATCTCTTGGTAAATGTACAGGACAATATGTTTGAATCTTTCTGAAGAAAGGGCTTATATTGAAAAGACTTGAGAATTCCACAAAAATTTTTCATTCACTAATTATACTCCTTTAATATAAATAAACCCCAATTATGCAGACAGAAATAATGCTTTATAGTTAAGTTGAACAACAACTTACTGATTAATATTATGAAGTCTCTTTTTTGCTTTATAAAAGAATAATAGATTTAATGACACACAACTTAAGGCATTTTTATGCAATGAAGAAAACCGTAGAGAGTTGACATACTGAAAGAAAAAACAACGTCTAAAACAGATAAGGAAAACATAGTCAGAAAATTCCAATAAAACCTTTAAAAAGGGGAAAAGATAAAAAATCTAGAATAAATATGGTTAACACAGAACAACAGGCAATTCATTGAGGGGGAAATCTGAAGTACAAGTAGCCATAGTCATTCATTGCTTAATAATGAGAATAAATTCTATGAAATGTGTCCTTGGGTGATTTTCTCTTTGTAAGACCATCATAGAGAGTACTTACACAAAACTAGGTAGTGTAGCCTAGTACACACTTAGGCCATACTGTGTAGCCTGTTGCTTCTATAGTATATTACTATATTGCTACTGTAGGCAATTGAAACACAATGGTATTTGTGTATCTAAACATAAAATGGTACAACAAAAATATGATATAAAGGATTAAATATCACACATCTATATTGGGCATTTACCATGAATGGAGCTAGCTTGCAGGACTAGAAGTTGCTCTGGGTGAGTCAGAGAATGAGTGGTGAGTGAATGTGAAGACCTAGGACATTACAGTATACCACTGTAGACTTCATAAACATTGTATACTTAGGCTACACTGAATTTCTGAAAAAAATTGTTTTCTTCAATAATAAATTAACCTTAGTTTATTGTAATGCTTTTATTTTATAAACTTTGTAATTTTTTTTAACTTTTTGACTCTTTTGTAATAACAGCTTAAAAAACACAAACACATTATACAGCTGTACAGAAATGTGTTCTTTATATTTTTTATAAGTGTTTTTCTATTTTTTTAAACATTTTTGTTTACTTTTTAAACTTTTTTTTTGTTAAAACCTAAGATGCAAACAAACATATTAGCCTAGTTCTACACAGTGAGGATCATCTTTTTACTACCTCCACATCTTCCCACTAGAAGCTCTTCAGGAGCAATAAAACATATGGAGCTGTCATCTCCTATGATAACAATACCTTCTTCTGGAAAACCTCCTGAAGAACCTGCCTTTTTGAAGCTCTTCTTGAGGAGGTGTCACTTTTTTCAGAATTATGACCATGATGGTTTGCTTGGTTTGTTTCTTTTTGTCATCGTAGATTTGCTTGTAACCAAATAATGCACCATCAAGGTTTTTCTCTGTTAATGAAAATGGACTGGTGTTGAGGTTTATGTTCTTAAGCCTATTAAGGAACTTGTTGGGGTCTGCAAAAGCTTCTGCTAAACACTTTGTTGTGAATTTTATTGGGGTTTCTTTCTTCTTTTTCTTCTCCTGAAGTTTCCTTTTCTCTTGCCTCTTCTTTAGTTATGTGTTCCTGTTCCACTTCCAACAATTCATTCCTCTGGGAGCTTCTCATTGCCATCCTCATTCAAACCCAAATTAGAGTTGTTTGCCATGTCAACTGAAGTGTTGTTGAGCAACCTGTGCTATGTCACTATGGCTACGACATCACTAGGCTATAGAAATTTTTCAGCCTCATAATCCTATAGGACCACTGCTGTATATACAATCCAATGTTGACCAAAATGTTGTTATGTGGGGCATGACTATGTGGGGCATGACTATGTGAAGAGATGCTCAAATTCACTACCAGTAAAACATGCTTAAGTTAAAACAACAAACAAATAATTTGTAACAATTAGTATGATCAAAATTGGATAATAAAATGTTTTGGTTAGCTAGAGGATAGTAAATAGGAACTGATTCCCGGTGAAGTACACAGATAACCATTTATTCACATTATACATTATGCATAGCCTAGGATCTTATAACTTAACTTATAACTAAGGTATACACAAGGGAACTCACACACATATTTTACGGGGCATGTGTAATTTTATAGTAATGGCGGAGAGGGGGAAGTTAGAAAACCATAATTTGAGAAGATATAAGTAAGATATGGTAGATGCTACCACAGAATACTATGATATGTGGTTAGAAGCATTAAACATATGTAATTAAAATAAGATAGATATGTGTCAAAAGCATAGTATTGAATACATAGTATAAAGTGGATGTAGAATGACTAGATCTTTCATACACTGATAAGTAAAATAATGCAGGTCACTCTGGAAAAGCGTTTGATCATTTCTTATAAAGTTAAAATATACTTTACTACACATCAATTATACAACTGCATATTTATCCTAGAGAAGTGAAAACCTATGTTTACATAAAAATCTATATACAAATATTCATAGCAGTTTCTTCTCTAATAGTAAAACAAAGGAAATACCTAAATTATCTTCTTAATTTAAAAGACCATAAAAGTTATACTTTTAATTTAAAGGACTCTGTTAAGTGTGGCTATTAAAAATCAATACTCACCACAATACAATTTCATTAGTAGAAAATAGAGGCATTAGTGGTATTGAAGAGGAACTTCTAACTTAGATCAGAAGGTCAAAAACCAATAATGTTTAGGACTTATGAGCTGGAATATGAAGACAAATTTCCTTAAGTGGAAATTAAGCATTAATATTTGAAGAATAGTGAAAAAATATAGAGTCTTATAGGTGTGAGTACGTATCAGAAATCGAGTTGTCAGATTAGTCATTAAGGAATACTGAATTAGGAGGGCTATGCAAATGTTACAGAATGAAATATACAAACCACATTTTATGTATCCAGTAATCAGCATACACATGGTCTGTAAGTGAGGAATTTGAGCATAGGATATGGAAGAGAAAATATTATATCTGCTGTTAGCATCAAGAGTCTGGCAACAAATGGGAAAAGCATAACTTAGAGGGCTCATATTTTCTGTGGCTCAGAAAAGAATCCTTGGTCCATGAAAAACTGGATGGAGACTCTGTCACAACACTGAGAAGAAAATCACCTAAATTTGAGTGTGGTCATAGTGTATCTTTATGCATTTCATTTGGAATGGTATTGGGACACATTGTTGAGATTAGATAGGTCAAAAACTTATTCAAGGTATGAGTTGTAGCTATCACCAGCTGACCAAATAAGCACCTCCAAACTAAGTGGATTACGACAGACATCTATTTTTACATTCAAGGTCTGCAGCTTGACTATGTTATCAGCCAGGATTCACAGAAGCATTAAATCAGGCCATTGTTCTCAATGCAACTCTAACCTGTGTGTTGGATTTCAGTCTGCACCATCAGCCCTTTTTCTTTCTTATATAAGTAAAAACCTGGGGAAGGTTCTGGGGAAGGTGCATATATGGAGCTGAAGAAGTAAGGCCAATTATACAAGCACATCGAAGCCTCACCTTGCATCAAGGCAGCTAATATTCAGTTTGCCAAAGGAAGTCACATGGCCAGGCCCATTAACGATGGTAGAGAAGAGTGAACATATACTGAACAATAATCCGAACTATCATGCCAGTAATGAGGAAAACCAAAAGGATCAATGACTTATGGTCTTTAATGTGTATTTAGGGTCAATATTCAAAAACTGAAATTAGTTAACAAATCCAAAAGAGAAACTGAATTGGAACTAGAAGACTAAACCAATAGTCTGAACCTGAAAATATTAGAAAAAGTTAGTATCAATCCAAAAGGCAAGAAAATTGTTATGAAGAGAAATGAAATGAGAGATGTTTTAATGCTAAAGTTACACATTAAAACTGAGTGTATTGGACTTGATTTGGATAAGGGAAAACAAAGGTCAAACTAAATGAGATAGGACTAGGGAAGTAAAACCATAAATAATTATTTCCAAATTATTGTTCATTTGTCAAAGATTAGAATCTGGACAATTGACAAGAGTTTAGAATCTAGAGCATTAATAGCTCTGTTGTTAAATCAGACAGAAGGTAAGAATTCAGCATGTATCAACAATATAAGATGGAGCCAGAAAATGACTGTAATTTTTACTTTTCCCTCTTTTTTATATTAAATGATTGTGAGTTTTCTTGTGATTTCAGGTATATTAAAAAGGCACTATATCTTTTCTATGATACCATTATAGGTATATGAAAGATACTTAAGAATATGAGGCTAGGCATGGTGGCTCACGCCTATAATCCTAGACTTTGGGAGAGCAAGGCAAGAGGATTGCTTGAGGTCAGGAGTTAGAAGCCATTCTGAGCAAGAGTGAGACCCCGTCTCTACAAAAATTAGAAAAATTAGTCGGGTGTGGTGGTGCACGCCTGTAGTCCTAGCTACTTGAGAGGCTGAGCCCACGAGTTTGAGGTTGCAATGAGCTATGATGTCACCACTGCACTCTAGCCAGGGCAACAGAGTGAGATCTTGTCTCAAAAAACAAACAAAAAAAAAAGAATATGACAAGATTTGGAAGGAAAGATGGATAAAAGAAATATGATTGCAGAAAAATAAGTTCCTACTATTACAACTATTATTTTGTTTGTCTTTTAAAAAAATTGTGGAAGAATGAATTTATCCCATTTAACTTGATAGCAAGGGGCTATTTAACATGGGAAGGATGTAATTATATCCCAAATATAGTGGGCCACAGGAAAAAAGTTTTAAATCATATGATTTTTTAATAGTAAATTTACCTTAGAAAATAACATAATACTTACTAATGAACTCCCTTTGTCAAAATTTTGCTGCAGTATTATAACAGTAAAAAGAAATGAGAAGTCCACATGGGAACATGGAAGTAGACTTAAACACTTAAGGAGAGAATATATATTGTATCTTAAGCTGGTGGTAGACTTGAAAAGAAAAATATATCTCTCGCATGTAACTGTAAGAACAATTTCCTTATGCAGTACATGCTGCTATCAGGACAAGGAGATGCATTTCAAAATTATTCAACATATCATGCATATTTCAAAATGACACTAAATTCAGCAGCATATGAATTTAATAAGATAGATAGTAGAGTATTATCAGCTAGCTGTAGAATAGTGAGACTGACTATACATTTTTAAATGAATAGGCAAATGCAAACAGGTTTATTTGGGGTTCTTTACAATAAGCAAAATAAATAAAATTCACCGAACAGTGGAATTGAAGAAAGGAGAAAGTTCACAAATTTGTAATTGCCTCATTTTTCAAAATGGAATAGGGTGTGATAATTGGATACAAAATTTCATTTGAGTTAATGTATGAGTTTCCTATTAAGTATGAATCAATAAGGTGATTTTGTTTCAGTGAAAGGATGGAGGAGTTGAACAAAGATGAAAGAATAACTCAGTGGGAGAAAACATAACATCTAAATACACACACACACACACACACACACACATTGCCAAAGACTCAATATTTACTTCAATCATTAGGTTCAGTAGTTTACTATACGCAATTTTTCCTGGTGTCATAAATGGGGTAGTTTAGCATTAAAGGATAAATCTAATGAGAGAACACAATTTATATGATAGACTGTGTCTAATTAAATGTACTACCAGCTGTCCATTTACTGTTCATTTGGCATGCAATCATGGTTAAATACTGCACTGTTGCTTTCATTATGTTTATATTTGTGAATGCAATATGAAATTTCTCTGTTCATAAAACTTTATATGATTCACTAATATGGATTATCTAACAAATGTTATACCTTTGTTTTTCTTATTAAATATTTTATAACTGAAATTCCACATGAACTATTAGTAAACTGTTATCTATAAATTCACCAGGCATCTACGAATGATTTATTCAAGGAAAATATTAAACATCATATTTATTTCATTAATGTTTCTATTCAGGAACTTAAAAATACTGTAAAGTACTGACATAGCTATTTTCAATTATGAAACTTTGCTATTGCACAATTATTAGTACATAACTATATAACTCTTTATCACATAATTAAGTGAATATTATTTTTCATTTAAAAGTATTTTGTTTCTACATTAAGTGACCACACGGAAGAATGTTATCATAAACTGTTGCTGATGATATGTTCGGAAATTGATCTTCAATATTATTTATCACATTTGTTATTAAAGGTAGTAAAATATTTTAAAAAGCTAATTCTTCAATAAATAGTTAAATAATGTTAAATAATTAGTAGAAAATGTTAATCACTATTATATCTTTATTGTGAAATGCCATTTGCTAATACAAAAGTCAATCTAATCCACTAATATTCTTGTGTCTGACATTTCTACTATTATACCTGATTTTGTTTGCTGAAATTTTTCTCTTACAAATATGCACACCATGTACCTTACATATGATATAAAGCTACCAAGACTGAAATTTGAAACTATGCAGAAATTTTCTTTATTTACACTTCAATGAGTGAGCCAAAATTGGATTTCCAGGTTAATTCCATTTGGCTTAATTTTAGTGGGTCATTACTACCAGTTCTGTCAATAGTTTCAACATCATTACCTTAGTGTTCTATACCATGGTTCCTGACCCTGAACATGTTTATTACCTTCCTTTTAGTAAACACGTATAGGTTTTTAAAACAGAAGATTGGCTTGCTTACCCCAATACATTTCTCTAATAGCTTTTTTCAATAATTCTCTGGAGATATATAATGTAGGGGTCTCTGTGCATTTCTAGGATGTAAACATTTTAAATCTGAGTCATCATCAGAGTTTTATAAAATTAGAAAACTCAGGTTACTCTTTTAATAACTACTCATGTTTTCTATATAACAGTATTTCAAGGTTTCCTATATTAAATGTCAGTAACCAACACCATATTACAGCAGATTTATACTGAATCTCAAAGGAATAAATTGATGTTTCAACAATAACGATTTGAAACTCTGAGACAGCCTCACATCTAATGTAATAAAAAGGGTTTCCTAAACTGCACTATTTCATTATTGATTCAGTTCCAGTGATAAACTCAGTGAAAATACTGGGTTTAAGTATTTTCAATTAATATTTGTACATCTGTGTGTTTGTGTAGCTGTGTAGGGGTGTTTGTATTTGTAAGGGTGTTTATTTATATATAGCTAATAATCAAGTGGTGGCTATATATACAGCACATACACAGGTGCTGATTGTAATAGCTTAATAATTTGGAAAATAGTTTGTTTATATGATCTATGAATGGAGGAATTTTAAATATGTTCTATTTAACAATTAATAAATATTTGTTGAATTAATGGTCAGTCCTAATCTATAAAATTGTGACTAAACTAGATTATGTTAGATATGCATCTCTCTTGATTGTGTCAAAAAAGTTAACAAAAGCAAATAAAATGTATTATTTGTATTTTGTTTTAACTTGGAAGCTTAGTGTCAGTTTTAAAAATCATAGAGATAAAATTATTTAATCACTAATATATCTTCCAATTTTCTATAATGACTGATACTTATATAGAAAAGGTAAGGAAAATGGCTATATAAATTTATTGGACATAAACTTTATCTCTTATTTTCCATAAGACTCCAGTGAGTTCTCTTTCCTCCCTTTAAATACAGTTCTTTTCAATTGACATATAATAAAACACACACCATAAGTGTGTGTTTTGATGAATTTTGATGAAGATATTTGATGTATAGTCAAGATATAGAAATTTTCATCAATTTGGAAAGTTTCCTCATGCCATTTTCAATAATTATTCCCCATACAGAGGCACACATTTTTCTGATTTTACACCATAGTTTTTCACATTACAGAATTTCATAAAAATGGAACAATGCAGTAAATACACTTTGTGACTGATGTCTTTGCTTAAGAAGGAATTCATATCATGCACATATCAGTAAATCATTCATTTTTACTAAAGGAATAATATTGAATTTAATTAATGTGTGTCAATCTCTTTATTACTTTTTGAATAAAGTCATTCATGACTCCTTTTTGGGGCTTTTATAAATAAATTGCTGTAATTATTATGATATAAATATTTTATGGACACCTGTTTTAAGTTACTAGTGTAAATATCTAGGATTACAATTGTTTTATTATATGGTAGCTCTATGCTCATCTTTATGCGACATTAGCAAATAGTTTTCCAAATTGATTGTAACATTTTACAATATATTCAACAGTATAGGAAAGTTCTCTTTGTTACATATTCTTGTCAACAGGTGGTTTTGTTAGTCTTTCTAATTTTAGTCACTCTGGTAGATGTGTAATGGAATCTCACTGGGGTTGAAATTTAGATTTCCCTGATGATAAATTGTACTGAATGTTTGTTTTTAAAGACTAAATGTAATGTTGGTATTTTTTATGTTAATGTAATTTCTGAGTGAAATTATCTGGTATGTTTTTATTTACCTGTTGATATTTTTAAAAAAAATATCATCTAATAATAACTATGTTTGTTTCATATTGTGAAGCAATATGAAATTGTGCTTTTCAAAGAATTTGACATGTTCTTCTAAGTTCGGAACTCTATTGACAAATAGTTGTTCAATATATTTCCTTATTACCCTTTTAACATCTTTAGAGTTTGTATTGTTTCCTTTTTCTTTTCTGATATTGGTATGTGTTTATACGTTTTCATTCTTAATAAATCTTAATTTATTTTATGAATATGTCTTTTCAAAGAAACACATTTGAGTTTATTTTCTATTTCATTTATTTCTCCTTTTTGTTATTTTCTTTTACATCTAATTTTTATTGTAATTTGTTCACTTTTAGGTTCCTAATGTGGCAATATATGTTATTATTTCTTTTAAAAAATTTGAATATGTCAATTTTTCTCTAAACAATGCATTAGCCTCATTACACAAAACTTGATTGGTTGTATTTGTTGAATTTTCATAATCATCCAGGTCAAAGTATTTGCTACTTGTTCTTGTGTATTTTTTCCTTACCTATTTTTACTAAGTGTGCTATATAATTTTCACATACTTGCACATATTTTGGCCTTTTTAAATTATATTATTCTTATTGTTTACTAGTTTATTTTGTTGGCAGAGATTATCCTCTAAAATATTTCAATCTTTTCAAAATCATTAACATGTGTTATATGGTTCAACATAATGTTTATCATCATGGTATTGTATACAGTTAAAAATAACTCCATAGTTGTTGGTTGTAGTATAGATATCAATGAGGCCAATGTGGTTGATGGAGAATTAAAATGTATGTGTATTTTTACTGAGATTATTTTGGCTAATTTTCTAGCAATTATTGAGGAAGGAGTATTTAAATATCCAACTATAACTGTGTGTTTGCCTATTTTTCCATTTATTTATATCCATTTTCCTTCCAGTATTTTACATAAACTAAATGTAAACTAAAAGTATTGCTATATAATTTATACACAATCAAATGCACTTATTTTAAATATATTTTGATGATGTATGAACATTTATACAGTCATATAATAAATACTTCATTCAAGATATAGAACATGTTCATCATCAGCATCAATAGCCTCCCTGTACTCCTCCCTTGATTATCAACCACACTCATGCCCACTGAACCCACCACTGAAACACTGAGTAGTTTTCAGTAATTATACATTTTTTTTGCTTTTTTTACAATTTCATTAAAGTGGAATCATACAGTATGTATATTTCGTGGTTTGTTTTTACTTTATACACACACACTATTTGAAATATATATTTCAAATTCATTCAAGGTTTTGTCTATCAGTATGCCATTCATCATACCACAATTTGTTTACCCATTACCTACTCTTGGACATTTGGATTTTTCCAATTTTGGCTGTTACAAGTTCAACTACTATGAATATTAACAAGTAAGTCTTTTTGTAAGCACATGATTTGGTTTCCCTTGGATAAACTAGTAGTATCTTATTACATAATTATAGTATATATTAATATTATAAGGGTAAGTGGATAATTAACTTTATAAAATCTGTCCAATTATTTTTCAAAATGGTTGTCCTATTTTGATTCCCATCAGCAATGTGTGAGAGTTTTAGTTGCTTCACATATTGATCAACATTTGGCATTTCCAGCCTTTTTAATTTTGGCTATTCTACTAGGTATGTGATGGTATCTCATGTAGATTTAATTTTTATTTCTGTGATACCTAGACTTGTTGAGAATTTTTTGCTCATTTGGGCCATTTGAATATTTTTTGTAAATTGTTTAAATATATTGTTCATTTAATTCGTTTGGTAAATTATCATCTATGAGTAAGAGTTATTTATACATTATTCATATTTATATTATTCGATATTAATAATATATTCCATGTTATAAATATAATACATTATACAAATTAACAATAACACAAATATAATGTTATAGATTAATATAATATAGTATATTATGTATTTATATTATATCTTTATATTCATTTATGTAAGCCTGATTTTATTCCATTTTTGCCTCAAAAGTTTTCTAGTTTCTTCCTAGTTTTATAGTTCTTCCCTAGTTTTATAGTTTCTCTCTAGTATGTATTCATTTGTGTTAATCATGTTTTTTTCAATATATCTTCATAATCCCTTCATTATGTTTTCAGCTATTTATCATTACAATATGATAGTTGTTGCACTAGGGATTAGACTAGGTTTCCTTAAATTATTATACTGGAGTTTGTCTTAATATTATTCAACATAATATAAATATTTTAAAATTATATAATATAAAATATTTTAAATTTAAAATATGAAGAATTTTCAATAGTATAATTTCATTAATTCATTTCTATCCTTTGTGGTATCATTATTATGTATTATATCTATTTACATTATAAATCCTATAATAATGTTAAGTTTTTGCTTTAAAGAGTCATATGTCCTTTAAAATATAAGAGAGGAAAAATAAGCAGTCATATTTACCCTGATATTTTTCATTTTTGTTGCCTATTACTTCCTGAAGACTTGAATTTCCATCTTTTGTCATTTCACTTCAAGCTAAGAACATGATGTAGTATGTTTTGTAGTGTAGATCTAGTGGCAATAAATTCTTTCAGTCTTTGTTTAACTGAAATTTTCTGTAGTTTGCCTTCAGTTTTCAAGGATATATCAAGTATATATAAAATCATGGGATAACAGATTTTTCCTGTTACAGCTTTGAAATGAATTCATCATGAGAAGGAAAAAGAATCTTCCCAATAGTTTCTTCTAATAAAACTGAATAGGATGAATACATTTATTTCACATTAAAGTGCTTGATATGTTTTTGTTAGTTGTTTATAGTCACCATCTGTTCCCACTCTGTCTATCCTTTTTTTATTATTATTATTATTTCAAAAATTTTATGTGAGTACAAATGTTTGGGTTACATCTATTGCATTTGCACCACCCAAGTCAGAGCTACAAGTGTGCTCCTTCCAGACTGTGTGTACTGCACCTATGGTGTGAATTTACCCATCCCCTTCCCCTTCCCACTTAGACCCAGTCCCATCAGGATTTACCATGTTTCCCCCAAAATAAGACCTACCCATAAAATAAGCCCTAGCAGAATTTCTAAGCATTTGCGCAAGATAAGCCCTAACGCGAAAATAAGACCTAGTGATGGGCGTGGCTACGCAGCGTATCTGCACAACCCATGCATTTCGTCATGGAGTGGTAAAGAAGATGAGCAGCCCTTCTCATCTGCCCCATCGTGACAGCTACTATCCCAGAGGGGACCGGAAAGGTACGGGCAGCCCCACCACAAGATCATCTCCCCCTGTCAGGTCCTGGCCATCCTGTGGGTGCTGCAAGCTGAGGCTTTGACGGGAAAATAACACATCCCCTGAAAATAAGCCCTGGGGTGTCTTCTTGAGGAAAAATAAATGTAAGACTCTGTCTTATTTTCGGGGAAATATAGTAGCTCCCCTCAATTTATTTAAAGAGCTCTCCTTTCAATAACTAAGGATGTCCACATTGTGAAACCATTTGGCAATATTACTGCTCATCTTTCTTGATCTTTCAGCATAATTTGAAATATTTTTCTTTTTTTCCAAAATATATTTCCATAGGTTTCTGAAACACTATATTTTATTTGTTTGCTTCCTACCTCAATAACTTCTACTTTTAACTCACTGTTGCTATATCTTGCACCTTATCCCCTAAGATTGAAGTGACCGGGATCCAATGTTTAGTCCTCTTTCTCTCTGTATTGTCTGTACTCACCCCTCAGATAATCTCAACACATATCTAATTTTTTCTTATTACTCTTGTTTCCACAGGCTCTGGAATATAGTGTAAGGAACAGAGTATTTGCTTATATTAGTTTTCTATTTCTGTGTAAAAAATTACCAAAACATTTACTGACTTAAAACAGTGCCCACTTATTATCTCACAGTCTGCAGGTCAGGAGCCCAGCCATGAAGTCACTGGGTTCTCTGCTTAGAGTCTGACAAGGCTGAAGTCAAGGTATGGGTAGGGATGTATACTCATCTGGAGGCTCAATGAGAGGACTGTCTACTTCTGTTGGCATAATGTATTGTATCCTGGTTGTAGAAGTTGTAGTGTCTTGTTCTTTCAAGTCCACTCAAATTAGAACTCTATTTTAAGGGTTTGATTTATTTAAATCAGGCCCACCAACAATTATCTCACTTTGATTAATTCAGATGTAATGGATTTGGAACCTTTATTACATCTACAAAATCTCTTCTCTTTGCTCATATTGTGTTGGCTAGTATATCCACATGTTCCACCCACACTCAAAGTGGGGCATAACAACATGGGACAGAAGTAATGGGGCCATCTTAAAATTCTGCCTTCAACATTGCTCAAGAAATATTTGTTGAAAAGGGAATGAGTAAAGTCAGAAAAAGGTAGTTACTATATTATAATGGGCCTATATACCATCCCACTGATCCTCAGGTTTATCTTATAGTCTTAGCAAGTTTTTAAAAAGTATTAAATAGAAAATGTCAGGGCAGATTTATACATTAGAAAATTATTTTGATAGCAGTTCTGTAACTGTTGGTAGAAAGCCCATATATTTTTAGCTAATGCTGTCCAGTGAGGACCTATTAAAGCAAAACTTAAAGAGAAAGAGAAGAATAAGACAGAGAAATTATTTAGTGAAGATAATCTTGACAATCAACTGGATGTGGAGATGAAGACAAAAGTTTTCAGGGAGACTCTCTATTTGCTAGTATTAACAATTGAAAGGATGCTGTTATTTTATCAGAAATTAGACTACTAAGCAAAGTTTAGTCTAAAGGTCAAGATACTGAAAAGTTATCCAAAATCTTTTAGGACAGATTTTCTAAATACTGTCCTAGCAGAAAAAAAAAATCAACCTTACTTTAGCATGTAGTATTAAAATAAAGTATATAAAATGAAATAATACAATATATATTCTTAATTTTCTGGCTTCTGTACACAGCATACATTTATATTCATACATGTTGTTATGTAATAATAGTTATTTATTTTTAGCGGTTAATAGTATTCCATTGTATAAGTTCCCTGCAATTGATCATTTACTTTTTGATGGGCATATCTTTTTAGCATTTGACTGACAAATAAGGTTATAATGAGCATTAATCTCTATAGTCTTTTATATTGCCAGTTCACCTGCATTGCATATCTTTTGCAAGATATTTTCACGGTCAATTCATATTATTTAATGCTATTATAAATAGCATTGCATTGTTATTTCAATATTTTAATGCTTATTTTTGATATATAGAAAAATAATTGATTTTTGTGTGTTGATATTGTATCCTGTAACCTTGATAAATTTATTAATTAGTTCTTGTCTCCACCTCCCACTAGGTTTTTCTAACTTGTCTGTCATGTTATCTGTGAAAAGTTATTTTCCTTTCAAATCTGTATGACTTTTGTTTTTTTTATTGTTGTTCCACTGAATTGTATTCTCTAGTAAAATACTGAAGAGAAGTGTTGAGAATGAACATCCTGGTCTTGTTGTGAATCTTAGTAGAAAATACTATATTCTGTCATAATTAATAATGGTGTTAGCTAGAAGTTTTCTACAGATCCCCTTTATCGAGTTAAGGAAATTCCTTTTTATTCTTAGTTTGCTCAGGACGTTAGCATATGATGTTGGATTTATCAAAAGCTTTTTCTGCACCAATTGAAATCATTATATTTTTTCTTTTCTATGTTAGTGCGGTTAGTTACACTCTTTGATAATAGAATGTTAAAATAACTCTGAATTCTCGGTATAAATATACTTGATTATGATGTATTATCCTTTTATTTATGATCTGATTAAATTTGTTAGTCTTTTGTTGAGGTTTTTAATTCATATTCATGAGGGATGCTGGTCTTTGCATTTCCTGTAATGATTTTTCACATTTTTAAAAATTTTTCTTTTGATATCAAAGATAACTCAGGCCTCATACAAATGAGTTGAATATTATTTCCTCTTCTTCAATATTATTTAACAATTTGTGTTGGATTTATTTTACATTTTCATTAAATGTTTCATAAATTTCACTAGTGAATGATAAGATGTTTAAATTCAATTTCTTTAAGAGATGTAGAGATAATAAGGCATTTTCTGAGTGACATAAATATTTTGTGTGTTTTAATGAATTTGTGCATTTCATCTAAGTAGTTGAATTTATTGACATTTAGTTGTTTATTTTTTTATTTATTCAGGATATTATGGGGGTACAAACATTTTGGTTACATGTAAAGCTGTTTGCCCGCCCAAGCCAGGACTACAAGCATGTCCCTCTCCCATACAGTGCATTCCACTTCCCTTAGTTGTGAATTTACGCCCCAACCCCACTCCGACTGGCACCAAATGAGTATTACTACCATGTGAACAACTTTCTGTTGGTCAGTTAGTACCAATTTGATGGTGAGAACATGTGGTGCATGTTTTTCCATCCTTGTGATGCCTCACTTCCAAGGATGGGCTCAATTTCTATCCAGGATAATATAAGAGGTGCTAGTTGTTTATAATATTGTCTTATAATCTTGTCTTTGGTTTTATCGATTGATTATTTTTTCTCTCTTATCTTAAGGGTTTTTTTTCTTTCATTTGCTTCATTTTAATTTTTCCTTCCTTTTCTAGTTTCTAAATGTCCAAGCTGAAGTTATTGAGTTAAGACTTTTCAATATTTATCAATAAAGTCAAGATATCTGATGCTATTGTTCATGTTTTATATATCCTTATAAATTGTTTATGTGTTGTATTAATTATTGAGAGAGGGATGTTGACATTTCTGATTATACTTTTGGATTTATCTATTTCCCTCTGCTAATAAAAGTTTTGCTTAATAGAAACTTTTGAAAATTTATTATAAGTTTCAAATATTTAGGATTTTTAAGCCCTCTTGATGAATTGAATGATTTAAAAAATACATAATGGCCCTCTTTATCCAAGATTCTTTGCTATGACATCTACTTTGTCTAATATGAATATTTCCATATCTCTTATAGTTAGTGTAAGCATTGCTTATTTTTTACCTTTCTTTACTCATAATCTACTTCCAACTTTATGCTGAAAGGTAATTACTATTTATAGTTGTTCTATGATAGGGTCTTTATTCTTAATGTGACAATATCTATCTTTAATTTGGATATTTAGGCCATTTACCTTTAAATTTTTATTGTAATGGTAGGTTTTAAATATATCTATCATCTTGCTATTTATTTTACATGTCTTAACTGTGTTTTGTTTTCTTTCCTCTTTTATGTTTTAATTAGAGCATATTATGTATTTTTAATGATTTAAATTTTTCTCCTTTGTTTAGTATAGCTATAACTGTTTAATATTTTTAGAAGTTGCTTTGGGGTTTATAGTATAAAATTTTAACTTATAACAATCTAACAACAAGTATATAAGTAAGTTTATGCATATATAAAATAAATCCCAAATTCATTTTTATTTTTTATTTAGCTAGTCTATTTTGTAAAGTAAATTCAATAATGAAAAAGTATTTTATATTTATGCAAATGGTTACCATTTCTGGTACTATTAATTCTTTTGCACATACCCATATTTCCTTCTGATATATTTTTTCTTTTGCCTGAAGAATTTAATTTAACATTTCTTGTTGCAGGTGTGCTTATAATGACTTCTTTCAGTATTTGTATGTTTTAGAAATATTTATTTCACTTTTTATTGAGTTATAAATGGCATAGTAAATTTCACTTAAATTATACAACCTGATACATTTGACATTATATACATCCATGAAAATATCAACACAATCAACAGTGAACATATATATCACCACGATTTACACTTAATATGATTATTGATATAGTTAGTTTTAAGTATATGATCTTACTATTTATTTTCTATTGGTTCCACCAGTTCTTTCTGAAGTTTTAACTCTTCCTCTGCAGAATTTTGGATTAACAATTTCTTTATAGTTTCCCTTTATTTCCTTTGTGAATTTATAAGCTATAATTTTTGTTTGGCTATATTGGTGGTTGCTTTAGGGTAAAGTTTATAGTGTACACCTTTAACTTATCAATATCTAACTTTGAGTAACTTAATATTTATCAATATACATATATATTAAGAATATAGAAGTATATTTCCATTTTTTCTCCCAGGCTTTATGTCATTATTGCTGTATATTTTATTTATACATATGCTATAAACTTCAAAATATTATCTTATTCTATTTGTTTTAACAATCAATTATCTTTTGAAAATAATTAAATAATACCAAGCAACATTATATATTTAACAAAGTATGTATCATTTTTATGTTCTTCATTCTTTTGTGTGGATATGTATATATTTCTTTCTGGAATATTTTTCTGTCTAAAGAACTTCTCTTTTACTTTAAATTTTTATGAATGCATAATAGTTGTACATATTTATGGTGTACTTGTAACATTTTGATACAAGTATATAATATGTAATGATCAAATTGAACTCCTGGGCTCAAGGAAACTTTCTGAGTAGCTAGGACTACAGGTGTGTTCTATCAAGCCCAGCTTGCCTAAGGAACTTCTTTTTTTCTTCTTCTTTTTTTTTTATGAGACAGAGTCTCACTCTGTTGCCCAGGCTAGAGGGCCATGTCATCAGCTTAGCTCCCAACAACCTCAAACTCCTGTGGTCAAGCAATCCTTCTGCCTCAGCCTCCCAAGTAGCTGGAACTATAGACCTGCGCCACTATTCCTGGCTAATTTTTTCTATGCATGTTTAGTTGTCCACCTAATTTCTTTCTATTTTTAGTAGAGACTGGGTCTCACTCTTGCTCTGGCTGGTCTTTTTGTTTTGTTTTGTTTTGTTTGTTTATTTATTTATGTATTTTTTCCTTTTATTTCATCATATAATGGGGGTACAAATATTGTTAGGGTTACATTCATTGCCCCTACCACCCTTCCCCCACCCCACATGCCAAAGCTTCAAGCGAGTCCAATCCCCAGGTGGTGCACACGGCACACATTATGTAACTCTACACTTCCTCCTCTGGCTGGTCTTGAACTACTGAGCTAAAACAATCCACCAGCCTTGGCCTCCCAGAGCGCTAGGATTACAGGTGTGAGCTACCACGCACAGCCTTAATCCTCTTGTATTAGTACCGGCCTGCTTATGGTGAATTCTTTCATCTTTTTTATGTTTAAATCATTTTTGCTTTATGCATATTTTTGAAAGGTTTGTCTCTGGGTGTAGAATTCTCTGTTGATATTTTATTTTTCTGGCAGTATTTTAAACATGCTCCTTCAAAGACTCCTCACCTGTATTGTTTGTGAAGAGAATCATGTGTCATCTTTATTTTATTCTTCTATTTCTAATATTTTTCTACTTTGAACCCTTTACCCATTTTATCTCCATCACTGTTTTTGGGTATGTGTGTATTGGTATAGTTTTTGTTGTTATTATTTTTGTTATTTCTTCTGCTTGAGGTTACTATGTTTCTTTGGTCTGTGTGTTTATATTTTTTATTTAATCTTGGTAATTTTTCGTCTTTATCCTTCAATTATTTTTTCTGACACTCCTGTCTTCTGTCATTTATGGACATTAATTACATGCATATTAAGTTGCTTGATATTGTCTCAAACTCAGTAATGGCTTTTTAATTTTTTTAATTATTATTTTTTCTTTCTCCTCTGTGTTTCATTTTGGATTTTTTTTCTTGCTATGTGTTCAAGTTTCCTAATATTTTCTTCTACAATGTCTAATCTGCTATTAAACCCATCAGTATATTTTTCATATCACACTTTGCAGTTTTCATTATTTGAATTTCAACTTGTGTCTCTTTTACATCTTTACTGGATCTTTTTATATTTTTGAACATATGGAATACAGCAATAATAACTGTGTTATTGTCCTTCTCAGCTCATTCCAATATTTGTGCCAGCTATGGATCAGTTTCAATTGATTGATTATTCCCCTCATTATGGATTATATTTTCCTACATCTTTGAATACCAGATAATCTTGAATTGTATTTCAGATATTTTGAATTTTACATCATTGGGTACTAAACATGTTTTCTTAAAAAATACTTTGAGCCTTTGTCTGAATTGCAATTAACTGGAAACAGTTTGATCATTGCAGTTATTTCTTTTAAAATTTATTAGGTGAGATGAAAGTAATGTTCAGTCTAAGACTAACTATTTCCCACTATTCAGGCAAGACCCTTTTCATTACTTTACCCAATGACTTGTAAGTTATGAAGTTTTCTAGTACGGCCGGTAGGGACAAGTACTATTTCTTTCTCTGTGTAAGCGCTAGGTACAATTTTCTCTAATGATTTTTTGATATTTTCTTGCCCTGCCTCAAAGAGTTTTTGTACATTTACTGATCACTATGTAGCTGAATATTGTCTAAGACACCCTTTAGATCTCTAGGGTTCTCCATCTATCTACCTACCTACCTATCTACCTATCTACATTTATTATCTCTCATCATCAACTGACTTCTAGCTACATCTTGTCTTTGCTATTCTATGAATTTTAGATGCCTTCTCTTACCTAGATTCCCAGCTCCCTCTCTTCATTTCAGGAAGACCATCTAAGCTCTGCCTGGTTCCTCCACTCAGAAAATGATAAGAATTTTCTCTCTGGGCTGTAAGCTAGGGCAATAGTTGTGCTCAGTTAGTTTTTTGTTCCCCATGAATCACTAGCCTTTGTTGTCTCCTGATGCCATGAGAATGATGTTTCATGTATAGATTCCAGGTTTATTTAGTTTGTTTGTTTCATGCAGGAGGGGAAATCTGATCACTATTATCCCTTTTCATTTGTAAATGGAAATTCCTATATGGTAACCTGAACCTACTATTTGTTTTCAATTTTCAGATCCTGTGTATGTTCTCTTTCTATGATACATTATACATGAGGATTCTAAAACCAATCACATTTTATTGAATTTTAATTTTTGCTGTCACCTCTCTGTCATCTTCAAATAGTCTAAAATTAGGCACTGTGTTGGGCACTAAATTCTCCATCTTAGACACAACATCAATGTATTAATATTTAATGGATATATTCCTCCAAAAACTTTAATTTCTGCACTACCATAAGGCCAGATTCCAATGTGTATTATTTGTCACACTATTTAGTAAATTCAACATCTTCTTTTTGCCCTTCAGATAACAACTACCTTAAATTTAATGTGAAAAAGAATGATTTTATGAGATATCAAAGGTTCCAGCTAGAAGGGGGATGGATTTGAATAGTAGCAATTTAGTGTGTTATCTCACCAAACACCAAAAACACATTAAAGTGTCATCTGTGTATTTGAAATTTATTTTCTATGGCTTTCAAACTATCTTTCTGCTCTGAGATGCTGAATCATGATGATCATGTGATTGCAGCTTTCAGTCAGATAATAGTAGATATCTTCAAACTTAGAGTAAGAGAATAATTGAAAGGAGGTGCAAGGGGGTAGTTAGTGTTCAGAATCAGAGACTCACTTGAACAATAACACACATTTTTTTAAGAAATGCATATCTCCATCTAGTCTACTTCACTGCTTATCAGTGCCAAAAAATTTGGAGTTAAATTAGAACATTAGAAAATCATATTTATGCAAAAATGTAACTCTAAAAGCAACATTTAAGAATGTTTGGGTAAACTGAGGTAGAGGGTAGGGAAAATACCCTATTTAGGGCCCTAAGTAGCCTGGTGATGAATGATTTCATTACCAATCCTGGCTAATTCCTTCTTATACTCTTATATCATTACTAAGTGGTGGTTGTGTTTATCTGCATGTTAATATTTCTGCTTCAACAACATGTGAATCTGTTTCATTAATTCAGAATCTCAGAAACAAGTTAAATATTTTAGAAAATCTAACATAAATTTATGATTAAATAATATGAATCATTTTAAGCATTATTTTAAACATATGTGTGCCTGTAAATGTTTCATTTTAAACCATAAACAACTCCTCAAAAAGAAATGTAGCAAATTTTCTACTTATAAATTTGTATAAACAACGTGACATTCCTGCTCTGGACACCAGAATTTCTGTGGTCACGTGGCTTAGAATAATGTGTAATATAACTAACAGTATTAACGTTACAAAACTGATATTCATAGCTTGATAACCGGAACTTTCTTGACTTGTGATACTTGAAAAAACCTACTGCACTACTCAAATGCAGTTTTAAATTATAATGCTATGGAATATCTTCTGCTATTATCCTATTAGTATTAATTTTTTTTTTTTTTGGTGTAAGATTTGAAAAGTTTAGGACTCGTGATAACAAGAGCTAGTATTTAGCAGACAAGAGAGCAGAATTAAGGGCGTCCAAATGGGACCAGAAGAGATCAAA
>VBSM01000272.1:73607107-73626561 GCA_008086735.1 Cheirogaleus medius
TGGGTACTTGGGTTGTTTCCACAGCTTTGCAATTATGAATTGTGCTGCTATAAATAAGCTCGCAATTCTTATATTTCTTTATATATTCTTTCCAAGGATTTGCTTTCTCTTTGATCATCTTGTTGCAGATCCTATCCTCTCCAACCTCTTTCCACTCTATCCTAAAACATTAAGGAACGTACTATATCTCAGCCACACAGTATGAGCCTCTGCTACTTTTGTCTTTCTGTTTCTTGGGCTTCTTAGTCTTGGCTACACAGATGATGAGCCATAGTAAAGACTGTGTTCTTATGACATGTTAGTCTTTTACCACTTTGTCTTCTTAGACAAATTTCTTAATGTGCTATGTGTGACTTTTTTCTCCCAGTCCACATTCATCTATCTGTCTTCCACCATGAAAGAAATATTAAATATGCTTGGTGAATTTCTGTAGAAAATTAATGGTTTTAGGGCCATGGCTTTAATTAATGTGTAGCATGGAGATAAAAACACATGTATTTTACTGACACAATTCCAAAGTTTGAAAATCATGTTTAATACTTTGAAGAAATTAACCATTTGAAGCCTCAAAATGACTTTCTTGGAGAAAGAATCATTGCAGATGTAATTATTTAAGATGAGGTCATACTGGAGTAAGATGGGTCCCTAACATGTGCTTAATAGAACATGAAGCTGTGTGCCATGATGTGCACTTGTAGTCCCAGATACTCAGGTGGCTGAGATGGGAGGATCGTTTAAGGCTAGGAGTTTGAGGATGCAGTGTGCCGTGATTGCACTTGAGAATAGCCATTGCACTCCAGCCTGGGCAATGTGGTGAGACTCCATCTCAAAAAAAAAAACAAAACCCAAACCCCGCCCCCCTAAATAAAGTAGTGATATTGAAAGAAGAAATTGAATTACTGCAGCTGTAAGCTAAGAAACACCAAGAATTGCAAACCAGCAAAAGCTAAGGATAGGCAAGGAGGATTCTCCACTACAGGCTTCAGAAGTTACATGGCCTTTACCAACACCTTGCTTTTGTACTTCTTGCCTTCAGAACTGTGAGACAATAAATGCTGGTTGTTTTAAACTGTCCAGTTTGTGCTGATTTATTACAACACCCCTAGGAAACTACAGGTTGAACATTTCTAATCTGAAAACCCAAAATACCAAATATTCAAAATTCAAAACGTTTTGAACACTTACAAGATAAAAGTGGAAAATTTCATAGTTGACTTTATGTGACAGGTTGTAGTCAAAATACAGTCACCATTTTGTTTCATGCACAACATTATTGAAAGTATTATGTAACATTATATTCAGGGTATGTGTATAAGGTATGTATGAAACATAAATTAATTTTTTCTTGACGTTTGGGTTTCATCTCCAAGATGTCTCATTATGTATTTGAGAATAGTCCAAAATCCAAACAAATCTGAAATTTGCAACACTTCTGGTCCCAAGCATTTTGGATAAGGAATACCCAACTTGTAATACATTACCTTAAAGTACTTTCCTGATGATTACATTAAATAATGCATAATAAACAACTAGCACAGAGTCTGTCTCATTTTAGTGTACTTTTAAATATTAGATGTTGTCACTATTATTTCTAATATTTGCTTTCATGAACATCAAATTCCTTTTTCTAGGACTCTTTTCTACTTCAGCTAAAAAAAAGCTCACATTTCTTTCATGGATGGGCTGCAAGGGACAAAATAGCCATATTTCATGTGCAAATTTTAAAGTCACACTTAAACTCTCCATATCCCATTAGAAAATATCAAAACATTTAAACAATTCCTGCCAAAACATGAA
This sequence comes from Cheirogaleus medius, assembly GCA_008086735.1. NCBI lineage: Eukaryota > Metazoa > Chordata > Mammalia > Primates > Cheirogaleidae > Cheirogaleus > Cheirogaleus medius. The sequence goes on from VBSM01000272.1 coordinate 73,608,905, forward strand.
TGGGTTGCAACTGTATTTCACAGTAATGTATATTAAGAATTTAAAGATTTTTAAAAAGAAACTTCATATTTTAGATTTCATCTAAGTGCATGTTATAGGGAAAGGCTGAAGGAAGTTGGATGGCACAGACATTTATCTAATAAAATTCCCTGGTACTACTATGGGATTTGCTGGTCTGTTTGTTTTTGTAATAGCTGTTGTACTCCACTGCTTCGGCTCTGCCCAGCCATTCCTTCAGATGATTCTGTGCTGAGTGGTTAATACTGAAGCACAGCAGATAGGAAAAAAGCAGAGTGCCAGAGGAGAGTCAGTGAAGAGATCTAGAGGACCAAAGACATGCAATTAGCAAACCGTGCATCTGACAGTGAAAACTTAATAGAAACATTTCAATAATATAAAATTTCGAATCATTATGAGAAAAAAGAATAGATATTTTCACTCCTAAGGATGTATCCATGTCACAGAAATAGTTAAAATAAAAGAAATAATTTGAAAATATCACTTAATTCATGTTAGAATATAATGGAACAATTCTCCTAGGGCTGGAATTTCTCCCTGGGAGTGAGTTAAGCACACAGAGATGCTGCATTAACTCCACCACACTAATGTGCCATCCAAATCATCAGAGTCTCTATCTCAACAGTAGGAAATCATACCCTTGGAGAATCTGACTGATTATACTTAGACATAATAATTATGAAATTTAAAGAAAGAATTATCCCAGAAGCTTAATTTCTTGTGATATGCTCAGGATGAATTTGTCACATGTATTAATATCAATTTTGTCTTCCACAAAATCGTTATTATTGATGACTTCAGAATGACAAAATAACCATTGCTCAGAAATCAAATCAACTGGGAAAAGAAACACATTCTTTAAAAGTTTTATTTAGATGATTTCTACAAAAATAATTTGAAGGAATAATAAGTTCGTGATTGTAATCAAGTATGGTCTTTTGCATCTATCCCACATTATTGTTAATAACTGTACATGCTCATCAGAGAAGAAATCAAGACCACAAAAACAGTCATTGTATAAGTAAAAATGATTGGTAAAAGAAAAACCTGAAAATATTCATTAGTCTACTGAGGACAAGTCACCATGCTAGCCACCACACTTCCACAGTGTGAGTGAATATGGAGTTTTAGAATAAAAAGCGTGTAAGCAAGCCAACGTTTTGTCTCTCGACCAATAAAATGCAGATTTGATTCACTGTATTTCAATATGTTGCATGTAGTTTGTTAGAAACTTACAAATGTGGAATAAATGTAATATTTTGTAATTTGTTCATTTTACTAGTAACTAGAACAAAGACAACACTAAAAATAAAACAAATCTGGGATCAGCTCTATACCTATCACATTTCAATGAAAACTTTGATATAACGTTGATATCACATATAAAATAGGAAAGCTAATTCCAGATTAGTTGGAACTACTCTGAAAATTTATTTGCCTCAATGTGAATTGTACCTTTCTTTACAAGTAAATTTATTATAGAAGCTGTAGATGAGGAAAACCTTGTAGTTCTCATTAAGATATTATTGGTATTAAATTAGGAGCTCATGCACTAATTTGTTGAGGTAATTGATTATCAAATGACCCTGGAATATTAAATTTTAAAAACAAATAGAATCAGAATGTTACTATATCCATTTGTATATTTTTGATAACAAAGCTGAAAAGCTTATAAAATGTGTGATATATGCATAACTCTTCCTGATGCATACATTCATCTCTAATGGCATTGAATAACTGTACATAACATAATAGAAACACTATAATTATGATAAATAATCTCTTTAACTACCAATTTAACTTGAAATTAATATTTCCTATTAAGCCTTCAATTGTTTTTGGCTAGGATATGTATTTATACTAGTATTAAAAACATACATGTAGGAATATGCACTCTTTCTTTTGTATTTTGACACAAATATGTGAAGACCATGCGTCATCATCACCATCATAATTTTACTACTAATATTACTCAAATCTTCATTTTTCTATTAGACTTCAAAATTTGGTTTTGTAAATAGAATTTATACACACATAGGTGTACTGGGGATGGCTCACACCAGCTCAGGAGAGGAGCTTTGCACGCTTTTGTAATTGATATTGGCATTTTGAAATTAGCCACACTGGCATTATTTATATCACAGAAATACAAAAATACTACAAATCAGAGGGTTTTTCCCTTCTGTTAGAAAAACTAGTCACTCAATGTTTACCAACACACCACTGGAAACATAAAGCCATAAAATAAATCTTGACATACTTTTACTGTGGTAGGAAGAATGCCCCTCTCCCTCACTGCTGAAACCTGTGATTATTTTACATGATATGCCATGTAATTAAGGTTATGAATCTTAAAATAGTGAACTTATCTTGAATTTTCAAGGTAGGCACAATCTAATTCCATGAGCCCTTAAAAGCAGAAAACTTTCTCAGGCTAGGACCAAGTATAATGAGACAGAAGGAAGTTGCAGAGATATGAAGTGTGAGGAGGACTTGACCCATTTTGGCTAGCCTTGAAGACTAATGGTGCCACGAGTTAGGTATTGTGGGAGGCCTGAAAAAGCTGAGAATGATCTCTGGCTAGAAAGAGGACATTAGTCTTACAACTGCATGGAACTGAATCCTTCCAAAAACCTGAATGAGCCTGGAAGTGGAGTTTCCACAAAGCCTTCTGAGAAGAGTCTTGGCCACTGAAAGCTTAATTTTAGCTTGTGAAAGCCGATGCAGAGAAACCTAATAAGCTCCCAAGGACTTCTAAGAATTGTGAGATAACAAATGTATCTCATTTCAAAATGCTAAGTTTCCATTGATTTGCTACATCAGGTATATAAAATAAATACACTTACATAAATATTTCATGATCTTATCAAATTCAAATGTTTATTTCAAAAATATGAACATCTGAATAATCTGTACATCATCTTTGCTCAAGATCATGCATTTATTCCCCAGAGTTTTTCCTAACTATGCAGCTAAGTATTAAGCAAGTATGTAAAAAAGTCTTGACAACCTTCTAAAATACACTTTATTATAAAGAAAACATTACTCGGATAAGAATCATTTTCTTAAAAGAGGTAAAAACGTGAAACTAATAAAGGCACCACAAATGTGATTATTTGCTTTATAAGTTCCTAAACTTTCTGTTTCTTAATCATTAAATAATACTTAAAATGTCTAAATTCCATTTTATTCTTTTTAAACATATTACAGGGCTACAAATGTTTAGTCTTTGTCCCACCCGAGTCAGAGCTTCAAGTGTGTCCATCCCCAAGACAGTGTGCACTGCATCCATCAGTTGTGAATATACCCATCCCCTCACCTGCCTGACACTCATGCACATACTACCATATGTGCACATAGGTGTTGATCAGTTAATACCAATTTGATGGTGAATACATGTGGTGCTTATTTTTCCATTCTTGTGATCCTTCACTTAGTAGAATGGGTTCCAGCTCTATCCAGGATAATACAAGAGGTACGGAATCACCATTGTTTTTTGTGGCTGAGTAGAACTCCATGATATACGTATACCACATTTTATCAATCCACTCTTGTATTGATGGGCACTTGGGTTGTTTCCACATCTTTGCAATTGTAAATTGTGTTGCTATAAACATTCTAGTGCAGATGTCTTTTTTATAGAATATCTGTTTTCCTTTTGGGTAGATGCCTAGTAATGAGATTGCTGGATTAAATGATAATTCTACTTGTAGCTCTTTGAAGTATCTCCATATTACTTTCCATAGAGGTTGTACTAGTTTGCAGTCCCGCCAGCAGTGTGTGAGTGTTTCTATCTCTCTGTATCTACGGCAACATTTGTTGATTTGGAACTTTTTGATAAAAGCTATTCTCACTGGAGTTAAGTGGCATCACATTGTGGTTTTTATTTGCATTTCCATGATGATTAGAGATGTTGAGTATTTTTTCATATGTTTATTGGCCATTAGTCTGTCTTCTTTTGGAAAGTTTCTGTTCATGTCCTTTGCCCACTTTTTAACGGGGTTGTTTGATTTTTTTCTTGCTGATTTTCCTGAGTTCTATATAGATTCTAGTTATCAGCCCTTTATCTGATGTGTAACATGAGAATATTATCTCCCATTCTGTAAGTTGCCTGTTTGCTCTCATGATAGTTTCATTGGCTGTCCAGATGCATTTTAATTTGATCATTTATTTATTTTTGTTGTTCCTGTGATTGCCTTTGGCATCTTATTCATAAATTCTTTCCTTAGGCCAATGTCTATAAGAGTATTTCCAACATTTTCTTCTAGAGTTATTATGGTTTTGTGCCTTAGGTTTAAATTTGTTATCCACTGTGAGTTTATTTTTGTGAGAGATGAAAGATACAGATCCTGTTTCAGTCTTCTACATATGGCTATCCAGTTTTTTCAGCACCATTTATTGAATACAGATTCTTTGCCCCAGTGTATGTTACTTTCTGCTTTGTCATAGATTAGATGGCTATTGATGATGGTTTTATATCTGGGTTCTCATTTCTGTTCCATTGGTGTATGTCTCTGTCCTTGTGCCAGTCCCATGCTCTTTTAGTTACTATAGCCTTGTTGTATAGCTTGATGGCTGGTAAATTGATGCTTCTCAATTTGTACTTTTTGCCTAAGATTGCTTTTGCTATACAGGATCTTTTCTGGTTCCATATGAAACATAGAATTATTTTTTTAGATCTGTGAAAAATAATGTTGGTATCTTAATACGATTGCATTAACTCTATAGATAACTTTGGGTAGTATAGACATTTTAATAATGTTGATTCTCCCAACCCATGAGCACAGGATGGTTCCCCCCCATTTACATCCTCTGCTATTTCTTTCCTCAGTGTTTCATAGTTTTCCCTGTAGATGTCTTTTACCTCCTTAGTCAAATATATTCCTATGTATTTTATTTTCTTTGTTGCTATTGTGAAGGGTACTGAGTCTTTGATTTTGTTCTCAGTTTAACTGTTGTTGGCATATAGGAATGCTAGTGATTACTGTACATTGATTTTATAACCTGAGACTTTGCTGAATTTGTTTATGAACTCCAGTAATCTCATGGCAGAATCTTTGTGGTTTTCTAGATATAAGATCATATCGTCAGCAAAGAGTGATAGTTTGACCTCATCTTCCTCCATTTGTATGCCCTTGATTTCCTTCTCTTGTCTGTTTTCTCTGGGTAGGAGTTCCAGGACTATGTTGAAGAAAAACCGTGATAGAGGGCAACTTTGTTTGGTTCCAGTTCTAAGTAGGAATGTTTTCAGTTTTTTACCATTCAGTATAATGTTGGCCGTGGGTTATCATATATGGCTTATATCATTTTTAGATAAGTCCTGTCTATGCCTATTTTTTTATGCATTCTTATAATTAAAAGGTGCTGAATTTTGTGAAATGCTTTTTCGGTATCTATTGAGAGGATAGTACAATCTTAATTTTTACTTCTATTTATGTATTGAATTACATTCATAGCTTTACGTATGTTGAACCATCCCTGCATCTCTGAGATGAAGTCCACTTGGTTGTGATGGATTACTTTTTGATAAGAACCTGAATTCAGTTTGCTATGATTTTGTTGAGAATTTTTTCACCTATATACTTAACAGATAAGGGTCTGTAGTTTTCTGAGAGAAAATTTTATATCCATAAATTCTTATATCCAAAAGGCAGAAAGATCACAAATCAACTATCAAATGAATCCTCTCAAAGAACTGGAAAAGGATGAGCAGACCAACCCCAAATCCAAGAGAAGAAAAGAAATAACAGAGATCAGAGCAGAAATAAATAAAATCAATAACAAAAAAACTGTATGGAAGAAAACAAAAAGTTAGTTCTTTGAAAAAAATATATAATTGACATGCCTCTTGCTAGATTAATAAGAAGCAGAAAAGAAAAGACTCTAATAAGCTCAATCAGGAATGAAAAAGGAGAAATTACAACTGCTACCACAGAAATAGAAACAATCATCTATGAATCCTATAAAAACCTCTATGCACATAAACTGGAGAATATGGAGGAAATGGACAAATTTGTAGAAACATACAGCCTCCCTAGGTTCAATCAGGAAGAAATAGAATTCCTGAACAGACCAATATCAAGTGCTGAAATTGAAGCAGCAATAATAAAACCTTCCAACAAAGAAAGGTCCCGGACCAGATGGTTTTACACCTAAATTTTACCAGACCTACAAAGAAGAACTGGTGCCTATTCTGCAGAATTTAGTCCACAACATTGAGAAGGATCAAATCCTCCCCAAAAGCTTTTATAAAGGCAGCATCACCCTGATACCAAAACCACAAAAGAATGCAATAAATTCAGATTTAGAAACTCTGTTACTAGTACTTACAAAATCAGCTCTGAGTACTTAGTTAATACTCTATTTATTACCCACTTAATATCAGTTAAGGCAGATCTTTAGTAATGCCCCCAAATGGATCTCTGGATCCATATAGAGATAGACTTATGTTAAGAGATCAAGAATCATTACTGTTGTGGATATATGTCAATAGAACACATGCTAAATTAATATTAGTGAGTACAGAGCAAGGTTTTTATCACTAAAATTTGGAAACAATAATAAATTATAAAACAAAGGCTTTGAAAGAATAATGCCTTTTAAGCAAATGACTTGATATAAAACCAAATTTAATTTAGACATCTAACTATCTAGAATATAGGTCAAAAGAAGCAATTTTTAGAAACCTTTAAAATTAGAACATAATTTCCAATATATATTTTATAAATATAAAAACTATTTTTAAAATGCTTTTATTACTTTAGCACACAGTCTTACATACATGACATATGCAATTAGCCTGCTTGCTAAAGGAAGTAGTCATCCAATAGGGAGGACTTTGTTAAGTAAATCATTTGGCATTTAATTAAATACTGAAAAAAATAAGAGAACTTTTTAAAGCTTAAATTAAGTGAGAGTTTTTGCCTACTAATTGAAGAAATACAGTTTCCTTTATTTTTGGCTTGAAGGATCAGAGATAAAGAACAAATATATATAACAATAAAATTACTTTGTACATTAATGCTGCACATACTTTTATTTTCTTCATTACTGAAGATGCATTTCTTATATATCTGATTTAATAGTTTTTTATTAATGATAAAAATATAATTTATTTTTTATTGATTCTAGGCATTTTATTTAGAATAATTGTGATTTCAAATTATCAGTTTCATTCTTTTAATTTAAGGTCTATTTTGGAAATAATCCTTAAATTACAAAGAACAAATAACTACAACCTGCAAATTTTGATGAAATAATATTGTATCAATTTCAGACTTGCCGAGGATATTTGATTACTTTCCACCTATTGAATGGAATTATTCCAACACCACAATTTGTATCATTTCTTGTCGAGTAGCTATTTGCTTGTAATTTACCACTAGGTTTCTGATTTTTAAGGACACATTATTCATTAGAATGGACTGTATTTAAACTTATTTGAATGCTATTTGAAATCACATTATGAAAAATTCCATAGATTGTTAAAGCCATGCTTTTAACATGTGCATAGTGAAAATGCCCACAGTTCTCCTTATTCCGTGACAAGACCAAAGAACCTGGATGATGCTAATCTAGAAGGACATTCACAGCTCATGAAAGAATCATCACTGCTAATCAAATCAGAGAGAAAACCCACCACTCTGCACCACTGGAGACATTTCACATACTGAATATTTCATAAAAAGGGGGCTCTAGCTGAAGCAGAAATTCTCAACTGCTTCAGGTTGCGTGCAAATATTTACTTAAACAGTCTAGCACAGTCCAACTGGTGTGCAGCAACAGCACCAGTGAGCCTGGAGTGATCCTTATAAATTATGGTAATTACACATGACATGTTTCTTGCTAGGTCACAGCAGCATACCTTGGTCTTTCTTGCTTTGCCAGCAATTCCCCTACTTGCATGATTGAGTGGGAAGGATGCCACAAGAAACTAGATACAAACACAATGACAAATGTCTGTTTTGACTGCTTAAAATTGAGCTCAATTGTTGCTTTGCAGAAACATCAAAACACAATCAAGGACTGACACCAAGCCCCTGAGTCAGGAGAATTGGTGTGAGGGTAGGACTTGAAAGCCTTCGAAAAGGCTGATATTAATAGTTTGTCAAAATTTGCAGCACCAAGTTTTGGTTACAATGACACACAATGCCCTGCTCTTTCTTTACACATTTGAAGAGCATTTTGGCCTCTGGAATGAAAAATGTCAAATATTCAAAAACACAAAATGATCCTTAAATTGTTTTCAAACATTATTTTTGCCGTGTCCTGATGAAATGCTAAGGACAATAAAAGATTAAAATATCAAGAATTAAGTAGGAATAAACTTAAGTGACTAAGTTACTTAGTTAAGTACTTAGAACAGTTTTAAGTTTGATAATAAATTCTTTTGCAGTCCATACTTTCTCGTTAAACTTTGACAATGAACTCTGCTTGATACTTTCACATATCTCATTCCTTTATTTTTGAATTGATCATGGTGATTTCCTCTTCTCTCAGAGTATCCAGCTAAAGTAATCTACAAGTTCTTTAACTGTCTATATAAGTTAAGCGGCGTTTGTTTTAGCATTTGTATTTATCTGAGTGTCTTGTAATTTAAGCACTATTGTTGGGAGTCTAGCCAGAAATAGGCTTTCACGTATTAGTAAGAAGAAGGATTACATGTATAGTATATATATATAGTATAGATAAAAGATATAAAGAAAAGTATAAAGAAAGATATAAAGGTATAAAGAAAAGAAAATAATATAGTGAATGGTTTAGTACCTTTAAAAACATGGATATAATAAAGAGGACAAAATAACAAAGTGTTTAATATGTGAGTACGAGTAAAATTCTCTTTAATTTTGATACATAAAAAATCCCACAAATATATAAATGAAAATGTTAGTTGATACTTCTTAGTGATAGTATATATATAATTGATTAGAATGATAATAGAAACTACAAAGATGATAGTAATTTTGAAAATAATTAGAAAAAAAATAAAAATAAAGTTATCAATTTTAATGTGTAGACAATAAAGCAAGATTGGATTTCTAAATTAAAGTACACTTTTTAGGTACAGATGAGAAATATAATGCTGTACTGATTTATTTATCTTTTGAATATCAGATGAATGAAAAAGCTGTGATGATATAAATCAAAATTAAGCAAAATATTTTTTGTAACTATATCACATATTTTGTAGCACACAAGGCTCCCAATGAGCAACTATGTGTGATATATAAAATTATTTAAAATATAATCCATTGAAGCACATCCAAAAAGTTCCAAGGCTGTCAGGACTTGAAGAATAAAGATGCAGTAGATGAAGAAAGCTCAGGATTACATCATCCCCATTGAATTCAGTGAGCAGACTTTGATGTTAGAAAGCATGGATATTGGTACTCCTCTCCTGTGTGTATTTCTCTTACCTTTGGGAAATGGAAACTTGAAGTGGCTAAGTTTTATATCCACTTCCTTGAGAAACAGGGGGTAAGCAGGTCTTACATGATAAATTCACTAAAGCATTCTAATGTCTTTAGGCTGTTGTAGGATTCCTCTCTCTGAAGATGTACCAGGAAAGCTATGTCTTTTCCCTGCATTTGGTACAGGTTAACTTTTGGCCCACGTTCAATTCAGCCAACTATTACAGAATAATCTTCAGCCACTCAAGCTAACATTTGAATCCAGGATTTCTGATTCCTGAGTCTGTATCAGTATATTCATTCTAACACACTTTTATATTTGTTTCTACTCCATACATATACCCTTATGATGCATCCTCACACATATCCCCATGTTTCTATAAATACAATTTGGTAAAAGTTTTACAGTTCTTTTGGGATGTCCTACACCTTCTTATAGGTCACAATTTGTAACTTACTCTATGGGGCCTATTGGGACTTGAGTCTGATTATAGTTTTAGAAGCAATGAGAAGTGAAGGGTTAGATTTTTACTAGATTATAAAGTTCCTTACAAGGCATCTACTTCACTTCCTCAGTCAGGGAAGAAGAGATGCTTCTATTAGCAAAGGAGAATAAACAAAGTTTAGGGTTTCAATGTCTCCTGCTTCATCTAATTTTACTTGTATACCCTCATCCCAATTTTTTAGTGTCTCACTTCTTCACAAAGTTTTAACTTTGTGAAATAAGAGACCCTGTGAAGTTGGGAATTCAATTTGCTTTATAATTCATGCATGAGCTACAGACTTGGTTTCCATCAATCTCATCCTAAAGTTACAGGAGATAAGAATAATGTTGCATTTTTTGTTTAGTTTTTTTTTTTTTTTAGACAGTCATAGAAGCTTTTAGGTTTCTTATGCAAATCTTGAGTTTGTGATTTAAAACAATCAATCTATTTTCTTTGCCTAGGGTATCTAGCATGCTTAGATGTCACCAAACCAACTCCATTATACTCTCTAATTTTGTTAAACAATATTATAACAGAAAATACTTGGCCATCCAATGTCTTACCTTCTAGATTAATTTGATTACAGGTGACTTCAGGTGGTAATCTGAGTACTCATTCTTAAATTCATATATATATATATGAATGAATATATGAACTATATATATACACACACATATATTTACAGATATTTAAATATTTATAGATTTAATACATATACATATATGTTATGATCCTTCATGACATAGTCCAGGACTAACTCCTCAGTGTCATCTTTTGCAACTAGCCTGTTTATTTTCTGTGCTCTGGCTATACATATACAGCAACTAATATTTTGAGATAATAATAGGAGTTTCTTTGTCCAATCATTTTTTTAATGATTGTTCTTCCTCCGCTCTTCATGTAGCAGTGAATTCTCTCCTCACTCACTAGCCTCAGGGTAACAGCTTATGTATATAACAACACAGCCAATTCTTCATGTTGAGATTCAAATAGTGTCTTGAATCTTGTCATAGACATAGTAGTCTTAAAAATAAGAGCCTTTAACTACAAGAGCTAGTTTTATTTATTTTTTGGTGGTGGGAATGGTGTTTTGTGTGTGTGTGTATGAAAAATATAAAAAATATGAATTATATACTAATATGATTACATGGCTTCATATCTTGTTAAGCTACTGGAACCAAAGTTTAGATGTTTGGATTTAGTATCTACTCTGATGGAAGCCTCTAACCATATTTCCGGGGGATGATCTTGTTCAATATTTATATTAATGACTTGCACAAAGACATAGGCTATGTGTCAATAAGATACACAGATGGCACAGAACAGATTTAGCTGGGAAAGGTGCAAACACTTTGTGTGACAGCATAAATAAAAGAGAATAATAAAGCAAACAAAAGGCAAAACCACAGCAACCAAAAACTGTTCTCAAACACAAGGAAGGATAAACAAGATAATAAAATTGCATTCCATAAAGTGTAAACTCCAGTACTTTATTTATAACAATGCATTGAATATATTAAGAATGATATTTAATGAGACTGAAATAGTTCTGTGACATTGATGGTTAATGATCCTTTGGGGATAATGACCTAGCAATAATATACACCAGTTTTGAAATATTTGGCTTAATTTTACGAGAAAAAATATCAAGGTTGACTTGGGTCTTAGAGCATCCTGTAACAAAAGGAATACAGCATCCCTGTAACCTCTGTTATTAATCAATTTATGAGTGTCCTACCATCTATGGAGGTCTATTTCTACTAAAATAGTGGACTACTCTTAATTGGTGTTTCTACTTCAAGGCTATTACATTAGAATCAAAGGCTGGTTATTCACTGTATTATTTCCTCCATTATCTATTTAGATTAGCAGAAAATATAAGGCTAAGTACTTTACAATTCTTATGGGGAAAAATTAAAGTGAATTTTTGGGGGATCCTACTATCCAACGTAACTTGTCTATGATACACACTAATTGTCTTAGCCCTTTTGGGTTGCTATAGCTAAATATCATATGCTCAGTGGCTTATAAAAACAGAAATTTGTGTTTGTTGTTTGAAGGCTGAGAAGTCTAAGATCAAGGTAGCATCGGAGTCAGTGTCTTATGAAGGCTTATTTCCTGGTCTATACGTGCTTGTCTTTTCCATGTGTCCTTGTATGGCAGAAGGGGATAGGAAGCTACCTGGGGTCTCTTTTATCAGAACACTATTATGTCCTCTGTAGGACATAATCACTTCCCTCCTAATACTATCACCTGGGGAGTGAGAATTTCAACATACGAATTTGAGGCGGATAAATTCAGACCATCACTGTAATCAAAAGCATATATAAACCTAACCATAGTTTTGTGACTATTGCTTTACTGTTTCTAAGGGGAAAATATACTAACATTATGTTAGGATGCTTCTTTTAAAAAGTCCATGACTCATATGTGTGTGTGTACATGAGTGTGTGTATGCGCTTCTCATGCTAGGCAAAAAGGACTGCAAGCAGAACACAAAGAACGTTCCCACATAGGATGTGTTTTATTTTGCAACTTAATAAATTGCAGTTAGAATTGGAACTGACTACACTCCTTCTCCCCCATTTATTCAATTTTCTGACCAATATGACCACAGCATTTTCTAGGACTATCTAGAAAGATGCAAAATAAAGAGAACTTTCTCATTGCTAGTTATACTCCTTTGTCAGTGTCAAGGGAATTTAAAGGACAAGCCTCTTCCATTGTGAAGCTATTTGCAAATAACACTGACATTGTACATAGAAAAATATAATAGTTGGCTGTAACATTTCCTGAGGCAGGTAGTTTATTATAATCAAACTGTTACCTAGGACAATTTTATGATCCAAGAGTGTACATTACACATACACATACCTATACACATATATCACAGATCTTATACTCTTCCATGTCAAGATTTACTATATGATCATAAAGTCCTATTTCACTCAATTTGTAAGACAAATAACATATACTCCTTGGGCCTAGACTATCACACTCTCTATTTAGATGTCAAACTTTTCACTAAAACAAAAATATGGAAGATATGAGGTATATACTAAGCCAATATGAAAAATAACTTTTTCGTAGGTTTTCCAATTCCCCCTATACACTTCAAAGGTAAATAAATGGGAAGTACAAGAAATATAATATATCAAATCAACTCACTTCAAATTATTTTATGGACTTTCCTTCCTAGTGAGTAAGTACCCATCAAATTCCTGTTATTAAAAGAACAATGATACCATTCAGAGCACTTGAAACCCTTACATTTCTTCCAAGAATTAGTAATACTAAATAACTAACTATTGCCTACAATAAAATGCATGTGATGTTCTTCTAGTAACAAGGATTTACCATTTACAAATCATTATAAAGCAAGTGAGAAAATATCCTATGTTTTACTTGTGGAAGGAGACACTAGCTTATTGTTTTATGGAAACTGAACTAATTGTCAGAATTATATTCAATAAATTGAATCATAATTCACCTCACTTTTATTTGCACCTATTTAGTGCAGTCACATACATTTTTTTAAACCTATGCTCTACGTTCATGTGTTTGAAAAACTTTCATTTTTCATTTTCCCCAAACTAAAACAAGTTGCTTCAAGCAGTCTTCATTCTATCAGATTTCCTTACTTGTATCAATTTTTGCCACCCTTCTCTGTATGATCTGTTATTTCTCAACACCTTGCTCAATATTTGCTTCCTAGAACTTAAGACGAGTACCCATGACAACTGGGAAACACAATGGATTTATTGACTTCCTTATTCTTTAGTTTCTGCTTCCATCAGTTTTGGTCCAAATCAGGCATTCACTGTTACAGCAGTTGTGACATTCTCACCTGTGAGCTTAAGATGATCTTAAGAAGAACTGCTATTAAGTTAAATTTCTTTCATATCTCACATGCTGCATATTGTACTGCTGCTTTTTAAATAACTATAATGTTTTATATTTAACACAATTAAGTTTCATCTAGTTGATTGTTGATCCAGGCTGTTAGCTTTATTTTCTTTCTTTTTTTGCAACATATTTTGAGACATTTATTAAAATTTATTTTTATTGTATATATTTAGCGTATTCAACTTGATGATTTGATGTACATATACATTGTGAAATAATCATTACAACCAACTGATTAGTATATCCATCACCTTATCTTGTTACCATCTGTGTTTGTGTGTGCTGATAACACTTAAGATCTACCCTTCTAGCAAATTTCAAGTATATATTAATGTTACAGAACTGTCACCTATAATCACCATGTTATAGATCTCCATACTTATTCATCTTGTGTAACTGAAAATGTTGTATACATTGACCAATATCTCCCCATGTCTGCCTTCCCCCAGCTACTGGTAACCACCATTCTACTCTCTACTTCTATGAATTTATTTTACATTCCATATGTCAGATCATAGAGTATTAGTCTTTCTGTGTCTGGCTTATTTCACTAAGCCTAACATCTCTGGCTCCATCCATATTGTCACAAATGGAAGGATTTTCTTTTTTGTATAGAAGGCTGAATAGTATTGTATTGTGTGTGTAGGGTGTGTGTGTGTGTGTGTGTGTGTGTATCACATTTTCTTAATCCCTTCTTCTGTTGATAGAAACTTGGGTTGTTTCTATATCTTGACTTTTATGAACAATGCTACAATAAGCATTAGTGCAATCAATTGTGCATTAATTCCAGATCCTGATTTTGGGATAAAGTGGGATTGCTGGGTCATATGGTTATTGTATTTTTAATATTTGAGGAATTTCCATACTATTTTTAATAAGAGTTGTTCCAATATATATTCCACACCAATACTGTTCGAGGGCTCCCTTTTCTCTACATTTTTTCCAATACTTACTTTTTTTTTTAAATAATAGCCATCTTAACTGGCATGAGGAAGTATTTCAGAGTGTTTTCTGATTTGCATTTCCCTGATGATTAATGATGTAGAATACCTTTTTATATACCTGTTGTCAATTTGTATGTATGTTTATATCTATAAAATAATATTATTTATATATGTATATTTGAATAATGACACATATATTCACTTCGTTTTACATCTCTGAACAGTTTGTGTCATCTCCAAGTTGGACAAGCTTTCTATAATTTTGAACTAGTCACAGAGATTTATAGCAAGATCAATCTGAGGTCTCTAAAACAGTACTAGGTCTCTAATTAAAATTGTATCATATCATGGTCTCTGAATAAAGTTAATCATTAACTCTGAAAACACCTTACTGTTTTTAACTTTCCAGTATCTGCCAGCACTTTCTCTGGTGCTGGTATACCTAGAAGAAATTTAGATTTGAATGTCATCACTTCTATATCTGGGTTAACAAGGGCAAAGAACAAAAGCTTTTTTTTACTTTAATTTATAGAGCAGTGACAATAATATCCATCTCACATTTATTGATAAGTATTTAATGTGTAACTGTTAGTAAAGCAGAGAACCCCTAGAAAAATAGGCATTTGATAAATAAATTTCACTTCTCCCTAAATAATTTAGTAAGAGGCCATAACATACATTATTAAAATATTAATTGAAATTCATACGATATCGCTGTGCTAGTCTTATTATATTAATGATATTATAATTAAAATAACATACATATCAAAATATTTTTAAATTGAAGGAAATATTTGGAAAGCATGTGTGATTTCTTAATTAAAAGTTAGTTGGTAGTCTACGGCCATACCAGTCTGAACGCGCCCAATCTCGTCTGATCTCGAAAAGTTAGTTGGCAAATCTCAAATTAATATAAATGCTTAATTTTATAATACTAGTATCACTTTTATTTTTATTTATTTATTTTTAATTAATTAATTAATTTTTTTGAGACAGAGTCTTGCTCTGACTCTGTTGCCCTGGCTAGAGTGCTGTGACAATAGCCTAGCTCACAGCAAACTCAAACTCTTGGCCTCAAGTGATCCTTCAGCCTCAGCCTCCCACTTAGCTGGGACTATAGGCACATGCCACCACATCTGGCTAAATTTTTCTATTTTTAGTAGAAACGAGGTCTCACTCTTGCTTAGGCTGGTCTTGAACTCCTGAGCTCAAGCCATCCTCCCACCTTGGCCTCCCAGAGTGCTAGGATTACAGGCATGAGCCACCACACCTGGCCACTAGCATCACTTTTAGAAAGGTGTTTGAAATGGCTTAACTTATGTAACAATTGCTGTTTTTTTTTAAATTATGGAAGATTTCCTTATGTTTCAATGATGTTGGTTTTCTTTTGAATGATAATATTGATATTGTTGAATCAGAATGAAAATCATTTCTATGTGACCTTTTAAAATATTATGAGACATCACTTAACTCCAGTGAAAATGTTTTTTTATCAAAAAGTCCAAAAATAACAAATGTTGGTGTGGATGTGGAGATATAGGAACACTCATACACTGCTGGTATGACTGCAAACTAGTACAACCTCTGTGGAAAGTAGTATGGAGATACCTTAGAGAACTAAAAGGAGAACTACCATTTGACCCAGCAATCCCACTATTGGGTATTTACCCAAAGGAAAAAAAAGATATCTGCATTAGAATGTTTATAGCAGCACAATTAGCAATTGGAAAAACGCAGAAACAACCCCAGTGCCCATCAATACATGAGTGAATTAATAAAATGTGGCATATGTGTACCATGGAGTACTACTCAGCCATAAAAATTGGTGAATTACCTCTTGTATTATCCTGAATGGAACTGGAGCCTATTCTTCTAAGTGAAGTATCACAAGAATGGAAAAACAAGCACCACACGTACTCACCATTGAATCGGTACTAATCGATCATTTATGTGCACATACGGAAGTAACATTCATCAGGGATCAGGTTGATGGGAGGAAGGAGGGGGGATAGGTAAATTCACACATAACAGATATGGTGTGTGCTATCTGGGGGATAGGCACGTTTGTTGCTTTGACTTGGACAGTGCAAAGGCAATTTATGTGGCCAAAGCATTTATACATATTCTGAAATAAAAACAGAATAAAATAAAATAAATTATTAGCAATGACCAAAGCAAGTTTACTCACTAGATGATTTAATTAGAGAAGATAATTTAATACTATATGTGTACGTATATTCAAGCAATGTCTTCAAAAGAAATCAATTCTGACAAGTTTGCATAGTATGTATAGATTTTAATGAAAAATCAGAAGTAAAAAATTGAGCTTAATTGAGATTTAAACTGACAAACAAAATATCCAGGGAAATAATACTATTTCTAAAGACAGTAAAAATAATTGTACAATTGCTGCTCAACTGTTACATATTTTAAAAGTTATATTAATATATAAATAGCAATATTAATAATTTAGAATACATTGTTTTGATGTTCTAAGGTAAACATAGCTTTTATTTAAAAATTCCAAGAAAGAAATTCTTTATAGACAGTTTATAGTCCTTTAGCTATAGTCCTTAAAATTGTTCTTTAAAAGATTGTGAGAAATAGGGCTTGTGTATTTTTAAAGATAGCAAGTAATTAAGAAGACCTTATTGTCAATATTAGGATGCTGGACAAATAAATAAATACAGGATTCCCACTTCTCACCTCTCACAAAAATTCACTCAAGATGGATAACAGACTTAAACCTAAGGCATGAAACTTTAAGAATCCTAGAAGATGTGGGGAAAACCCTATCAGATATTGGTCTAGGTAAAGAATTTTTGAGGAAGACCCCCAAAGCAATCACTGCAGCAGCAAAAATAAACAAATGGGATCTCATCAAATTAAAAAGT
>VBSM01000272.1:73626661-73653387 GCA_008086735.1 Cheirogaleus medius
GGATGTGACGTACATTGTTGGGGGGAAGGGTCTACCTCTAACTCTCCGTAGGGATAGGCAAAGATATACAATGTAACTAAAAGGTCAAAAAAAACCAACCCAACCAAACAAACAAACAACAAAAAAAAATTTTTATCAGGTGGTGGACTGGTCGGAGGGGGAAGAAGGGAAAAGGTGTATATGGACATAGTGGGTGAGGTGTGCACCACCTGAGGGTTGGACACGCTTGAAGCTCTTGGACGGCGGGATGGGGGAGGGCTGTCAGGGGCAATATATGTATCCCCAACAATACTTGTACCCCCATACTAACAAATAAAAATAAATAAATAAATAAAATAAAAAAATAAATATAACAAGGATTCCAAAATGATATCTAATTATGATTTATTATTTTTATTTATTTTTTAATTTACTTCAGAATATTACAGTGGTACAAATGTTTTGCTTACATAAATTGCTTTTGTACAGTTCCCATCTCCTACATAGTGTGCATTGTACCTTCACCCTCCTTTCCCCTCCCAACTGCTTGATTTCCTTTTTTTTTCTTTTTCTTTTTCTTTTTTCTTTTCTTTGTTTTTTGTTTTTTTGGTTTTTTGTTTGTTTGTTTGTTTTTTGAGACATAGTCTCACCCTGTTGCCCGGGCTAGAGTGCCGTGGCATCAGCCTAGCTCACAGCAACCTCAAACTCCTGGGCTCAAGCAATCCTTCTGCCTCAGACTCCCGAGTAGCTGGGACTACAAGCATGCACCACCATGCCCGGCTAATTTTTTCTGTATATATTTTTAGTTGGCCACTTAATTTCTTTCTATTTTTAATAAAGACGGGGTCTCGCTCTTCCTCAGGCTGGTTTTGAATGCCTGAGACCTTGAGCAATCCTCCCGCCTCGGCTTCCCAGAGGTGCTAGGATTACAGGCGTGAGCCACCACGCCCGGCCTTGATTTCCGATGAATGTTATTTCCATGTGCGCACATAGGTGTTGATTGATTAGTTCCAATTTAATGGTGAGTAGAATACATGTGTTGCTTTTCCATTCTTGTGATATTTCACTTAGAAGAATGGTCTCCAGCTCCACCCAGGATAATACAAGAAGTATTAGTTCACCATTTTTTATGGCTTAGTAGTACTCCATGGTATACATATACCACATTTTATTAATCTACTCATGTAATAGATGGGCACTTGGGTTTTTTCCACATCCTTGCAATTGTGAATTGTGCTGCTATTTAATCAGTTTCTCGGTTGTTTCTACATTTCTTTTTATTTCATTTTTTATAATTAATTTTTGCTACAATGCATAACCCTTGAAGACAGAAATTATGCCTCCCTATGTCATTTTATAAGGTGTATTCCACAGAATAGTTCATCCATTAGTACTTATTGACTAATGTTATTACTCAAAGAAGGAATCTAGTAGTAGGAGAAAGGTATCAAGGTGATAACCAGGAAAATATAGCCCCATACTGAGATGAAAGAGTAAAGAAATAAGAAAATTGAGTTGCATTGAGGATGTAGGTATCCAAGATCTTAGGAAGAAAAAAAAAAAAAAGAAAGAAAAAACATGCCCCCAAAATATCGTGGTCAAAGCTGTAAACTGGCTTCTCCATTCATGGGTGCTCTGGCAATGGGAATCTCCACTCCATTAATAGTTATTATAAATAGAACTTTATATATACAAAATCCTATGTACTGACCTACATGCCTACATATCCACATACATATGTACAAATGGAATAAACCGTCATTACTTGTTCATCCATAAGTATAACTTGGAAACATGTCTAGACAGGTGCTGTGTCATGGAAATTATAACATTAAGGAGTATAATAGGCATTTAGTATAGAAAAGATTGATCATGCCTACAGAATTATGATTTATTCTGTGTCACCTAGCATATCAAATCAACTAAATTTGATCATTTTATTATTATTTTAAAATATATTGATGACTTTTATTGATTTTCTATTTATATAACTATTATAAGGAAAACCAAAATGTTGTCCAATTCATATAATTACCAAATTAGCAAATAACAAATTTTGTTCATGTTGACACTCAGTACTCAAATATGATAACTTATTTAATTATGTTTTTTCTTTCTTCCAAAGTGTTGCTGTGATATTATTTTTTAATTTCACCTTTTAATCTGGGATGAAAGAGCTAAAAGCAGGTAGATTCTGTTTCATTTTTTTTATCATAAATTAACAGGAAGAGTAAAATGAACAAATGTAGTGGGACTTTTTGTTTTGCCTAGTTTGTGGGGTTGGTTTTTGTTTGCTTTTTGTATTTACATCTTGATAAGAATATCATTGGATTAACAAATATATTGTTTGTTCATGCTTCAAACATTTGCTAAATTTAGATGCTTAAAATTTCCCTTTCCATCACTGTAACTTCTATAACCTAATGCCTCAGTTAAGATCAAGCTGTTCAGAGGAAAGTACATTATAAGTTTAGCAAAAGTGTAGATAAATATAACAGAACTAACAATTTACAAATTTTTAAGTGTTCCTTATCATGTAACTTTGAGTTAGCCAATGCTATACTTGTGATAAGTGCATATAGATAGTCCTTTAAGGGTAAATACAAATAAAAAAATTCTCCCTTTTGAAAACAAAGGAAGAGATGCCCCTACTCCCTTTTCTTGGAGTAGTTTAGGAAACTTCTTATTGTTAGTTCTTCCTCTGTCTTTTTTGAACGCATGTATCTTGTAGTAAAAACTAAATTACTCCTCTTACCAGCTTTATGACCCAGGAATGACTTTTCCAAGGACCTCTTTGAAATATAATCATCAGGAAAGACAATGCCTCTATTTCTCCATTTCTGTGGGAATTGTAGCAGCCTGACTTCCAAGGGCACCTTGATCCAAGTTGTAAAAATACTTCCTGTCATGAAGACATGAATAGTTTATTTTTCCTTTAGATAAAGCTAATTAGCCAATAGAGAGGGTCACTCCAACTGCCAAATAAATTTAAGGTGAACTATGTGTGACAAATGATTCTGTCAAATCCTCTTACTTGAGGACTAGTTATGGTTTATGATGAGAAAATATATGTAATGGATGCAATAGGTTGCATCTTCTTGGCTCTATAAAAGAGTGAGTTTTTCCATCTTTGCAATGTCTTTAGCAGATTGCCATTATGTGTGTGACGTCCTTTTTAATGCCTAATCAGTACGAAAACTTTATTTTGCTTCTACCTTTGAGGAAAGGTTTTCTAGGTTAGAAAGAGATTTCAGTTTTAACTATATTTCTCTAATAGTCTGCACTTGTAGGTTGCAATGAGCTTTAGAAACTAACTTGCAAGTTGGATTACTTTATATTCACTGATTTTTTAAAAAAAAACTCATTATCAATTTATTTTCTTTTTGTCTAGACATTGAAGATGCATTATAGATATGAAAAAAAATCTATACAATTGTAATTTCTTTTTACCTTTTGGAAGTTAATTAGAAAATAGCATGTTAATTGCAGAAAATTTAAAATTCTGTCATTTGGTGAAAAAGTAGATATATATACCTGCAATGGCATGTTAAAACAGTACCTTTACAGAATTTAAGAATGATATATCTAAATGGATCTTCAGTATGGAACATTTATTTAAAAATATTCTGTATTAAATGGTAGATCCACTGGTATTGCTTTAAGGTATCTCCATATTGCTTTCCACAGAGGCTGAACTAGTTTGCAGTCCCACCAGCAGTGTAGGAGTGTTCTTATCTCTCCACATCCACGCCAACATTACTGGGCATCTACCCAAAAGAACAAAAGTCACTCTATGTAAAAGACACCTGCACTCGAATGTTTATAGCAGCACAATTCACAATTGCCAAGATGTGGAAACAACTGAAGTGCCCTTCACTACAAGAGTGGATTAAGAAAATGTGGTATATGTATACCATGGAGTACTATTTAGCTTTAAGAAACAATGGTTATAAAGCACCTCTTGTATTTTCCTGAATAGAGCTGGAACCCATTCTATTAAGTGAAGTATCCCAAGAATAGAAAAACAAGCACCACATGTATTCACCAGCAAATTGGTATTAACTGATCAATGCCTAAGTGGACATATAGGAATAACATTTATTGGGTGTTAGGCAGGTGGGGGGGAGGCGATGGGTATATACATAATGAATGCGATGAGCACCAAGTAGAGGATGGACACGCTTGAAGCTCTGACTCGATGGGGGAGAGGAGCAAGGGCAATGCACGTAACATTAACATTTGTACCCCCCCAGTATGCTGGAAAAAAATAAAATAAAATAAAATAAAAATAAATAAAAATATTCTGTATTATATTAAAATCATCCAAAAAAACCCCAGTAATAATTTTCTTTTTCATTTTAATCCATTCTAGGATTCATTATTATTTTGCCAATAGTCTTAGTTATACAAACATACATAATTTTTATATTCATTTTTACTGAAAACCTCTGCAAGTTCACTTAAAGTTGGCCAGAAACAAATTGTGGATGTTTGTTGAGCAATGTTGAATGAAGAAAAAAATAAAGTACAGAGCTTCTGAAAGTGGGGATTGTCTAGGCAATTTTGATTCTGTTAATTTGAAATTTAAAAAGAATATATACATAATTTTGTTTTAATTTTTGAGTACAGTGTTATTTATTCCCTTGAAAATTACACAACTTTAAAACTTGCCAAAAATGAATTATTTTAACTCTTTTAATTTAGATTCTTCATGTATCCACAAGACAATATCTTACTAAATATCTTTGATTTTATTTTGGTGTCTTCATATTATAACTTTATTTATATCAATATGAAAAGAAAAATTTATTCAAATTTTGCAAGAGTGGTATAAATTCAATGGAAAAAATAAGAAAAAATAGAAAAATTAAATTTATACTTGCATATTTTTCATGGGATTTCATATTGTCTCCCATTTCTTTCTGTCTTACTGCCTTCTATGATGTTTTATATTTTTATGAAGTACAGTAGCTTAGTTTATACTAAAATGTTTAAGTCTAGTTTTTCATTCTCTAGGTTATAATTATATATTGTCTTAGAAAGAATATGAAATAAACACACTGAGATATGGTTGTTGTTCTAAAGAAACAATAAAGATTAGAAACAAAAAGCTATTAATAGTTTCACATATAGCTTTTATTATATTGAGGTATGTTCCTTCTATGCTTAGTTTGTTGAGAATTTTTATCATAAAGGAGCGCAGGATTTTATTAAATGCCTTTTCTGCATCTATTCAGATGATCATATGGTTTTCAGATTATAATGGCAAATTATGCTTTTGATGTGTCTTCAGATTCCAGTTTGTAAAATTTTGTTGAGGATTTTTTTTTATCTAATTTCACAAGGGATATTGGTCTGTAGTTTTCTTTTTGTGTTGCATCCTTTCCTGGCTTTGATATCTGGGTGATACTGGCATCATAGAATGAGTTAGGGAAGATTCCCTCCTTCTCAACGTTGTGGTACAGTTTCAAAAGGATAAGTACCAGTCCTTCATTATAGATTTGATAGAATTCAGCTGGGGATCCACCTAGTTCTGGGCTTTTTTTTTGTTGGGAGATTACAAGAATGGAAAAACAAATACCACATGTACTCACACTTAACGGATACAATGTACACTATCTGGAGGATAGGCTCACTTATAACTTTAACTCAAATGATACAAACACAATTTACGTAACCAAAATGTTTTTACTTCCATAATATTCTAAAATAAAAAAATAAACACAACTATTTCTTAGAGCTATGTGCTCTCTGAAAAACTGCTCAGGGCAGTAATATCCAATAAAGTAATATAATCTGTGAACTAAAAAAAATAAATAAATAAAAGGAAAGAAAAGTAAAGGGCATCTAAATCAGAAAAGAGGAGGTCAAACTATCCCTGTTTGTCTATGTTATGATCTTATGTCTAGAAAATCCTAGAGACGCCTATAATAGACTCCTAGAATTATTTTTAAAAATTAAATTAAGTCTCAGTCTACACAATTAATGTACACAAGTTATAGTATTTCTAAACACAAGCTGAGAGTCAAATCAAGAGTTCAATAACATTTGTGGTAGCTGCAAAGAAAATTAAATACCTAGGAATATACATAACCAAGGAGGTGAAATATCTCTGCAAGGAGAACTGCAAAACACTCATGAAAGAAATCAGAAATGCCACAAAGAAAGGGAATAACTTCCCATGACCATGGATTAGAAAAATTAATACTGTCAAAATGTCCATGCTGTCCAAAGTGATTTACAGATTCAAAGCAATTCCCATGAAAATACTAATGTTATATTTCACAGAATTAGAAAAAACAACTCTAAATTTCATATGGAACCAAAAAAGAACCTGAATATCCAATATAATTTTAAGCAACAAGAACAAATCTAGAGGCATCACATTATGTGACTTTAAATTATACTACAAGGCCATAGTAATCAAAACAGTAGTACTTATACAAAAGTAGGCACATAGATCAATGGAACAGAATAGATAGCCCAGAAATAAGAAATGATATAGGTACAACATACTGATTTTCAACAAAGCAAAGAAAAATAACCTACACTGGACAAAGATGTCCTAGTCAATAAATGGTGCTGGAAAAATTGGTTATCCACATGAAGAAGAATGAAACTAGATTCCTGTCTTTCACCATATACAAAAATTAACTCAAGATGGATTAAACACTTAAATAGACGACTTGAACCCATAAAAATTCTAGAAGAAAATGTGGAAAAAATTATTTTGGAGATTGAGCTAGGAAAAGAATTTATGATTAAGACCCCAAAAGAAATTTAGCAAAATCCTAAATTTGTAATAATATTATGGTTTGAAAATTTCCTGATAAATTTCCATTGAGAATAACATTCTTATTATTTCCTGATCTTCTGTAAAGATAATGAGGTAGCCACCTTCAAATTACAGGCTCTTTTTTAATCTTCCCAAATTTGACTTTCTAGTTTATATGTTAAATAAAATCATTTTCTGGAAACTGAAAACAAAAACATGAAAAAACCTTACTGTTTTAGAATTCTTAACTCCTTGTTAACTATGTCATCAGCAATGTTTGTTGTTGTGTTCTCAGGTCATTTTTCAGAGAGAAATATATTGTATAACTTTATGAAGATTATGCTCTGCATGATAGAGCATAGAAACAAACTGTACTTCATAGCCTTCTAGCCTTTTCCCCTATTGGTTTGAAGTCACTGGTTGAGGCCACTGGCAGAATCGACATGTCTATACAACCACGACCATTTGACTGCCATTGCATTTATTTTCTGTAGCTACTTTTTAAAAAGCTTTAAATTATCCACTCAAAATGTGATCTTTACCACTTTGAAATGTTTACTGATAGATAATATTTAGAGGGACAAATTTTCCTCCTTCAAATTTTGATTGAAACGTTAATATAAACATTTATTTAGCTGTCCTAGAACCTTCACATTTTATCTTTAGAACACTTTTAATTTTATCTAACACTTTTAATATGTGTATGTGTATACATATAGAGTTTAAGTTTTAAGATATAATACATTAAAATAAATACTAATTAAAGAGAAAATTAAATGTTTGTGATTGTGATATTTTGATAAAAACATATTCTCTTCAATGAGGATAAAGTTGAAGGGTGCATTACTGGTGCACAATTTAATTAAAATAATGGTCATAGCTAATACTTTTTGGTGATTAAG
This sequence comes from Cheirogaleus medius, assembly GCA_008086735.1. Lineage (NCBI taxonomy): Eukaryota > Metazoa > Chordata > Mammalia > Primates > Cheirogaleidae > Cheirogaleus > Cheirogaleus medius. The sequence continues at coordinate 73,634,318 of VBSM01000272.1, forward strand.
GTTGGCTGGTGGTCTTATGATGAGGTGTTTGTGCTTTTAGAGATAGAAATCAAGCTGAAATCACTGACTTAAAAAATCATTATAAATTTTGAACTTTTCATTATTATTGATGCCCATCAACTTTCACAGGACACATATGCTTTCAAGCATGATGCTTCCATTACTTTAAATATATCCTAACAAAAGTCACATATATATTTCAATAGTACTTATTTTGAAAGATAGCACAGCATTCTGATTTGAATTTCTCAGCCCTTCAGCAATATTGATTTGAGTACTAAGTGTTTCAGTTCTATCATCTTTTCTTCTGTAGTTATCCTTGTCAGCATCATTCTGATCCATGGTGATTTCTCAACTATGTATTTATTAGTACTGAGAAATTTGGTACACATTTGCTTTTTAGCACTTTGGTATATGAATCTCTCTGGGTCTTCAAATATAGCACTTGTGTCTCTTTCTGAACAGCTATGAATATTTTCGGTGGCAACTTCGAGTTATTTTACATTCATTCACATTTGAGAAAGGAATAAATGAATTACTAATGGAGTAATATTTAATCCATTTTCTCTATTAATAAAAAAGTGTTTTTACCCCCTCTGACTATTTCTTGTTCTATTTTCAAACATAACTTTTCCCCAAAAGTTCGTAGTTAGAACAGTGGTAATAAAAACTCATTTCTATTAATTTAAGTGATGTTTTATCACTTTAAATACACCATGAACAACCACTTGTGTTTTAGATACATCTTTACATAGTCTACTTTAGTCAAAAATACCAATTCTATTCCCTTAAACTAAACATTATTATAAAAATAGCTGTAAAATTAAATAATTAATTGTTATAAGATAAAAAGCTATCCTCTTCAAAATAGCCAGTGGTTAACTATAATGTTTGTGTGGTCTGTGTGACATTGAATTGTTGTTTCAATCACTGAAACAATCATTTAAGACCTTAAAATATTTATTAAAATCCCATTAAGAACGTTTGTTATGGTGGCTAATGAAGACTCACTTCACTAGAAGTCAATATGAATTATGTCATTATTACTGTAAAGTGTCATAGAAAAAATCCTAAAATAAATATAATCATGAAAAAAAGAGGTTTATCCCATTTTGTGGTAATTTATCCCTTATCTAATATTTTGACTAGGGCAATTAGTTCAGCTTTAGGAACACTAGCATTAGAAAGAATAAAATGAAAAGAACAGAAATAAATATTTTTTAAATTTGTATTTTAATAACTATTACAGGAAAAAAGTTTAATATGAAACTTGAATAGTCTGAAATAATAAATTTTTACAAAATATTTAGCCATAGATTTCCCTTTGGTTGTAATCTGTGGGCCACTTCTAGAGATGATGTGTTTATACACTAAGTCTTTATATATAAACTATTTGGTAATGAAATAGATTGTTAGGTAATAATAATTTCAAACTCTATATAATCTAAAAATGTCAAAAACTGACTCAACTGATAAGAAATAAATTTAAAGAATTTATAATATATTTTCTTTCATTTGGAAATACTATATTATTTTTATTTTTGTTTTATTAATATTTAACTGAAATTTATTTTATTATCTGCAATCGCTGAAGGCAATTTTAACTGTCAAATAATTGATTTTAAGAAGGTTAGTTTAAAAGATAAAGTATAGCTCTCCTTGAATATGCTTTTATCCCATTGAATTTTTAATTAAATTAGATTATTTGAGGAGGATGATAAAGAAGTGTCTCTAATGTCCTTTTTAGGTAACTTTTGGAAGATTATAATACAATATTATAGTTAATATAACAAATGCATTTTGGTTGCTTTTCTTGATCTAGATATTACACATTGAATGATAATAGTAACCATTTATCTTCATTTTGAGTATAAAAATGCTGAGAGTTAGAAATATTCTATTTATAGTTTTAGTACAAGGTTGAATGCACTTATCACACTTCATTGGTTGCACATTTTAAACTCAGAAAAAGTGTTAAGAGTCTTTTTATTGATTCATAGGCTAAGCAATTTCATTTTTTGTTTTCATACTTTGACCTACAACCCTAAGATCCATTAGGGCACTACAATAGCAAGGTGTAGACACATCAACTACAAAGAAATAGAACTAAAATGACAGTGTCTCCAACTAGGGATGCACTAATAGATCCGAGAATTCAAACGTAGAAAAGGCAATTTTTTCCTTCTGGGAAGTGAAGTCCTCAAGAGAGTCATCTCAGACTAAAGAACATGATATGAAAATCAATAAAGGCCCTATTGTGCTGCCGAAGTGTCCGAGAAGTGTCATTTTATATCTTGCTAGCTTATATCTAAAGGAAGTTAAAGCTACTTTGCTCATAGTAATTGGATGAATCCTCTTTTATCAGTGGTCTATTTTGCTGTTCAACATAAAAGTAAAATATACTGGCCCAATTTGAAATGGGATATTAGGAAAATGAATTAATATGAAAACCATTAGGTCTTTTTGCAGATGTAAGAATGCTAACACTCATGTTTTCTACTCCCAATTCCTGTTATTACACATGAATTTACACAGCTAGCTATAATTACTGGGCTAATTGACAGAAATTGTGGCTGGGGAAACATCATATTGGTTAACCAAAGAAAGAAATTTAAAAAGCATCATTGAAAACATTGGAATAATTTGTAGAAGTTGAATAGCCAATTTGAAAGATTTGATTTTGTAAATATGTACTACATTGGCTGGAAGAATTATATACTTGGAGATAAGTATTAATTCCTGAAATCTTTATCTTTACTGTTCATATTACTAAATACTTGGGTTTTCCCAGATCATTATAATACAAAGTTTGAGAATTCTATGGCAATTATGTTTGATTTTCCAAAGAGTCACTTGCCAGTTTTATTATCATTTTCCTCAAAGTATATTTCTCCTATGAAAAATTCCTATATTATCTGATTGCTACTTTATGGTGTTTGAAATAGACTAAGGGAAAAACAGTTATTGAAATTTGAGGTTTATATTTTAGATTCTATGCTTTATTCTCTTTTTAATTCTACTTTATTGCACAAAGAATTTGAAATGGCCTAGATCTCTAAATTTACATAGCTATCTTGAGAAATTTTAAAACTTCTGAATGCAAATGTTTACTTAATTGAAAGAAGTTTCATTTTTTATCATTTAGTATAAAACTCTAGGAATCAGAATTTATTAATTTAATTATTCAATACAAAATTTTTTAGAGATGACTATGTAAAAATGTCGATGTACAACACTTGTAAAAACAAGTGTAAGACCTCAAAGGTGCAAAATTCGGAGAAGGAGAAAATAGGGGGACAAAGATGCTTTGAATGGGAAACAGAAGAACTTAGGGCTTTATTAATTACATACACTACTATAAATCATCTCAGTGTATATTCCAAAGCAAATGTATTTTTTTCATTTTGAAAACCTGAGAGCCATCTCAAGGGTCAGAAATTTTTGTCTTTTAAATAGTATCTAAATTGTTCTGCATAATTTTACATTATTTAACTTTAACACAAAAAATGATTTAATGCAGATAACATACTTTTAAAATTATTATTCTTGAATTTAAATTACTTCTAACTAGCCACCTGCACTACTGTGCATATTATACTTTGTTAAAAAATAGAAAAGAACATGTTCTGGCATATTCTTTGTTTTTCATCTAGCTACAGCTAGGATAATATTTATGACAGATTTGAATAATCATTTTCATATCATTTGTATAACTTAATCTTTAAAAGATAGCATATTAGTCTTAGTTAAGGCATGTCAATAACACAAGAATATATTTTAAAATAGTACAAAGGACTGAGGGAGTAGGGATAAATAGTCAAAAATTTTAAGTAATAATCAGAAGGCTGAATCAATTGAATGAGAAATGCAGTGAAAGTTGATATTATATTGATGTGTAAATGGTGAAATAGTGATAGTTGGAGAAATTATTTTATAATTAATGACTTTTAAACACCTTTCAGGGTTCTAATAAAAATCTGCTACAAAATTTTAAAATTAGTAAGCTGACTCAATTACATTACTTGGGAGACTTCTGTGGAGGTAACAAATCAGCCCCATTATTTTACCAATGATACTACTTAACAGTGGCTGGAAAGCAAGAGGAAGGAGATTATTTTACCATTACAATCTAGTAAGGATCTGAATGAGTGTGATGCACACCATTTGGGGGATGGACACACTTGAAGCTCTGACTCTGGGGGAGAAGAGGGGGGTAAAGGCAACACAGGTAACTTAAACATTTGTACCCCCATAATATGCTGAAATTAAAACAAACAAACAAACTGAGGTGTCAAAAAATGGTAGGACCATCCCTGCTTCTCCACCAATTATGTGGAACAGGCAGAGAAAAGGACTTTGCCCCTGTTGTCATTTAAATTTTTGCTTTGTAAACATTTATATATGAAACTAGTAGGTATGTATTTTATCACATGTTAAAATTTATCTCTGAACTGTCGTTCTCCAACATTGCTCTACCAACACCAGGTGAGTGTTTTAGAAATTTTTGTATAAACTGTTTTATGTGGGGGATGAGAATTATTTGCCTCAATGACAGGTGAGGTTCTCTTGACATTTAATCAATGACAGATTCCCTGCAATTCATGGAACATTCCCATTGTCCATCCTTACATAGGAATTTGAAAATTGAACTAATTGATTTTGTAAATTTAAATAGGGTTTATAAAAATAGAAAGCAACAAAACATATTAAGTAAAAACCAAGGAAAGTCTGCAATTTTTTGTGTTTAGATTTTATCAAGAATTGTTTACATTTTCAAAAACCCACATCAACAGTGGCAGATGCACTTTAGATTTCAATTACCAGTATATTATAATATAACTATATTGATCTACATTTGGATTTCATATTTTCAAGGTGATTCAACATGTAGGTTATGAACCTGTCATTAAGTTTTCACTTTTAATATGCTTCAGCAGTTACATGGTGAAGTATATATGATTTCACTAAAATCAATTTTCTTTTTCCTTTTCATTTTATTATTGTATGCATATACATATAAATTTACCAATATATATTATAGATATGATATATGTACATGTGTACAGTGGTCCTACCTTCAATTGAAGTCTTCTGAGAGAAAAACCACAATCACACTACTTTTATTACAGTATATTATTATAATTGCTTTACTTTATTTTTAGTTATTATCTTTAATCTCCTACTGTGCCTAATTTATAAATTAAACTTTATGATAGGTATGTGTGTATAGGAAAAACATAGTATGTCTAATATTCGGTACTATCCACAGATTCAAGCTTTCACTATGGATCTTTGGAAGTACCCTCTGCACATCGAGAGGGCTTTAGTAGTAAAATACATTACTTTCAATTAGTAAAGAGGGTATTGCACAATGGTTTTTTTTATTATGGTGGTACAAGTATTATTGGGGATACATATATTGCCCCTGCCACCCCTCCCCCACCCCGCCATGCCACAGCTTCAAGCGTGTCCAACCCTCAGGTGGTGCACAACTTGCACAATGTTTTTTAAAGATGTTAGTTCACACAGGGTTGAGACATATTGATCTAGATCTTGAAGTGGCAGGTGTGCCTCATAGTAGGGAAATAGTAAGGAACTCACACCATTGTATTAAATTTTGTGAGATAGTTCTGTTGAGATGTTATTTCTGGAATGAAGCCTCTCATAAAAGTTACATAGACATGAATCATAAGTCTTCTAAAATTTAAAATGCTCTTTCATTTAAGTGGGTTTTCTCCCATCCCTTTCTTTTTCTTCACCTTCTCTCTTCCATTATTTGAATACCCATATATGTACTATATGGCCATTGTATTTAACCTGTACTTGTATTTTCTGGATATTAACTGGTATAAATTCTGAGAGTTTGCATTGAAGCTCATTCCTCCAAAAGTACTTGTTATCACTTCCAATTTGGAAATCTTTTAGTTTTATTATTTGGTTTCAGATTTCAGATACAAAACTCTTAAAAAGAAAGCACCTTTTAAAATCAAATACTCAAGAGAAACTGATATTTTCAAGAGCAGGGGCACATCTAGGAAATAAAGTCTCTAATTTTCTACCCTATAAACTTTTCCTGGCATTTATGATGTTTTTAGAGGCCAGGGCCTACTTTTCCTCAGGCTGGCTATCCATTTGGTCAATTCCCAGTACTAAGAAGGAAAAACTGGTACTTTTAAAACCAGAAGGGAATGAATATTAGGGATAGTGTCTTTCACTTCTTTGAAAAATTATATTATTTATGAATTTTTCAATTTTGGATTCTCTATAAAATAAGGACAGTGATTTTGTTTGTTCTGTAGATAGCAGAGACACTGAAAATGTTTGAACATGAGGAAGTGGATCTGACATGTTGCAACCCAAAAGATAAAAGTAATAAAAACAGCATAAAATTATAATAGGAAACACTTATATACCTGGAATTATTCCATCCACTTTGCAAACATTAACAGTTCAGTTCTCATAACAACTCAATGAAGTAAATATATAATTATCATCTCCATTTTTTGATGAATAAACTATAGCACAGCAAGATTAGGATGGTTTGCTAATTGACACATAGCTATTAAGTCAAGGAGCTAAATTTTGAACCCTGAATATAAGTTTCATAATCACTCTTAAGCCTACATGTAATCATACATGACAATTATTATTCATATAAGACAAAAGAGAGATGCAAGAAGGACCCATTTATAAGATTGATCAAGAAACTAGAGTTTGAAAAATAGGTAGCATGTTAAATTGGAGAGAACATAAAGTTACGTCTTTGCAATTAGCTGGATACAAAGCCCAGCTTTGGCATTTGCTAGCAATGTTGTTATTTTGGAAAATATATTTAGTTTCAAAGACCATGAATTATATGTCCTGTAAAATGGATACAACTAGAACAATTCTTCAGTTGTGAGTATTAAAGATTGGTAAAAAAAAGAACATAGCATAAATATGAGCTGGGTTTTTCTGTTTGCTTGGTTTTTTCTTTTCTTTTTCCATAAATATTGATAATAAATGCCAATGTTTGAGGTGGGGGAGGGGAGTTTGGGGGATAGATAATAAGGCTCAGAATAATCAGTATATAATCTGGGGCATTAAGACAATGAAACAAGGTAGAAAAGTTTCATAAGGAAGACATTTATGATACAACTGAATGCTAAATTGGCTTCAGGTTTGGTGCATCTGCACCCTCCTTTCTGGTAAGCAATCTAACAATATACACCTTTAAAAAAATATATCCCTTATTAGTAGAATGATTTAACTCCTGAACTCTAACTTAAGACAATGATAGTAAACATACTAAAGATGTTCTGAAGTTCATTATAGTTTTTATGGTAATAAATAAATAACTTAAGTATTGACTACAAGTAGAATTAAGTAGATGATGATATTTGATGGAATATTATTCCTGAAAATTTTGGAAAATTAGATGTCATATTACTATAAAAACATTATTTAAACTATGTAATTATGATTAATAAATATAATAAAGAAAAAAGTGAGATTCATATTATGGAAAGAAAAAGGAAATATTGTTGTTGGCAAAAAAGAAATAAAGAACAGTTGATTTAATGGGTGATCACTTTTTCTGCTGGTATCATTAATCTTAGTATGCTGTGATCTAAAGTGAGTTGTCCTTATTGCTCATAGCCAGAGAAAACCATCCCAAGTACCTAATCTATGGAACTTAATCTCACTAAACCTGATTTAGACTAACCTATATATTTTACAGAGAAGTATAAATATGATAGCTTCTCCTTCTTAATGTGAATTTGCTTAATTAAAACACTATAATTTTAATTATAAAATATGAATTTGGTTTATTTCCTTAAGATTCTGTGTTAAAATCCAATTTAGATCACCTCTTGATCTAGTTCTAATATTAATATGTGGTGATATTTTTCTCTTATTGGAAATGTTCTTATTATTTGTTTTTGTTTTTGTTTTGTTTTGTTTTTGACACTGCTGTTATTGATGTTGTTTCTCAGGTCTTCCCCAATACCCTTGTCATCTTCCAGTTGTGCAGGAGAAGTAAAGTAAATTGGGTTCCACTTCTAAAATAAACCGGTTTATACTATTTTACAATCTGATGGAGTGTATTTTACAAAACTATGTTTAACAGTTGGTCAGACTAGTCTTGAAATAATATCTCATTTTTTTGTTCCACAAACTGGTGTATGCCAAAGATTTGCAAATTCTAGAAATAACTGATATCTTAAATGATTTATTCAACTGGGATTACAGTAATGCCTACAATTAAAGTTTCTGGAGAATAATCTAAAACAGATTTTTTATTCACTTAACACAGGAGTGATTGCAATGTGCCCAGAATAATGCTATCCAAGTGGGATACTAAGTTAAAATAAAGTATATAACATGTTATATTGACTGTGTTTATGAGAGAAACACATAAACAGAATGTGATACCAATAATGACTATGATAATTTCCCTTTTGGCTCCCTATTGCTACCGTTCTGCCTGTGATTAGTTATTTACAACAGACACTGCTGAAAATATTTTTCAAATCATTACACTCATATTTATCTCCTTTGTTCATTTTTCTTTAGCAGTAAACCTATGAAACATTAAATTTTATGCCACCCTGAAGTACTATCAGAAACAATTAAGCAATGAGAATTCCATATTCCTGCAAGTATTTATGAAGTGAATATAAATATGATTAGGTATTAATCAGACATAATTGACAGAATATCCCAAAACAGAGAAGCATTAAGAAATAAAGGAACATATTTTTTTAGATTTGTGCATATAGATTCAAACGAAGAAAAAGCTGACTCTAAGAAAGAGAAAAATATTTTTGAAAATATACTGGGTATTTCTGAAAAGTACAAAATCAAGAGATCCAAGTTCCATGTTAACTTTCTGGGACCAGTGGCCAAAATCCTCTGCGGAAATGGTTTTAGAAAATGTTCATTATCACTTCTTCCCCATCAAAAGCCAGAAAAATAATTTATTGTCCACTTATTACACCTTTGCATTGAGAAATTGACTTTGTAAATACAGTATCTCTTAAGAGTGAGAATCCTTTGCTGTTACCTTCACCAGAAAAATGAATTTCATGCAACCTTTTTTCCTTTTGGACATCTTGCATAGATATGTCATATTGTGGAGGCTACATAATTTGCTAGTATCCCAATTGAAAGTAAGTAAAGAAATAAAATCATTTAAATTCGATGAGCTAGGCTGACACAACAGCACTCTAGCCCAGTCAAAAGAGCAAGACTCAGTCTCAAAAAAAAAAAAAAAAAAATCAAGATTCAATATATCCAGGTGCTAGCAACTGAGTAGACTTTCTTTCTCAGGTATATGGTATTCCTGGTGTTAACTAAAGCATCACTGCTATCTTGGTTCTTCCAGGTAGTGGAAACCACACCATTCATGGGATCTGTTAGTACAATGGAGTAGATACTACCCTGGGAGTAGAGATTTCTGAAATTCAAAATGTTCAAACATAGAAAGAGTGTTCAAAGTTGCAGGAAAGCTACAAAACATATCAGATTTTCTTTAAATTAAAATGTTTTCTAAAATTAAATATATTCTTTAAATTAAAATGATCAAGTTTATCCTCTGAAAGTATTCAGAAAGGATTACTCATTTTTTAAAAACAAAATGATTGAAATTAAATATAAATATTTTCAGTCAATAATTTTGTTTATTTCTCAACTTGTATAATGCTTTCTTAATTTTACTCCTATAGGGGACATTTTGTTTAAATAATCTGAAATAACAGTAGCTTTCAGAGTTTTCCAAATATGAATAAGTCTATTAATATCAATTCACCTTTCCTTACTGTTTGATAAGTGTGTTTCTACTTCATATCAAAAATGAAACTTTCCAGCATAACTATGCAACATTAGAAATAAATATGATCAATAATATTTAAATAATATTAAATAATAAATATGATCCATAGCAATTGTTTGATAACTACATTTGTAGATTATCTTTAATATGTAAAACTGTATATATTACATTAAGAAAATAAAGATCCACAAAACATCAGCCTACGAAACATCATTGCTTCTATAAAAATCCAAGTTAAAAAATTAATAAATTATTCAGAAAATTTGTGAGAGAATTATTTATAAGATTTATTCTAGAAAACAAAAGAAAAGTTCATTTGTCCAAAAATATCTCAAGTACTAATGGAAAAGGGGAGAACTGATTTTGTGATACTAGAGATGGTCAAACAACAAAATGAGATCTGAAATAATCAACTGACACTATGTAAAATAAAATCAAGAAAAATAAAGATTTTTATTGGAAACTTAAGAGAAAAAGGCTTCAGCCAAACTAACACTGAAAAATTCAAATTCTGTATTATGAAAGGCAAATTTGGAATAAAAAACTCTAGATAAAACATCAAGGTGAGGAAAACAATGATTGATCAATTCATACATTCATCCTTTGATTCAGTCAAGAAATTGGTAGTAATCATTTGTTATTTTCCCTGCAGCATTGTAAGTACTGAGAATATAGTGCCAATTAAGAAAGGCAAATTCCCTCTCCTGATAGAGATAACATTCTGGTAAGAGACAAAGGAAGAAAACCATTGAATATATGGTATAATTTCAGGTTTTAATACGTTTATGAAAGACAATAAAGTATAGTTGACCCTTGAACAACTCAGGAATTAGGGGTTCTGATCCCTAGTTTTTGACTCCTCCAAACTTTAACTGCTAATAGCCTACTGTTGACTAGAAACCTCATGGATAACATAAACAGTAAATTAACACATATTTGTATGTCATATGTATTATATTACTGTATTCTTACAACAAGTAAGGTAGAGAAAATATGATTAAGAAAATCATAAGAAAGAGGAAATATATTTACTAAGTGAGAGTGAATCATCATAAAGATCTTCATCCTCATTCAGCCACCTGAAGGAGGGTGAAGAGGAGGAGGAAGAGGAGGGGCTGGTCTTGCTATCTCAATGGTGGCAGAAGAGAAAAAAAATCCACATACAAGTGAACCTACACAGTCCAAACTTATGTTGTTCAAGGGACAACTATATATAAATCATTTATTATTTAAAGCTAGCATAGTCAGGGACTAATTCAAGATTTGTAAGAGAGAATGAGTTGTGTGAATATCTGGGGAAAGCTCATTCCAAGCAGAAGCAAGCACTTCATACCATTGCTGCTAATTTTAGCAGTTATAATAAATTTAAACCTGTTCACTTAATCCCCAAATTTAATCAACACAATTACCCTACACTGGAAAAGTATATGAAGAGTAATTTAACTCTAGTATTGTTTTATTAAATATATTTTAATTTTACATTGTTCCAAATCCCAAAACCTGGTTATTAAGGTTTCATTACAATTTCATATAAATTTACTAGCATCTTAATCTTTTTTTTTCTTTCTTTCTTTTTTTTTTTTTTTGCTTTTCTTCTTGCCTTTTGCATTTTGTTCCTTTGAACTACCATAATGCAAGTAGATTTTTGAACAGTAGGTTTCTGTGGAGCTCACCATTGGAGTGACTTCTTTGTTCAGTCTTTTTAAGTGCTCTGCTTAATAAAATAATTTTAATCACCCCTTTTACTACTTAAGAGCCAACTCTGAGAAAAGCATTGGAAAATATGATCTAGTTAAAAACTGATATAGGTTAGTTCTTTTTTAAAAAAAATCTACTGTGGTAAGAACACTTAGTATGAGATCTACCTTCTCAAAAGTTTTTTAAGTGTATAATACAATAACATTAACTATAGGCACAAAGTTGTACAGCAGATCTCTAGAACTTATTCATCTTAGTTAAGTGAAATTTTATGCTCATTAATTAGTAACTTCTCATTTCCACAATCCATGGAAACCACCACTGCACTCTTTGATTTTATGAATGTTACTATTTTAGAGACTTTATATAAGTGGGATCATGCAGTGTTTGTCTTTGTGTGACTCATTTATCTCACTTGCCATAATGTCCTTAAGGTTCATCCATGTTGTTGCATATTTCAGAATTTCCTTCTTTGCTTGGCTGAACAATATTCCATTTGTGTGTGTGTGTGTGTATCACATTTTCTTTATCCATTTATCTGTTGATGAACATTAAGTTTGTTTCCGCATCTCGGCTATTTGAAATATTTCTGTAATAAACATGAGAGTGTTAATATCTTTTTGAGATTGTGGTTTTAACATAAAAAAATCAGTTGCATGTCTGTATACTAACTAATAATCTAATTGAAAAGAAAATTAGGAAAACAATACAATTTACAATAGCACCAAAAAGAACAAAATACTTAGGGATAAACTGAACTAAGAAGGTAAAAGACATATATTGAAAACCACAAAAGATTGATAAAAGAAGCTAAAGAAGGCACGAGTCAGAAAAACATCCTGTGTTAATGAATTAGAAGACTTATTATTGTTAAAATGTCCATATTACCCAAAGTCATCAACAGATTGAAGCAATGTCTATCAAAATCCTGAAGGCACTTTTTACAGAACTATATAGAAAAAAAACATTCTACAATTCATATGGAACTGAAAAAGACCATGAACAGAGAAGTAAATCTTGGGAAAGAAGAATAAAGCTGGAAACACCAGGTTTCCTGATTTCAAAATATATTACAAAGCCACAGTAATCAAAACAGTAAGGTTCATTCTTGAAAATATGACTGGCCTTTGAATAGTCATTTGATTGAGAAGCAGAGGAAATCAAAGTTCTTGGAAGAGGTATGGTACTACACAATCTATGATATAAATATTCCCTATAAACTGAAAGTATAAAATAATGTCAAAAGTGAGACAAAATATGTTTGAAAATAAAAGCAAATATTTATCAAAATCATCAGATATGTTTATGTTCTTTAACCCAGTCATACTACTTATAAAAATCAACCTAAGGGATTAATCAGAAATATTAATGTTGTATACAGAAAGATGTAGGCTATATCAATTTTTAATGTATAGAATAAATAGAAACTTGTTAAACATATAAAATATTCAAAAATATTCAGTAAATTTTAAAATATCCCTTTTGAAGGATATTTTACAGCCATAAAAGGCATATTAAGAAAATGTTTTTAGATGCAGGCATATATTTATAGTAAATAACTAATAATTTTTAAAACTACAAAATATCACCAACAAAATAATATTATCCATATAAATGAACTAATAAATTTCTAAGGTAATTTCCATTGAAAATAGTGATAAGGCATTTAACAAAACATTAGAAATAGCCAATTTTGGCTGCTGGGCATATTGTTGATTTTTACTTTTTTTATTTTTTTTAATTTTGGCATTTTAAGTTTAAGTTTTAAGTTTTCTGTGTTGGATGTAAATCATCGATTTAAGAATCACTATATTTCAAATAGAGCTCAAAGCAAAAATTTCAGTTTAAAACTTTTAATACTTAAAATCCCCCTTCTTTTGTTTTTGATAAGCGAGCACAGGAAGAGGGCAGGTTCTGCATCTTGAAATGTAACATTTTTCCGCCCACATAATCCTTAAGCTCGTGAACTAATGAATTCCAACATTTTCAGATTTATGTGTCTATTCCACAGCTAATGCAAAGAAACAAGGAAAACCTCTAACCACCCCTCTCTTCACATATACACATACATGATAAATATAGCTAGATCATCTAATGAGAAAGAATTGGCTAAATTCAATTTATACCTAATCCCCTTCCCTTAAATAATCTCAATTATATCAGAACAATATACTTTAATAAAAATATAATCTTCATAAATAAAATATTATTTAATCCTAAAGTTTAGAATTGGGCTATTTTTTGAAGAAAGAAGCACTATGATACCATTCACAGTTTCCATGCTAAGGAGAATGTAATTTTAATCATGAACTGTATGTTTGAAGAAATCCATGCTGTTTCAAGAGAATGACTCTTACTGCATAACATTCTAGTGAAAGATAATAGCATAGTTCATTTTCCAGTCAAGTATAATCTTTTGCTTTCAAGTAGATGTAGAATAAATGAGTTTAAACCTGAAAACCTGGCTAAAACACATCTCATGATTAATTAATCCCTTTTAGAAACTCAATTAGATGCTGGATGTCACACATTTAAATGGAGAGACAATGACTGACAGAATAGATAAACACGGGTGTGCATAAATTGTTTCCAACCTGATTTAAAAACTTAAACTGAAAATGTAACATCAAAATGAATATTATAATAATGTGCCATGTCCATCATTCTTTCAGCCAGTGTAGAATCATTGGGTTTTACCACAGCATGAATACTGACATTGTTTCATTAACTTTATCATTTGTTTTAGTGAAAGTAAACACTTTTTACAGGTTGAAATATTATAGTTGTCTTTAGAATATATCAGGTTTCATAGTACTGTGTAGAATTTTGTCATTCTTTGCTAAATTTTGCTTTGTGACATTTTCAAGATGAATTTCATCACCATTAGACTAAAACTATAGAGTATTGACAATGACTACTTGATGAGACTTTTGACACTAAGAACCTTAAAGTCATCTGGTCTAATTTTTTCATTTTTTAAATTAAGAAACTGATGTTCAGAGGGATTATTTGTAGTCATGGTCACACAATACTTCCTAATCAATCCACCTTAAAACCTGGATGTTGTACCCCAGATTTATCTGATTTCTTTAAAAAATTTCTAAATGCTTTGGTTATTCCTTTCATAGAAATAGAAACCTAACCAGGACAAATCATAAATACAGTCTAATTTTCTTGCAGTTATACTATAATTTTATCCTTAACAATGTTTTTACTTCCAGGCCAGGAAAGAACCATTTGACTTATTGGTGTCAGAGTATCTTTGGTTGTAAATACCTTGGTGCTGCCCTGAGAACCCAGTGAGTAGCATGCACTTACAATCCATCCAGAGCAAATCATTTTATGTATTTATTGATAGAATAGAAGAAGAAATAAGTTCCATGGCTTTTTAGATTATACCCCCTTAGAATAAATTGGGAAAAGCAGAAAAGAAAGAAAATAAAATGAAAAATTATTGCAATGAAATCTAAATTTCACAAACATGAAAATATGAATAAACTTAAAAGAATGTACTGTTGAAACTCAAAAATAACAATATTAAATTAAAAGATTACAATATTAAAATTTAATTGACTGTTTAAAAATGAGGTATTTATATAGTAGAAAATAAATACTTTGAAATTTAGTATTTTTGAATCCTTTTATATATCAGACATTTTGCATTGTCACCTTTATTATACTTCTCCATGTAGCCCTGATAAAGGAAATCAATCCTTAAAATTTCAATACAAAATCATCCCTTCATATCTATAAATTTTGTAAATAATTATATTTTTACACATATAATACTATGTATCCCTCTGTCTGTTCATGAACTGCTGACTTTTTTGGGCTAGATATTAGAATAATTTTTCTGTGATTTCCTGGACTTATTAGTGGGCACCATTAGAGCCATTGTGTAAGCATGTTCAAATGGATCCAAATTATCAAGTTCTCACAAACACGTGTGAAATGATGATGAAACATAGCCAACAAAATATAATTAATGATTCAGAACTTATATGAAAACTCCTCATCTTCTTCATTACCCTCTTCATAATGATTTAATGAAATCCCTATTAAAAAAACCCACAGATTTAAAAAAAAATGTTGAACATGTCCCAAAAGAAATATTGAAGAAATTAGCATTGTTTTCTTCAGATAAGAATAAACTGACTTACCATAGTACTTTGGAATGTGCCAAATCATTGTGTAATAGTCACAGAATAATGGCAGTAGGCTATGGATTCACAGAGTAATTTTTAGTTTCATAACTGTCTTAGTTTGGGTCACTCCAGAAGCTAACCCAGAGGTAGGGATTTGTGTATAGTTAGTTTATTTGAGAGATGATTCTAGGACGCACAGGTGAGGAAATGGGGAAAGTGAGACCAGAAAGAAAGAAATGTATAGAAATCATCTAAATGAGGATGTTAATGTTGTGGACCATGAACCTGAATCCTGCTGAGGTCCCTAATGTGGAGCATGTCTCATAATTATTCTATCAAGGGACCCAAAATGCTTATATATTTATCCTTAGATTCCTATCTCCCAATTTTTGAGAGTGGACCCAGGCATATTAACTTCTGGAGAAGTCCTTCAGCAGAGAAATAGGGGTGCAGCAATTGGAGGTGAGAAGCAATCAGTGCCTAGAAACTGTCTACCACAAGTGCGGGTGGACTGAGAGGTGGGCCAAGAGCATAAGGATTAGAGCATCAACAAATTTTGATGCATTAATTGTAAATATGATGTGATATGTGAGCAGAGAGCATTGGACAAGTGTCTCTGAATATATTTAAGACACAACCATCTTTAGAAGTATTTCTATGGAAACAAATAATAGATAATATGCTAAAATATTTCCTAAAGATACCATATTCCTAAGATATAGCAAAAACATGTTTCCTAAAAGATAGTAATATAAAATGTCAAATACAGGTATGATAAGGAGGTAGTAAGTATAACTAAGTTAAATTCCCATGCCATTTACTCTTACCATTTTTCCTAGTTTTCCTACAAATCAGGAAAATAAAACAGTAAGATATTTCTGAAGTTTTGTAAAATAAAATAGTTTTGTCTGAAGATATATAAACATGTTTTTGTTATCCTATTTTGATATTTATAGAAAATCTACCTGATATTCAGTAGTAAAAGGGCAAAAAAGTTTTCACTTCTGAACAGTAATTTTCATATGCCAGATAAATTATACTTTTAGTTGATTTTGGTCTGTACTCCAACATTAAAGTGTTTCCGGTTTATTTTTAACCATCCAATGTTAGACGTTAAAAGATTTTCTTAAGTCATTAAGTTACAATTTCTTAAGTTTTAGTAGGACTTTAACTATGTGAACCATATGCAAATGTCCTGTCTTTTGTTTTGCACTAATATTTAATAGTGTCTTCTCATAGCATTTATTTCAAATTACAACTTATAAGAATGATGATGGTATCTGGTTTGTGCATATGTCAAAGTAGAAATGAAAGCCAAACCACCATTATATTTCATTATCCACTAACTGAATATATTTAAAATTAATTTCATGGTGAATTTTATTTTCTTCCATCTTTCCTCTCTTTCTGCCTTTTTTCATATCTATCTATGTATGTATCAACTATCTATCTACTACATATCTATCATCTATCCATTGCTTTTTTTACCTTTTTACTTTAACTTTACTTCCCCCAAAACTATTATTTAAAAGTTTGAGATATTGTTCATTTTATGTTCAATCATGGTTATAATAGACTGAAATACTAATTCTATTGGAATAAAATTACCAGGAAAGAATGGAATGTAAGACTTCAAAAAGAAATACTGGATAGATGAATAAGACCAATTTAAGAGTTTTAACAAAATATAATTATTGTGGTCAAATTGCTAGCAATAAAACTTATGGCTATCTATTTGATATGGATCAAATAAAATACTCAGTGGTAATTTAAGAAAATATTCAAAGAGATCATTGTCTTGAAATTCAATCTTAATAGGCACAGAGAGACTCTCAACTAAAAGTACCTTATTGAATAAACAAATTTTTCATCCATTCTGGACATATGACTGTCATTAATGCACATTATTTCTTCCTTGTGAGATAAAGAGTCATAGGGGATACCCATGGATGATTATTTATCTTAGAGCTCATAAAAGGATTAGAATACCCTTACCAATTATAGGATACAGAATACTAGATTATATGGATTATTAGTGTCATTTGATATATTTGTTACATTTTTAATTCATTCTTGGGAAATACCATTTTGCATCCTATGCAATGCCCTGGGTGTCACTTCTGTAACATTAACTAGCTAAAGCCTCATTTGTGACTATCCATAACAAATAAGTAGTTCCAAGAATTCAAAAAAAAATTTAAAGTGTGAGACTGTGCTCAAAACATATTATTAGTGCTTTTGTGCTAGTAAGACTTCTGTGTGTATGAATAATAATTGTATAGCCTGGTTTGAGTCTTGCTATTTCTTAGCTATTCAACTGAATACAAAATTATACCTTCTATTATACAAAAATAACAAAACAAATAATTAGCACTCTTGAGTCCTCACGAGATTGCAATTTGGCAGGAATATTTGCTGATATTATAATCAGGTATCCACTAGAATATACATGTAGATTATAGACTATTTCTCCTGTCAGTGTTTATATCAAATAAGAATAAGAATAAAGACTTCGACCATTTTTCCAAGAAATGTTCTTCCCACTTGTTAGATTGTACAAAGGGCATTTTTAAAATACAGAATATTTTCAAAGAGAGATTTAACTTTCTCCTAAAGGAGTTAAAAGACTGGTGTTAAATATAAATTATACTCTTGACTCTAAATTACCTTTCTTTGAACTTTTGTATATAATGTGAATGAACACTAGATAAGCCATATTTAACTAAATGACTTAGTAATCAGTAATCACAAAGTTCTCATTATTTGTGTTTCTTCTAATTAGAATCCACATCCTAGAATAATGCTGTGCATGAATTAGTTACAAATGAATTCACTGCATGCCTTAAGGTATTAGGAATGGTTCACTGTATGTATGCTGGTGGTTTAAGAAGTGACCAGTAGTCCCATAATTTCATTTTGAGGTTTATTTGATTTAATACATTTATAAAAAATAGTGTTGGTTTCTTAAATGCATAAGACAGCAGTAGTGTTGATGAACCATAGTGTTATTAATACAATGTAGTAATAATTGATTATTTTACAGGGTATAGAGTAGGTGTTCATAAATAATACATGAAATAAATTTAATTGTTTAGTAATGTGGAATGTGAATTCACTTTGAAATAAGTAAGTAAATAAGTAAATTAATAAAATTTTTTTCAAAAGATAAAAGAAAGTAAAGATATTTTTATCAGTGGAATCAAATTACTACCAATAGTATAACTGGGTTCACTTAAGAACCTATCTGTTGGCTAAAATTATAAATTATTAAAACAATTTATGTTTCCAGTTAAATAACTTCTTTCTATTATTAAACCATTTATGTCTTGACTTGTCTAGAAAATGTATTATACAAATTCTTTTTATTTATTTATTTATTTATTTCATCATATAATGGGGGTACAAATATTGTT
>VBSM01000272.1:73656417-73683331 GCA_008086735.1 Cheirogaleus medius
CAAGTAGAACAACCGGTTTAGGTCAGAGGGGATGCCTGCAAACAGCTTCCCTGCTGTCCCTTTAGCCTTTCCGAGCTACGGGTCGGCAGCAGTGGTGTTGAAAGGCCGTTGCTGATTTCAGACTTTCCCCCACCTGCGCCCACTGCAGCGGATGTTGGGAGGTCAGAAAGTTTCCTTCTCCTGGAGCCCGAAAGGTTAAGGCTGTCTAGGATCTAGGGTAGAGACGTTTCCTGCATGGCCCTCCGCTAGCTACCGAGCAACGCGGTGGCACTGGGGAAGCCGCTGCTGAGTTTAGGACCCACCCCCTCTCGCCACTGCTTCGGCGGAGCGCTGCAGAGAATTCAAAATGCTGCCAGCTCCAGACTCTGTTCTACTCCGTTTGTCTGTCCGCGCTACCACCTCTCACCAACTTTGGGCAATTCCCCGCCTGTGTGGGTGTGGGGCTCAGCGAGGGAGTGATCGTCTCCCTGCGTACGGCAGGAGCAATGCCTCCTGCGGCCAGCCCATGGGGCAGTAGACACACGGGCACGCTCCCTCCCTATTGTATATTCCCGAGTCCCTGAGTTTTGTGGAAGATTTTTCGGTTCAC
Source organism: Cheirogaleus medius (assembly GCA_008086735.1). NCBI lineage: Eukaryota > Metazoa > Chordata > Mammalia > Primates > Cheirogaleidae > Cheirogaleus > Cheirogaleus medius. The sequence continues at coordinate 73,657,007 of VBSM01000272.1, forward strand.
CTTTGCTTATTGTCTATGTTGTCCACATCCCGGTGTCTCTCTGCAGTCTTGCGAAGCCGATCCAGTGTAAATGCAGATCTCTTGCATGTGCTTGTCTTACCTCTTCACTTCTCACCCTGAGAGCCAAGAGCCAAGAGGTCAGCCCCACTCCGCCATTTTTTCCAAATCTCCTATACAAATTCTATGAACATTCAAAGTAGTATAAGAAATAAATAGTGCTATAATATTTAAATAATATATTTTAAAATTATAAATGTATATTTATTGATTCAAGTATAATATTATGTTAATTTTTATTAATTTGCTTTTCTATATTTTAGCATTTACTAATGAGGATATAGACACCTACACAAGTTAAAGAACTTGCTCAGGGTCACATATACTAACAGGTTAAAAGATGCATTTGCATATATTTTTTTAATCATTTTTTGAAATGCTTTTTCTACTATACTCCCTATGACTGTCACAGAAATGATCTCTAGAAAATTGCATAACTTGCTATTCACTATATAGTTAGTGAAAATACTGCACAGATGTTCAACATTCCACCATATTTAAATGGAAATTAAAATAAAATCTCAAAGATGGGTACTGAGAAGGCATCAGCAGGTAAACTGGGAAAATAGTATTCCAGGGTTAACAGTATGGGCAAATGCATGAATATAGGAATATAATAGAAAAAAAATTCAATGAGGTTGAACCAGAGAGCCTACACAGGATTAGATCATAGAATGTGCATATGCGTCCATATGTGTCAGAGGCAATGGAGTGGGGGGAGTGAGAGATGGTATTTGTCTCATATACAGGTATTTCTTGAAATATACAGGTATTTCATGAAATACCATGTGTTTTATGAAAGTGTTAAGAAAAGGTATCAGATTGACATATCTGAAATCTCAATCATATAGAAGAGTAGAAAATATCTATGGAGTCAAGATTGTAGTAGTACAGTTTTTACTATCCCCTCAAGTAATTTTCAGATAATTGCAGTTGTCCTTTTCATGAGATAATAAATATTGGTTCCAGAATGCTATGATCAAAATGATGTTTTTTTTTACTTATGACAATATGATATGATCTAAGTGATCTCAAAATAAGCTGATCTACTTCTCTTTCATATTTAAAATTTGACAAACAAAAATAGAAGTTGAACTCAAACATTTGCCAGGTATAACTGAAGATTAAATTATCTTATATGACCTATACTTATTGAAAATACTTAGAAATGTGACTAATGGAGTGAATTTTAAAGTATAGTACAATCATAATAATATTTGTTTAAATTAACACTATCCATAACTTTGCCTCAAACAAAATAAGCCGTTAGCATTCCTCAGGTCTCTCCACCCACAGCAGTATTTACCAGTCAGAGCCTGTGTACATACACACACCTTAATACTGTGGTCTCTAAACCCCAGGTTGTGGCCTGTTAGGAACTGGGCCACACAGCAGTAGGTGATGGGCAGGGAAGCAAGCAAAGCTTCATTTGTATTTACAGCCGCTCCCCATAGTTTCCATGATTGCCTGAGCTCCACTTCCTGTCAGTACAGTCATTGTTTCCCATCACCCCCAGATGAAATCTTCTATTTGCAGGAAAACAAACTCAGGGCTCCCACTGATTCTGCATTATGGTGAGCTGTATAATTATTTCATTATATATTATAATGTAATAATAATAGAAACAAAGTGCACAATAAATGTAATGCCCTTAAATCATCCTGAAACCATCCCCCACACCCCATGCCCCTGCTCACTCTCAACCTCCTTCCCCCTTCCCTCCTTCCATGGAAAAATTGTCTTCCATGAAACCAATCCCTGGTGCCAAAAAGGTTGAGGACCACTGTATTAATACATTATTCTTGTTTATAACTACTTCATATCATAGTTTTTCTTGGTAGAAATAGAATACATTATATCAACTGAATAGCAAAATATATTTTAGTCATCAGGACTCATGAAGATACAGACACAAAAAACAGTAGTCATGAGATACAGGGAAAAACTGAAGTGAAATGACCATGTGCTGATTATAACATTTAAATTCATATACAGAATGATCTGTAATTTGGAATATTGCGTCTGGATGAGAAAGTAACATTTTAATATATTAATGTCACTATGATTCTTATTGAGATTTAATTAATTTAATTTGCATATAGATATTTTAAGTAAAATATCCATAGTTAACACCTCTATAGTAATTGCTATGTATCAACATCCTTTGTGTTTCACATACATTCAAATGAACACACACACACAAACGATTTAATCTTGACAAGTAGAGCTATTAATGTATTTTCTTGAGACTATTTTTATCTTTGTTTTATAATGCTGTAACTGAGGAGCAGAGGAAGTAAATTTCCCAAGTTTACTAGGGAAAATTGTACCAAGACAGTCTAGATCCAGATTCGTACTCTTAAACAATAAACTGTGCTACCTATCATATTAGGGGGTTTTATTTTTGTACTGCCTATTCTTATATCTTCCCCACATTGTTTCCATGAAGGTATTTAATCATTTTAATAACATTTTAAGAATGTGCTTAATCAATATTCAATTAATTTATACAATATTTCAGTGCCGTTGTATCACCAAATTTAATGCGATTTTAGAGAAGAATCTTTGACACATTTCATTATGAGAAATTAATATTTTCAGATCTCCATTAACTCATCTGGCCAAACCAAAGTGATGATTTCCACAGTGTGCAAATAGGAAATTTATTTTATAATCTCAAAATTTCAACTTTCAACAACTTTATTAAGATATAATTCACATATTATACAATTCACTTATTTAAAATGTAAAATCCTATGTTTTTTAGTATATTTACAGAGCTGTACAACCACCATCACAATCAATCGTAGAACATTTTCATCATCCAATAGAGAAATTATACAATTAGTAGTCATTCTCCATTTCTCTCTCCCACCCCCCCTTCTACCTAAACCCCTCCCACTAGGCAATCACTTATCTAGTTTCTATTAATATTTCTGTGTATATTTGCCTATTGTGGAGATATACATACATATATATATATATATATATATATAGTTTTTAACTTCTACCTAACTGTACCTAACTGAGATTGTATATCTTTTGGCCCACATCTCCCCATCTCCCTTGTCCTCTAACCACTCAAGCCTCTGGTAACCACTATTCTCTTCTGTCCTACAAGGTCAGCTTTTATGATTTCATATATGAGTGAGACATTCAACATTTTTCTTTCTGTGCCTAGCTTATTTCACTTAACATAATGTTCTCCAGGTTATTCTGTGTTGTCACAAATTAGAAAATTTAATTGTTTTTTGTGGCTGAATAGTATTCTGTTGTGTATATACACCACATTTTCTTTATCCCTTCACCAATTGATGGACACTTAAGTTGATTGCATGTTCTGACTATTGTGAATGGTGCTACGATAAACATGGACTGCAAATGTCTTTTTAACATACTGATTTCAGATTCTTTGCATACATACCCAGTAATGAGGTTGCTGACTCATATGGCAGTACTATTTTTAATATTTTAAGGAAATTGTAAACAGTTTTCCATAGAGGCTGGACTAATTTACATTCCCACCAACAGTGTGCAAGTGTTCCCTTTTCTCCACATCTTATCAACACTTATCTTTTGTCTTTTTGATAACAACAACATTCTAACAGGTGTGAGGTGATATCTCGTTGTGGTTTTGATTTGCATTTCCCTGACGATTAGTGATATTGAACATTTTTTCATATATCTGTGAGAGAAAAATGCAAGTTCACCACCACATAACAGAAACATTGTGCTAGCCTGGAGTGCACAACAAAATTGTTACAAAATATATCAAGCAGGTACTACTTAATCTGTTTTAAGGTAATTTAAATTAACAGATTAACCAGATAACTACTGGACCCGGGGAAAGTACCTAGCATTTTCCTGGGTGCTTCTCAAACGGGCTCTGACTGCTTTAGAGCTGCTTTCATTGTCCTATGGTGACTTTTAGCTAATTGTGATACTAAAATATCTGCCTAGTGGAAAATTGTAATATTATTACCATAACATGGGTTACATGACAGCATACCATGATGGTACAGCACCAGAAAGATTATGTCTCACTGGGAACAAGCGAAGGTACAATTTAAAAACTGCATTACTCATTGGGAAGAGGTTTAAGGCAACATTACTGGGTGGGTAGATGTGGATTTTATATGCAAGAAGTTTCTTGCATATAAAGAAGAAATTCCTGTGCCACCAGGAGCAAGAGCCCTAGTAAGTAACTTCCAGTAAACTCATCTAACGCGCCAGCTTGGACATGTTGGAGTCATTCTTTGGCCTCTCAGTTCCCCCTCAGTTTGGGGGATGGTTTTTCTATACTGTCTAAAACAATCTGTTGGCCAATTGTATGTCTTCCTTTGATAAATGTGTTTGGGCCATGCCTTCTTGTTTCTTTGCAAGTCTCAAAAGATTTTATTAAAAGCGAACATCTTAGAGTTCTATTCTAACACCCTAACGGCATTTGTTGTTGTCCCCGGTTCTTTTTTCTTCTTTTCCCCAAATTACCAAGAACCTTTATTTTACTTCATATTAAACTGAAAGCACAATAAAATAAAAATATTATTTTCCATTCCTAAAACACTTTTACATCAATTATATTGAGTGATACAAAAGTGAAATCCCTGAGGAATTTTCAACAATAAATAATACACGTAAAAACAATATTCTGAGTATGAAGGAAAATTTCCTGGGCCTGTCCAGTTTGGGGAAGTTTGGTCCTTCATAAACTTCAGTTTCTCAAAAGGGTATCTAACTGGTGCAAATGTCCTGTCATGGCAAGAACCTGTTACATTCAGTAGGACCTTACGTTAAAGGTAGGGAAATAATTTTCTTTTCAATCAATTTGTCTGTAGTTCTGGGAAAGCTATTGCACAGTGCAGGAGAGGAAAATATTTGCTCTTTGAGGTGACATAGAGTTTTCCAACATACTGAATGAGATTTTAACTTGTCATTAACTAATATGTAACAGGCCTAATCTCATCTGATTCTTGTTTCCTGTTTCTGCTTATTTGTATAGGTAACTTCACTGACCTAATTGTGGATATTTTTATTCCTTGAAGTGTGTAATCACTTAGTTTTTTGTTCATTTAATTTTTTAAGTCTAGATTTCTGTGATCACCCTTGTATTGACATAGCTTAGTGGTCAACTAGTAATCGAGTAGAAGATATTCGAAGCCTTGATCCAGTAAGTCTTATTTGTTCAGGGACTTTTGAATTTTGTGTGTGTGTGTGTGTGAAATCACATCTTCAAATTTTCTGTAGTTTAAAAGTCTGCATCAGCTTTCATTTTGTGCTTGTCATGTCCTCAATGTCAGCCATAAGCACATGCATGTGGGCTTCTATCATTCCAGGAATGTGTTGAAAAATGTCAAAGTTTCCTATAATAATCTAGTTCTTCAAGGTCTTCCTTTTATATTTTTGGCCAGGTTCTTGTTTGCCCTAACTGGAATCAAAGCCTTATTAACTATGCCTGCTGATCACTGTCGTTTTCAATAAGCCTCTGGGTTTAGGTCTTCTTCCAGGTAGTTAAGCTTAAAATAAGATCAAACAGCAACAAGATTGGGAATGGGGCTATTCAAGAAAGTGAGAAATCTGATCAAATACTGCCTATGTACTGAGGATGGGGCTTTAAAGCAACCTTGTAAAGAGGAAATTTCCTTCTGTTAGCTGTGAATTTGCCACCTTTTTATGACTACCAAATCATGGAGTTGGAACATGGAGGTGAGAATAACCCTAAGTAAAACATCAAAGACCTACCATTCTCACTAAGTTTTGGTGGTTTTTCTTGGAAAAAAAATATTTTTCAGGTTTCTTGTTTGTTTGTTTGTTTAATTTAAGGGGTGCTAAAAATACTTGATTTTTATAGTTTGGCAGTGTTTGTATTTCTTTTGCTAAGGAGCAAATTCAAAGGTATCCTCATCCTAACTTCTAGAAGTCTCACACTACTTTGGTGATCTTTTATTCTAATATCTTGCCCAAAAAGTTGACATAAACCAAAGCCAAGCTAAAACATTCTGTTTCCTAACCTCTTCTGATATATACGTATATATATATATATATATAATTAAATAATTTTTAATTAAATATTCTACCTCCAGAGTTACTATGGGTGACAATTTAAACATTTTTTTCCACTGGATACTATGGGTTAGCATGTTTCTAGTCTTTGATAATAGTTCATAAGCCACTAAGCCAAAGATACACATTTTAGCTGTCATCCTTATTTTTTAATGGCGGTGACTCGATTCTAGGTACCAATTTCTGAATTAGTTATGATAGACTTGATGCTAAGTTTTTCCTTAACAAATGGTCCTCAGTTTGAATGGTAAAAAATGATGTTTTTATTTCTCTTCTGCTTGCCCAAGGTATTTTGGCAAGTGGAGTTCTTAGGGTTATTCTAGATTCAGGCTGGTGGAGGATCCATCTCAACAGATAATTCCAAATTCACAAAAGGGAGGGGGAGCCACGATAACTTACTTGCCCAGAGATATACATCATTCTTGCTTACATTTCATTGGTATAAACAAGTCATAGGTACATGACCAGCTTCAAATGAGGCAGGAAATTACCATCCTGCCATGTGCCCTTGAGGAAAGAAGAACTTATTTCCAAAAATAATGGAAATACACTCTCAGAACTCTAACAATTCATACATTGAATCATTCGTGTTAGGAAGTGGACAGGTTAAAAGAGTTGTATTCTGATGCTTTTTCTGAGCATGTCTTGTATCTGTACTGCTATATCAGAAGAGTAGATATTACTGTGAGTTTGTAGCTCTAGCCCAGGGATAAAAAAATATATTCCATTTCCAATTCTCAGATAGATTGATAGAATTTGCCCAGGGTTGTGTGCTGAGAAGTATTGTGAGGCTCTTCAAGGCTCAGTGAAAAATATTGCCATGATTGATTAGTTTGTTTCAGATAAATGAAACTATTATAGACATCTGAAATAGGTAGTTCAATCACTCTACTTTCTAGAGTTCTAAGAATACAATGTGAACAGCCATGCATTAGTTCTAGAAATATAGGAGAATATTTTAAACAAAATTATTGTGTCAAGCACTTGAAATATTTTTAGAAAATTTATAGTAATTATAGATAGCTCAGGAATAGAAATACCTAGTATCTCATGGAAAATAAAAGGAAATGCTTTCATACTGAGCAACTAAGCAATATTTATATAACTTTCAAATATTTGATTCAATTGTTTCCATATACACACATATATATTTGTTAAATTATGAACTTTGACTTGAGAGTTCTAGAATTGTTTATCATTATGAAGTTAATAATCATCAGTTAACTACATAATAAATTATTTGACATCAGTTGAAAAATGTTTCTATTAACTATGTTTAATCAAAACCTATCTAAAAAACATTTCTAAGGACAGCACTGGACTGGGAACAAAAGATTATGGTTAAAAGAAAAGCATTTCTGTTGGTTATATCACCCCATACTGTATTGGTTGAGGAAGCCATGAGACACTGCCAAGATTAAAGAGGAGAGTCAAAATTACATTTTAAGATGACCATGTACAATGCAAATTTCCAAATATGCGTATTTGACAAATACTAATTTGTAGAAAACAATCTGTCGATTACTGAAGAGATATATTCAATATTGAATCTCTATAGTTTGCCCCCATATTACCAGGTCTCTGATTCTAAAATATAACCTAGTTTTGAACTAACTTCTATAACAGGATTAATCTGTTTTAGGAATTTTGTGTTTTCTTTGCCCATGGCATTTCTAGGAGGATCTCTTTTAGATTAAGGATATGAGTGTTATAGTAAGTTCCTAGGGCCTGCAGTCAGAAAAGTTGAATTTGAAAGAATTGGAAACTTAGAAAAGGCATTTACTAACATGAACCTGTGTTTAATGTCCTCTTCTGAATGAAGTTTCTTTTAAGGGGCTGCGTAACCATTTTTATTTAACAAATATTCAGTGCTTATAGTGTGCCAGGCATTGTTGTTATCACTTTCCAAATTTTGACCCTTTAAAATTATTATTTTCAGATGCAGAAAATCAGGCACAAAATAGTCACGTAACTTGTGTAAATTCCCAGAGCTGGTGCTGGGATTCCAAACTAAGCTATCTGGCTTCAAAGTCCTTACTCACAAACACTCTGTTTTGCTGCTCTTTGGGTGAAAGGCAGGAGCATGAAGGATAGGCCAGGAGGTACCTAAATAAATAGAAACAGCAGGAGCTGAGAAAGAGCAGTGATTTACAGCTACCTGGAGACCATGCATGCCTTGACAGTCCTCATAACCCCACTTAGGGCACAAGGTCCTTAACTAGACCTTATGAAAGAGAGCTTGTGGCTATTTGACTATAGGACTGGCATGGGTAAGAACTCATTAAATAATTACTCTGATAATCATTATAATTCCTTCCAATTACTTCTTTCAATCACTTCCAAAGGAGGGATGCAATGAATTGCACACTTTTTTTGAAAGTTCAACTTCCTACTTCTGCCAGGATGCCTGAGAAGACCGAAGACCAGCTCCTTTTCCTGTGTCTCTTTCCAGACTGATGACTCACATAACCAAATCTGGAATCATTCCTGTGTAGCCAGGTGAACATTCTGGGAGATCAGGTGAGTCATGGGTCCTCTCAAGGGTAAGGGAGGGCAGACTTCTCCCCAGAGAAGCTCCTAGAAAGTGTGGTTGCTGAAGTGACAGACTTTTAATCAGTCTTTTGGGGGGAAAAATTGAGAAAACTCATATAATTATTTCAAAATTGTTAATGATATATACACTAGAATTTCTATATTTTGAGAATGACTAGAGAAAAGACAACAATAACAAATAATAATCTCTTTCATTAGTATGAAAAGTAATAGGAATGAAAATATTTATATTTTTATCTGAATGTTTAAATCTTTCAAGGTCTCAGTTTCATTGTCATTTACACACATATATACATGTGTACACATGCAGACATATGCAAAGAAGTGCTTGACACATGAGGTGAAAAATCACTAAATGTTACAATACATGTGTGTGTGTTGGGAAGGGGTGAAAAACAATTCTACCTAAAAAAATAAATGTTATGTAATGAATAAATGTATAATTAAGGAACCTTTCATAATTTAATAGTATCAAATCAGTTCTAAACACCAGAACGCCTAAAAGAATGGACATTTTTTACTCACATAAAAGTGATTTAAAGTAACATTTTTTTGAATTCTCTATCAAACATAAGTTAAAATAAAAATAAATCATAATTATAATAAACCATTGTGGAAGCTAACAAAGATAAACTGCAAACAGTTACTTTTAATCAGCAAGTATATGTAAAGATAGAAAAAAAAAACTTTTATATTAGTAATTGGGACAGTTAAAATGGACCTTGGATACTGACAGACAATACTGATATATATTGCTATTTAGAGAAAACATCAACACCTCCTTATGATACTAAGGCAACATCTTAAATTATGTTTTGACAATTTAGCAAAAAAAACTTAAATTGTTTATTAGAGTAATCCAAATAATTTGATTAACTTAAAAAAACAGCTTGTATATTAGACACCTATCACCTAAAAGAAGCATACACATACACACACACACACACACACACACTTTTACAACTAACTTCCTGTTAGTTTTTACAACTAACTTTTACAACTTTTACAACTAACTTCCTGTTAGTTTTTTACAATCTCTTAGCGTGATAACTATGTCCTGTTAATGTCTCCTAGATCATTCTAGGCACTGAAATATACATGTTTAATTATGGAATTTATACTTATTTTTATATGCTATATTTTCTAGATCCAAATATTAAAAAATAACAAAACCTTTAAATATTATCCTTGTTTGGTTAAAAAAATCTTGGCAAATTTTTGAGGTGTCAATTATTAGGTAGGTTTTAACATAAGGTACAAAGAAATATATATTCAAGAGTCTTACTTCTCACATTGTCATTTTTTATAATTAATTGGTATGAAAGATGACATGAAGAGAATGAACGGATTCGAAAATGTCATTACTTCCCAACCCTCTTGGATGATAGCTGAACCTTTGATTGTGTTCCATTAGGAATGCTGTTTTTTGTTGTTTTTTTTTTTTTTTTTTTTTTTTTTTTTTTTTTTTGAGTTTGCCTGTGAAGGAATTTGTTTAGTTCATGCATCCACCAAAGCAGAAAATTAGATTACTCTGGAAGGCTGATCAGCAGAGCAGAAAGTTAGCTGCATCTATAGTTGAGTAGAGGTCGTATTGAGATAGGAAATCAGGCTGTGTCACCATGTTGGTAAAATTATTTGAAAAGTGAAAAGCATAAAAATCGCTTGTCAATGTCTTTATGAAATAAATTCAATATAAATGAAATATTTATTTGAAATAACCTGAAAATCTCCAAGAAAAATTAAAAGTTCTTAATAGAAATAGGTAGAAAAGAAAAGAGTAAATTAGATGGAACTTAGAAAGGAGGGGTAATATTGACTAATACAATGTGTGAGGTGCTGTATTTATATCAGTTTTCTATTGCTGTCCTAAAAATTACCACAAACTTAGTGCCTTAATACAATACATACTTATTATCTCACATTTTCTGTGGATCAAGTGTCTGGATCTGATTTGTTTCAGTCCTGCTTTTAGGGTCTCATAAGACTGCTACCAAGGTGTCAGTCTTATCTCTGGAGGCTTTAGCAGGAAAGGATCTTCTATTTCCAAGCTCACTTGGGTGGTTGACAGAATTAGTTTTCTTGTAACCATAAGGCAGAGGATTCTTGCTGACTGTTGCGTACAAATTGCTCTCAGTAACTAGAAGCCACTCTCAGCTCTTAGAGACCACCTGCGGTTCCATGCCATGTGGCCCTCTCTATAGGCACTCTCACGACAAAGCATCTTACTTTTTCCAAGCTGGCAAAGGAAAGAGTCTGTGCAGTAAACTTGCTGCCAATATAGAATGTTACATAATGTAACAAAGTCCTGGGAGTGTCATTTCATCACCTTAGCCATATTCTCTTGGTTTAAAAGCAAGCCACAGATCCATCCCACTCACACTCGGTGGGGGGAAGTTATACAAGGGCAAGAATACCAGAAGTTGGTATCACCTTAGGTTCTTTCTACATAGCATTTGAGGACCAAGATTAATGAGAAGATAGCCTAGTCCCATCTTTCAAATGAATGCCTAGATTAAGACCATTTCACAGAAAATCTCCCTGATGACTTAAAAGCTGAACATTTGAGAGTCCTTGCTCTACCTTCTAAAAAATGTACATCAGCATCACCAATAATTTGACTATTAAAATATTGCAGCATTTAACCAAGGTAGTATAATTCCAAGGGCAAATAGGATTATCTGAATAAACTTTTCTATTTAGAATCAATATGGATTATCAAATAAAGTAGGATGTATTAATATTAAAATGGGAGTTTTGAGGGTTTCTGGGTTAGGAGAAAATTTGAAAATTTTCCAAGATAAGTTTTCATAAAATATAAATGGATAATAATTATACTATATACTCATAAAACTTCAGTAATTACTACCAGGCTTTAATTGGGTCAAATAATTCATTAAGCTTCAAGGTAATACTAATGTCTGAGAGCCATATTCCCCAAATGCACAGTGTATGGTCTAGAAAACACTTCAGAATTGTATAGACACTGCTATTAGAATATGGAGTAGATGACACAGAGTTTTTCTACAAAGAATGCTAAGTCAGATGGCATATATGTGTTTCATATGCATGCCCAAAGATAAGGTCAGCTGTTAGAACGGATAAAGACCCTCAGTGCCTGCGGTATTATTAACCTGTGGGCTAGATTTAAATGGGTTTGTTGAACTAGTGCTTTCTATTTAAGCAAATAAGACTAAAAGTAAGAGAGGGGCTGTACTTGGGTTTAACTGGCAATCACAAGACTAAATTAAATTAGTTGCTTGTATCCAGGTTGTGAGAAATTTGCTATAGTTTAAAATTAAAATCAAGAAAAGTGAATACCATTCACACACATGTGGGCACATGCGCACGTGCGCACACACACATGCACACACATTAAAAGAGAGAGAGAGCATGCACAATCCTGGAAGATAATTTTCCCTTCCTAATTATCTTGCAGGATTTAGCCAACATACAGTCAAAGCAATGATGTGTGGTTAGTATCTCAAAGGCCATGAGTGAGCATTATGTCCACCTACATATAATTCTAAAATATTAATAATTTCAAAATATCAAGGAATATTTTCAATATACTTAGAGCTATTTAAATTCTCCCCTAAAGAAAAGTAATTAGACAATATGAATTAAGAACTTCCACTGTCATTTCAAGTTTCTAAAACTCTATTATGCTGCAATGGGTTAATGAATCAGTAATAAGCATTTTTTCTTTATTAGCAAATATGCATCAAGGACTTTTTTGGATGGGTAATTTTCTACTGAAAGCTTTATTATCAAAATGACACACTGGAAGGAGCTGGCTGAAAAGTCAAACATGACATTCTGGGCTTAGAAAGAAGCAAAGACCAAAAGATGCAGACATTATGTCTGCAATGGGAGTTTCAGATCTGCCGTGAGGTCTACACTTCTATATAGAAGGACACTTGTTTCCTGTCAAAGATGGATTCTGAGACAGGCTCTCTCCCCTGGTGCTCAGGTGCACTCTATACCACAGACAACATGCTGAATGAAATTTAGTGGTATTGCCCTTATAAGAGTTCTTTATCTATTAAGACTAGTTGTATTGGAGCCCACTTTATCTCCACCATTCACATAACAATCATGAACCACAAAATGACATTTTGACCAATGATAAACCACATATATGATGATGGTCCTATAAGATTATAATGGAGCTGAAAAATTCCTATCACTTAGTGATGTCATAGCCATCCTAAAATCCTATAGCAATGCTTTACTCATATGTTTGTGGTGATGCTGATGTAAACAAACCTAATATTCTGCCTGTCATATAAAAATATATCACATACAGTTATGTAGAATACTTAATACTTGATAATGATAATGAATGACTATGTAACTGTTTATATATTTACTATAATACACTTTTTATTGTTATTTTGGATTGTACTTTTTCTTATTCTAAAAAAGTCACTGTAAAACAGCTTCAGGCTGTTCCTTCTGGAAGTGTTCCAGAAGAAGAGACTGTTATCATAGATGCTGACAGCTCTGTGCATGTTATTGCCCTTGATGACCTTCCAGTTTGACAAGATGTGGAGGAGAAAGACAGTGATATTGATGATCATAACCCTGTGGAGGCCTAGGCTAATGTGTGTGTTTTTTTCTTAATTTATAACAAAAAGTTTAAAAAGTAAAAAAATAATTAAATATATTAAGCTTATTGAATAAAGCTATGAAGAAAAACATTTTTGTACAATTGTAAAATGTATTTTTAGGCTGAGATTTATTACAAAAGAGTCAAAAGTTTTCAAAAATTAAAGTTTATGAAGTAAAATGGTTACAGTAACCTGTTTATTATTGAAGGAAGAAAAATATTCTTTATAAATATAATGTAGCCTAAAGCCTAGGTGTATAGTGTTTGCAAAGTCATCAGTAGTATACAGTAATGTCCAAGAAGACCTTCACATCGCTCACTGACTCAGCCACAGCAACTTCCAGTCCTGCAGGTGCCACTCATGGTAAGTGCCCTACACAGGTGTATAAGGCATTTGAAACATAAAGAATGGCTGCACTTACCAATTGAAAGCATTTTTTTTAATTAAATATTTTAAGGTCAAAATTTTTTTATCTTTTATACTGTATTTTTATACATTTTCTAGGTTTACATATATTTAGTTACACAGATAATTACCACTGTGTTACAATTGTCTACATTATTCACGACAGTAACATGCTGTACAGGTTTGTAGCCTAAGAGCAATAGGCCATGTTATGTAGCCTAGGTGGGTAATAAGCTATATCATCTAGATTTGTGTAAGTATTCTCTATGATGTTTACTCAATAAGGAAATCGCCTAACAACACATTTCTCAGAACGTATCCCTATCATTAAGCAACACATGACTGCAGTTCTATAAGGGACTATGCTAATTAGCAAAGATTTTATTAACTCTACTTTATAATAATTAAAGATAATCAGAAACTTATAGTTATGATTATGTCACAATATCATGCTAATAATTATCCCAGGACCTATACGTAAGTGTCAATACAAGGCACTGATAAAGTTATACCATTGTAGGTTTTTCTGTTAGTGTTTTTATTTGTAGAGAAGGAGATGAAATACATGAAAATGTGTTCATATTTATTATTTCCCAAACCAATATTTAAAATCAAGCAACAACAAAACTATCAAATAATTAAATGTCTTTTCTAACATTCTTTAAGTAACCAAAACACCTGTACTTTAAATAATTAGTGCACATAATTGAGTTATTTTAATCTTTCTCTAACCAATCCTTGCAATTGAAATTATTCTTTGAAAAATAAATATTTTAAAGTCAAAAAGAAAAAAATCCAAACCTTTTGAAAATACATATTTGGAATATTGATATTGTAAATTTATAAACAGTATAAATATTTATAAGCTGTATATAGCAACTTAACAAATATACTATGAAAGAAATAAATTTCTCAAGTTAATAAATATTGTGGACTTTTAGGCACAACGGACTGGCATGAGATTGGACAATTCTATACATCGTATGATATGCACAAAGTATTCAGTAACTGTCAAATTACATAACAAAATGAAATATTTTAAAAGGTTATCCTCCTTTTTCCAGGCCAAATAAACTTCAGCAAATAGAATTTAGGATGAATGATTGAATTTACTTTATTTTAAAATAGGAAGAGTACAAATTTTAATAATTGTTTGATGCTATGCCATAATGGTTACAGAATTAAATTAAATTAAATTATTCATTAATATTTCAGATTACTTAAAAAAGATGTTTTTTTTTCAAGTTTAAGACTGACTTCTATCTCAGTAGTAAACTGTTTCTTATTTATAAAGTAAATTCTATAAGGATTTTGAAACATGATCTAAAATGGCAAGTTTACAACAAGTGGAATATTATTACATTTATTTTCCAACTCTTCTGATAAGGACAGAAAACAGATAAATGCTCCTGCAAACAAAAAGAGATATGTGATAAGAAATATATAATGTGATAATTTTAACTTACGTTACTAGGTTCTTTAAAGTGTAAATTTAATTATGTTTCCTGAATTTCTTTCTGAGAAGCCAACATGTAAATTAAAATGAACTCAATACATGATAATTTCAATGATTTCAGAAAGAAATAGGATTTTATATATTTTATCTTATATTCTATTCAGATTTTAACCAGAGAGTTTCCAACAGTTTTTTAAATTGTGAGAAAGTGTTCATTAAATGTGAAACAAATTACAATTTAAGATGGAAATTTTCTGAGATCTGTGTATCTTACCCTCCAAAAGACATATTACTGTTAAAAATTATTGTGAAGAACAGCAACCTTTATGGAATCAGTATGATTTTGCTTAGCCAAAGGAAAGGCTCAATCTTTTACATGTGTCTTTAACTTTGTCTGGAAATTTAGCGAAGATAAATGATACTTCGAATCAGAAGAGGCATTTCTTACTGCTTCACACTTCAGCACTCAACTTTTCCAGTTATTTGCATCATTAATTTGAAAGAAGATGACACTTAAGAACCCTATTGCTGCTGTACTAGATATAGTTGCAGAAATATTCAAGCATTTGGGATTTAAAGAAAGAAAAAATTAATAGCTATTGAAAAAAGAGAGATAATAACTAAATTGGCAAATCGCTAGTATTTTGCCTTAAAATATAAAAAACAAAAACATTTGCATACATTATGTATATATGTGTTCTCACATATATTTGTGTGTGTATATACACATGTAAGTGTATGTACAATACAAATTATCATTCTGCATGTACATTATTTTGAATTGAATAGCTAAGAAGCCTCAAAACAATCTAGCATGTTATATATATGCATATTACAGAGTTTTTCTGAATGTTGGAAATTTTCTCATTGATTTATGGGATAATTTAATAAAAAGTAATTCAATATTTTTATATTGAAGTTATTATAAAATGCATAGCATTTGGCTTATATTAATTTATCTTAAGACAGCAGAAAAATATTTAGGAAAACAAAATACTACTTAAAGTAGAGCCATTTGCATAGCAGAAATAAGATTTTTTCTGTGTACTATGACAATAGATACATTCTAGAATTTGGAATTTTGCAAATTATTTTTATGCATGCAGCATCTCTAAAAATTAATTTAATAATAAAGTTGGTACAGGGCAGATATATTCTGTGGAAATGATCAAGTGTGGGATTAAGATTTATTAAGATAAGTTAAAATATTAAAATCATTTTACAAAAATGTAATAATATAAAATTATAATTGTGATGTCTAAGGGGTTGTGAAAGAAAAGAAAAGTCAGTTTAGATTTTTATGCATAGGTAACATGGATTTTTGCAACATTTTGTTTGTGTACAAGATCTTAATTTACTACTTGTGCACTTCCAATTTGTTTTAAAAATACATTTTACGTGCACTATAATTACATATCTAGCATAAAAGCACAAATAGCATCCACTTAAACATTTTAAGTATGATTGTGCAGAATTGTCAATTACATTATTTAGAGAGTGGTGTGTCAAATCTATTTAAAATCAGTATAACCAATGTGACAGGTAAGTACATGAGTAGTTTTTTTGCAATGTGCAAAACAACACTCAGATATAGAAATGATATAAATATTAGTGCATATAGATGATGCTTTGTAAGAAATAATTTAAATGCATAGAACTTTCTACTTTATATCATATCTAAATTATAAGCATTGATTAAAAATTAAATGGTGATTTCTGCCATTCCACAATGGCACTTTAGATGATGAATCTTTAATCTAATTTATGACAGCACTTAATATGAATAAATCAACACAAACAATCTCTTTGATTGCAGCCTATAACTACGAATTCATAAGAATTATCTTTTTGAAACTTGGAATAAATTTGTTGATTATATACACAGTAGAACAATAGCTTTTAAGCTATTATTAGTGTGGACTTTGGTGGTCATTTTGCTTATTTATCAAACAGGAAAATTACATTGTGAATATAACAATGATTTGGGATGTACATATACAAAACCTGAAAATTTTAAATGATAGTTAATATTTGTATAGAACAAGATAAAATTTTAAAAATCTGCATTCACTGAGTCATCATAAATCTACAGATGCTAGTTTTTAAATTTAATATTAGTTTAATAATACAGCAAAAATGAATGAATTGAGGCCAATATCATAGAACTTACGTGGAACAGTGCTGAAACTTGACTTTAGCTATTCTTCAATGTGATGTAGTGCTCTTTCTACTCTGAAATTTCATAGTTCTTCATTTATGTTTTATTATTTTTTAAAGATTTTCTTTTTTAAGAGCAGTTTTAGTTTCATAGCAAAACTAAAATCAAAACTAAGAGGAAGATACAATTTCCCATATACTTTTACCTTCACACATGCATAGCTCCCCCACCAGTGATACATTTGTTATAATTGATAAACTTACATGGACATATCATTTTCACCCAAAGTTTACAGCTAATATCAGGGTTCACTCTTGACGTTGTACACTCTACAGGTTTGGATAAAAGTGTAATGACATGTATCTATCATTATAGCATCATTCAGAGTATTTTCATTGCCCTAAAACTCCTCATTGCTCTGCATATTTACCTCTTCCCCATCTCAACCCCTGACAATCACTAATCTTTCTATTATCTGCATAGTTTTGCCTTTTCCAGAATGTCATATAGCTGGAATCACATAGTATGTAGCCTTTTTAGATTGGCTTCTTTCACTTTGTCATATGCATTTAAGGTTCCTCTGTGTCTTTGCATGGTTTGAGAGCTCATTCCCTTTTAGTGCTGAACAATATTCCATTATCTGATGTACCACAGTTTGATTATTCATCTATTGAAGGACACCTTTCCTGTGTCCAAGTTTTGGCAATTAGGAATAAAGCTACTATACACATTTGTGTGCAGGTTTTTGTATGAATGTAAGTTTTCAGTACCTTTGGGTAAATACCAAGTGGCATAACTTCTGGATCAAATGGTGAGAATATGTTTAGTGTTGTAAGAAACCTCCAGCCTCCAAAGTGGCTGTGTAATTTTGCATTCCCATCAGCAATGAACGAGAATTGCTATTGTCTTCAACATGTGGTGTTGTCAATGTTTGAGACGTTGGTCATTCTAAAAGTATGTAGGGATATCTCATTGTTTTAATTTGCATTTTTCTGATGACAAATTATGTGGAGCATCTTTTCATATGCTTCTTTGTTGAGTGGTCTCAAGATTTACTATAAAGCTACAATAATCAAGATATTTAACAAATATCAATTATTTGTTTGAAAATAATTACTATCATTGATCCTATATTTAGTCATAAGCCTGCAAAGGCAGGACACTTTATAATGTACTTATTTACAAATAAAGATTCCATGGCCAAAGAATAATTCTTTCCTTAAATCAGAAAAAAAAAGATTTCAACACAGCATAAATTTTGAAAAAAAAAACCTGTGATAACACAAATGTCTAAATTATATTTTAAACAATATGTATCCTGTCTCCCTTCAAATCAAATGTTTCCCTTAAAAAATTCTATTTCTACAACTTCTATGAATACAGACTTAATAGTCATCCACTCTAGCCCTATTTTAATGGAATAAGATTTTAAATCTAAAACTACAAAAATATTTTAGATTAATAATTTCAGACCCAATTAAATAATCACTTGCTCTGTCCCTCTCATTCTTGTTCACTCACAAACACGTGTGTAACTCTATCCAAATATACTACTCTTTGCTTAAGATTAACATCCTAAAAAAATAGGAATGAACATAAATAGTCATGATTTAGCTTTAGCTTCAGCGATATCTCTTTTTATTAATTCTGAAAACTTGAAATTATCGAAGTGTAGAAAATAGAATTAGTTGAATAAATTAAAATGTTAACTATATGAAAATTAAAATAATACTGTATAAATGTATACAAGAATAGTTATATCTATGAGATCTTAACAGAGAAACCCTACTAATATAGAAACTGTAAATAACAACCAATTTCACATAAATGTGTATATGCATTTAATATTTATAAGACTTTATATTATAATAAAGAATTTTTAGGTCTGTGGTAATGTGTCATGTGAAAATGTTTTGTTTATTATTGCCTATCTTTCACAACTTTTCCAGCAGCTATTTTATTATATTTAACCAAATTATATATTAATCATTTTTATTTATATTCATTAAGGTAGAATAATAAAATCCTTGAAACACATGACTAAAATAACGAAATATTACTGTCAAAAATGAAAACACATTACAGAAATTAATAATTACTTTAACAAATATCTAGTAAAAATATTTTCTATATGACTATTTACATGTTAAATATCACAAGAAAATGACATTATTAATTACGTTTTTATGTAGAGTAACAGCAGTAAAATTCATTCTCCAAGATTACTTTTGACCCCAACTACTTTTTGTGTCCAATTATTTAATAGAATGTATTTGAGAATTTTACTATGTTTATTATGGAGTTCTACTCAGCCACAAAAAACAATGGTGATCTAGCACCTCTTATATTATCCTGGTTAGAGCTGGGGCCCAATCTACTAAGTGAAGTATCCCAAGAATGGAACAATAAGCATCACATGTACTCACCAGCAAATTTGTTTTAACTGATCAACACTGAAGTACAAATGTAGTAGTAACTTTCATCGGGTGTCGGGCAGATGGGAGGGGGGTGGAGGGGATGGGTATACACACACCTAATGGGTGCGGTGTGCACCATCTGGGGGATGGACACGCTTGAAGCTCTGATTCGGGTGGGGCAAAGGCAATTTATGTAACCTAAACATTTTTACCCCTGTAATATGATGAAATAAAAAAATCTCATTAAAAATTAAAAAATAACTGTTCATATAATACTTTTTGTAGTGTAATGCTTACAAAACTATTTTGATATAATTTTTGTTATATTCTATAAACTTTCACTTTGCTCTGTGTCAGTTAAATGTTATAGCTTACCAAGAGAAAATATATGAAAAACCTAAGCGTGGAGATAAAACTAAGTTAAAACTATAATATTAATCTTATACCTTAAAAAATGTTATTTGCCAAGATATACATTTATTTAAAATATCATTTGTCAGATGACTTGCTCAATATTTTACTGAAACCTCAGTAGTACTGAAATGTACACATGCACAGGAACGTGTAGAAATGGTGTTGCATAATTTCCAGGACACCAAGACTGTTTAAAAGTTGGGTCAACATAAAGGAAATATTTCCATCAAGTTTCAAATGTAATTCCTAAGTTATTATTTTTAGTTGTATAATTTGTGAAAAACTGAACAGTTTAAAGAAAAAGATGCATACTAGATATCTTTCTTTTTGGAAAGTTATTATTAGTAGCAATAAATTTGATATTTTGTAGATGTGTACTCATAATTGAATTATTAAAGCTTTATTAATTTATATTGTATAATTTGTGTTCATTATTTTAGGTGGTGTTGTACTAAAAAATTATACTACCTTATTTATTTTCCCAATATCCTGCCATATATTTGCTTCTTATCAGGAAATGCTAAAAAATGCACACTGTTAAATATCTGTCCTTAAAATTTTAATCTTACTGGTATGCCAAAGATCTTGACTTGCTAAAGGATACTATTAAATTAATAGATAACTGCTAGCTAATTTATTTATCTATATCATTTTATTATATGCAATGTGCTGATTAATTTCAAGTAGAACTACATTCTTTAAACAATTCATGGTAAATTTATTTGCATGCATTGTAACTCAAGGCTATACAATTTCAAAAGCAAATTAATATGATCTGACCTGCTAGGTTTCTTTTAGCTGTAAGTTTTATCATTCTATACCATAAACACTAAGGTGTTGGCAAAGATTGATAAAAGTATGAAGGAAGTTTGGGGGAAATTTCCTATGCATTTTTCAGTAAATCAGTTTGTGTATTTTTCAATAATGCCAGGATATTTCAAGTTAGAGTAAGACTTAACAATAATGGGAGCCATCCCCAGTCTACAGCTGACCTCTGTAATCATGTCACTATCTTTTATCCCTTGGGATTTTTATAATTATTTCCTAGAGGAATGGGGGTCCACAATACCTTAGGCAACAGTCTTCTGCAAGGATCTCACTCAAAGAAACTGCATTCTTTGAAAACTGCATGTGTTAAAAGTGGCAAGTGAATGAAATCCATCTGTAACTGTTCAAATAATTCAACAGGATTCAGATATATATCACCTGAAGTTTCTATTGTCTTACTAGAATTATAGAATTGATAAACCAAACATTGGTTATACCCCACTTTTGCAAGTTTTTAACAATCACTAATCACTAATTATTACAATAAATTACTAATAATTTATTAATTATACAAATTTCATAATTTGTATAATTTTATCTCATGATGAGTCATAAAGAACAGAACTTTCAATAATGAAGTTTTTAGGATTCAGAAATGACCAGGCAGCCACCTACGCTCTCCATGAGTCCATGATTAATATTGGATTTACATTCTCTTAAATATCGGTTTTGTTTCTCCAACTCAGATGTATAGCACTGTTTTTTAATTAGGTTATCGTAGGCCATTTGACATGTATCAATCTTAGGGATTTATTCAATTTGCATATCTTAAGAATTTTTATACTCGCTGACTTAGCATGACAGTCTGCCAAAGCATTTCCTTGGTATCTAATTAATTCTTGTTCTGATTGATGTTGTGTTAGTAGTTTTATAAAAAGTTTGTTCATTACAGTTCTGGGAATTCTCACCCAGATCGGATTTCTAGGAGTTTCACACAATTTATGGAACACATATTAGTAATACTTCCATACAGTTATTATACAAAGAAGGTTTAGCCTTACTTATTATTTGACAATGTTTACTGTATAACTTAATATATCAAATAAGCCCAATTAGTTTAATATCTCTCTTTTTATAAGGAAAGAAGTCCTTCTGAGATGTTTCAAGGGCCCATCTAGAAATTTCCAAAGTTAACGTGAAGTTAAAAAATGACAATTCATAATTAGATTTTGGTAAGTTTGTCAAAAATATCAAGGGTTTAAAAGATTTGATCTAAATAGTATTACAGGCCACTGTGAAGAATAGTTATTCATTTAATCACAGTGATAATTTAAAGACTACAAGGGCAAATACAGAAAGTTACATAGTTGTAGAAATATCTTAGCTCTTTTAATAGAGAGAACTCAATTTTCTTAAGTGATCAAAAACCTAATAAAGACAGCATGAAATATAGGAAATAAATGTTGATAAAACAGAAAATATGTGTTTCTTAGGCCAAATACCTAAAAAATAAAGAAAAATAGTGTATCAGTGTAATTTTGATATTAATGTTCGATAATTCCCTTCTAAATCTTAGCCAGCTTAATCACACATAAAATGTCTTTTACAAAATTTTCCACAAACCATCTGCAACTTTCTTATCCATTCAGTTTTTCATCCTATACTTTTTTGAAACAACCAATTATTCTACTTTAGTATAAAAATTACTGTTTCCCTTAACAAGACATCTTCATCCCTTATAGCTTTTCCTTACCAAAGCTCATCTTACTTCCCTTTTGTACTTGCATATAGAGTATTTATCTTATTATTTCTAGCAACTTTAGTTACATATATTAAACAGGATTCTTAGCTCATAGCAACCTTAATTTCCAATGGACAGTAGGAAGCAAGCAATTGTAAACTGTCATATGAGCAATCTTTAGATTGGCAAATTATGAATCATAATTTCTAAAAGCATGTGCTTTCTCATAGTATAATTTGTCAAAGTGACACAGTGTTTACAAACAATTTTATATATCTTTAGCTTCTCTTTAATAAGAAACTATAGAAGAGGGAAAATCTTATCTCTGGCCTGTTAGATTTTTTCTTTGGAGGGAGGAGCTGAGCCTAATAATTACATTTTTATTGTTGTTTGCCTGATTTTTCTCAACCTCAACTTTCACTTCTCTATGAGGAGAATGTTAAACCTTCAGGTATACAGAAGGCATCCTTCACATGGGGATTTTATCTTGCTTACACCTATTTAACACATTTGTTTTTAAGAATTGTTCTTGCATTGCTCATGAAAATAGGACATTAAACAATTAGCAATCATTTCTAAGTAATTTTTATTTTGCTGTTAAATTTTATAATATAGAGATAACATAAGTTTATTTTACCAATAATCCAAGGTATGAAACGTCATGAGTCTGTATTGTGTTTAATGCTGATAACTCTAAAGATATGCCGGCTTTAATCAAACCAACAATATTCGTATTTGTCAAAGATTAGTCAAGTCACATTCACTTGAAAATCATTTAGGTTAGTTCTTTTTCTGAAATAATGCTTAACTTATATAAATGACTATTTTTATCTAAGCCAATTAAGTAGATCTCTTTACAATTTAATTTTGGAAATATAACAAAGAGATAGAAAAATGTCACACACATATATCATACATACAGACCAATATAAACATATCTTACACACAAACATTTCTTATTTTTCAAACAGATCTCATAGCTTTCATTCTAAAATTGTAGCCATGTGCCACATATAACAATACAAAGCTCAGTAATTTATTAAAGAATACTAGTCTAGAATTTTTTTCTGTCCAATAAAACAAGATTACTCACTCAGGTGGCCAAAACCCTTTACTAATATTTGTGAGAGAGAGGAAAAAAAGAAATAAAAAACTTTAAATTTTTTCATTTGCCAGGTTCCAAATAGTTTCCTTTTTTTTCTTTTGCTTTCTCTCATATTCTGATGTCATCTCACATAAATTTCCAAAGAAATGGCTCTTAAGTAAGACTAGGTGAAAATTTATGTCTCAGAGGCATAAAGCTTAGACTTCAGGCACAGATACCATTATTTGCCTAATCCAATTAAGAAGGGTATTGATAAAGGCCCAGTGAAGACAAGATGGTGAGGAAAAGCACTTTTTAATAAAGGTAAGGCTTGCTATGTAGAATTAATAAAATGCCTTCTCCACTGTAAAAGTTTTTAGTGATTTAGTTGCAGAAAGGGAGACACCCTTACAATGACGATTTCTTCTATGTAATTTTCTCCTACAAAAGGATCTCAAAATAACAAGATGAAAACCGTCCTTATGCCAGAAGTCATATTTTGGAGACTAATTCAGTTAGATTGGTAATTTCCCAGTCCAGTTTGTGTCTATTTTAATGTGAGGATAAGGCAAAAAAGAAAGGTCAAGAAATCCTGAGTGCAGCCATTTTGACCAATATCAGACCTTAACCACCCTAAAGAAGGAAGTCACCAATAACCTGTGACACCCCCAAAGATGGATGAATTACTAAATCAGATGCTTTACAAACTGTTTGTGACCTTTCTGTAACAGAAGTTTATGATTAAACTTTATGGCCTGACTATAATAATACAATGCTGGTCATGTATGACTATTTCCCAACAAAATTTTTGAACATGTAAGTGTGTCCTTATAAAAATTTTTAGGCCTTAAACAATTAAAAGTTTGTACAATTTAAAAAAAATGCTACCATTTAAACATTTAAAATGTTTAAAACATTTTAACATTTAAAAATGTTACCATTGCTCCATATAGAGTTCCCCTCTTGCTTGGGAGAGGACCCCTACTCTGTCTGTGGTGTAGGATACGTTTTCTATCTCTGTCTCACTAAATTTCCCTATTGCTATTTGGCTCAAACTTGAATTTTTTCCTGCCGGAAGCCAAGAGCCCACTTGGAGAGTTCAGGGGGCTTTCTTCCCTTCATCAAATCATTTTAACTAGAATACTGAGTGGTAGAGTTCAATTAAGACTAGCATAAGCATTTTTATGTCTAGATTCAGCATACACACTGCTAAACTTGCAAATTGTCAGAAACTAGTTCATCTTTTTTGTTTGTTTTCAAGATTGAATTATAGAACAATCTATCTTCTTCTCAGGAAAGAGTTTTGGAACTTAGAAAAGATCATAAAAGAAAGAAGTGGATAAAGCTGTCAGAGAATATAGACAAATGGGGTTTCAGAAGAGGAGTTTCTTTGCACTGAGTGGTTCCAATGGAACAAGCAGTATAGAAAAGAGAAAATGGAGAGGACTAATTCTTACAAATGGTTTTCTTTTTAACTTTTTTTTCTTTTATTTCATTATATTATGGTGGTACAGATATTGTTAGGGTTACATATATTGCCCCTGCCAACCTTCCCCCCCCCACTGTGCTAGAGTTTACAAATGTTTTCCTGAAAATTGTCCAAGTCTCAATAAGATAGGTTCAGACATGGGGACATTTTAGACTTGATTTGAAACACTCAACCAATAAATATTCTTTTATCTCTCTGAGATATTGGTTGATTATTTTCCTGAGAGTAAAGCATTTGTGGGCTTCCTTTAGTGGGGAAACAGTCCAGGCCAAAGGGAGTGGGTCCGTCTGATAGATTGTGTGAAAGTAGGTATTTTTTTCCCCAAAGCTTTGCTGTTTACAATAAAAGAAGACATCTGAGGGAACAGAATTATTTAATTTGAGACCCCTTGGTGTTAGTTGAAAATATATAAGAGGAGATCTTCTTAAAGAAACTGCCTATTTGCTTTTCATAAAGAGTTTCCCTACTATGGCCACTGTAACTCTAAATTATCTTCGGTAAGGTTGACCAATTTCCCTAGAAAAGCACAGGTTCTGAATCCATAATTCTCATACATAGAGTTAGCTGGAGTTGCACTTGAAGGATTTCTAGTTTTATTGGATCTAGATGAATCCATGCTTCCCTGTCTTCTACTAAAATTATTTACCTACAAAACCTAGTCCAGTTTCTGTCTGACATAGTCAGACACCTGAAGCCCTCTTACAGGACTCAGTTCTGTTTCTGTTGTGACTTTCTAACCCAGCTCAGATTTTTAAAAAATTCTCAAATAAACTCAAAAAGCTCAAAACACAAGTTTGTGGAGCTCAAATCCAAGACAGAACCCTCCTAAGAATATACTCTAAAATTAGGTTGCAGATTTTTTTACATACTAAGTTGGCTACAAGAGAGCAATGGACACAATGGACCTTCACTTGGACAGTGCTCCTGGGGATTGCTTGAGGTCTACTTCGTATCTACTCCTGACACCAAACTCTTAAAAGGAAAACTTTAGACAAATTAGATTTAGCAGGATTTATTTGAGCAAAGAGTATTCATGAATTGGGCAGCATCCAGAACTACTAGATGCCGGAGCCAGCCGGCGACGTGCGGCACCTAGAGTTTGGGGGTGAGGAT
>VBSM01000272.1:73683431-73695168 GCA_008086735.1 Cheirogaleus medius
TTCTGGGCAGCAGCCATACCCCAACTCTCCCCGTGTCCGGGACAGCTTCCGACAACTAGAGGTTCAGAATATTCCAGCCAACAAAGTGGGGAGTCAGTATTAATAGACAAAAAAAGGGAGTGATATACAGAAACAACTTGAGTGATTACAGCTCAGCATTTGCCTTATTTGGGCATGGTGTGATGAGTTGGCAACTTGTGATTAAAGCTCAGCTGCTTTGATTGGCTGAGAGTCAGCTATCTGTTATAAGAATATACTCTTAGTAAGATTGCAGCTTGTTTACATACTATGTCATGTTGCAGTTCATTATGTATGGAGACAGTTTTAAACCAAATTTAATTAAATTTAACATAGTAAACAGAAATCTCACTTTTCAATTTAATGACAGATTCATTTGCTGGGAAGTTAGGTTCCCTTCCCAGATGGTCAAAACATAGCCAATGATTGTCTTATAAAAGGGTACAAAAGCTCTTCCTTACCCAATTTTATTGTTTTCTCTATGAGATTTTTCTTGACAAGTACTCTCTGTCTTGGGCTTTATTTCTAGAGAACCCATTTTAAAAGAGACTCCAAAAGTATTTTTACAGTATCCTGGGTTCATTAAAAAATTTCCAAGCATGCAAGACATAGTACCATATAAACCAAAATCCAAGAGAAAAAGAGAGAACAGATATAATCCAGATACCGAAATTAATAGACATAAAATTATTTAAAAAAAATTTTAAAAAGTGAAATAAAATAGAGTATTTTTCAAAAAAATTATAATCTTTAAAAAAAATCAATTTAACTTCCAGAACTGTAATTAACAAAAGGTTTAAAGAGCAGAAGAAAGAGTCACTAAATTAAAAGATAGGTCAAGGGAAAATATGCAAAGTGAAATGCTTTGTTATGGATTGAAATGTGATCCCCTAAAAAGAAGTGTTGAAGCCCTAACGTCCAATACCTCAAAATGTGATCTTATTTGGAAACAAAATGATTGCAGATGTAATTTGTTAAAATGAGGTCATGGTGGAGGAGAGTGGGTTCTTAATCTAATATTGGTGCTATCCTTAAATACAGAGAAGAGAAACACAGAGGGAAGACAGCTGCATGAAGACACAGAGATACAGGGAGAATGTCATGTGAAAAGGAAGCACAGATTGGAATGATGCATCTACAAGGCAAGGATTGCCAGCTCACCAGAAACTAGAAGAGATAAATGAAACAGATTCTCCCTCAGAGCCATCGGAAGGAACCAACCCTGCTGACATCTTGATTTTAGACTTCTTAATTTTTAAACTGTGAGATAATATTTTCTGTTGTTTTAAGCCAACCAGTTTGTTGTAATTTATTACAGCAACCTTAGGAAGCTAAAAACTTCGGACATTTTTTAAAAGAAAGTAAATAAATGAAAATAAAAGACCCCAAACACTGCTAAATAATTTAACACATATATAACTGGAAACTTAAGAGGTGAGGGGAAAGGATTGGACACAAGTTATAACTGAAAAGATAGTGGTTGAGAATTTTCCAAAATTGATGTCAGAAATTACCTAGTATCTCATAGATTCAAATTCTCTGCAAACTCCAAGTTATATAAATTCAGAAAAAATAACATCATAACAAAACTTCTAGAAACCAAAAAACCCCAATAAATCCTAAATACAGATAAAAAGAAAAAAGTATATATTAAAAGAAATGATGAAGCCAAAAGACAATCACAAGACAATACTAAAATTATGAAAAGAAATAAATGCCAACTTAGTCTTTTATATTCAGTGAAAAATTTTTTTTTTTTTTGGCAGAAAAGAAACATTCATTTACATATAAGATGTAGCAGACCATGGCTAGTTAATGATCCTGGCCTGTAATAAATCTGAAAGAGCCAGGAAAATCACACAAAAATCATCTTGTGAAGGTGTCAGAAAGTAATAAGAACTAGATGAATAAAAATTCCAGAGAGGGCTAAACTGTTCAGTGGCATGTTGGTGATTGACAGAGATTTTCCTGAAGATATTTTCTTATTTAGTATGGAGACTAAGTTTTGAATAGTCAGAGGAAATTTGTCCTCTGAAATAAAAATGAGGAAAGCTGTCAGTAACCTTGCAGGATTAGAATTATAAACTAGAAAGTCCAAGGGCCTCAAACACAATCAAATTTCCCCAATGAGACTTTGCTGAATTCTGAGGTTGCATAGGCCAAATATTAATACATCCTAGAAACACAGTAAACATTATAAAAAGTTTTTCTGTGCTTAGAAAATAAAAAGATAGTGGTCTGACTCAAAGTCATGTCCAATCCTTCCCTTAAATCATTTGTCACAACTCAAAGCTGCATCAAGCAGAATTAAAAAGCTCTGAGGTTCGGACATGTAAAGACCTTGGGAGCCATCACCCTCATCCTCACAACAAGAAAAAACACTGTACAAATTAAAAATCAACAACTCTTCTTAGATCCATCAGAGAACTGGAAGTCACAGGGCAAGGAGACACAGATGAACACAGAAAATCTACGTTTACTAACAAGAGAAGTCACTGCCAGTGTGTGGTAGAGACACTTAAAGAGTAACTGACTAATTGCCAGAGTTTGTGCATAGACTAGCTTGAGAGATATTAATAAAAACACCTAGAGTCTAGCCTTTGTGTGGAGTGGGTGGACAACACAATTTTGTAAATTTTACCTTCAAGAGCTCCACTAGATTTTCAGAGTGAAAAGTAGAGAAAAATTCTCTTGTGCTCTCATAAGGGGGAGAGAAAATGTGGCCATTATGAAATATGCTCACATAATTCTATTTGCCACAAATGCCTGATACTAAGACGAACTATTTGCCATAATCTAACTGACTTGAATTTTACCAGAGCCTAAATGGTAAAGTTGTGAAGCAACAGAAACCATCATTCATTACTGCAAATGCAAAAATGTACAGTCTATAAGTTTTTTCACAAAGTTAAACAAAATCCTACCTATGAACCAGCAAATCTAGTACCTCTGTATCTACCAAAATGACGTGAAAATTTATGTCCACATAAAAACTTGGAAGCAAACTATATGCTTTCAATGCGTGAATGGATAAAGAAACTGTGGGATATCCAAATAATGGAATCTTATTCAGTAATAAAAAGAAAGGACCTATTGAACCACACACACAAAAAAAAAAAACATAGAGGAACTGTCTAAAAAGTTTACATACTATGTGATTTCAACTACAGTTGCCCCTCCATATTCACCAAAGACTGGTTCGTGGAATGCAGCATATACCCAAATTTGCACATACTCAAGTCCTGTAGTTAGCCCCGCCAGACCTACATATACCAAAAGTCTGCCCTCTTTATACATGACTTTCATATCCCTGGAATACTGTGTTTTTCATCCAAATTTGGTTGCAGATACAGAACCAAACTATTTCTTGAAAAAAGTTCATGTATAATTGGACCTGCACAGTTCAAGCCTGTGTTGTTCAAAGTCAACTGAAGTATTGTTATGGACATTCTGTTAAATATTTTTTGATGAATATGCACTTGAATTTCTGTAGCCTATATATGAAGTAGTAAAAATGGTGGAGATCATATATACATTTTTTCCCAAAGTGCACCAATTTACATTCCCACCAGCAATGCAAGAGAATACATTTTGGTCCATATCTTTGTCAAGTAGTAGGCAAATATTTTGCTAAGTATAAATTTCTTATTTACTCATTTACTGATGCCCTTTGATGAACAAAAATACATTTCTTAATTTTAATGAGAAACCCTTGTTTATTTTTACATTTTAAGATATTGCTTTTATTTTTTGATCCCACTTAACATATTTACCTTTAAGAAGATATTCTTCTATATTTCATTCTAAAAAGTTGAATTTCTTTCTACATTTACATATATATAATTCATCTTGAATTAATTTTAGTCTACATTTGTTAGGTAAGCATCAAGCTTAATTATTTTTTCCATATAGATAACCAAGAAACCCTATGTCAGTCACTGACCCCTATTCCTTTCTCACTTAATTGCAATGGGGCAGTTGTAAATGAATTGACTAAAAGATATAGCTCTATTTCTAATTATGCATTCCATTTTCTTAACTGTTTGCTTATTGTGCACTTCTACCTAACTGTCGTAATTACTGTAGATGAGAGAAGATCTTTCAATTTGTTCTTTCTTCTTAAAATTGTTGACTAATCTAGATTATTTCTATTTCCTTATAGAATGTTGAATCAACTTGTCAATTTTCACAAAAATACCTTTGGGGCTTGAATGAATATGTAGATTCATGAAAGAAAAATTTTAATCCTAACAATATTGAGCAGTGATAAACATAGTGTATCATATATTTATTAAGGTTTTATTTAATTATGCCAGTAATATTATGTTTTTAGTACAGAGACCCTTGGCATTTTCAATAGATATACTCCACGTATTTGGTCTTTTTGATGCTGTGTTATATGTTTCTTTAAAATTTTAATTTTCACTTGTTTGCTAGTAGTATATAAAAATAAAAGTGATTTCTCCATACTGAAATTTATTCAGCAAACTTTCTAAATTCACATTTCTTCTATAAATATGTTGATACTTTTACTTTATATAGGTCCAATCATGCCATTCACAAGTGAATAATTTTTTCTTTTTTTAATATTAAAACTTACTAGTACAATTTGTTTTGCCTTGTTGCACTGCAAAAATATCCAGTACACCACTAAATGAAAGTATTGGTAATAATTATCCTTTTTCCCAATCTTACAGGGAAAAATAGCAATATGTCCACCAAATTTTGGCTATTGGTTTTTGATGATATCTTCTTCTTTATAGTTTGAAGATTCCCTTCCTCATCTGTATTTTGTTGATAGTTATTCTTTTTACTTGAACATGGATTTTTTAAAATAATTTTTAACATACTGAGATTATTATATTGCTTTTTTTCTGCTTTATTCTGTTAACATAATGAATTTCATTGCTTAATTTTCAAATATTTGAACCAATCACTATGGGTATAAATTACACTCAGTCTTGATCTATTATCCTCTTTTAAATATCTCCAGATTAAATTTAATATTTACTTTAAAGTTTTTGCATCTAAACTCAATAAAGATATCAGCATAAAATTTCCTTTTTTTGAAATGTGACTATTAGATTTTGCTATCAGATTCATGGCTAGCCAAATATAATGAGTTTAGAAGTAGCTTCTGTTTTTATATTCTCCAGAATTGCTGTAATTCGTTGTATTTCTTCTTTAAATGTTTATAAGAACATCTTTGGTAAATCTGTCTGGCTCAGAAAATTTTGGGGGGGAAATATTTTAATTATGAATTCAAGTTTTTAAAAATAAATATAGAATTATTCAGATTTTCTGTATCTTTTTGCATTAAAGTTTATAATTGTGTTTTTCTAACTAATTTCCATTTTATATGTTTTTCAAATTTTTTGATAAATTTCTTTTTTTTTAATTTCAGCATATTATGGGGATATAAATGTTTAGGTTACATGTGTTGCCTTCCCCCTCTTCCCCCCCGGAGTCAGAGCATAAATTTCTTTATAGTATATTATTATTTCCTTTATGATGTTTGGAAGATATATAGTAATAACACATCATTTATTGCTGACATTGATAATTTGTATTATATCTATTTTTATAGATTGGCTTTGATAGTACTTTATCAATTTTATTGGTCTTTATAAAAATCAATAATTATCTTTATGACTTTTTTAATTTTATGATTGTGTTTTTATTTATTGATTTCTACTCTTATTTTATTTTTTATCATCTATTTGTTTTGGGTTTAATTTGTTCTACTTTTTTCTTTAGCTTTTGAGTTAGAAGTTTAAATAATTAACTTTCAAGATTTTTATTTTTAATTTTGATGGATACATAATAGTTGTACATATTTAGGGGGTACATGTGATATTTTGATACAAGTATACAATGCATGATAGTGAAATCTAGGTAATTGGGATACCATTTATCATTTCTTTGTGTTAGGAACATTCCAATTCCAGTCTTCTAGTTATTATAAAATGTATAATAAATTATTTTTAACTATAGTCATCTTATATTACTGAACACTAGATATTATTTCTTCTATCTAACTGTATTTTTGTACCTATTAACCAGCTCTTTTTTATTCCCACTCCCCGTGATCCTTCCTGGCCTCTTATAACCATCATTCTACCCTCTATCTCCATATGATCCAATTTTTTAGCTCACACATATGAGTGAGGACATGTGATATTTGTCTTTCTGTACCTTGCTTATTTTGCTTATAATGTCCTCCATTTCCATACATATTGTTGCTAATGACAGGATTTTGTTCTTTTTTATGGCTGAATATTATTCCATTGTGTATATGTACCACAATTCTTTATCCATTCTTCAACTGGTGGACTCTTGTGTTGATTCCATATCTTGACTTTTGTGAATAGTGCTGCAATTAACATGGGAATGCAGTTATCTCTTTTATATACTGATTTCCTTTCTTTTGTATACATACGCAATAGTGGAATTGCTGGGTCCTATGGTAGTTCTATTTTTAGTTTTTTTAAGAACCTCCATATTATTTTCCACCGTGACTGTACTATTAATACTTTACTTTCCACCAACAGAGTATGAACATTCCCCTTTCTCCACATCCTCACCAGCAATCATTCTTTTTATCTTTTTGGTAAAAGACATTTTACTAGAGTGAGATGATATCTCATCGTGGTTTTTATTTGCATTATAGTGATGTTGCACATTTTTTTAGTCTACCTGTTGTCTATTAGTATGTCTTTGTTTAAGAAATATCTATTTAGATATTTTGCTGATTTTTAATTGGAGGGGTTTTTTTTTGCTAATGAGTTGAGTACCTTATATGTTCTGCTTATTAATCTCTTATCAGTTGAATAGCTTGAAATATTTTCTTGCATCCTGTATGTTGTCTTTTCATTTTGTTAATTTTTTTTCTTTCCTGTACAGAAGATTTTTAGCATGATGTGACCCAGTTGTCCATTTTTGCTTTGGTTACCTGTGCTTTTGATGTCTTACTCAAAAAAATCTTTGCCCTGATCAATGTTTTAGAGTATTTCCCCAACATTTTTCCTCTGGTAATTTCATAGTTTCAGGTATTCTAATGTTTAATTTAGTTTGATTTGATTTTTATATGTGGTGAGAGACAGGGATCTAGTTTCATTCTTCTGCATAGGGATACCAGTTTTCTAAATACCATTTATTGAAGAGACTGTCTTTTGTAAGAATTTAATTTGAGTATATATCAAATTTACTTCCAAACTGCTTTATCTATATTATATAAGTTTCAATAAACTATATTTTCATTATCATCCAGATTATAATAATTTATATAATGTATTATAATTTATTTTTTATCTATGTGTTATGTAGGATGGTACTAAATACTTTTCAAGCATTTGGGGATTTTTTTATTATTGTTATGATATAATTTAATGCCATAGTTAGAGAACACAAACATGTCGCTTCAATCTTTAAAACATCTTAAGAGTTGCATTTTATGTTCTATTTTTGAATTGTGCATTGATTATCAACTTCTATTTTACAAAACACAAAGGTTTCTATAGATCCATACAATTTTATAATTTTCATATCATTCTATTTAATTGATTGTTTTATTATTTCATAGTGTCCTTTATTCTATGCTTTTACTTTTAACACTTCTGTGTCCTTGATTTAAAATGTGACTCCTGTAAAGATCATACATATTGGTTTGTTTTTCAATCTATTCTGAAAGATGAGAATAAGGTAATAAAAAGAAAGTATTGGGGAATATTTTTATCTAAAGATAATGTATGGAAATTCAGATTCAATTATAGATCACTGGTTTAGTTTTCTTTCGACTTAGGACTCAACCAAATTATTTACAACATTTGCATTTATGTGAAGTTTAAAAAGTGATAAGAATAATTTTTGACCATGATTTAATAGTGTATGCTTTTTCATATGTAAAATTGTCATCAATTATTTTTTACATTTACGTATATGTTACACAGCTACTACTCTATAAAGCTTTTTACTTCTTCTAGAGGAAACCTAGATTATGATTCTGTTTGTGCCTCCATTTCACTCTCTATTGGGAAAAATATATTATAACTGAGCTCAATTATACAAAGTGATACAGTTCATTATTGTTCTTTGCTATTTTCTATTATGAATGCTTTTTGCATAAATAAAGTGTATTTTTTCAAATTATATGAATAGTATCCATCTTATTAACTAAATCTCTGCCATATATTATGTTGCAAATGTAATGCTAGGCTATGCATGCTGGTTAAGATTCTTTACATTATTTTTAAATAATTTTCATTAAAAACTTCAATAGCAGATTTATTGGTCAGAGAAAAAGTATTACTTACATTTACTGATTTAACTGATGTTGGCTTTAAATTAGTACATAATTTATAAATATTTAATTCAATATAGTAGTATATTCTGACACTCTTCATATCTAGGTATCTTTTCTTGATTTAGTTTTGTAATCTAGTTTACCAAATAGCTATCATACTTCATTATACAAAGTAATATAATACATAGTGCAGTAAGTTAAAATATATTGAAATTTAAATATGATCTATGAGACACAGGTTTAATTTTTAATATAAATATCTTCTGATAAATATTGTTTCCCTTCAGTAAAAATACTCAGGTCGATCTAAATGAAATAGACATTTACTTAGGGATACAACTTAAAATCTTTTGCATTTTAATTGAATAAGAAATGCTTGTCTCTTAGGATTTTTAAATTAAAATACACTTTTATTAAAATTGTGAGACTTTATTGCCATTTGTTTAATTTAGTACAGAACATTGTGGATAAAATATAGTATTCTACACATTGTGGTATTTCTGAAAATTGGAAATAACAGGAATATTCCTTAAAATAATAAGACAAGGAGATAGATCAGCTTCAGGTCTCTATATCTCTATCTCTCCACATGTATGTCTCTCTCTCTAAAAACTGCATATAATATTTTTAAGTAACTGAATGCCAAAGCAAAAGTCTTTCTAACTTCTCAAATAGTATAAATCTGCAAATAGGTATATCTTATTTTAATTACATTTAAACTGAGTTCTTTCAATTGAATATTCTTACAACAAGCAGAGAATAGCTTTCTACATCAACATCACTAAACATCCTACAAAATGTGAAATAAAGTTATATATATATATGTATATTTGTATTCCATCCAAATGACTTTAAAAAGAGCTTGGAAATTAAAAAGAATACTAAAAAAAATACTTGGATACTAAAAAAAATACTTGTATTTGAGAAATAATTTTAAAGAAAAAGATTACCATGGGAACATATATCAGTGGTATTATTTTTTGAGAAACTACTTTTTTCACCAACACTTCCTCTTTTCATCGGCTAGAAGCACCTGCTCCTTTTAGGATCAAGCTTGAAATATCTCACAGTAGCGTTTGGGTTGGAGAGACTGCAGTTTTTGTGGGTCTTTTTGTTTTGTTTTTTTAAGAAGAGCACAGACTTTTATTTCTCTTAAAGATTTTGAGCAGTTTTAGATTCACAGCAACATTAAGACCATGATACAGAAATTTCCCATATACTTTCCGCCCATAAACATGGATAGCCTCTCCCATTACCAATCTCCCCTAGCAGCGTGGTTCATTTTCTACAATTGATGAAACCTTAAAAATAATATATGCAGTTTTTAGAGAGAGAGGCATACACATGGAGAGATAGAGAGATAGAGATATTAAGCTGATCTATCTCCTTGTCTTGTTATTAATAACAAGAATTAATAACAAGAATTAATTAATAACAAGTCTTGTTATTAATAACAGGAATATTCCTGTTATTTCCAATTTTCAGAAATACCACAATGTGTAGAATTTTATATTTTATCCACAATGTTCTGTATTAAATTAAACAAACCTACGTTGTGTGCCATAATCACCCAAAGTCCATAGTTTACATTAGAATTCACTCTTGCTGAAGTTCTTATTTTTTGATCCACACTGACAATCTATGTCTTTAATTAGTGCATTTAGACCATTGATGTTCAAAGTGATTATTAATATATTTGGATTACTATCTACCATATTTATTACTGTTTTTTATTTGTCAAATTTTTCTTAGTTCTGTATCCTTATTTTTATTTTCTACTCTTTGCCTTTGGTGGTTTTAATAGGGTATTTTATGATCCCATTTTCTCTCCTTCTTAACTTACCAGTTAAGTTTTTTTAACTTTTTTAGTTGTTGACCTAGAGTTTGAAATATACACTGTCTCTGGCCATACCACCCTGAATGTGTCCAAGCTCGTCTGATCTTGGAAGCTAAGCAGGGTCAGGCCTAGTTAGTACTTGGATGGGAGACTGCAGATTTTAAAGAGGAAAAATCCAAACCTAGAAAACACATCTCTTCAAGATGCTTAGGCGCAGCATGCCATATAAGGATGTATGGAAAGAGGGATGTCTATTTTCAAAAAAAAAAAAAAAGAACAGTCTACAAGCTAGCAATGGATTGACTATCCAACACAGAGATCAGGGTAGGGTGCAGAGGAAGTAGGGTAAGCAAGATTCTGAATATGAAGTGACTTCAAAATTCTGTTTGCTAATAACGATATCAGAGCTTGAAGTCAAAAGCATGGTCCTCTTTGCATTCTCTACCCTATCAGTCATTCGATCTCGCTAAAACCATAATTTTAGGAACTTAAAACTTCTCACCTATGAAAAGGACCTATAAATGCCAGATTTTCTTCTTTTAGAATTGATGTGAATGCTAAAGAAAATATGCAATTAATTATAAATCACTTTAGAAATTGCAGGCATTTCTGTTATTCTCTACCATGGCCATAAGCTTTTCTCTCTGGTCTTTTTTTAAACTTGCATATTTTGATTGATTGTTATTCCCATGATAATTAATCAGGCATGAAAAAAAGCTACTGAGATATGTGAAATGAAACTAAAGCAATGGAATTAATTTTGTTTATTAAAATAATATACCAGAATGATGTGTGTGTGGAAACAGAGAGATAGAGAGAGAAAGAGACATAATATAAAATGGTTTCTCAGGAGTTACTTATTTCAATCAATAAAATAATTTTTATTAAAAATATTTCAAGAGCCCTTCATAGTAGTGACCTTCACAAGAGTTTTGGTATAGGTAGTGGGTAGGGCATTGAATAGTTACCCCAAAAGAGACAGGCTCAAGTCCTAATTCCTAGAATCTGTGAAAGTGACCTCATTTGGAAAAAAAGTCTTTGCAGATGTAATTAATTAAAGATCTCCAGATTAAATCATCATGGATTCAGGATCCATTATCCTAATCCAGTGATAAATATTTTTATTATGAAAGGCAAAGAGAGATTTGAGACAGAGACACAGAACAGAGATTGGAATTATGTTGCCACAAGACAAGGGATGCCTCTAGAGCTACCAGAAGCTGGAAGAGGCCAGGAGCCATTCTCCCCTAGACCCCTCAGAAGCATCATGACCCTGTTGAGCCTTTGAATTCAGATCCTAGTCTCCAGAACTTTGAAAGAATTAATTTTGTTGTTTGAAGCCACAGCATTTGTCGTACTTTCTTACAGCAGTCCTAGGAAACTAATATAGTGTGCTATATAATGGCATGCATAAACCACTGGCTAACTAAAGTCATGGTAAACTGAGTCTCCCAGAGTTACGCCACCCTTGGATCAAATAATTTTAGCTATTTTTAAAGACTTTATTACCCTCAAAGTTTAAATACCTACCAAGGATATTAAAAGCAAATGTGTAACAGGTTTTGTTTGTTTTTTTTTTG
>VBSM01000272.1:73695268-73730411 GCA_008086735.1 Cheirogaleus medius
TTTTAGTGGCTGAGTAGAACTCCATGGTATCCATATACCACATTTTATTAATCCCTCATGTTTTGATGGGCACTTGGGTTGTTTCCACATATTTGTAATTATGAATTGTGCTGCTATAAGCATTCAAGTGCAGGTGTCTTTTTTATAGAATGTCTTTTATTCCTTTAGGTAGATGACCAGTAATGGGATTGCTGGAACAAATGGTAGTTCTACTTGCAACTCTTTTAGGTATCTCCATATTACTTTCCATAGAGGCTGAACTAGTTTGCAGTCCCACCTAACATGTTTTTAAATCAAGGCTAAAAGAATATTGACAAAGAAAGCTTTGAACAACAAAAACATTATTAAAGAATATATGAATAGAGAGAAGTCATTAAGTGTATATTCCCCTTAAAAAATCCAGTATATTTGTATACTTCAGATAATCAGTCATTTTA
Organism: Cheirogaleus medius; assembly: GCA_008086735.1. Lineage (NCBI taxonomy): Eukaryota > Metazoa > Chordata > Mammalia > Primates > Cheirogaleidae > Cheirogaleus > Cheirogaleus medius. The sequence continues at coordinate 73,695,706 of VBSM01000272.1, forward strand.
TTTTGTTTATAAATTTATTCATTCACATGGATTTTATTGAAAGCTACATTGCCAACAAAATTGGGAGTGAAAGGGGCAAAAGTTAAATTCTCTCTAGTTGTGACAGGGAGAATGATAACACAAAAAAGAAAATCCTAAGGGGATAATGGAATCATCACACCTTGAGGAAAAAATTGCAGAGATGTCTGGACTACACCAGGAGATAAAAGATGTTCTTCCCAATTGACAGTTTCTTAGTAATGGGGGATTTAAAATGCATAACAATGAATATTGCAAGTTAATTATCCTTTAATAAATATTATTTTATGAGTAAATTAAGAATAAACTACAAAATATCTATTAATAGCAAAAAGTAACCTAACACCTTACTGATCCCTTTGTAATTCCTAATCAAAGTTTCTTTCAAATGTTTTAGGTAGTTTTCTAGAATAAATGAAAACTTGTTGAAAATTCCCCTTAAGTTTAGTGCCCACACACTCAGTCTTGTGCAACCCTACTTGGAATAGTGTTTTCTTAGTGTATGCAGGGGGAAAACACAACCAAACCAAACCAAAACAAAATCAACTGAAAAACAGGAATACATGATTAAAGTAGAGATTTCTCATCCCAGTACAGGTCAGGTGAATCAAGAACTGTTTAGAATCACTGCTACCTAAATAAGGTTTGTGATCTCACTGTATTGCATGTTCTAATGACCACTTTTTATGGACATCCAGAAATGCAAGGAAACTTAAGAGTCCATAAGGTAAACAAGGTTCTGTATGACTCCTCTATAAAGATCAAAAAGTCTTTACTAAATCATAGGTTTGACAATAGAATAATGAGAATTCTTATTGCTTGAGTTTAAATTTGCATCATTAAAAATATACTAAATCGAGACTGTGAAAATACTCATTTGTCAATTTAAGGAATCTGTAATTTACTCCTCAGGGAAGTGAAGTTTTTAAAATTGAGTTGGTTTTCCTATAACAAGATATGCACATAAGATATATTCCATGAAGAGAGATCTACTGGAGTTATCTGCCTTCAATTTTAGGTTCTATTGAGTTTGTCTTTTGGAATTTTGAATAGGTGGAAATAAAAAGGAGGGGAGAAATGAGAACAATGTAAATGAGGCTCCTAAAGAGAATTCGTGTATTGAGAGTCTAGGTGCCTTGCTGGGTTGTGTGCGCATGTAGTCTCAGCTATTTGGAAGGTTGATGCAGGAGGATCACCTGAGCCCAGGAATTCAAGGCTGTAGTGTGCTCGTTCGCACCTGCAAATAGCCACTGCACTCCATCCTGGGGCAACATAGTAAGACCATCTTAAAAAACAAACCAACAAGATAAAGAACATAAGTGTTCCTACCAAATTCATCCTTCCACAGAAGAGTTGGAATTAAAAAATGTGATAGCAGTGAACATTAAACATGAAACACTCCATTTTAGACTTCTTGATTCTGAGATGTTCCATGCACTAATTGTGGTTTTGGATCCAAAAGAGAAAAATTGTCCAGATATGACTTACAGAGGGAGGATGATTGGAACTCAAGTGTGCCCCCTCTGTACCCCTTGCTGTGAGGCAACTTTTTGCTGTGATGTACACCCTTACATTAATACTATTGCTATATTGTATATTTTCCTAGAATAAACTTCAGAATTTTATGCATTGTCATTTTGGATCTGGTGAGTCTTCTTCAATAATTGAACCCTGTATGACATCATTGAAAGACTGTATGAATATTTTTAATTGTCCACTTTCAAAATGTTATAATTTCAACATGGGTGTCTTAATTTGGACTTCAGAAAATAAACTTATAATATCACATTTACCAAAAGAACAAATAGAATGTGTTTTCTTTGGAAATTTATAGAATTTTTTCCATAGAGGTTGACTTGTATATTTTGGTGACTACTTCTATAATTTAGTGAGTATTTTATGCAGATTTTTCACATTGATAAATTTTTGGAAAGATTTCATCCTATTATGAACATTAAATCTCTTAACAACAAAAGGAAAAAATGTAATGAATCAATAGCTGTCACACTTGCACTAATAGTAGATTGAGTGATTCCATAGTGCAAAGTAAAAATCTTCTACAGGGAAATATTTAGGATTGTTTTAAAACATAGATTAACATTTACGTTGCTAATTGAAATACTGTGGCAATGAGCATCTCACACAATGTATATTTGATTTTAAAATATATCTTCGTCTACGTAGTTTTAAGGGACATTTGATGAAGAATGTAAAATCAATGTTAGAAATAATGACAGAGATATCAAGCTCATTTTGACTTCATTTCTTTATATGATGACTAAAAAACCCCATTAGGGGATGTATATTGCATCTTTATCTTTTAAATTCACATGTTGCATGCATATTGATGAAAATAAGGTACATAAATTTTGTAGAGTGAAAAATATCTTGTAGTATTTGGCAATAGAGTGCCAATATTCTATAAATATTATGATAAGTTGAGGAATGAGCAGCACATACTTTCACTGATCAAATTTTTATATTAATTGTGCCATTATTGACTGCTGTAACCCCCAAACTTAATGGAATTTTTTTCTCACTCATTAGACTTACATATGACAATTCAGTAACTAAGACTTTGAAATAATCTAAGCTTTCAGAAACCTTCTCTTTCAGCTAGGAGATAGGAAAAGAAAATGTGGAATAACTTGACTGCTTTTCCTTGGATATGATACACATCACTTTTGCTTACTTACTAATTGCAAAAACTTGCACCATGGCTCCAGACAGAGGCCAAGGGATGGAAAAATGTGATCTGTCCTCAGGTCAGGCATTCCTTTCTCATTAACTGTTGAAAGAGAAGCTATATCTTTGGTGAACAATTGGTTATCCCCTGATGTTTATATTAGCCAAACAAAACAAAACAAACAAACAAACAAAAACAAAAACAGACATTACCAGACCAATTAGCAATATTTAGTATCATTAGTATATAATGCTTTCCAAAGTATATTCCAGGGATGCTAGTCCTGTCAAATGTTTCATGGATGAAGAATAATTTAAAAAATTAGTTTGGAAAATCATTTACTTAATATTTGCTAGATTGTTATGCATATAAACTCTGAAAAGCCTTACACTGAAAATACTTTTGACCTCATTTCAGTCAGCATTTCCAAAACATATTTCATAAATATTGAAAATTCCCATAGTGAAAAAAATCTTGCTGAAGTTTACATTTCCTAAACAGTTTTACATGTTTTTGAGGTATAATATACATAAAATAAAGGTGAAACAGTTAAAATTTTTAATTTGATAAATTTAGATATAGGTATATACCCCAAAATTCATCACCATAATCAAGATAGTAAACATATTCATCCTCTGCCAAGAGTTTCTTATGTTACTTTGTAATTCCCCTTTCCTGAACAACCACTTATTCAATTTCTGGCAATATAGTTTAATTTTCATTTTTAAGAATTCAATATAAATGGAGCACTATAATAAGTATTTTTTTTCTTTGTCTTATGTATCCTGATAATTTGGAGATAAATCCATGTTCTGGCACGTAATATGAATTCATTATCTTTTCAATGAAGTGTATGTTCAAATGTTTTCCCAGTTTATTTATTAGGTTGTTTACTTTCATCGAGTTTGGACAGTTATTTTATATTCTAGACACAAGACCTTTATCAGATATATTATTTGATAATATTTACTTCTCATCTGTGGTTTGACTTTTCATTCTCCTAATAGTGTTATTCCTTTGTTAGTGATATGTTTTTATGATGTAATGCATTGAGACTCATAGCATCAGTGTCTCATGTGACTGAGAACTCTTTTATGACACAGACAAACAAATTACGCTAATAAAGAAGATTATATTTCACTTTTTTCGACTCATTATTTATAATGTTCTACATGTGGTAACTTATATTTATACCAATAACTGTTGTATAATTTTTATATATTTTTTTATATTTATACCAACGGCTGTTGTATAATGTGTTCTCCTCTTTCACAATGATTTGTTGCACACAGAGCCTTTCTGGAGATGGTGTGCAATAACTATTGTTTTTTGAAAAGCTCTTTATTTTATCAAGTACTCATTTAAACAGGTTTCAATGCACTTTATTATACATAGTGGTATGAAGTATTGTTCAAATTAAATTCAGGCAATAACTATGAAAAATTTGAGCTAGTGAAGATCTTTGGGCTTAGGGAAAATAAGAAAATGGTTCAGTGCACACTTTTATCTGCTAGTGCTGTTAAAATAATTTTTAAATGCTCTCTTTCAAGGCTTAATTATAAAACATGCAAAGAAGAGATGAGTCAAAATCTGTTTAGAAGAACACTTTTAATCAGACTTTCTACTATTAGACATTTTATAGCTTCCCTTTTCTCTGTTCATGTTGAATCACAGGAAAATCTTTTTTTTTTTTTTTTTTTTGAGACAGAGTCTCACTGTGTTGCCTGGGCTAGAGTGAGTGCGTGGCATCAGCCTCGCTCACAGCAACCTCAAACTCCTGGGCTCGAGCAATCCTCCTGCCTCAGCCTCCCGAGTAGCTGGGACTACAGGCATGCGCCACCATGCCCGGCTAATTTTTTCTATATATTTTTAGTTGGCCAATTAATTGCTTTTCTATTTATAGTAGAGACGGGGTCTCGCTCTTGCTCAGGCTGGTTTCGAACTCCTGAGCTCGAGCGATCCGCCTGCCTCGGCCTCCCAGAGAGCTAGGATTACAGGCGTGAGCCACCGCGCCCGGCCCACAGGAAAATCTTTATAAAAGAATATTTTTATTTTCTTTTGGAATAGTGTCTTTATTTCTAAGAACAAAAATACTATTGTAAAAATTTGCTCCCCAGGGAATAAAATAGAAAAGCAGTTGTTGAATATTTACCCTTTTTGTGAACTTTGCATTTGCTTTGTTTTCCTTAATGAGAACAATATGCTAGAATAGGAAATACATTTTTTTCAAATCTTTTTTTTATTTCTAGTTTTTAACTTAAGTGATTGGAATAACCGTATAGTTTCTGGAAAAGCATAGTCAAATGAAATGTCCTTGGAAACAACCAAAAATACGTCAGTATTTCCTGTCTAAAGCTCAAATATTTGCTCTTTTATAGTCATGTTTTATATCTACACTCAAATCTCCTGTCAAAGTTTCAAGTTGGTGAAATTTTAAATAAAAATTTAATCTTTTATTGAAACGGTGAATTAAACAATTTTAAAGAAAAATTTTCTAACTATCTACAAAGCTGGGCTAATTTTGAGCCTACCATATGATGGGTTTGAATGTGGCTTATAAAAGGAAGAATGACATTGAAGAAATATCTAAAAGTTTTATATCTATAACATCACTCAGACGAGCATTAGCCTTCTATCATTAAGGTAATTTTTTGTGTGTGAGACATGTAATTCTGCAAAGACTAAGTAATGTCTAATTAGGTAAATCAGCTCAAATATCATTTAGATATACAGAAATGTAGGAACATATTTGCTCCTTAAGAAACAATTTAGGAAACATTTAAAATGTGGTTTATCACCCAAGGAGAAATTTTATCTTAAGCATTTGCACCTACCTATATCCCATTTTTTAAAATGAAAATAGTTTTATCTCACTATTATTTTTGATAACACAATACAAACTATTTCATGGTCATCACTATTTTGGTCATTAAAACATAAGCTGAATGATACATATCATTCTAATAAATCATATTGAATTATTTCTAATATTATGAGAGTTGTGTATGTGTGTGTGGGTATATATATACTCTATGTGTATGCTCTATATGTATGTTTTCTTATAATGTAATATATTATCAATATTTAATAATTATAATATATATGGGAAAAATGATGATTAAGAAATGAAAAAATCTTTTTTAGTTATGTTACTTTCAGTATGACTTTAGACAATTAATTTCCCTAGATTTTAGTTTCATTTTGTAAAGATCACTTAATTTTATGATTTTCTGAGGTACATGTGACACATTGAAATGTGTTTACCTATAAATATATAATATTTGGTTCTTTGAATAATTTAATGGTGAAATCACCAGTAAAGTAAGATCTTCATAATTAATGATACATCTATCCTAAAACTAAGTCATAAGACTTCTCTATTTAAAAAGAAACTTAGTAAAAAATTTAAGAGCAAAGTTATGTAGGAATTGAAAGTGAATTAAATATAGGTATTCTTTGCTTGAAATAAATCAACAGGTGTTTTATCTTTATGTTTATAAATAATTATAAGAGCAAAAATTTGTCACCAACCAAAAATGCATATTGAATATTATGAAAAGCAGCTGTTTTTATTTTAGGTAATTTATTTACATTCATAACATACTACCCCCTTTTATACATAGTTTTCATAAGTTTACTTCGCTTGGCATTCTCATCCATATATGTAGGCTGTGACTATTTTAACAGCGTGGAGTTAGAAGTGTGAACCTCTTGACCTTGTAAATTACTAATTACCATTAAATTAGCCTCAATCAACTTGAGTGTAATTGAAGTAACACAGTTCTCTGTGTAGGTGAACAGTTTATTGAATGCTTATTTTGGTACATCAAGCTGAAAATGTTAAATAATAAGCCAAGTACTTCCTGAATCAATATGGTCATGTCTCAATTATCAACAGCGAGCCTTTTCAAATTGCACTGTTCCTTCTGTTTGCATGGGCATTGCTAACTATATACATGGATTAATGACTGGCTAAAAAATTAAACCTTTATGTAGTTTCAGCACTTCACTGAATAGCTGCCGACAAGAGTGATTCTAATATTTTCAAAGACTGTTTGTATTTTTAAAAACACATATACATATTAATTATAAAGTTATTAAATTTCTATTTTCAACTATACAATTATTGGATAAAATTTCATAATAAAGGTATTTGGTCTGTATTTCTACAGTTTTCATAAAAAATCAGTATCAGGCTGGGCATGCTGGCTCACTCCTATAATCCTAGCACTCTGGGAGGCTGAAGCAGGTGGATACTTTGAGCTCACGAGTTTGAGACCAGCCTGAGCAAGAGTGAGTCTCTTACTCTCTACTAAAAATAGAAATAAATTAGCTGGACAACGAAAAATATACATAGAAAAAATTAGACAGGTATGGTGGCGCATGTCTATAGTCCCAGTTACTTGGGAGGCTGAGGCAGGAGGATCACTTGAGCCCAGGAGTTTGAGGTTGCTGTGAGCTAGGCTGACACTATGGCACTCTAGCCTGGACAACAGAGTGAGACTCTGTCTCAAAATAAATAAATAAATAAATAAATAGAAAAAAATTAACAAAATTTAGTATCACAGAGCTCACCTATTAAAAGTTTCAATGTGCAGAATGTGTCAGAATTTTTGTTTTAATCTTTATCAGTTTAATTGGTAACTGAATTAAATGTCTTTTATTCTATTATCTTCCATATGTTCAAAGTAGCTTTTAGCCAGTATAGTTTCATATCGTAATCTTCAATGATGGTATAAAATATTTTTTCAGATATTCTCTTTTATTATTTTTAATTTTTTATTTCAGCATATTACAGTTGTAAAAATGTTTAGGTTACGTATATTGCCCCACCCAAGTCAAAGCTTCAAGCATGTCCATTCCCCAGAGGGTGCGCACTGTCCAATTAGATGTGTATATACCCATCCCTTCTCCCAGCTCCAATCTGCCCAACACCTGATGAATGATATTACTATATGTGCACTTAAGTGTTTATCAGTTAATACCAATTTGATGGGGAGTACATGTGGTGTTTGTTTTCCCATTCTTGTCATACTTCACTTAGTAGAATGGGTTCCAGCTCTACCCAGGATAATACAAGAGGTGCTAGATCACCATTGTTTTTTGTGGCTGAGTACAACTCCATGCTATGTATATATACCACATTTTCTTAATCCATTTATGTATTGATGGACACTTTGGTTGTTTCCACATCTTTGCAATTGTGAATTGTGCTGCTATAAACATTCTAGTGCAGATGTCTTTTTATATAATGTCTTTTGTTCCTTCGGGTAGATGCCTAGTAATGGGATTGCTGGATTGAATGGTAGTTGCCATATACCATCCTTTCAATTCAATAAATAATCATTGACCATCTACTAAGTAGGAGGCACTTACTGGAGTGTCTGTCCCCAAAGAGCTCCACACATTTGAGATTTTGTAGGTAGTAACTTTATTTGATCTATCAGTACCACTTCTTATTAGCTTTAAGCAAATGCATCAGTTTTCAAAAGATGGATTTGAGTAAACTGAAAATGTTTCACCAACAGGATTTGATAAGTTAATTTTCTATCAATATATCACTTAGTATTCAGCATTAAGAGTTGCTTTACAGTCTCAAAAGTTTTCTCTACAGTGTTGATTGAAAATTTAAAGATAACTTCATCATTATATCCACACAATGAGGCCACATCATCCCCTCTGTATTCTAACTTTTATATGATACATATTCCTTATCTTTCAAATCCATCCTGTTCTGGCTACACCTACCCTTTCTTCTTATTTGTTTATTCACTTTTACTGCACTAATTGGTCTTTGCTAAAAATCATGAAGTAGGACCAAAAATAAAAAAATAGAAATGTTAAGTTAAAAAATTATACAACTGAGCCGGGCGCGGTGGCTCACGCCTGTAATCCTAGCACTCTGGGAGGCTGAGGCGGGTGGATAGCTCAAGGTCAGGAGTTCGAAACCAGCCTGACCAAGAGCGAGACCCCATCTCTAAAAAAAAAAAAAAAAAAAAAAAATTATACAACCATTTGAGCTATGTGCATATTTTCTTAGGCCAAAATTTTGCACACAAAAGAGACTTCACCTAAATTACTTATTGAATGTCTTTCAGAACTTATGCAGAACCTTATGGAAGATTTTTTTTGACCAGTCAGAATCACCATGAACACAAAAGAACAATAAGGTAAAAGAAATATTTTATAGAACTGAATGCTACAGTAGATACCTAAAGTTAAAATAAGCTTTAAAGTTTCACTTCTTTTATTCCTCGTATAAGGTAGAAGAAGAACAAAAAGAAGAGGAAGAAGAAGACAATGAGCTATAAAATTTCCTATTTTGGAAATTATAAAATCTATTGAATTTAAAATGCAGTCTATGATTTTAACCCAACATATCTAAAAATATAATAATAAAAACTAATAGCCACCAGTAGTGAATTAAAATAGAATTCCAGATTATTTATACATATGTGAAGTCTACTTTATTTCTGTATAGCATTCAAAGAAAATATGTGTTTTGCTGCAAATTAGTGCTGATTCTGCATACATAAATTATTAGTAATAGTTGATATTATCTAAAATTTCTCCTGGTCTCTCTTTAATGAATACATTCATTCTGTCTGAAGATGGCATACACACACTTGTGGCACTTAGCAGACTTTTCATTTTTAATGAATTATTACTATTATTGCTATTAGTATTTCATTATTTATGTTTATTTATAGCTTATTATTTTATTAGTTTATTATTATTATATTGCTATTGAAAGTTGCTTTAAGGTAAATCAGAGTGGTTAGATAGAACTCTAGTTTTACTTCCAGGTTATGTTATGGTCTCTAATAGACTATGAAATGCAGCTGCAATGAACATAAAGTTCTCACTTTAACATATGATTAAAACAGAAGAAGGAAAAGGAAGAGCCCCATTTCTCTAACTCTTTCCAAATATATCATAATTGTCATCTCCCTCAACACAATATGCCTGTAGCCACTCCCAGGCATACTTTGTTTCACTCAAGTCCACTCTCAAGCATACTTTGTTTCCATATGCTTGAGAGTGGCTACAGACACCAATCTCCTACTGATCTATGGTAAGTTAGGTAAAAGTATTGCAGTCTCCTTTCTTTTCTGGCCAGTTGGTATAGTAGCCAATTGTGCAGTGGTCCATAATGCAAAATATAAGATTTATAAAGCCATGAGAAAGGCAATTCCTGGGGTCAGTGGGCAACATAGAAAATGTGAAAAAATAAATGTTAGGTATACATGAAATGTGGGTGCTATGGTATTTATAACATAGACAGTAGTCTGAATGTTTCTCCTACTTTGGTTTGCTTCTTTTCTTTTCAGTTTTATGACATTTTAACTGTTTGTTTTATGTTTTCTCATTCTTTTATTTTGCAATTAACTCTTCATCAGTGATCTGAGAGAGAGATACACATGTTTACTCAAAAACTAAGAATTGAACTTCCATTATCCAAGAAAGTTGATGAACATGTGACTTGTATGACATGTTTGCCAATATTTACCTCTGCACTTGAGTGCCTTAATAACATCACTAATCTCATAAAATCATGAGATGGAAATCAGAAGACATAGATGTGCTGAAAAGTATCAACATCTACTTCAAAGACAATAGTTATTTTGAGAGGACTGTGCAAGATCATCTTGCTATTATAATTCATGCCTCAGAAGTACATTAAGTAGTTTAGTTTCAATTGTGATGCAATAAAAAATAAAAATAGTGCTTGGGACCCAGTACTTCTTAAAAACAAAATGCAAGCATTTTCTAAATCTAGGTATATATATGGTGAAATAAAAACAAATTGCTGTTTCCTTTAGAATCCATCTTTCTCTTACTGGTTTCCAGTGTATGAAAACTCTGAAACATGTCACTGCTTTCCTCTTACTCTACATTTTTATACTTTTCACTTCAGGTGTCCTCTTACCTTCAATATTTTTTATTAATATATCCCCAGAAAGTAAAAAATAACAGTGAAGTAGAAAATAATCATGGTTAGAATTTTAATGCCCTTTCTTTATACCTCACAACATCCCTGGTCCAATAGTTAATGAATTTCTGATTTTCAGCCATGAGGTTAATGATATTGTTGGAGACATGATAAACTGCTGTTGGAATTAGGTTTGATTTAATGCCTCTCATGTTGAAAATTAAAATTTTTACATCTGCTTTCATAAAGATTGCAATTGATTTTGTCAATATTGGGTCCTTCATCTTGAGTTATAGTAGAATGTTAATTGATTTAAGGCAGTTGATTTGTATTATGTCAGGGGCATCGTTATAGCAAGTAATTAGTAATTTGATTATAATGGTGATGTAAAAATTTTTCAATATCTTTGATGATATTACATAATTAGTTTTTTCCTCTTAATTTACAAATATAAAAAAAAAAGCCAATATAGTAGATGACTGAAAAAGAGCCAGAAGAAGGTAAAATAAATTTGTCATAATTGGCTAATTAAAGGAGAGAGAAAAGAGATTTAATTTGGAGATATCTCAAAGAGCTAAAAATAGAAATACCATTTGATCCAGCAATCTCACTACTAGGCATCTACCCAAAGGAAAAAAAAAGACATTTTACAATAACGTCATCTGCACTTGAATGTTTATGACAGCAGAATTCACAATTGCAAAGATGTGGAAACAACCCAAGTGCCCATCAAAACATGAGTGGATTAATAAAATGTGGTATATGGATACCATGGAGTTCTACTCAGCCACTAAAACAATGGTGATTTAGCACCTCTTGTATTATCATGGATAGAGCTGGAGCCCACTCTACTATGGGAAGTATTACAAGAATGGAAAAACAAGCATCATATGTACTCGCCATCACATTGGTTCATTTGTACCCCCATAATATGCTGAAATAAAAAAAACGAGAGGAAAAAAACCCAAATTGGTACTAATTGATCAACACTTAGGTGCCCACATGTTAATAATATTAATTGGGTGCTGTACACATGGGAAGAGGTGGTAGGGATGGGTAAGCTCACAACTAATGAGTGTGGAACATACTATATGGGGGATGGGCACACTTGCAGCTCCAGCTTGGGTGAGGCAAAGGTATTATATATAACCAAATTTTTGTACCACAATAATATTCTGAAATTTAAAAATAAATAAAGTATTTAAATATGATTCTTAAATTAACTTGGCTTAAGTATTCATATTAATCAGCTCAGGCTATTATAACAGAAGATTACAGGTGGTGTGACTTAAACAACAGAAATTTATTTTCTCATAGTTCTGAAAGCTGGAAGTCCAAGACCAAGGTGCCAATAGAGTTGGTTTCTTGTGAGTCTTCTCTATCTTGAAGATGGCTTCCTTCCTTCTCTGTCTTCACCATGGCCTTTCCTCTGTGCATGCAGCAAGAAAGAGAGATAGGTGGTGTCTTTTCCTCTTATTAAAAAACACTAGTTCATGGCTGGACATGGTGGCTCACATCTATAATCCCAGCACTTTTGGAGGCAGGATGATCACTTGAGGCCAGGAGTTCCAGCCCAGCCTGGGTAACATAGCCAGACCTTCTCTCTACAAACAAACAAACAAACAAAAACACTAGTTCTGTCAGATCTGGGCCACCCTTATGACTTCCTTGAGCCATAATTACCTTTAAAGGCTCTATCTCCAAATCCAGTCACATTGCGGGGAGGGCTTCAACATACAAATTTGATAGAACACTATTTAGCACCAAACATTAGTAAAAGAAAAAAAATTAAAAGAAAGATGACCATTCCGTGATAGGCTTTTAAGGAAAATTAAACATGGTAGGGGAAATGATGTCTGGGATTCTTGCTAGTTATGCCCATGTCATGAAGGCATTAGAACAGCACAGTCTGCTGGCTGAATAGTCAGAGAAGTTGTTTATAATGTCTCGAGGGTGGGCTGTGTGAAAGGGAAAAGATGTGATCCATGATATACATATGGGTGCTATATGAAAATTATATTTTTGATAAAATATTATCAAAGGAAAATTTTAACCTGAACATTTATAGTGCCTTATGATTTTTATTATTTAAATAATATCTATAATTACACATCAGAGTTTATGTTCATACTTTGTCAGTTAATAGAATAATTCTTAATATACTTCCCACCCAAGCACACCTGAGAATTGTGCCAATATCCCTTTTGTGAGTGTGACTGAAACAGTATGACTGTCAGGGTAAGAAGGGAAAGAGAAAAGAAGTTGTCTAAATTTCTTTCAGATGAGAGAAAAGGAAGAGTTTGCAAGGGTGATTCTCATATGACTTCCATTCAGGTTGAAAATAATCAAAGAGGAAGAATTAAACATATTCATCATTCTTGTCTTACTTTGGCAAAATTATTTTAATTGTTTTCCTTTTATTAATTTATTAAATATAAATAATAATCTGTATAAAGTAAAGTGAATATCTCCTTTTTCTTTTCTAGTTAATGCCCTCAATGTCTTGTGCTGGCTTGATTTTCTTGAGAACTCCAGATGCTTTCCAATATCAGATAATATATTGCCATCATTGCTTTCAGTGAAAATGACTGTAGGATTTATTCTTCTGTTGTAAGTCAGAATACAAGTAATGCGTCTTGAACATGTACAGCTCTTCACTTGCAGTGTATGTTAATACCTTACTGCTCTATGTTATTTTTTTGCTTTGGCGACTCAACAACTATTACTTGTTATTATCTTTTTTGGGGGGGAGTAGCATATTCCTTTATTTTTTATATGTTTTTTAATTTTTTATATTTCAGCATATTATGGGGGTACAAATATTATGGTTACATATATTACCCATGCCTCCCTCCCCCCTCGAGGCAGAGCCTCAAGCATGACCATCCCCCAAACGTTGCATATCTCTCTCATTGTGTTTGTATATACCCATTCCCTCCTCCCCCCTCCCACCTGCCCGACACCTGACAAATGTTATTCCTATGTGTCCACTTAGGTGTTGATCTGTTAATACCAAATTGCTGGTGAGTACATGTGGTGCTTGTTTTTCCATTATTGAGATACTTCACTTAGTAGAATGGGTTCCAGCTGTATCCAGGAATATACAAGAGGTGCTATATCACCATTGTTTCTTAAAGCTGAGTACTCCATGGTATACATATACCACATAGTACTCCATGGTATACATATACCACATTTTGTTAATCCACTCATGTAATGATGGGCACCTGGGTTGTTTCCACAACTTTGCAATTGTGAACTGTGCTACTATAAACATTGAGTGCAAGTGTCTTTTTCATAGAGTGATCTTTTGATACCAGCAAGTAGTCATAGCCCCAGAATATGGGATTATTGCAAAAATAAGTTCAGTTATAAATATTGTTAACTTAGCATGAAAAACAGAAAAAAATATGATGTTTTCAAATCAATGTTTTTTTTAAGTATACATATTCAAGGACTGGCTTCTTTAGGGATAAGAGGCATAATTAAAATTAGTTAATTCCTAACATAAGAGTGAAATACCTCAGTATTTGATTAAAAATTTAATGTCTATTAGCATACTTCCACAATTAAAAAAAAGGCTTCCGAAAGTCTAAAGTAGATCTATGTTAAGAGAAGCAAAGAAGACTGGTGAGATTTACATACTGCATTAGTACCAACACTCATTATTTCTTTGCTCAACTGAAAACTTGTATGTTATCTAAGAAATCTTTGTCAGGAATTCTGTGATGAAATGATGCCAGATAATTAATAAAATTATACAAATATGGATATATATAAATACTATATATATAATTATCAGGTTGTTTGAGTAATGATGACTGAAAGAGAATATAACATGAACTTGGCCTGTTGGTATTTTTTAATAGCTATAAATGTTTATTTATCTTTATTTATTTATATTTTTTCCAGAATATTATGGGGATACAGATGTTTTGGTTACATGGATTGCTTTGGTATTGCTTGAGTCAAAGTTCTAAGTGTGCCCATCACCAAGATTGTGTACAATGGTCCCTTAGTATGATTTCACCCATCCTTTCTTCTCCTCTTCCACCTGCATGATTTCTCTTGATATTTACTTCCATCTCTTCACATGACTGCTAATTGGTTAGTTCCAATTTAATAGTCAGTACATGTGGTGTTTGTTTTTCCATTCTTGTGATAGTTCACTTAGGAAGATGGTCCCCAGTTCCATCCAGATTGTTGCAAAAGGTATTAATTCATTTTTTATGACTGAGTAGTATTCCATGATGTATATATACCATATTTTATTAATCCACTCATGAATCTATGGGTACTTGGGTTGATTCTACATCTTTGTGATTGTGAATTGTGCTGTAATAAGCATTCTAGTGCAAGTGTCTTTTTGATAAAATGATTTTTTTCCTTTGGGTAAATACCCAGTAGAGGAATTGCTTGATCAAATGGTACGTCTACTTTTAGTTCTTTGAGTAATCTCCATACTATTTTCCATAGAGGTTACACTACTTTGCAGTCCCACCAGTGGTGTGTAAGTGTCTTTTTCTCTCCACATCCATGCCAGAATTAATTGTTTTGAGACTTTGATAAAAGCCATTCTCACTGGGGTTATGTGATATCTCATTGTGATTTTGATTTGAATTTCCCTGATAAATAGTGATGTGGACCATTTTTTCATATGTTTATTGGGCATTAGTGTATCTTAAGCAATCCCTATCGAAATACTGATGTCAATTTTCACAGATCTAGAAAAAATAATTCTATGCTTCATTTGGAACCAGAAAAGAGCCCAAATAGCCAAAGCAATCTTAAGCAAAAGGAACACATCTGGAGGCATCACTTTACCAGGCTTTGAGCTATGCTACAGGCTATAGTAACCAAAACATCATCATATTGGCACAAAAATAGCAACATAGAGCAATGGAACAGAACAGAGAACCCATATATAAACCATCTACATATTGTCTTCTGATCTTTATAAAAGTAGATAGCAAAATACACTTAGGAAAAGAATCACTATTCTATAAATGGTGCTGGAAAAATCGGATAGCCACATGCAAAAGATTGAGATAAGATTTATATCTCTCACCACTCACAAACATTATTTTAAGATGGATAACAGATTTAAACCTAAGACATGAAACCATACAATTCTGGAAGAAAATGTTGGAAAAACTCTTCTAGATATCAGCCTAGGGAAAGAATTTAAGAAGATCCCTAGGGCAATCATAGCAACGACAAAAATAAATAAGCGGGACTTGATTAAATTAAAATGCTTCTGCACAGCTGAGGAGACAATTAACAGAGAAAATAGACAACCTACAGAAAGAGAGAAAATATTTGCATGCTATACACCCGATTAAAGACTAATAACCAAAATCTACAAAGAACTCAAGCAAATCAGCAAGAAGAAATCAAACAACCTTATTGAAAAGTGGGCAAAAGATATTAACAGAAGCTTTTCAAAAGAAGATAGACAAAATGGCCTATTGGTACTTTGAACAAACACAGATTCACTTGAAAAGTATACAATATTAGAAAATATCTAATTCCACAATGTTCAAATCAAAATTTAAGAGTAGATTAACTTTGCTTCTATCTCCCTTTTCACTAGCCTCAAGACACCCAATAAGCCTATCTTCCCCTGGCACATGTAATGAATTTCAGTTATTTGTTCATTTAATTCCTCTGAAGTGTTAGCTGATCATTTCTTTTTTTCCTAGAAAAAACTATATTTTACTTTATTTTTATTTTTATTTTGTTACAGTTTTTTTTTTAAAATTTTAGGGTATTATAGAGGTACAAACATTTTGGTTACATGTAATGCATTTGCCTTGCCAAAGCCAGGACTTTAAGCTTGCCCTTCCCCCATACACTGTGCTCTACCTTCACTAGTTGAGAGTTTACCCACCTCCGCTCCCCCACCTGACCAACACCCAATGAATATTACTACCATGTGAGCACCTTAATGTTGATCAGTTAATACCAATTTGATGGCAAGTACATGTGGTGTTTGCTTTTGCATTCTTGTAATACCTCACTTCGATGGATGGGTTCAAGCTCTATCCAGGATAATATAAGAAGTTCTAGATCACCATTGATTTTGTAGTTGAGTAGTATTCCATAGTATTCACATACAACATTTTATTAATCCACTCATTTACCTATGGGCACTTGAGCTGTTTCCACATATTTGCAATTGTGAATTGTGCTGCCATAAATGTTCAAGTTCAGATTTTTTTTTTATAGAATGTCTTTTTTTCCTTTGTGTAGATGCCTAGTAGTGAGATTACTGGATCAAATGGTATTTCTATTTTTAGCTCTTTAAAGCATCTCCAAATTACTTTCCACAGAAGTTGTACTAATTTGCAGTCCCACAGGCAATGCCCCAATATCTCCACATTCACGCCAGCATTTGTCAGTCTACCAGACTTCAAGCTTTACTACAAATCTATAGTAACCAAAACAGCATGTAACTCGCACAAGAACAGAGATATTGACCTTTGGAAAAGGAATGAAAACCCAGATATAAAATCATCCTAATATTGTCAGGTAATCTTCAACAAAGAAGACAAAAATGTACATTGGAGAAAAGAATCTCTATTCAATAAATGGTGCTGGGAAAACTGAATAACTACCTGTAGAAGATTGAAACTGGATCCTCACCTCTCTACCTCTCACAAAAATCAACTCACGATGGATAAGAGACTCAAACCTAAGGTGTGAAACCTTAAGAATTCTAAAAGAAAATATTGGGAAAATTCTTATAGACATTGGCCTAGGCAAAGAATTTATGAAGACAACCCCCAAAGCAATCATAACAACAACAAATATAAACAAATGGGACCTGATCAAATTAAAAAGCTTCTGCACAGGCAAGGAAACTATCATTAGAGTGAATAGACAACCTACAGAGTGGGAGAAAATATTTGCATGCTACATATCCAATAAAGGGCTGATAACAAGAATCTATATAGAATTTTTAAAAAATCAACAAAAATAATCAAACAACCCCATCAATAAATGGGCAAAGAACATGAACAGAAACTTTTCAAAAGAAGACAGAATAATGGCCAGCAAACATATAAAAAAGTGCTCAACATCTCTAATCATTAGGGAAATGCAAATCAAAACCAAAATGAGATATCACCTAACTGCAGTGAGAATGGCTTTTATCAAAAAGTCCCAAAACAACAAATGCTAGCATGGATGTGGATAGATAGAAACAACAGATGCTGATCATTTCTTACATCGTTTAATTCATGATATGTTATTAGAGGATATATGAAAACTGAAAAAACTTCAAGTCCAGCGGGACAGATTTCTAATGGTAAAATTTCAAGAAACATCATAGAATAATGATGCCTGGCTGCAAATCCTTCACTAGGAATTCACACACTCCACTTATTTGTAAAGTCAAAGTGATTTTAGTTGTTTTTAAAAAACTAGTTTTATAATGATAATATTAATACAAAACAACTAACATTTGTTGAGCAATTGCAACTTGCTTTAGTCATTTTATTTCTGCTAATTCATTAATCTTCAAAATAACTCTATGATGTTATAAACATTGTTACTATCCCTCATTTACATCTGAAAAAAAATCCTGAAGAGAGAGTAAAGCTATATGTTA
Organism: Cheirogaleus medius; assembly: GCA_008086735.1. Classification (NCBI taxonomy): domain Eukaryota; kingdom Metazoa; phylum Chordata; class Mammalia; order Primates; family Cheirogaleidae; genus Cheirogaleus; species Cheirogaleus medius. Next base: position 73,713,955 of record VBSM01000272.1, read on the forward strand.
ATATTACAAAACTAGAAAGTGGCAGATTCAGGATTCAAACACAGTCATGGTGTTGGCAATGCAACCTGAATACTTATAGGTCTTCTAAATACAGTTTCTTGTAATATTTTAGATACTCAGGTTTCAAGCCATCTAATTTTAACTTCTATGTTACATGGCCTCCAAATACACATGTAAATATATTTATGTAATATGTATTTATACATGTTTTAAAAGATGAAAGACATGAATAAAATTTCTTAAATATATTTTCTATATAGCATTATGAGTCTTCCAGTTTCTGTGAAATTGTATGGGGACACCCCTTGGAATAAATAGCTATATTTACCTCATTATACTTAAAAGAGAGTTTAACTAATAGAGAGCTTTCTGTTCTGGTTAATAAAAAGTAAATTGGAGTCATTATTGATATCATATTAACAAAAAATAGAGTTAACAAAGAAATTCAATAAATCCATACAGTTTTTTCATTCTCTCTACATTTATGAGGTTCACCAGATAAGTAAATGGCAGAGGAGTTCAGTTTTCTCTTTTATCAATACCAAAATAAAGTGAAATTTAAAGTAATTGAAACTTGAAACACAGATGAATGGTGAGTAATCAATTTTAGGCTCTTAGGAAGACAAACAAAAAGTAATTTCAAATGAAAGGAAAAATAACTATTGTTTACTCTAGTTTATTCAAGAGTGTTTTTCTTTAATATCAAATCTGTATCAGAAATGTGTCATAATTATCATTATCTAAATCCTATGCTAATAAAATTACATTTTTTACTTTGCCTTTGTCTTCTTTTTGTGTACTCATCATCAATAAGAAGAAATGAATTGATAAGAAGTAGTTTAACAATAGTATTAGAAGTCTCATATTTTAAGAATTCTTAAAGATATTTAGATATCTGGCTTTATATTACTGACAATATTACCAAAATTTTATTACTGCTGGCCAAATGTGGCTGAACATCCAAGGACAAATGAATCATTTACTGTATGTCTTTAAGAGATTGAATTTAACTTTTGATTGGTTTGTTACAGATGCTTATAATAAAGAATAATATTTTTCTACAATATTAGCTATATTTTATACAGTGTTAAATATTTTATAATAGTCTCCAATATTCTATATAATATTAATTGTAGTTTTATTTGCCATTTTAATAAAGAACAGTCATTTTTTCTGTTAGCTATATGTAATGTTAACTATATTTTATTTACCAGTTTTGTACACTGAAATTACACTGCATCAAAAAAGGCTTATTGCATCTTTAAAATTTTTTCATCCTTCTTCGATCAAGATATGGGGAGCAAAATCTTGTTTATAGGTTTAATGCCACTTTAGCTAAATTGTTGTTCATTACAAGACAAATGACTGCAATTTGTTTATTCTATGGCATTTATTTGGGGCATATATACCATGCCATGGTGGAATGGGTTGATGAACATAGGTAACTAGTGATATTGTTGAACTTTCCAAGTACAAGGGGCCCTTTCTCTGCTTTATTCATTTAACTAGTTTAAATATGGCATTACTTAATAAGAATATTTCTAAATAAGAATTTTTTATAAATGATAAACATTTTAAAATACACATTACAGAGTGGGAAAAAATATCTCATATTATTGCCTCTTACTACTGACATAACATTTTGTTTCATTTCTTTCCATATATGCATATTGTTTATATTACTGAGATAATGCAGTAAATACTGTTGTCAATTGATTTCTAAAATTAAAAACTCGAAACACTTTGAGTCCAAGCAACTCTAATTTGCACAGTAGGTTTCTTGAGAACATCTATTAGCTTGTGATTACTTCAGTTATTTGTCGGTAGGGATCTCATATCAACTGCTTATTATATTTTTTGAAATTTCTAAAAGTATCTTCAGATTATAACACTGTTATTTTCAAAACAACGTTGAATTTAATATTTTATTAAAATAATTTTGAGTGAGAGGGTGCTGTGGCTGATCATACTTTTTGCAACCTAAGTGTATTCTTATATATAGCTATCAATAATGGAAATTAAATATACAAGTACATGTATTTATAGCTATAAATAAGATTTCTAATACATAGTTTTCTAATAAACTTGGTTCTTAACAATCATTGAATCTTACGATGGCCTAGACACTAATGATTTTGTAGTTGAGTGAAAACATTTTCTCAGCCTAAATGACCATACACATTCTAAAAGAGGGAAGTTAGATAATAAGTGAAAAGATAAATAGATGACCAGGATAATTTAAAATAACAGTATGTGCTTACAGTCAGTCAAGCAGTAGGAGATTGACTACTGGAAAGTCCATTAAGAGAAATACCTTCAGAGTAGGGCATGCCCAACCTGAGTCATAAATACATGAAAGGAGCCACCTCTCTCTTTTGAAGTTTCTCCTTGCATCATATTTGATAATGTCTCATAGGCCAAAAACAAATCACATAGACAAGTTGACATCATGGTCAGTTAACATTCACCCATAGTTTATCTTCAATGGAGGCTCTAGAGAATCAGATAAATTAGAGGATATCTTTAATTAGGGAATCAGAGAATATTAGAATAATATTAGATACATACATCCCTGCAGCTTTTCTCCTTTAAATGCTGTTACATATAGTTTTTTCATATAGAAAAATATTCCACTAAAACATTAAATCAGTGTCACTAAATGCCATTAAGTGACTCATTATGATTAGGAAATTAAAAATAATATTTAAAAATTCCACTGCTTTTTTTTTGACAAATTTATTTTGTCGCATATGTCATAGCTTCTAATTTTGAGACTTAAGGCTCTTTTATTATAGAGTCAGCTCTTTTAAGGGAGTATTAATTTGAGATGTGCCCGTGAGGGCTTTCTTTACTGAGTTCTCAAAAGTGAATTCACATGTACTTTTGAAGATATAATTCCCAACATTTTTCCATGTGTTCACCTCTGAATAGTGCTACCATTTCCACTAAGTATTTTTATTTTTATTTTTTTTTCCACTAAGTATTTTTAGCTTTTTACTTTGACATTTTTTGCACTGTAATAAGAAAAAATTCCTCACTTCTTGGTAATATCTGTCTAAGAAAATTTGTATTTAACTGATTCTATTCTTTATTTCTTCAAAGACTCTTTTTGGAATATTAAGAGACAGTAAAATAAAAAAATATTACTTAAGTCCATCTTAATCTGAATATTTAACACATTTTTTCAAAAAATCCTTGAGAATATTAGTATTCTAATAACACTGACTAACAAATTGCCCTAGGCAAAATTTGATTTAGTGCAAAATCTAGTTTATTTCATTGAAAACAGAACAAATCAGACAAAAAAGAAATAAATACACCTGTTGTCTATACCTTCCTTCTAAGGTCATTCAGAACAGATTGATTGTTGTGTCTAAGTTTGAAAAGTATTTTTGATAAGTTCTTATGTGAGATCCAGTGGAAGAAAGTGATTCCTTAGTAAGAGATAGTTATGATTTTTATCATTTTCTGGAGATTTTTTTCTCATCTTTTGTGTGCTAAACTTAAATTTTAATTCTAAAACATACATAAAACTTTTGTACATAAAACTTATGAACACAAGTAAAAATAATTGTTTCTTTTTATAGTAGATAGAAGTATACCAAATTTTAAAAATTAGTGTAACTCCTGACCATATTTTAACAAAAAGTCATGAGTATCTTTGTGATAGGATTCACCTTTTGAAAAGTTAAAAAAATGCTTAGTGAACATTTTGTGAAGGGGGTCAATATGACATCAAATAATAAACTTTTTAGTTTCATAGATTTATTTTTATTTAATTGAATTCATTACTTGAATGCATTGATGATAAAAAGATAAATATAAAAGTTTTTATATTTAAATTAAAATTGAAATGCAGTATGATTTTAGTGTAAACTTAGAAGTGGTAAATCATAACTTTTATATTTTTAAGTAATTTATTTACTGATGATCAAAAGACAAAACTATGCACAAGGTGTTGTGAAAGTTGGTCCAATATTGTATTTCTAAATCTGAATAAAGCAATCTCTTGAAGGTGATATGCAAACATATTGACTAATGCTACATTTTTTCATATAGTTTGTAATTTCCAATTAATTTATATGCTGAAGTTTAAATGACAATTATCAGAGAATGTATTATCATGTAATCATTATTGGGACTTAAGCTTATTTTGCTTGAATGTTTCCAATCACCAAAATTAATAATATTTGGAATATGTCATTTATTAATGCAAGGCATATTTCCTTTACATTGCTACCGACTTTTCTATATTTTAGGGCTTTATATTATACATATGACTAATTATTCAAATTATTTTTTCTCCACAACACTTGCATTATGCATCCACATATTTTTATTTATCGTGTTTTCTTTGTTCAAAGTTTACTTCAGGTGAAGTTTTGCCTTAGAGATACAAGATTAGGAAAGTTTGCAATTTGATGGCAATTGTATACTTGATAAATTAGTGGCATGATTGTTTGCCACAGGAAATTGTGTGTGCAAATACCTTGATTAGATTCATATTCTTCTGACAAAGTTCTCGAAATCTATCACTGAAAAAAAGAAATTTACATTTAAATGTACTCCTGCTACAGCTACAAGTCCCAATTTAGCCCTGTCAACAAAAATTAAGTTTATATATACAAAAGACTAGTCTGATGGAATGGCAATCAGGTATGATGTATATGACTTTGAATTTGATGTTAGTTAATGCTTTTTGAATAGGCAGATAATTGTAAGTTACATATTGAAGGCTTCAGAACTTAAGTGCTGTTATATAAAAAGTTCTAAATTGTGTTTCCCAAGTTTTTGATGAAAGGCTGCATTTGATTAGTATGTGAATAAAGTGGAAAAAGTTAAAGAGAGAAAGAAAATGATAGGGAATGAAGAGAAGGGATAGTGAAAAAGATATGACTAAATTACAGTATTTCACATTAAACTGATTTTTTTACTGTTTATGAAGTATTATAAATTATTTAAAATTGTATATGAAATAATATAATTTATTATATTTTTATACTTATTTCTATTTATTATATAAATATTATTTTATTACTATTTATTATATAAATATAATAAAATATAAATTAGTTTAAAATTTATATACTTTGGATTCATATATAAGCAAACATAGAGGCCTAAAATTATTTATAAAATTAATACTCTTAAAAAGAATATTCAACAGTGTACTTTTGTCTATATTTTGCACAAAAGAGATTATGAAAATGAGTAAACCATTGTAATTAGAGGAAAGCCTTTTCAAAAAGTTCAGTCAAAAGCCAGTCGTTTTGTTAAATTTTTAGCCAAAATTTGGGGACAAATTTTTAGTTTACTCTAGGCATCAAAGAGAAAAAAATAGCAAAGAATTATAAACAAATGATGCCAAAGCAGAGAGACACTACTGAAAGCATTTTTGAAATTTGGCATATGTCTTAGTCTGTTTGGGCTACTACAGCAAAATACCATAAATGGAGTGGCTTATAAACAACAGAAACTTAACTTGTCATGGTTGTAGAGACAGGGAAGTCCAAGATCAAGGTGCAAGCAGATTCAGAATGTGGTGACAGCCCACTTTCTACAGAGAGCTTTCTTTTCACTGTACCCTTGCATGGTAGAAGAGGCAAAAGCTTCCTCTGTGTGTTCTTTATAAGGGCACTAATCCAATTTGTGTGGACTCCATCCTTATTTCCTAATTACCTTGTAAAGGCCCCACCTCCTAATACCATCATCTTGGGGGTTAGAATTTCAACATATGAATCTGTGGAGTGAGCTGGCATAATCCTTCAGACCCTAGCAGGTTAAGTTCTCAGAATATATTTTAGAAACTGAGACTTCTTGCATTTCTCATGCTCCTGCTTAGATTTTATTTATTTGTAAGTTACTATTGGTTTGTTTTTTTTTTAATCAAATGCTTATGTTCCAGTGATTTGAGATGCACTAGAGGAAATGAGACTGAATGGGAAGGACTGATAAGTGTTGCAAAGCCACTAAAACCATTCAGGCTTAAAATATTTTTTTTCTGTGTGATGACTATGGTTATCCAATTCAAGGTTCAGGGAACTTGGCCAGAGGAAACACTTGGGATGTTAAAATTGAAGTAGTGAATTAGAGAGAAAATATATACTGCCAAAAGATTAGGAGAGGATTGGTGAACCATTTTTAAGCCTTAACTCTATATAGTGTTCTCTGTAGAATGAGTTGTGTTTATGTGAACTATATTTGGAAACTAAGTTCAATCTCATCTTAAAATTATATGCAAAGAAGGAGTATATATATCACCTTTTGTGATTGGGATTTTTAACCTCAGCCTCCATACAGAATTCATTTTGATATTTGGTTATAAGAATGTCCTAGAGTTCACAGTTATTTTAATTGACTATTCATACTACATTTATGATTCTCATTCTCTTTTATGTGACTTTAAAATTTTTACTTTAAAAGATCATGTGTTACTTTTAGTACATGCAATACTTTTTTAAAATAATTATAAATCTGGGTAGGATTGTTCTCCTTCCATTCTACTTTTCAAAATTGGAGAAAAACTATTTCAACCTATATGTTTAATGAATTGACTACAAATTAAGATAAAGAAAATAGAGATACTTTCAAACATACAAAACTATAGAAAGTCCACATAAATGCAAACATTCTTTGCATTTTGTGAAAATATATCCTAAAGATTCAGAAAATAAAACATAAAAAAGTATATAATTAGTTCAGAAAATGAAGGTGCCAACCCTGGAGAGTTTTCAACATAGGTTCCATGGAAAGAGAAGTGCTGTCCTTGGAGAGTGCCAGAATGGGGACTTTGGAGGTTGTCCTCTGGCAAGAAGTGACTTTCCTCAATAACATAAGACAATTGAGAAATTAAAACATTTGAAAGCATATGAATAGCAAAGAACGAAGAAAAAAAGTGTTTAGAGTTTTGAAGTAATATAAATATTATAATTTTAGTGGCATAAGAGCCGGTGTTCATTTTTTAAGTAAAACAGAGAGAGGATGAGAGCAAAAGGAGGATAGATATGATAAAAAGAAAAAACTCAGTAATGAAAATAAAGTACACTGTGTGAATAAAGTGTACAATGGAGCCTGAAGAAACTGAAGACAGAAAATAAGGTCCTCCCAGGATAAATAGATAAACTTGGAGAGGAAAATAGGCAGAATATGATGTGGATGAAGGGCAAAGAATAATTACTTGAGTACATGGATAGTATTTATTCTTCAAAAAAATGTATAACAATAATTAGTATATAATGCAAGTGAAATTTTCTGAGAAAAATGAAAACTGATGAATGCAAATTCAAAATCTTAAGTATTGTCATGGAAAAGTCTGTTTTTTTCTTTTGTTCAGAAATCAAAACCAGTAAATTCTATAGTAAACAAAGTTAATAGCAAGCATATATAAAATATTAACTATCTCTTTAAAATTCATAAGGTAAAACTTAGTAAATGCATATAACAATTACTTTGTTTTGACTTATGTCCATAAAAGTAATTTTTCAAATGCAATAGGATTGTAAAATAACTTACATAGTGCAAGAGAGAGCTGCACACATGGAATGAAAAATGTGAAAAAAATCCCCAAACCTAAGAAATGTTCATATAAGTAACATAGAAATACTATTTTTATCAATTAAATTATCAAGTATTAACATAATACATGTCAATCAGTATATTCATTCAATAATGGTGAGCTCATAAATTGAGATATTTATTGTGAGTAATTTGGCAATATTTAAATTTAAAACCAGTTTTATATGTATTATCTTGTTAGAAAAAAAGGGAAAGCTTAAAAAAATTAGATTTGATTATATGTACCACAAATAATTATAAAGAGGAATATTTTAAAGCTGTTAAAATTTTAAGATGTTTTCCTTTGCAATGAATTTTGTCCCCCCAAAATTCATATGCCAAGGCTCTAACCGGCAATGTGATACTGGTAGTATTTATACATGGGATCTTAGTGAAGTAATTAGGTTTAGATGAGGTCATGAGGGATTAGTGCCCTTATAAGAAGAGACATCACAGAGCTTGCTCTCTTTCCACCATGTGAGGACACAGCAAGAAGGTGGACATCTACAACCTGGAAAGAGAGTCTTTACAAAAAATTGAACTGGCTGGCATGTTGATTGTGGATTTTTCAACGTCCAGAACTATGGAGAAATAAATTCCTGTTGCTTAATCCACCTGGTCTATGGTATGATGTTATGGCAGCCTGAGTTGATTAATGCAATTTTTGTCCAATATTTTACTGCCATGTGCATTTGCAGTGCATTATATGCATTGATATAATATGCCTCATGTCCTACATTTTCTTCTATAGAGCAACTTCTCATTGCCTTCAATATACCAAAAAGAGAGAGCATGTTGTGTGATCACCTAGTTTAAGCTGAATCTCACTGTGACTGTGAGAAAATGGTAGGCCCTTAATCACATCCTCCATGTACTGATAACTACTTCAATTCTAATGTACCATCTATAAAAAAAGTCAAAATTTTGAGTTGTCTTCTTCAAACTATATTTTATACCCCAACAAAATAAAGCTTTTTATTATTTTTATGAGGCTATACTTAATAATCTGCCAGTGACATTATTTTATATGTCTCAAGGTCAATAAAGATATTAATATATAATCTGAGAATTTAGAGTTTCTTAACATTCTATTATTATTATTTTGACCATTCTATATTCTGACTAAACAATTTCTTTGATAATCCATCTAGATTGAGCTATTATATGCTGATAAAACAGTTTTATGTATATCTCTAATTACTTTATTTGGACTTATTTCTAAATGCATCATTTTAGAGTCAAAGAAGAATGATTTAATAGTCTTCTTAAAACCTAAAGTCCAGAATCAAGTATTATATAATATTGATAAGAGCAATAATTCTTTCTTAGTTCTTACATAAATGACAAAATCCAATGTTTTGTTCAATAAATATTACCTTGAATATTGACTTAAACTGGCTATGAAATAACATGTTACTTACTAGAAATAATTAATACTGATCAAGTGATGTAAAAAAATATAAATCTCTATTGTAATCTTAAAATGTGTCAATAAAAATAGATCTTTCAGACAAGACTAGACTGAAAGATTAAAATGTTAATAGTTTGTGGTTGATGGCTTATAAATTTTTTTCTTAATTTTTAAACATTCTCATAGTTCCTACAGTTTTAACAACCAACCTACATATTGTTTGAAATGAATGTCTAAAAGAATTAATCCAATAGAATTGATATCATTGATCTTTAAACTTCTAAATTAAATAGTGTCTCAAATTAACTACTTTTGGACATTTCTTTGTGGACTGATACATTCACTTTCAATTCAGTGGAAGCCAGTATATAGTACATAAGATATTCAATATCTAGAAAGAACAGACTATCTGAAATTATTAGAAGCTAGAATTAGAATGTGTCTCAGATATTAAATTTATTAAAACTTGAAATCTTTCCAGAAATGCAGAGGGAGAAAAAAGGTTATTTCATGAGGCACGGTTATAGTAGAAGTTAAGTTTTAAAGATGGAATGCAGATTTAAATAGAACTTCCCTAACGGTTAACAATTCTTCTGTATATTAGGATCTAATATTGTTGAGATGTTTGAAAATGACACTAAAATATTAATGCGAACTTACGTTGTCCAGTTTTGCATGTAAGGAGCGTGGACATCACCACACCATCCTAATAACAAGTCAAAAGTAGAACAAAATGAGAAATCAACAACTTTTCTTAGATTTCTAAGAGAAGTGAGGCCATAGAAAACTGTTAACCTAAAAAAAAAAAGAGACAGAAAGTTGGTTACAGAGAATTACAAAATAATGGATCAGACATCATCATGGGAAGTGGTGCAAGGTAGGGAAATTTAAACTACAATTGTCAAATTGCTGGAGGTTAGGTATGGACAAGTCTGAGAGTTAAAAACTCCAGGGACACCTAGTCATGAAGATCCCATGCTTTGGGAAGTTTTACCTCCAGGAGCTAACTAGGGTTCTCATAGTAAATATCAGAAAATAATCCTATCATACTTTTGGCAAGGGGAAGGGGAGAGGAATCATTTTGAAATATGCCACAGCACTTTATTCTTTACAAGGTCTGCCCTCAGGAGAAACTATAATAGTAAACCAGAGCCTAACATGCTGTTATATCAGAGCCTAATTAACCTACAGCAAGGGAAGTACCCAAACCCAGCTAGCTCTAGCCATTCCATTCCACATGAGAGAAGAAGAAAGAACTGAGAAACATCTATGAAGTACACAATACAGAGACATGGGCTTACTGAAAGTCTGACACCTAATCACAGGACTATAGATCTCTCTATACCTTCCAACTAAAGGCCTATTTATATAATAGTAGGTCATTTTACTCATTTTACATTATATCTGGCTATCAGGAAAAAATTACAAGGTATACTGAAATGCAAAAATCACAGTTTGAGAAGAAAGAGCAAGTCTATAGCCGGAACTTTTGTGTTCCCCCAAAAGTTATGTATTGGAATCTAATCTTTATGTGAGCATAGGAGAACGTGGGGCCTTGAAAAGATGATTATGTCATGAAGGCAGACCCCTCATGAATCAGATTAGTAGCCTTATAAAAGAATCCCTCAACTCTTCCACTATGTAAAGAATCTGCCAGTTCCTTTATCTTAGACCTCCCAGCCACCAAAACCATGAGCTATAAATTTTTGTTGTTTATAAGTTAGCCAGTTTGTGATATTTTATTATAGCATCCCAAACAGACTAAGGCAGCAAGCATCAGAATCACACATGGCAGACATATTGGAATTCACAAGAGAGAATTTAACAGAAGCTTTTGTTCTTCCATGCTATCTGCTTTATCCAATAAGTCCTTAGTATATTAAGAACAAATAATCAAGATAAACAGAGAGATGACTATCTTAAGAAAAAATAAATAAATAAATGCTGGATATGAAAAATCACTGTAACACAAGTAAAGAATGCCTTTTTCTGTGGTTTGACTGTTTTTCCCCTCCAAAATTCATGTTGTAATTTAATTGCCATTGTAATAGTATTAAGAAATTATACTTTCAAGAGTTGATTAGATGAGGGCTCTACCTTCATGGGTGAGATCAACAACATTATAAAACGGTGTTTGGCTCCCTTTTTCTGCTTTGTTCTGTCTTTTTCCATTTGTTGACATAGTAAGAAGGTCTTTGATAGATGCCAGTACCTTGATTTTCCACTTTCCAGTCTCCAGAACTCTTAGAAAACTTCTGTTTGTTTCCTACTCTGAGGTATTCTGTTTTAGCAGTACAAAATAAACTAAGAAACCTTGGGTGGGCTGATTAGGGGACTGACATGGCTGAGGAAAACATTTCTGAGCTTGAGACACATCACTTCCTACCTTGGAAGAAATTTTAAAAGAATTTCTTTTTTTTTTTAATTTCCATTTTTAATTAAAACAATATGTATATATGGTAAAAAAACCAAAATTTAAAAAACCAAGAAAAATAAAAATTAGGATTATAAAAGGATCTTAACATTAAAAGCAACAATTTTGAGCCCAACCCCTACCCACCCACTCTCAGATACCACTGCCTACTTCTGTTTCTGTTTTTATTTCCTGTGGTGGTTCCCTCTTCTACTCAAAATAATACGCTTATGGCATAATTTCTTGATTTAAGTACTTAAGATGTTATCTATTTGCTTCTGCTCTAAGAAACAAAATTTTTCTCCTTTGTTGTTTTTGTCTTAGTTCATTAGTTACATTTGTATCTGTCAATAGTATATTTAAATATTTTGCTGTTGCATTTACCTTAAACATTGTTAATATTTATATTTTATGCTATGGCTATTTTTTTTTACATCTTCCATATTTTGCCTATAGGTACATTGTAAAAACTGGAAACAAGTTTACTTATGTTATCTTTAGTGGGGGATTTTGCTTACTGGTAATCCACATATACCCTCAATCAGATCTAAGTTCTGCCTACTGTTGCAGGGGTGGGACACCTCAAACCACATTTCCCTGACTTTCCTCACCAAAGCGTACAGGGGCTTTCCTTCAGCCATTTCTATGGCAGCAACCAGATGTTGTTATTACCAGCAACCAGATATCTGCCACACAATTGTACTCAATTTCCTGAATCACTTCTGGAACCATCCAAAATGGTGTTCCTATTACTCTACTTGGCTGTGCTATTTGTAAGTTGACTCACTACCCTAAAATCTGCATGGTTTGCACGTTTTTCTGTATTTAGCAAAATATTTCCTCCGTTGATAGCTCAGTGTATTTCTCTCATAAAATGAAAATGTTCCAGTCTCTAAAGTGTTGATTATAATATTGTAGCTACAGGGTTCTAGAATCAATTTAAGAATCATCCAATGAGATGCACTTGGAGAAATGTTGGAAGCCAGAAGGGAGGAGAAGCTGTTCTTTTCTGGCAGAGGTGGCAGTGGCTGGCACCCTGGCCTGCAGTCACATGAGTGTTTGCAGCAGCCAGCTAGATTCTGTGTCCTTCTGCTCTGGGGCCAGCAAAGTGCCTTGTGACTTCCTCGAGGATTTCCTGCAGCTTTCTTCCTTCTAGGGTAGATGCAGCTTCCAAACCTCGAGGTCCAACTTGTAAAGATGAGACCGAAGTTTCTACTGGTGGTGTCTTAATTTTCACCCTCAGCCTTTTCAATGATTATGTAAACACTTTGTCCCCTGCCTTAAGATCCATTCTCCTTAAAAGACTTTTCAGTGTTTTTTCCACACTGAAACCTGACTGGTACATGCTCATGAATGTTTCATTCACAGAAGAGCCAAGTACGTGCGAGAAGTGCATTCCTTCCTCGTAGGTCCAATGGGATTACCTCTACGTGGTGCCAAAGAAAACATTCTCTTACCCTGTGTCACTTGCTCAGAGTCATGTTCTGTTCATGGTTGCTTTGCACTTGAGCCACAGCTTTTTCATGGAATTGAACTTTCTTTTTTTTTTAATTAATTAATTAATTAATTTTTTTTAACTTTTTTTATTTTAGCATATTATGGGGGTACAAATATTACGGTTACGTATATTGCCCATGATCCCCCCTTGAGACAGAGCTTCAAGCGTGACCATCCCCCAAACGTGGCACATCTCACTCATTATGTTTGTATATACCCATCCCCTCCCCCCCACCCTCCCGACCCCCGATAAATGTTATTCCTGTATGTCCACTTAGGTGTTGATCCATTAATACCGATTTGCTCGTGAGTACATGTGGTGCTTATTTCTCCATTCTTGAGATACTTCACTTAGTAGAATGGATATAGGGAAGGAAAATAATATAGATCAGAAACTCAGATCTACATAAAGAAAGGAAGATCATCAGGTAAGAATAAGTGAATATAAAATAAAAACTTATTTTTCTTATTCTTAATTGATCTAATAGACAATTTGTTCAAAATAATAGCCACAATATATCTGAATATGTATGCTTATGTATTTATTTTATATATGCTTACACATAAGCAAAATACATGACAGCAATGATACAAAGCATGAGAGAAAAGAATTAGAAATATTTTGTCATTGTAGGGTAATTATACAGAACCGGTGAAGCAGTATTTTTTCTACTTAAGAGTAGAATTGGATTAAGTGTAAATATTGCAAACACACAAAAATTAAAAAAACCAAAAAGTATAACTGATATACTAATAAAGGAGAGAAAATAAAATTATATAAAATGCACAGTTAAGACCAAAAAAAGGCAGAAAAAAAGTGAAAGAAAAAAGTAGGAAAAAAATAACAAAGGAATAAATGAAAAACAGTAACAGATATGGTAGATGTTAATCCAACTATAGCAATAAACCACTTTGAAACTCAATGGTCTTAATTGCACCAAATAAAAGATAGAGATTCTCAGAGTGGATAAAAAAACAAGACCCAACTCAATGTTGTGTACAAGAAAATGACTTTAAATATAAAGACATATATGAGTTAAAACTACAAGGATGGATAAAGATATATTATACACTACTAACCAAAAGAAAACAAAGTAACAATATTAATGTCAAAGAGCCTGCATACCAAGGCAAGTCATCAGGGCTAAAGAGAAGCATTACATAATGCTAAAGGGTTCAATTTTCCAAAAAGCCATAGAAAGCCTAATGTTTATTTTGATGGGAATTGCATTGATTCTGTAGATCACCTTAGGTAATATGGACATTTTAATGATATTGATTCTACCAATTCATGGACAAGGTAGATTTTTCCATCTGTTTAAATCATCTGCAATTTCTTTTTTTAGTGCTTCATAATTCTCCTTGTATAAATCTTTCGTATCTTTTGTTAAGTATACTCCTAGATATTTAATTTTCTTTGAGGCTATAGTGAAGGGTATTGCGTTTTTGATTTGAGTTTCTGCTTGATGGTTCTTGGCATATATGAATGCTTCTGATTTGAGTATATTGATTTTATAACCTGAAACATTACCAAATTTGTTTATCAAATCTAGGAGTCTCTTGGATGAATCCATGGGTTTTTCTAGGTATAATATCATATCATCTCCGAAGAGTGAGAGTTTGATTTCATCTGCCCCTATTTGGATGCCCTTAATATCTCTCTCTTGCCTGATTGCTATAGCTAGGACTTCGAGCTATGTTGAATAGGAGAGGAGATAGTGGGCATTCTTGTCTAGTACCAGATCGAAGAGGGAATGATTTCAATTTTTCCCCATTTAATATGATATTAGCAGATGGTCATAAATGGATTTGATGAATTTTAGGTATGGGCCATCTATGCCAATTTTGTTAAGAATTTTTATCATAAAGGAATGTTGGACCTTGTCAAATGCTTTTTCTGCATCTATTGACAGAATCATGTGGTCTTTGTTCTTCATTTTATTTGTGAAGTGAATTGCATTTATAGACTTGCGTATGTTGAATGTTTATATCCCTAATAACAGAACATCAAAATACATGAGGTAAAAACTGATAGAACTGCAAGGATAAATAGATGAATTCACTATAATAGTTGGGTATTACAACAGCTCTCTATCAGAAACAGACAGATCCAGCAAGCCAAAAATTACTGAGAACACAGTTGAACTCAATGCCACTACCAATCAAGTCTTTATAATCTATATGTTGGACTACATCTTTCAACAACAGATCACACATTCTTCTCAAGCCCATATGGAAACTGCACAAGATAGACATTCAGGGGCTGTAAGACACACTTTACCATATTTAAATTAATAGAAATTATAAAATGTTTGCTCTCAAACCACAATAGAATTAAACTAGAAATCCATAACAGAAAGATAGCTGGATAACCCCCAAATCCTTGGGAATTAAACACTACACTTCTAAATGATACATTAGGTCAAAGAAGAAATCTCAGGAGAAATTACATTTTTAACTTGATAAAAAGAAAAAAAAACAACATATTTAAATTCAGGGGCTTTAGTTAAACATGCTTAGAGGAAAATTTATAGCATTGCATGTATATATTAGAAAGAAGAAATATATAAAAACCCATCATCTAAGCTTCCACCTTAGGAAACTGAAAAAAGAAGTCAAAGTTAAAGCCAAAGTAAGCAGAAGACAAGAAATAATAAAAATATTAAAGCAAAATTTAGTGAAACTGGAACTAAGAAATAAATCCTTATTCAATAAATGGTGCTGGGAAAATTGGATAGCCCCATGTAGAAGACTGAAACAGAATCTGCACCTCTCACAAAAATCAACTTACAATGGATAACAGACTTAAACCTAAGGCATGAAACTATAAGAATTCTAGAAGAAAATCTTGGAAAAACTCTTATAGACATTGGCCTAAGGGAAAGAATTTATGAAGAAGACCCCCAATGCAATCACAGCAGCAACAAAAATAAATAAATGGGATGTGATAAAATTAAAAAGCTTCTGCACAGCCAAGGAAACTATTATGAGAGCAAATATATACAACCTACAGAATGGGAGTAAATATTCACATGATACATATCTGATAAAGGGATATACAGCTCAGGAAAATCAACAAGAAAAAATCAAACAACCCAGTTAAAAAGGGGGGGAACACATGAACAGAAATTTTTCAAAAGAATACAAACTAATGGCCAACAAACATATGAAAAAATGCTCAATATCTTTAATCATCAGGGAAATGCAAATCAAAACCACAATGAGATATCATTGAACTCCAGTGATAATGGGCTTTCATGAAAAAGTCCAAAGCAACAAATGTTGATGTGGATGCAGAGAGATAGGAACACTCATACACTGCTGGTGGGACTGCAAACTAGTACAACCACTGTGGAAAGTAATATGGAGATATCTCAAAGAGCTACAAGTAGAACTACCATTTGGTTCAGCAATCCCAATACTGGGCATCTACCTAAAGGAATAAATGACATTCTATAAAAAGGCACCTGCACTCAAATGTTTATAGCAGCACAATTCACAATTACAAATATGTGGAAACAACCCAAATGCTCATCAAAACATGAGTGGATTAATAAAATGTGGTATATGTATACCATGGAG
>VBSM01000272.1:73730511-73741973 GCA_008086735.1 Cheirogaleus medius
AACACTTATGTGCACATATAGTAATAACATTCATCAGGTGTCGGGCAGGTGGGATGGAGGAGGAGGGAATGTGTATATTCACACCTAATGGGTGTGGTGTGCACTGTCTGGGGGATGGACATGCTTGAAGCTCTGACTTGGTGGGGCAAAAGCAATATATGTAACCTAAACATGTGTACCCCTGTAATATTCTGAAGTTAAAAAAAATAGACTAAGTATCTTAACAAAGACCTCACCAAAGTGTATATAGAAATGACAAATGAGCATATAGGGAGATATTCCATATCATGTGTCATCAGGGAAATTCAAATTATAACAACAATGAGATATCACTGTGCTACACACTTATTAGAATGGCCAAAAATTCGTAACACTGACAAAACCAAATTTGATGAGGGTGTATATCAACAGAAACTCTCATTTATTGCTGATGGGAATGCAAAATCACTCAGCCACTTTAGAAGACAGGCTGGCAGTTTCTTACATAATTACACATTCTTTATCATATGATGCCTTAATTACATTCCTTGGCATATACCCTATGGAGTTAAAAATTTACATCCATGTAAAAACCTTTACATGCATTTTTAAAGCAGCTGTGTTCATAATTGTAAAAACTTGGGAGCAACCAAAATTCCCTCCAGTAGATGAATGGATAAATAAACTGGAACATCCAGACAATAGAATATTATTCATCACTAAAAAGAAATGAGCTATCAGGGTATGAAAAGACATGGAAAAAATTTAGACGTATTTTACTAAATGAAAGAAGCCAATATGTGAAAAAGCTACACACTGTATGATTTTAACTATATGAGATTCTGGAAAGGCAAACTATGAAGACAGTTAAGAATTCAGTGTTTGCCATTGGGTGGGGAAAGGGAATTGAATAGACAGACCTCAGAGGATTTTTAGGGCAGTGAAAATACTCTGAATGGTACTGTAATTTTTTATGTATGTGACATGCTTTTGTCCAAACCCATAGAATGTACAATATCAAGAGTGAACCCTCTGGGGCAAAGGCAATATATGTAACCTAAACATGTGTACCCCCATAATATGCTGAAGTAAAAAAAATAATTAAAAAAATAATAATCCATTACCACATGGAATATTCTCGGCACTTCCCTTTGCTTTTCTGTAAACTCACACTTTAACAATGAGAAACCTAACTCTTAAAAAAAAAAATAGTGACCTCTAATGTAAACTGTGAAATTTCAATGATAATAATGTATCAATGTAGGTTAATTAATTGTAACAAATGTATTACTCTGGTGGGAAATACTGCTAATGGAATAGTCTATGCATGTATTGGGGGTAAGGGGTATGTGGAAAATTTCTGTATCTACCTGTCTATCTTGTTGTACACCTAAAACTGCTCTCTAAAAAGAAAAACTTTGAAAAAATCTATCTGCATTAAAATGGTAGTAAATTCACCTAACACTTATTCACCATTCCCACAATTTGAGGGAAAATAAAGTGTAATTAAAAAATAATAGATGCTGACATGGATGCAGAGAGAAAGGAACACTTTGTGTTGGAGGAACTTCAAATTGGTACAACCTCTATGGAAAGCAGTACGGAGATTCCTCAACAAACTACAAGTAGACCTCCCATTAGATCCAGCAATCCTGCTACTGGGTATCCACCCAAAGAAAATAAGTCACTTTATCAAAGACACCTGGATTTGAATGTTATTTAGGTAAAATTCACAATTGGAATCAACTGAGGTGCTCATCAATTCATGAGTGGATGAGCAAAATGTGGTATGTGTATATGTACGTATACACACACACACACACACATATACACACACACCATGGAGTACTACTCAGCCATAAAAAGAAATGAATTAATGTCTTTTGTAGCAATTTGGATGGAACTGGAGACAATTATCCTAAGTGAAGTATCTCAAGAATGGAAAAACAAATACCACATGTACTCTCTAATAATTTGGAATTAGCTGATGAGCACACATGGGCACAAAGAGAAGTCAAAGTCATTGGAAACCCAGAGGGGTAGAGGGAAGGAGTGGAGGGATAAAAACCTACCTAACAGGTGAAATGAATACTATTCAGGTGATGGAGGTATTTATTATAGCCTTGACTTAAGTATTATAAAAACTATTTATGTAACAAAAACATTTGTGCTCCCTTAACATTTTAAAATAAAAAAAAATTGAAGTTGTTTAATTATCTATATTTTCCATATGATAAATAACTTTATCTTAGTGTACTTAATACTGAATAATTATAAATATACCATAATTATAAGCATATCATAAATTTTTCAGGATACTTAAATGTATTATGTATTTCTGTCCCCCAGAATACATAGTTCAATGCTTTTGGCATTGTCTCTTTTTCTCTTCTCTTCTCTTACACTTACAATTAATTTTGCTTATACTTTTCTAGTATATAAACTTCCAGAGACTATTGAATTAGCCCAACTGTGTAAATTATCCAGGATTATGACAGTTTGTTTTACACAGTTGTACTCTCCAATGTAACTATCCTAGGGGTTTGACAGTAGTTGCTCAATAACTATTGATTAAATGTAGATAATTTGGGGTCTATAAATTATGTAAAACTCTATATTTCATGCTTCCCTTTTGAATGAAATAGACTATGATATATTTCAAACAAGGCAGGTCAATTCCTTTTGTTCGTTTTAATTGAGTTGAAATTAATAGAACCAGTAAGCCACTTTTGGGGAGTAAATTACTCAGTTGAGAAGAGACCTTAACTCTTCCAGTACACAATAGTATCATTTTGTGTTGTGGAGATTCCGTTACTACCACAAGTCACTAAGGCACCAGTGATTATATGATTTGTTAAGACAGTCTAAAACACCAACCGACATGTGAATGAACAATATTGTGTAAGAGAAAATAAATGTGATATTTTACCAATAGCCTATTACTATTATATATTGAGAAAAATCTGCCAATTGTGAGAGAATTTGTGTTAAACAATTATTTTCTCAAACTCTGTTTTAGAGTAAATGAACTGATTTAAAGACAAAGCAAAAGATACACAAAATTTCTTTGTTTATTGTTCAAGAGAAATATGACTTATTAACGCTGTAATTTAGAAACCTAGAATGCTAGGATGATAGATGATCCTTATCACCCTTACTCCCCCCCCACACACAGAGGGGACAGCACTTAATTCCACAGCATTTAAAATACTACTTGCATGTGTACTTTAAAAAATAAGGGGGAAAAGTAATAATTTACTCTTCCATCTCCAAAAATTTGTCAATTTTTTTCTTCCTCAAGAAAGTTTGATTACTTATATAACCAACTTCAGAAAAGGTGGAGGTGTCTGCCTAAGTGAGCAAAAGGAAACAAAAAGTCCACAATTATTTTGTTTCTATGTAACTTTAATGCCATATTCTTGGTATTGTAACTTAAATGAATAAAAGCGTATGGGCATTCCTGTTATTCCCCAAAAGCTGATGCTGATTTAAAAGTTAATATAAAACATTTATTACTATTTTAATTCCTCATGATAGCAATAGAATTTTTGGGTTTTTTAAAATAAACTTTTAGTAATAAAATTCTGTCCGGCTTTTTTTCTCATTTGTTTTCTCTCTCTCTCTCTCCCCCCGCCTATCTATCTATATTTATATTTATGTAGATGAATACGATTGGAAAGAATAAGAAGTTGTGCATTCAAATTCAATCACAGAAGCATAAAACAGTCAATTTCAGTGTTCCTAATTATGTGTATAAACTTTAACAAGGTAGTGGAACTGTGCATTTTGGTTTTCCTCATGCACAAAATTTATGTATTTTATAAAGACTCAATTATATGACATTCCACCATCAATCCTTCTTTGCATACATTTTCTTTCTTATTTATTGCAAATTTTATGATTTCTTATCTTAACAATTTCTATGTAGCTACTCTCATCCCCTTTAATTTCCTCTCTAATTGTCACAATAGCCTAATAAATCACCAATTTAGGATGAATCCAACCATTTGTATTCTCCATATGTGTATAGTCAGGAGCTATAAAAATGCATAGTTTAATTAATATTTTTAATCAACTCCTATATATCAGGCATTTTTCAAGGCTTTGAGTAAACAGCAAATAACAAAGAGACAATCATACCTGCCCTTCTGAAGCTTGTATTCTAATGAAAACATACTTAAAAATGAGATCAATTAGAAAAGTTAACAGTAATTAAATAGTCATAAGTGCTAAGAAAAAATAAAGCAAGGAAAGAGAATGAGGTTTAGAAGTGTGCTGAAAGGTGGCTTCATGATAGGGTGACATTTGTATAAGACATGAAGAAAGTGAAGATGTGAGCCATATAGATGGATGTAAGAAGAGAGTTAGGAAAAGATGAAACAAGTGCAAAATTCCCTAGGCAAGAGCAGACATGGCAGTTGCAAGTTGTAAGAAGAAGGCCAATGTATTTAGACACAGTGAGCAGGGGAAGTTATTATATGTGATTATAGTCAGGGCAGTTAACAGGAACTTAAAGGTCATTTAAGAATGTATGTATTCATTATCTTAGTCCATTTTTTGTTGCTGTAATAGAATACCTGAAACTAGGTAATTTATAAATGATACAAATTTATTTCTTAAATTTCTGGAGGCTGGGGAAGTCCAAAATCAAGGTGTCAGCAGGCTTTTTGTCTGGTAAGAGTCTGGTCTTTTTCCAAAAAGGCACCTTAAATGCTACGTCTTCTAGAGGGGAGAAACGCTGTGTCTTCATGTGCCAAAAGGTGAAAAGTCAAAAGAAAGTTGAACTCCCTCTGTCAAACCCTTTTATAAAGGCACCTAAACCTGTTCATAAAGGGTGCAGTCTTCATGACCTAAAAGGCTCCACTTCTTAATACTATCACATTGCTATTACATTTCAACATCTGAATTTTGGAGGGAATACTCTAAAACCAGAGAGCATGCACCCATAAATGAGGTCTGTCCAGAAAGTATCCAGCCATGAAATATAAAAAATAGAGATATTTATTGAAGAAGACACAAGATACAAGAAACATTGTACATAGAACAATGATATCTCATTCCCCTTCAAAGTAGGCATGTTGGGACCTCACACAGTTTCCCCAGCATCTCTTGACCTAACCCATACGTGTTCAACATTCTCAGGTGTTCTGCTTGTTGCCGGCCTTCCAGAACATGGATCACTTTCAACAGATTCTCAAGCATCTTTGCCACATCTGTGTCACAATTTTATTTGCACTGCACTCATTGCATTGTCCCCGAAAGCCTTCTGAACAATCCAAAGAGTAATTCAGATAGTTTCCAAGGAGGAATGTTCAAGATTAACACAAAATTTGATGCAGATTCATTGCTCTACTTGCTCAGTCATTTAGAATGCCTTAGCCACACAGTACATGTGTTCATTGAATGACTTCTAGAGCCCCACTGACTAGTATAATGACAACATCATTGTTCACACATGTGCATTCCAGTCCACTCCCATTGGTGGCCAAGTTACATTGATGTGCAAACCGTTTTTGTTATATTAACAATGGCTGGATACTTTTTGGCCCGTGTGTGTGTGAGAGAGAGAGAGAGAGAAAGAGAAAGAGAGAGAAAGAGAAAATTGGCTCATGTGATGTGTTTGTGTGGGCTGGCAGATCTTAACACCTTTTGTACCACTCACAAGTTTTCTCGTGTTTCCCGCCATCTGTTATGGACCTTAGATGTCAACACACTGTCTTGTCCATTAGGGAGAGTAGAGGTTTACCACCAAATTTGCAAATGAAAACATCAAGAATGAAGAAAGGTGACATAACATTTTCCAGAAAAGGTGATATTCTTCTCCTAGCATGGAAAGACAAGCGGGTTGTCTGAATGATACCAACTATCCATGACACTTCTGTCTCAACAAGAGGAAAAAAAAATAGAAAAATGGGAGAGAATATTGTAAAACCTACCTGCATCAAGGAATACAATGCCCACATGAAAGGTGTTGACTGTGTGGATCAATTCCTTTCATGTTGTTCCATTCTAAGGAAAACGATGAAATGGACAAAAAAAGTAGTGCTGTCCCTTATAAACTGTGGACTTTTCAATTCATTTAGAGTGTACAACATCCTCAATCCACAAGCAAAAATGAAGTATAAACAGTTTCTGCTATTGGTGGCGAGAGACTGGATAACTAATGACAATAATGAAGGCTCTCCAGAACCAGAGATAAATTTGTCCAGCCCTTCCCCTGGGGGTGCAAGGAGAGCACCTCGTAAAGATCCACCAGAGCCTGCAGAGTTTGTGCCGCCCATGGAAAAAGGAGCGAATCTAGATACTTATGTAAATTTTGTTTGGTCCCTCTTCATAGAGAAAAATGTTTTACGCAGTACTATACGTTAAAAAAGTACTAGGAACTTTAATTGTTTAAATAGTTGTTTAATTGTTTAATTATTTTTATAAATAAAAATGTTACAATTATCAAAAATCAACACCTAAAGTGCATTATGATCTGTAGTTATGATGATTTAAATAACGTGCAGTTTGCCCAAAAGCGTGCGGTCCCTGGTGTATGTCTTAGAAATTTCTATGCGGTATGAAATGTGTTGAGTCTATAGGGCAAGGCAGCAGGCTGAAAACACAGGCAGAAATTGTTACTTAAATGGGCCAAAGATAACCCCTGTATAATGTCCCCTCACTTGTTTACTCTCTACAGAAAGTTAGGAATGTTATCCCACAGCCTAGAGAATTCAAAAGATTATTCTACCATTCTATCAAACCATCTGCTCAGGACAGTGGGAACTATGGTAAGACTAGTGAATTCCACAATATTCCCATACTTCATTTGCAGAGTTCTTTATAAAAAACCAAACACTGTGTGGATAAGGCATTTTGTATGTAAATTAATGATAGTTTTGGAAGAAGGCCAAATCTATATCCAGAGTAAGTGTCTATTCCAGTAGGAACAAAACACCACCACTTCAATGATGGACACGATCCAATAGAGTCAACCTGCAAACGAGGTATCTGGCACCCCAGGGAATTGGTGCCATATCATGGGTTTATTGTTCATCACTCATGCTGGAATATTGGACACTGGACGGTGGCCCTAATCAAGTCATCCTTGGTGAGTAGAAATCTGTGTTTCTGAGGCCCTGCATAAGCTCCATTCCTGCAATCACATAATATGCAATCATAAAGTATTCATATTTTAATTTTTAGAGTACAACTTGAAATCATTAGATACATTATTAGAATATTAGGCTTAATGCCTTATAAAATTTGATGTTTTCCATTTAGGGAATATTTAGTTGTGATTATTCTTGCTAGTATTATGTCCCCTAAATTAAGCCAACATAATAACTAATTAAAGTAAATAACCATAATGGATAATTACTACAGTGCATATATTTTTATATATAAGAGCTCATTATTTTAAAAAATCAATACTAAACAGATACAGATTTTCAGTGTTATTTGTATTCAGACTGCTATAAATACTTTATGAAGTATGTATATCTTTAATAAATAGATGCACACCTTAACACATATGATCAAGGTTCTTTTTTTGTTTTTTCTTTTTTTTAATTTCAGCAAATTATGGAGGTACAAATTTTAAGGTTTCAAATAATGCCCTTGTGCCCCCTCCCCCCACAAGTCTGAGATTCAAGTGTGACCATCCCTCAGACGGTGCACGTCTCACTCATTATGTATGTATATACCCACCCCCCTCCTTCCTCCCCCCACCCCGCGCAATACCCCATTAATGTAGTTCCTATGTGTCCACTTAGGTGCTGCTCAGTTAATACCAGTTTGCTGGTGAGCAAGGTTCTTTATTGTTATTATATCTTCTACCTCATAGAAGTTTGCCTCATTCTTTGAAAATATTTTCAGCATTGGAGAAACTGTTCATGTTTGTATTTAACATTGGATTTTGATTAATTTCCAGTTAAGTGAATAATGTCTGCATTCTGCTGTAGATTAAAATAATATATAGTTGTATCTAGTAAATTGATTTTTTGCTTGTATTAATTCTCAGCATTATTATAATTAATATTGCAATTATTTATTGGCAGCCCTGCATGTGCACCAAGCATAATCGGACCAAACTGATTTTGGTAGGTATGTGAGAAAATATGGGAATCAAAAGTGTCTATTGTGTTTTTACTTGACAGGATGGTCAGTTGGACAGTAAAAATTACTATGATAAGAAAGACTAAGGGATCAGCAGGGGAGGCGTGTGCCTGTTCATGGGTGTGAGTGCGTGTGCGTGGTGTGGACAGTGGGTGCGAATTAACTTTTATGATTTTGGCATGTAAATTTTATGTGCCTATTAAGAATACAAGTTGTGTGTGTGTGTGTGTGTGTGTATGTGTATGTGTGTAGACTAACTGTAGGAAGTAAATTAAGGCTGAGGAAACTGTTGGGCAAAGATTTATACTTATAACATTGTATACAGCATTTTAAATTCATGAAACTAGATAGGATTTCTCAGAGATAAGTTTTGGAGAGAAAAAAGATAAAGAGGTCTTAGACAACCACATTCAGAGGTTCCAGAAGAGAGGGGAAATCTTGAATAAAAAGACGATGGCAGTCTAGTCAAGTAGATGATTGGGACGCCTCAAATTCAAAAAAGGTATATAATTTTAAGGAACTGTCAAACTGTTTTCCAAAGTCGTTGTACTATGCTATGTTCCCTCCAGCAGTGTTTAAGCTTTTTAGTGCCTCCACATCCCAGCTATTCCTTGGTATAGTCAGTCCTAATTTCAGCCATTCTAACAATATATTAATAGCAGTATCTCGTGGTTTTATTTTTCATTTTCCTAATGATAATGATTGGGTGTCTTTTCATGTGCTTAAGTTACCATTCATGTATATTCTTTGGTAAAGTCTTTGTTCACATCTTTTGTCTACTTTTTTATTGAGTTATTTTCTGATGGTTGAGTTCAAAATTCAACTTTTTAAAAAATTCAATAATTTAGTTGTTTCAACAATAAGGGTTATTTAGGTCATTTAGTATAGCTCGTGAACTGTTTCCATGTGTAAAATTTTATTGTAACACAGACAAATCCATTCCTGCTTTCATCCTACACCAGCAAAATTGAAAAGTTGAAACAGATACTTAAATCTGTAAAATTTAAAATATTTACCAGATAATCCTTTATTAAGATGGTTTGCCAGTTTCTGATTAACCTATCCCATTTCTGAAAATCAAGTCTTCCTGTTACTTCATCCCTCTTTGTCAATATACTATCAGTGTATCTTTTATAAACAGCTCATGACTGCATTAGGGTCACTTTTATGTCTAATCTGACAAAGTCTACTTTTCAGTAGGTAATTTATGTCATTTACATATTTTAGGATTATGCATATATTTAAATACATTTATAGCAATATTTCAAAAAAGTGATTGTCTTGCTTTTTTATTTCTGCCTCATTTACTGCCTTCTTTTAATTGAATAAAGTTTTATTGCCCCATTGTTTTTTCTTCCACTGATCTGAAAGATAATTTATATTTGTTCCCCTAGTGCACATCCTTGAGATTTTAACATGTAATCGTAAATTAGCAAAGCTAAAAATTCATTAAGATCTTTATTAACCAGCCCCAAAATAGAAGGGCTTAGAATATTTTCATTTCTGTTTTACCTCCTCTTGCTTACATGCAATTGTTTTCCATTATAGTTACGCACTCCATAACAACGTTTTGGTCAATGATGGTCCACATGTATGGCAGTTGTCTCATAATATTATAATGCCATATTTCTACTTTATCTTTTCTATGTTTAGTTATGTTTAGATACACAAATATTTACCATTGTGTTACAATTGCGTAGAGTATTTCATATAGTAACATGCTGTACAGGTTTGTAACCCAGGAGCAATAGGCTATACCATATAGCTTAGGTGTGTAGTAGTCTATACCATCTAGGTTTGTGTAAGTACACTCTATGATGTTCACACAATGACAAAAATCACATAAGAACACATTTCTCAAAACATATCTGTGTCAGTAACAAAACATGATTCTATTTTAGGTATGGTATTAGGATTCAGAATATTTGTATTATTGCTAATATGGTAGCCCCAAAACATTGAATATTATTACTTCACTGCAAAAGCACATTGGAAAATTTCGTCTGAGAACTCAGTTTATATATGAACAAATATTGCAGGTTGATGTCCTAAGTGAACAAATATTTAATTTATTTGGCCTTTAAAACAGTCTAAGTGCATTCAATGGAATTATCTTTCCAGTATTTAAAATGTCATCCCAGAAGACTCATTATTTAGAGTTCTATTAATTTCTAATGTACACTTTTTAACGAATCTGATGTTAATTTATATTTTAATTATACCATTGCATTGAATGTGATTGATTGCATATACTCATATATAATATAATATTTATGTAAACAAAAGGAAAAGCAAATATAAAGTTAAAATAATTTGCCAGCTTCTAATAATACTGTTATCTAAATTCAAATCTAAATATAAGATTATTAAAAATAATTTCTCTTCATCTAAATTTCTGAAGATAATAGTGCTAACAGATGCTGAAAGTATATAGGATAATATAGGAGCCCCCAAATAAGCATTTTGTATTTTGCTGCTTAAGCCATCTCTTAACTAAAGGTTATTGATTTTCCATGTCAAACTACACTATGAGTCACGAGAAGTAGTGTCTGAGTTAAGAACCACATAGATATGAAAACTCTTATGAAAACTCTGTCATGCATCTTTAAGGGACAGGAACAAAGGAGAAGCTTAAAACACAAAAACAAAGGACACTGGTCAGTTCCTTTTGAGTTTATGAGTTTTTATTATCTCAAAGTGTTTCCCTTGAGAATGTGGTATGTAAAATCAAAGTTCAGTGGAAAGAAGATGAAAGAAAAATGATTAACTGCTGAAAAAAAAGTGCAAATACATTTAAGTAGCATCTCACTAGAACTTCTACTAATAAAACCATTTTATGTAGCAGTCTAGAAATTTCTGTTTTCTGAAGTGTTTTCCCTTGTGTATTGCTTTTAAAATAAATCAAAAAGAAAAAATCAGAAATGTTTATTTGAAAAGATTAAAGAGATATAAGATAAAAATTAGTAAGATTACTAAAAAAAGTAAATATAACCACTTATATCACTGAAATAGTAAAGATTTTAAGAAAATATTTTATGCAATTATTGGGCACATCTTTTAAAATGTAGAGATAAAAATTATTTCCATTCAAAACATAAATCATTAATATTAACCCCAAAAGAAGTAGAAACTTCAACAACCATGTAGTAGAAAAGAGACTGGAAAGGCATTTAAGATATTTAATGAAACAAAGACACCAGAGACACATTGCTTTAAAATTGAGAAAAAGTCAGATTATGAAGTTTCTCTCCAAATTATTTAAATATCTTAGAGTATATTAAAATAAAAACTTTCACCAATTAATTTTATACATTAAAATAGCATTAATTTCAAAACCACAAAAAGATAGTGATATTGGTGTGTGTTTGACTCACTTATTCTCA
>VBSM01000272.1:73742073-73753843 GCA_008086735.1 Cheirogaleus medius
AAATTAAATACTAGGAAAGATAAAAGTAAAATTCATTATATTAACATATTAAATGAAAATTATGATTTTATTAATAAGAACTAAAGTGTTATTTGAATAGTTCGAATAGTCATTTCTAGTGAAAATTCTGAATTAAATTGAAGAGGTTATTATTTTATAAAGACTACTTTCAGAATCAACAAATAGCATGATTATGAACAGTGGAATTCCAAAATCATTTTTGAATATAGGGAATAGGCATTAACATGTATTTTCGTCATTGTTTTACAAATTGAAATTGAGGTTCAATATTAAAATTAATTCCAGATAATAAATTCTAGGGCATTCAGATACTAAAGTCGCACAGTAATATATAAGAATATCTCTACATAATGATACAAAAATTATAAAAATTTATATAGAAATTTTGAAGATTTTTAAAAAATTGCTTGAATAAATAAAGGAATTGGATAAAGTGTCTGGTTGGTCCTGTATTTGATATTTTAAAAAATAAAAACTGTCTATTGGTCAGAGAATATGATACATCTACTGCTTTCATTATAAGATACTTTAGAAATTGATGTCTCTGACTCTAAGGACTTTCTCAGAAAATTAAACATTACTCCTTCAGAAGCTTGAATTTTAAAAATGGATACTTTTGTGTTTTTTCATTTAAAAATTAATGAATTTGAAAAACAAAACACCTAGTATTGGAATTTTCTTTTAGCACTTCACATCTATAAAATTGCATGTTTTGAAAAGATCCAAGGAAATAGTCTTCAAATATTGTCAATGAGAATTTAATGTATGTCTCTAAGAGTTTAGAATTACTTCAGTACCAGGTGGTAGAGGATGATTTGTCTTTGTCAGAGAGACAGATTTGTAGATTAGAAAGGAAATTTATGTATAATTTGCTTCAAGCTCCTTTCTGGCTGTAGAATTTAAAATATATAATATTATACATGTGTATGAATATGAAATATATTATAATAATCTCCTTCATTCTACATAGATATTTTTTAAATTGCTTAAGATTCATGGAGTCATCTATAAATTTAAGATTTATTTTAAGGTAAATTTTCTACCTTTACATGCATTATTAATAATAAAGCATACTGTTTCTTCTGATTACTTTGCACATCATCTAGACACTAAAATATTCCAACCCAAACTAGCAATATTAATAGTATGTGAGAAAAAAATTCAATAATAACTCCAGATTGTTTAGCCCTAGTAACTGGAAGAAAATTCCCAATAAATGAGATGTAGAGCACTGCAATTAAAGAAGTTTGGGGGGAGTGATCACAAGTTCTGTGTTGGATTTATTAAGCAATATATTAATCAAATAATAAATATTAAATGTTTGTTTTACAAATATATTTGATGTACAAAATAATAAATATTTATTGTAAAGTCAGTATAAGTGTCAAATCTCTTAAAGCAGAATTATGATTTCAGTAGTGGCAATAATATACTTTGCTGGAAAACCTTGATTCCTCAGTTTCTGAGACTTTGTGGTTGCCAGTGTGATTAGATTCTCCTCTATAGTATCTAGCAATGGTTGTGCAGGTGTGGCTTCCAGCAAATCTCCTTAAACTTAGGGGTTCACTTATTTATATAAAAGTTCTTTTTACCTCCTCCATATTTTTCTTCTTCCTGCCTGGAGCACAAACATGATGACTAAAACAATAATGACTGTATTTCAATTTCATGCCTCATAGAGGAAGCTTTCCATATAGAAGGCCACACACAAAGGATGGTGCAGCAGAAAGTCCAGAAAAATATTGGATCTTTGCTAATATCATGCAAATGCCATGTATTGCCTTCCTCCTGACTTCATTTCATGTGAGAGAAAAATATTCTCCTATATTAATTAAATGACTGTTTTGACTTTCTCTTACTAACAGCTGAAAAGAAAAAGAAAGCTTAACTCATTCAGTACATCAAATTTAATCTATTAAACTCTTCCATTTTCTTTATTTCTT
Organism: Cheirogaleus medius; assembly: GCA_008086735.1. Classification (NCBI taxonomy): domain Eukaryota; kingdom Metazoa; phylum Chordata; class Mammalia; order Primates; family Cheirogaleidae; genus Cheirogaleus; species Cheirogaleus medius. Next base: position 73,744,038 of record VBSM01000272.1, read on the forward strand.
CTAATTAATAGTAACAAATAAGTTAGAACACATGCTACTTTTTCAGTTTTGCTTTGTTTATCACCTTTAAATCAAATCAGTAACTGTGGTTCTGTTAAAACTACAACAAAATATCCCCAAAATGCAAAACAAAACAAAAAAAAATCAAATAACTAAAATTAAATGACTGCCAAGTCATAGAAACAGAATTCCTGACTCTTCTCTACAACATACCTACTACTACTCTTTCACTTTTTTCAATCTCAGTAACTGACCATTAAATCTGTTATGAAAATGTAGGAATTATATTTAATTTCTTTCCTTTGATTATATCTGGTCAGTGACCTTGTGCTATTGTATTTATCTCCAAAGTAGGTACCACTCTAGTTTTCATGATCTTTACTTTTATTTATGGACTTAGAGTACTATCTGAATTAGTGTTATTTATTCACCTGCTTATCTGTTATCTGTCTCCTCTCCCAAATAGCATTTGTTATTTCTTAATTTTCCAGATTCCTTATGACATTGTTTGTGATTGTCTTGTTAGCACCTGTATTTCCAGTGCTCAAATTTTTATCAGAAAAAATATATCTATGTGTGTATATACATATACACATACATATATATACACATACATTATATACCAAAAATCAGGGAGGAGGGAAAGGAGAAAGAAATAAAAAACCCAAGTGAGTTTTATACTGATTATGAGTCAGTCATAAAACCTGAGATTACTGAGTAATCACTGAATGTTTTTGCATGGAAAAAAAAAGTTTTTCTGAAAGTATCTCATATAAATACCCAACTAAGAAGAACACAAGGTCAGAAAAGAAAAGTATGGAAAAATAAAATTAAATTTTTTACAACAGAGTCTGTAACAGAAATTGACACATGCAATATGATGTCAAATTATTTAGTGAATTGTCTTATCTCAGGAATATATTAAATATCTTAAAAATTTGAACCTTTTACATTTGGGTTAAACCACAATATTAGAATAAAATATTAGTATTTTTTTTAAAAAATACTGTATATTGATCCAAAAGACAGCACAAAGTTTTCTCACTACTTTATATTAACTGGACCAGAGGCCAAAACCAAACAAACATAAATACATTATCAGGCATATTAAGAAATTATATACTACCTCCATAGTAAAGCACAAATAAATATTTTCTAGACCTAAATAAAGAAAAAATAATTAATGATCCATTATTCACTATCTCTCAACTTAAAACATTCAGTAATTGATTATATGATGAAAGTAAGAAGTATCTCCATATTTTACCTGTTTTGATTTGGATGTCCAAAGTTCTCTAATCATATCTGCACACTCTTCTGCCTTTCCCAGTGACCTGAAGTTGTGGGTTAAAATTTTCTATTTTCTAAACATAAAGTATCAGTAAGACTAAAAATCTGAATGTGAAACTCCTTCTTCAGCTTAAGCTAAATATAGACAGTTGATGAAACATTACCAAAGTTTTTATTAATATTATAAATAATAATAATTACTAGTGTTCATTATATATTATTACATTTCAATGAAAACATTTGGTGGAAATGCAAAAAGGAACAGATGAAATACAAAATTTAACCATTATAACTATGGCATGTTACGTACACAAGTATTCAAGTGAGTGCGTTAGAGGTGTGACAAAGAATGGTAATGAATTGAGATACACTATTGAGATACACTACAATTGCTTTGAAATTTTGTGCCACTAAAATTTTAAATTCTATTTAAGTTTTTTCTTTTGAAGTTTTATTAGAAGGTATTTAATTATTAATTTAACTTAATGAGTTTAATCCTGAATCCAGGTGTTTAATCATGCTGTATGATACTCATTTTATCTAACCTGAATTTGTAGCATAGATTAATGAAAATGTCACAGTTAAAAATATCTCAGTGACACATTTGTAGAAACCATTTGTGTGGTTTCTTATTTGCTGATATTTTGCAGACAAAATTTAAAATGTTAGCTCAAATAATTATATTACTAATTTGATACATAGAGATACTTCACTATTCAGTTCAGCTTGTCCTTATAAGAATTTTTCTGGGGAAAAAAAAGAATTTTTCTAGTTCTACCCTTCCACTGAGTATAGGATCCCTTTCCAATATCACAGACTGATGTCCACCAAGTGTATTATTGAAAGTATCTAGGAGTCTGGATTTTTCTACTTAATAGAGGTTTCATTTTCACATTTGGACTTTGCTAATTACTGTATCAAAAGGAGATCACCTCTAATTTTTAACCATGTTTACTGGTGTAGAACTTGCAAATTTTAAAAAATGATGATTTTCCCAGGTTTTCCTCTTTTATAGACACAGTTTTCACATGCTATCTTGTTTAAGGGTTCAGGGATCCAAGAGGAATATAGCATAATCTCACAGTTCTCCTCAGGTCTTGTCTGATAACTGGCACAGCGTAACTTCTTCCACATTTTATAGTCAAGGCCAGCCAAAGGACAGGTTACTTCTGGATGTGAGGAGTGCCATGTGTAAGAGAAGAAAATGAATTGATGATGACCATCTTCCATTCTATCTGTCTATTTTGCTTTAGATTTTAATAAATTAGTGTGTAGCAATAATTTGAGAAATAATAAAATATTAATTTATCAAAAAGACCTCAAGAAGGGAAAGAAAATAGAACATAGTCTAGGTGGTACAAATAAAAATCAATATAAAGTGGTAGATACAAATCCTAAACATATCTGTCATTAATTTAAATGTAAAGGGACTAAAAATTTCTACGATGAAACTAAGATTTCAGACTGGCTTAAAAAATATGTTGCCTATAAGATGCATATCACAAATATAAAGACAAAGAATAGTTAAAAATAAGTAATACATGCATTTCACAAAATCACTAAGTGCAGCAAAGCTGATAAAGTAGACTTTAAGGCACAAAGCATTTCTAGAAAAAAAGCGAGAGGTCACTTGATGAGAAAAGAATCAATCAACCAGGAAAATATTATATTTAAAAATTTCCATACACCTTATAACAACCTCAAAATATGTAAGTAAAGAATCAGTAAAACTTGTCTTCATCAGTTTGGGCTGAAATCACAAAATACCATAAGTACAAAATACAACAGAAATGTATTTCTCACAGTTTTGAAGGGTGAGAAGTCCAAGATGAAGACCAACTTTGTGTCTGGTGAGTGTCTTTTTTCTGGCCTATAGATGGTGCCTTCTTGCTTTGCCCCTAAATGATGAAAGGGATCTCTCTCTGAATTCCTTAATAAGGTGCTTATTTCACCAGGAGGGCTCTGCTCTCATGACCCCATCACCTCCAAAAGGCCTCACCTTCTCATATCCCCAACATGGAGGTTAAGATTTCAACATAGAAATTTTGGAAGGACACAAACATTCAGCCCATAATAAAACTAAAATAGGAAATATCAACAATCATACCCAGAGACAATAGAATAAACAGGAAAAAAAGCAAAGTTATAGACGTTCTGAACAACACAATTAACAAACTCCATCTACATAATGTATATAAAACACTGCAACTGACAGTGGCAAAATACACATTCTTTTCATGTTCACATGACCACATAGTGGATAATAAAGCTCAACAAATTTGAAGCCTCAAGAAAAAGTAATTTATAGAATGGCCTATGGAAAGAGAGAAAGTAAGCCAAACAATAACATTAGAGGAATATAAAAGTAGCCTCTGAGACCCAGGGGCTGGCCTGGGGCTGACCATGCCCTTTCAACAAGGTCTTGGTGTTGCTCAGAGGTTGTATGGCACAGCGATCCCATGGTGTTTTTCTTCATAAATGACTTAATGTCAACATTATACAAGGCCCTTCTATAAACTCAGTGGATCAAAACAAAAACAAGACCACTCTTAATTCATGGACAAATTTAGAAAAAATAGCAACATTATCCAAACTACAAAAATGAGCAAATATTCCCATATCTTGGTAACATAAATTACTGCTGCTTTAATAATGGCAACTTTAGCCTCACGTTGTTTTACCCATCTTCTAAATAGGAGATATTGATACCCCATCATAGCATTAACTCCACTTCCTGATAGAATGCAATCTAGAGCAAAGCCTCACTTCCTTAAACCCTCTGAAAAATTTTCTAACACAAGACAAATCACTACAATAAATGTTCAAACACCCTCTTACTGAGAAGTTATTTGATTCCTATGGTGTGTATTCACCCTCATTGAAACAAGTCAATAAACCTAATTTTATTCAAACATAAGTGCAGTCTTCATTTTATGTTTTTTCAGGACATTGACACATCATAAATATTTAAGCTTAATATTTGGAATGCACTTGTAAAATGGTGTATGTGTGAGATGAGATTGGGGAATTGGGGAAGAAGAATGTCAGCAATCGAGAGTCCCTGAAGTATTTTAAAGAGGGTGCAGTGTAATGATTGCCCTTGACTTTTTACAATTTTTATAAAACCACAAAAAAACTCAAATACAGTGAATCTTTGCATTGTATTAGTTCAAGAATGAAGCAAAGTTCATTTCTTACTGATTTGATCTAACTCTATGTTTTATTTTTGTCTATTAGATTAATTCTAAAGCTTACTGGAATGTCTGAATGGGTAGGTTATTTGAGTTAAGCAATTTTATAAAATTCTACTTCTTGGATATTTTATCAGCAAATTAAATTATCCCAAACTACCTCTGTCATTGAAAAACAAAAGAGGTAATTGTGACTGAAATATATCAGAAATTTATATGTGGTAGCAAAACACAAACCACTTCTCTAATCTACTGTCTTCCAACTCTTCTCCATATGGGCTCTTTCCCTGATCTTCTAATATGTCAATTATACTCCTGCCCCATGGCTTTCCTCCGGCTGTTCCCTATGCTCAAAGCACTCTTGAGGTAAACATTCTCATGTCTAACTCCCTATTCTACTCTGATTTCTACTCAAATGTGACCTTTTCTGACATGTTGTTTTCTGACCAAATGACCTGCAGTGCCACCAACCTCTGATCACTCTCTGGCTCCCTACCATGCATTACCTTCTTAAGAGGATATGTCAGTAAGTATACTGTTGTACTCTATCCTAGTAGATTAGTAAATATGAGATGATAAATACATCAATTAAAAATAAGTTGGAAATGTGTGTCATAGATAAAGACTAGTAGCATTCCTGCTTCTATTTTCCTCTGTTACTTTGTAATACACTGAAAGATTTTCTAAGTTGGAGTTAATTGGAATAAAAACAAAATAAATTACTTAAACATGAAATTAACTTCCTTTAAATTCTACTCATTTTTTTCACACTAGGTATGGTACATGGCTGTTAATTAATAGATATGCTGTCATGTGAGAATGGAATATTTTTTAAATTTTTATTTCAGAATAATACAAGGGTACAAAAATTTAGGTTACAGGTATTGGCTTTGCACCTCCAAGTCAGAGCTTCATGTGTGTGAATCCCCTAGAAAGTGCACAGCTCATCCATTAAGTGTGACTATACTCCTCCCCAACCACTTGCCCAACACCTGATGAATGTTACTACTATACATGTACATAGTGTTGATCAATTAGTACCAATTTGATTGTGAGTACACGTGGTGCTTGTTTTTACATTCTTGTGATACTGCACTTTGGAAAATGGGCTCTAGCTCAATTCAGGATAATATAAGAGGTGTTAGTTCACCATTATTCCTTGTAGCTGAGTAGTACTACATGGTATACATATACCACATTTTATTAATCCACTCATGTATTGATAGGCACTTGGGTTGTTTCCACATCTTTGCAATTGTGAATTGTGCTGCTAGAAACAATCGAGTGAAGATGACTTTTTTATAGAATGTCTCTTGTTCCTTTGGGTAGATTCCCAGTAATGGGATTTCTGGATCAAATGATATTCTACTTTTAAACTGATAAGAACAGATACTACACTTGATCTTAGCCAAAAGGCTGAGAAGCGATGGTATTCTACTTTTAGATCTTTGAGGTATCCCCATATTACTTTCCATAGAGGTTGTACTAGTTTGCAGTCCCACCAGCAGTGTATGAGTGTTCCTATCTTTCCACATCCACACCAACATTTGTTTTTTGGGAACTTTTTGAAAAAAAATCCATTCTCACTAGAATAATATCTCATTGTGGTTTTGATTTGCATTTCCCTGATAATTACAGATGTTGAGCATTTTTTCATGCTGCTTGGCCATTAGTCTGTCTTCCTTTGAAAAATAATTTAATAGGGCTGTTTGATCTTTTATTGCTAATTTTTCTGAGTTCTATATAGACTCTAGTTATCAGCCCTTTATCAGATATATAGCATGTGTATATTTTCTCCCATTATATATGCTGTCTGTTTGCTCTTCTGACAGTTTCATAACCTGTGCAGAAGCTTTTTAATTTGATCAAGTCCCATTTATTTGGTTTTGTTGTTGCTTGATTGCCTTTGGGGTCTTCTTCAAAAATTCTTTTCCTAGGCCAATGTCTATAAGAGTTTTCCCAACAGTTTCTTCTAGAATTCTTACAGTTTCATGCCTTAGGTTTAAGTATGTTATCCACTGTGAGTTGATTTTTGTGAGAGGTGAGAGGTGTGAATCCTGTTTCTGTCTTCTATATGTGGCTATACAATTTTCCCAGCACCATTTATTGAATAAAGATTATTTTCCCCAATGTATGTTTTTGTCTGCTTTGTCAAAGTTCATATGGCTATATGAAGTTGGTTTTATATCTGGGTTCTCAGTTATGTTCCATTGGTATATGTCTCTGTTCTTGTGCCAATCCATGCTGTTTTAGTTACTATAGCCTTCTATTATAGCTTGAAGTCTGATAAATCGATGCCTTCCAATTTGTTCTTTTTGCTTAAGATTGCTTTTGCTATACAGGGTCTTCTCTGGTTCCATATGAAGCATAAAATTATATATTCTAGATCTGAAAAAAATGATGTTGGTATTTTAATAGGAATTGCATTGAATCTGTAAATCACTTTGGGTAGTATAGACATTTTAACAATGTTGATTCTGCCAATCACAAGCATGGTATGGTTTCCCACCTATTATATCCTCTGCTATTTCCTTCCTTGGTGTTTTGTAGTTCTCCCTGGAGGTCTTTCACACCCTTCCTTAAATATATTCCTAGGTATTTTATTTTCTTTGTTGCTATTGTGAAGGGTATTGAGTCTTTGATTTGGTTCTCAGTTTGACTGTTGTTGGCATATATGAATGCTAGTGATTTGTTTACATTGATTTTGCAACCTAGACTTTGCTAAATTTGTTTATCAATTCCCGTAGTCTCATAGCAGAAACTTTGGGGTTTTCTAGATGTAAGATCATATTGTCAGTAAAGAGTGATAGTTTGAAATCTTCTGTCCCCATTTGGATGCCCTTGATTTCCTTCTCTTGCCTGATTGGTCTGGTTAGGTCTTCTGGCACTATGTTGAATAGAAGTGGTGACAGGGGACAATAAACTTTAATAAAGTATTTTTCTTTACAAAACTTCAGAACTTTCCAGATACCTAGAGTTGGAGCAGCTCTTGGAATGCAGGGTCATTTTGGCATGGTAAATGATCTTGAACACTCATTATAGTCTCTATTTACTGAAATTTTAACTCTTTTATAAGTTAATGAACAGAATAGCAACTTGCCATATTATACTATATCACAAGATAAATTGAAGGAGATATGCTGTTTTCAACCTTCCTGATGAAACCCAAATATGATAGATGAAATGTCAGAGCATCATAATAAATGAAAAGGCTAATAGCCTATTAATCCTACTTGATATGTGGTGTAACAAATTAAGAAAGATTATTTCTGTTCTTCATCTACTTTTAAGATTGCTTCAGTACTCATGCCAGTAAAAAACAGTAGACTTCATGGTTTATAAACCATGGTTTATTTAATATAGCAAATTGATGCAGAGGAGTTGGAGGTAGGGGAGTCAAAACCATTTAAATCAATCTTCTATTCTATATTAACCTTTAGATAATAAATTATATTTAATGTATTTATATTATAGATACATTTTTCCTACATATATTCACATATATTATATATTTCTACATCATATTTATATTGTGTTATATATACAGGGGAAGATCTTGCTTTAAGTACTGCTTTGAGAAAGTAATGGAAGAATAATTTTTAAAAACCTCAGCTATCATATTTGTCACAAATAGAGTACACCATGAGATATTGCCCTTGATTTTCTCCGTAGTAGAATGCTCACTCTAATTTATTTTGTTGAATATAATTATACTTTAAAATAAATTTATATTTTATATCCCTTCCCCATGTGCTCCATTACCCCACACCTATAATATTCATTGTAACATGGTATATCTTAACTTTCACAGAATGTGTATTTGAACATGTACATTGGCACGAGCATATAACATATAACATAGTACTTGTAATCTGATATTTAAAATTAAAGCCTTGAGAATATTTTTACATTTAACTTTAATTTTATAAAAAGGAAAGCACAAGAATCTGAGAAATTTTTTTCTAGATATTAAGGAAGTCTTCAAAGAATGTTGTAGATAGTTTTAATTTAAAATGTTTCAGCTCTTTATTCCATTGAATTCAGTGAACATGTATGCTTATTAATCCATTCTGTAGACTATGGCAGATCTAGCAATATATAAATTCAATATATAATATTTCAAAGAATAACAATCATTTTCTGATGTGTATATTATTTTCTGAGTGACATTCCTCTTCTTAATTCAAAATGATTAAATCTGAATTCCCATTATGAAGTGATTTCAGAACTTAAAGTTATGTTCACTGTAAACTTCTGGCTACTTTAGAGCTTGACATTCATAGCAATTGTGATATATTGCGCTACAAAAATCTTGTTTTCTTTTACATTTGTCTTTGTCTTTTGATGGGCTCTTGGCTTTTTATGATATCCTAAGACACAATGAAATTTCCATTATGTGTAATGTTTTGTTATTCCAACACATCTTTGCACAATATTTTCATTGTTATAGACATAGTGGATGATTTCTGAGGTTTAAACTTTTAAAATCCACACAGAAATATGGTTAGTCATCCACTTGGATAAATAAAGGAAATTTTAAAGTCTTGGATTCTCAAAATGCTAATCAAGGTGACCTAATTTCAATCTCAAAGAAGTACAATTACAAAGTGATTATAACATCACATGAGAAAACTTAATTTATCCTATTAAACCCTAATTCAAAAGTTAATATGGGATTAGAGGAGATTGTCAGGGTGAATCATAGAAAATGGAAGGCTCTGATGTCAGAAGTGAACAATTTAAATTCGCCAAAGTACAGGACAGAGAGACACTGTTCTCGGGAAAAGGATAAAACTACCTCCACAAGACTCATAATTGCCTGGGTAGAATATTTTTCCAAACTGGTCATTTCTTTTTGCTCTAGACTGATGCTTTTTAAGCATCCTTCTAATTATTAATTTGGTTTTCCTAGAGGAGCATGTTAATAAGTGTTGCCAATTTGGATAACATAAGCTCTGAAAATTTTAGAAAAGTGTATTTTTAATTTTAAATGAGTGAAATGCCAATTATAGTTATGTATTTTAGTCTCTTAATGTGTTTTATTGCTGTGTTTCCTCCCAAAGTATAATCAACTGTAAAATATAGACATTCTAGTACCAACACTACAGAATATAATCCAATGGTAATTTCATATTTGGGGTGAATCCTGTGGTCCTTTCACAAGATACCCAAACATACTATCATGCCTTTCAAACTTTAAGAACATGGCCTAGATCCAGGACTGGTTCACTGAACTTGATCACAGTATTGTAAGAAATTTCAACATGAGTGATGTATGCAAAGGAATGATAGGATAAAAATGGAATTCTTTTTTTTTTTTTTTTT
>VBSM01000272.1:73753943-73775919 GCA_008086735.1 Cheirogaleus medius
GGCCTCCCAGAGTGCTAGGATTACAGGCGTGAGCCACCGCGCCCGGCCAAAATGGAATTCTTGTGAAGCGCCAATAATCATGTGCTAACAGTTTGTTTGAAAAATAGTGAATATTTGGAATGACCTTGGCAGTTAGAAAATTAAATAAATAAAATTTCACTGAGCAGCACAAACTGTCACCCCTCAATGCAAATCAAATACCTATTCTAATGAATGACTCCCATGCCCATAATACAGTTTCTGTGAATTGCTTATGCTGATGGTGTACAGCATGTCATTTACATTCCATGATAAATAATAAAATATCTCTAGAGGCATAGCACTTCCATTATTCTCTCTATTACAGTATGTGACCATGTTGAAATTGAATTTCAAAACTTAAAATCTACTCTGGCCTATTGCAATTTTACAACTCAACTTGAATTATTTAAACTTTTCATGGCACCTTTAAGGACTACAGACTAAAGTTTAATTGTTACTAATTAGATAATATACCTGATTAAAAGAAACAAATTTAAATGGGAGAAAAATTATAATATTCTGTTCTGATAAAGAACTGGTCGATTAGTCCATTTTTTACACATAGTATATTCAATATTCTTTCAAAGTATCAATAAAATTGGTTTAAACATTATATTGATGATCACATTTGAATTTTGTTCTTTGATGCATAAAAAGTCATTTTCCTTCTCATTTTGAGTAATATTTCAACCTTTATCCAATTAAACCAAAAAATTTATGTGATCCAAAGAAAGTAGCTGTGTATATGAGCAGCAGTATTTCAAGGGTAATATGCCCTTAGTGATTTATCAGAAAACCATGTTAACTTGTTAGCATGATTCATAGGTTACTGTGCTTAAAAGCAAAGTAGGGCATTGTGAAAAAAACAAAGTAGAATGGCTGAACTTTGGATTTGTATTGGTTTTAGTAACTATCAACACAATTAATTTTCTGACCCTTTTAACTATGAAGTCTGTGAAATAAGCCACTTTACCCTGATTACTTGTATTTAATGACTTCAATATGTAAAATGTGGTACTCATGGATTTGCTCTTAATGCTAATTAATATTATTATTATTTAATAAACCCTTTATTATATCCCAGGGCTATTGTTAAAAACTTCACTTGTTTAATGGATTGATCTCTCACAGCAATGCAATAAGGCAGGTTATGTTATTATTGGCATTTCATTCTAAATTAAATATAGGTTTGTGATGGTTAATATAATATAGAAAGAGAAGAAGCAGAAACAAACCATTTTCTTTCCTCTAAATTTAAGTTGCTATGCACTATCTCGTTGCTCATTTAACATACAGACAATTTGTTGCCTTCAAAATCATATTGTAGACTTGATAAACGATAGGGCCACATTTTATATTTTCTTACTTTTTCTCACAGTTCTTATGGGTAGTGCTCACAATTGTTAATTAGTCATTTTGAATATTGCTATGAGTTAAATTGTGTAAATCTAAAAGATTTTGAAGGTCTAACCTCAGTAGCAGTGAATGTGACCTTATTTGGAAACAGAGATTTGGAAGGTGATCAATTAAGATGGACTTTAATTCAATATGACTGTATCCTTATACAAAGGGGGAAGTTTGGACACAGGTACGCATGCAAACAGGGAGAATGACATGTAAACATGAAGGCAGATGTCAGAGTGATGGATCTATAAGCCAAAGAATGTCAAAGATGCCAGCATAACACCAGAAGCTAGCAGAGATGCAAGTATCAAATTCTTTCTCACATCCCTTAGAAGGAACCAACCTTGTTGACACCTTGACCTCAGACTTTTAGCCCATAGAACTGTAAGCCACCAACTTTATGATGCATTGTTACAACAATCAAAGAAAACTATTACAAATATGTTGTATTCTTTTGCTTGAAACAAGAGGTATACTACATGTAAATATGTTTAATAAAAAATATGAATTTAATTCACTGATATATTTTGTTCAAAATGGCAAAGCTCTTTTGATCTAGGAATCCAAAATCACAGTATTTAAAAATAAAGATGCATATTTTATAATCAGATGATGACTAAATATAAGATATAGAAGTCGAGTTAAAGTTAACTGTCTTCTTTCGAAAACCTTCTGTTCATGTTTTATGTCCACTTTTTTTTTTTTTTTTTTTTAGAGACAGAGTCTCACTGTGTTGCCCAGTCTAGAGTGAGTGCCGTGGCATCAGCTTAGCTCACAGCAACCTCAAACTCCTGGGCTCAAGCAATCCTTCTGCCTCAGCCTCCCGGGTAGCTGGGACTACAGGCACGCACCACCATGCCCGGCTAATTTTTTCTATATATTTTTAGTTGGCCAATTAATTTCTTTCTACTTTTAGTAGAGACGGGGTCTCGCTCTTGCTCAGGCTGGTTTCGAACTCCTGACCTTGAGTGATCCGCCCACCTCGGCCTCCCAGAGTGCTAGGATTACAGGCGTGAGCCACCGCGCCCGGCCTATGTCCACTTTTTAATGGGGTTGTTTGTTTTTTCTTGCTGGTTTGTTTGAGTTCTTTGTAGATTCTGGATATTATCCCTGTATTGGATGTATAGCTTGTGAATATTTTCTCCCATTCTGTAGGTTGTCCATTTGCTCTGTTGATTATTTCCATAGCTATGTAGAAGCTTTTTTATTTAATCATGTCCCATTTATTTATTTTTGTTGGTGCTGTAATTGCCATTGGGGTCATAGTCATAAATTTCTTTGCCTATGCCAATATCTAGAAGAGTTTTTTCCTACAGTTTCTTATGGTTTTATGCCTTACATTTAAATGTTTTATCCATCTTGAATTAATTTTATGGTGGTGAGAGATATGGATCTTGTTTCATTCTTCTGCATGTGGCTATCCAGTTTTCCAAGCACCATTTATTGAATATGGCTTCTTTTTCCCAGTGTATATTGTTATCTGCTTTGTCAAAGATCAATTAGCTGTAGATAGATGGTTTTATATCTAGATTCTCTGTTCTGTTCCATTGGACTATGTGTCTAGTTTTATGTGAATACTATGCTGTTTTGATTATATAGCGCTGTAAAATAGTTTGAAGTCTGGTAATATGATGCCTCCAGATTGGTTCTATTTGCTTAAGATTGCTGTGGCTATTTGTGATCTTTTCTGGTCCCAAATGAAGCATAGAATTTTCTTTTCTAGATCTGTGAAATATGACATTGGTATTTTAAAGGTGATTGCACTGAATCTATAAATCACTTTGAGTAATATGGACATTTTGACAATGTTTATTCTACAATCCATGGGCATGTTTTTCAATTTTTTGTGCATCATTTGTGACTGCTTTCCTCTGTGTATCACAGTTCTCTTTGTAGAGATCTTTCACCTCCTTTGTAAAGGATATTCCTGGTATTTTATATTCTTTGTAGCTATTGTGAATGATATTGAGTCTTTGATTTGACTCTCAGCTTGATTCTTAGTTGTGTATAGGAATGCTACTGATTTGTATACATTGATTTTGTAACCTGAGACTTTGCTGAACTTATTTAACAATTCCAAGAGTCTGTTGGTGAAGTCTTTGGTGTTTTCTAGATATAAGATCATATCATCAGCAAAATGTGATAGTTTGACCTCCTCTTTCCCAATTTTCATATGCTTTCTTTCTTTCTCTTGCTTGACTGCTCTGGCTAGGACTTCCAGCACTATGTTGAATAGAAGTGAAGAAAGTGGATACGCTTGTCTTGTTCCAGTTCTTAGGGTCAATGCTTTCACCTTTCCCCATTCAGTATGATGTTGAATATGGGTTTGTTATATATTTCTTTTATAATTTTGACATATATTTCTTCTATGCCTAGTTTGTTGAGGGTATTTATCATGAAAGCGTGCTGGATTTTGTCTAATGCTTTTCTGCATCTATTGAAATGATCGTATGTTCTTTATTTTTGCTTCTGTTTATGTGGTGAATCACATATATTATGCTGAACCATCCTTGCATCTCTGGGATGAAACCCACTTGGTCATCGTGAATAGAAATAGACAAATGGCAATAAACATATGAAAAAATGCTCAATATCACTAATCATCAGAGAAATTCAAACAGTGAAATATCATCTTAACTCTGTTACAATGGCTTTCATTAAAAAGTTCAAAAACAATAGGTGCTGGCATAGATGCAGAGAGAAAGGAACACTTATACCCTGTTGGCAGGACTGCAAATTAGTACAAAATCTATGGAAAACAGTATAGAAAATCCTCAAAGAACTAAAAGTAGACCTACCATTTGTTCCAGCCATCCCACTATTAGGTATCTATACAAAGGTAAAGAAGTATTATATCAGAAAGACTCTTGCACTCATATGTTTATCATAGCACAATTCACAATTGCAAAGATATATAATGAACTTAAGTGCCTATCAGTTAATGAATGGTTAAAGAAAATGTATTATGTATACCATGCAGTACTACTCAGACATAAAAAAGGATGAACTTTTGCCTTTTGTAACAATTTGGATGGAACTGGGGACCATTATCCTAAGTGAAGTATCTACAGAATGGAAACATAAGCACCACATGTGCCTGCTATTAAACTGGAACTAACTGGTGAGCATACATGTTCACAGAGGAAAGTAAAACACTGTGGACATCAAGCAGCCATAAGTGGGGAGAAGAGGATGCACTGAAACCTACCTAACATATACAATGAACACTATTTGGGTGATGCACACACTTATAGCCATGACTAAAGCATTACAAAATGATACATGTAACCAAAAACATTAGTATTCCCTATTTTGAAATAAAAAATAAGTAAATAACAAATAAAAAACTTTATGTTTATATTTTGATTTTGAAAATTGAAAACAATTTTGCATTTAATGTAAATATTTTCATTTGCTGAACTGTAGCAAAAAATTAGTTGTATAGAATTCCCTAACTATAGTTTTGACAATTATACTTTTTCTTTTCCAAGTATCCAATTTTCAAGAAGATTTTAAAATAATGACCATTGGACATGGTGTGCATTGTGTGGGGGAAGGGCAGGCCTCTAACCTCCGCTTGGGAGAGGCAATGATATAAAATGTATCCAAAATGTTTGTACCCTCACAATATCCTGAAAACAAGTAAAAACCAAACCAAACAAAAATCGAAACTCAGAAAAAAATAAAATTAATTAATTAAATAATGACTAGATACCTGGATATAGTAGCACATTTCAAAAGTCACTAAATACAATTTTGAATTATGCTTCTAAGAAAATCATTTTAAAAAAAGAATAGTTTTACTAGAAAGTGGATTTTCATTTTTACACAGGCTAATTTTTGTTTTAGACTGAAAAAAATGTTTCTTTTCATACCTAAATTACATTTGGAAAAATCACTGCTTACCAACAGTGAGCTCTAAGAAAATGATTTATCCCTCATCTTGGATTTCTTAATAGGAAATTATTATTGCTTATATTTTCTATGGGATATTACTGCCAATTTTGGTCAACTTTATAAAAATCAATACATTAAAAATTCAAGACTTTTTTAATGATAGTGTTGAACAGAATTTAACTACAATATGGAAAATACTTGGGAAAAGTCAATAATGAAATATATAATTGAACTATCTTTATGTTGTGGACATAACTGTCTAAATTCATATTTAGAACTAAGCATGTAATTTTAATAGCATAAGTTGAATTTTCCATATAGAATAAATTGTTCTATAGAGTATCTCATTCTTTTAGTTACTAATGCCTTTTTTCTATGTGAAATTCTGAATTGACATTCAATTTGTTTTAATTTCATAGGAAATATTTATTATATCACTGATAGTAATTAATAACTCAGAAAGAGGCTCAGAGCTTTTATTACTAGCCTGAGCAAATATTTTCACACTTCGTTAAGGGCAACAATAAGATTTTCTTCACCCCTGATCCAAAGCTTCTTAATTTTTAGCTTTTAAGATCTAATTATAAAAAATTGATGGAAAAGAGTTTTTAAATGTCTTCTAATTCATTTTAACTTTCCATTTAATGAGCAATCTAGAAAGTCACTTTTACAGTCTGAAAACTTTTTTACATATGTTATTTAATTTACTTTTTGGCAACCAAAATTGTTCAGAAATTATAGTATTAATATTTTTAACTGAATATTATCTTTTCAACAGTATATGCAAAATATGTCATATTTTTCTTTTATCTAGTTGCTGTTTTAAATCATCCTCTATTGATATGCAAATTGATAGTAATTTACAACTATATATATACATGGAAATTTATCTTTATGATCATGACCATGCACTTCCCAAATATACATAATACATTTCTTTTACTATGACCAAAAATACATGTTATTTTATGCATATTATATAAAAATCTATTGTTTTCTCATTTCTCTATCTTTAAACCAACTATAGAAGTCAATAATAAACTTATAAATGCCAGTAATATATGGAGAAATTACTACATGGTCCAGTTTATACAAACAGCCCTTTAAGCCATTACATTTGCTTGTCTTTACCTCCCTGTCATTCTTTCACTCTCTCCTCCAATTTTCCACTCACAACATTAATTTAATTTGTGGTAGTATATATAAGATTTCTATCTACATTAAAAGTTAGGAAAAGTAAAATTTACCTTATATTGTGGTTTACTTATTTTGCCAAGTTGGAAAAATTTCCTTATATCAGTTTCCTCATTTATTGAAGTAAACAGGCTTGATTATGTACTAATTAAATTACCTTTCTACTTATAATGTTTGATAATTCTATTTTTATACAGGAAACAATAGACTCCATTAGAATTAAATAAGTCAAATCAAAGAAGGTAAGCTAGAGTAAATAATATACAATAATTTATAAATATGGTAACTTTTTAGTCAATATAAGCTAAGTTATGTAAGGGTAAAAATAACTCCATAGTCTCAGTAGCTCTACAAACATTTATTCCCTATTAACAAAAAATAGACACAGGTCCAGGTGATTCCCTAGAGCCACTATGTTCCATGATCCTAGTTGCTTTGATTTTTGACTTGTTAAATTAAATGGCAGGAGAACACTGGCCTGAGGCTGTCTCCCTACTTTGAGTGTATTGAACAGCAACTTAACTTGTGTAAAGAAACAGAAACCTAATTTAGTAGTCTAACTGTTGTAACACATAGCTGGGGATTAGCCAGTCATTAGCAGGTGAGCGTCAGCCAATCACAGGTTGACAACTGATCAGATCATTTCCAAATATAACAAAATACTAGCTAGAACCATTCTGGCTACTTCTATATTTTTATTTCTCTATTCTGTGTAAAAATACTCACTGCTAAATGTGGAGATGGGAGCTCTTTGAACTTATTATGGCTCTGAATGTTGCCTGATTCAAGAATATTTTTCTCAGATAAACTCTGTTAAATGTAATTTGTCATACGTTTGTTTTTTTTTTAAACAAACTCTAAAATCCCAACATTAGGCAGTTCCTCTAGTACTGCAGCCAACAGAGGCTTTGACCAGAAGTGGCCACATAACTTATACTTATCATCCAGGAGCCACTTACATGGGTCTAACTAAATCACAAAGTGTGACGATGTATGCTTCAAAACAGAGGTTTTGTTTGAACAAGAGATGTCTCCATAACAAATCATATTATTATTTTGTTAAATTAAATTTGGCCCAAAACTGCCTTTGTATATAGTAAACTGCAACCTTAGTATGTAAATAAACTGCAACCTAACTTAAGAGTATATTTTTATAACAAGTCGCTGAATCCCAGCCAATCACAGTAGCCAACTTTAGCCAATCACAAGCTGTTAACTGATCAGATCATGTCCTTATAAAGCAAATGTTTCATCATAACATGCCCAAATAAGGCAAATACTGAGCTATCACCAATCAAGCTCTTTCTATATGCCACTTCTGATTTCTGTCTATAAATACTGCTTGGCCACATTGCTGGATGGAGCTCTCCAAACCTCTGTTTATTTTGAGTGCTGCCCTATTCATAAATCATCCTTTGCTCAAATAAAGTCTACTAAATTAAATTGGTCTAAAATTTTTCTTTTAACAATTTCAGCTTCATATGTAAGGGAAAGTAGAATCAGAAAAACTAGTAACCTGTCCCTGTTTGAAGAATGTCTTAATTACAGAGAATTTTGTCTTATGTCATAGGTATAAACCTAAAAAAAAAAAAAAAAACTAAAAAAATTTTTTTTGAAAGGTATATATGTTTCAGTCTCAATTTTCCCCATGGTTTGCTTGGGTTAAGGAACTAATCTGTAGTGTATATTAGATAGTTGTTTAAATTGACCCCAGCATAATTGAGAACAGGGAATTTAATATTTAGGATGCTATTCAGAGTAGGTTATCTGTAACAAATAACTATATTAATCTGTGATTATAAGTTACAACAACATATGCTACATGTTTGATTTATCTCTAAATCATTTTGTTAGTTTACCTGGAGATTTAAACATGAATTAGCAATTTACATTTTGATAATCCGAACTTTTTATATATGAATACTTATGCAAGAAATGCCAATTCTTAACTCATGCTATGAATATATTACAAAATATAAACTGGCATCACTCTTTTTAAATTATCCACCATATAATATCAACAGATCAGTAAATTACCCTGAGAATAGTGCAGAGAATGTAGAGAAACTGATACTTCATAGTATGAACCTAGAGATATTTCTTATTTCTGGGACCAATGCAACTACTGCAGATTCCATGCCATAGATAGTAGCTACGTCATACTGAATGGGGAAAAGTTGAAAGCATTCTCTCTAAGAACTGGAATAACCCAAAGATACTCACTTTCACCACATCTATTCAACATAGTGCTGGAAGTCCTAACCAGATTAATCAGGCAAGAAAAAGAAATAGAGGACATCCAAATCAGAAATGAGAAGGTCAAACTATCCCTGTTTGCATATGATACAACCTTATAACTAGAAAACCCTAAAGATTCCTCCAAAAGATTCCTAGAATTGATAAATTCTTTAAAGTCTCAGGTTACAAAATTAATGTACACAAATCAGTAGCATTTCTATACACTAATAACAGTGAAACTGAGAATCAAATCAAGAACTCAATGTCATTCACAATAGCTACAAAGAAAATAAAATACCTAGAAATATACTTAACCAAGTAGGTGAAAGATCTCTTTAAGGACAACTTAAAAACACCGATAAAAGACATCATAGATGAACTAAATAACTGGAAAAATATCCTATGTTCTTGGATTGAAAGAACCAATAGTTTTAAAATGTCCATACTGCCCAAAGTGATTTACAGAATCAAGTAACTCCAAAGTCAAAATACTAATGTCATTTTTTCACAGAATTAGAAAAAAATCCTAAATTTCATATGAAATCACAAAATATCCTCAATATCCAAAGCAATCCTAACCAAGAAGAAAAACCTGGAAGCATCACTTTTACCAAATTCAAATTACACTACAAGGCTATAGTAACCAAAATAGCAAAATACTGGCATAAAAGTAGATACATAGATAAATGGAACAAAATAGAGAATCCAGAAATACAACCCTATACCTTTAACTAGCTGATCTTTGACAAAGCAGACAAAATAATACAGTGAGAGGACATCCTATTCAGTAAATGGTTCTGGGAACCTTGTACAGCCACATGCAGAAGAATGAACCTGGACCTTTATCTCTCACCACGTACAAAAGTTAACTCAAGATAGATCAAAGACTTAAACGTAAGACCTGAAACCATAAAAATTGTAAAAAAAAACCTAGAAAAAACTCGTCTGGACATTATACTCTCCCTTTTGTTTACATACTCTGTTTAGTTTGTCTCACTTTTCACATGAAGTATTTGTACTTTAAAAACATATATGGTATTTAATTAGCATGCTTAGATATTCCTTATTTTGACTTTATATGACTGCTCATGTTTTCAATTACCACTTAAAGTATATTAATATATTGTGGGATTTTATACAATAATCATCAAATAATTTTTCTTTATTTTCTTTTGTCCTCCCAATACTAATGGAAAACGTACATATGCACACATAAACACACACAGATTAGATGTCAAAGATTATACATATATATAATTAATTTTTGACAGCAAATTAACAGACATATATAAGAATAGATTTTCATTCTAATCTAGCCCACTGGATAATCTTTCTTGAAAATAGTTCAGAGGAAGTTACTCTATCACTGAAACATAATTTTCCCTTAATTGTACAAGGTATCTGAATAGAGAGTTTCTCAAAATCCACAAGAGCTATGTAACTGTGTGATGATGACTGTATTAATTATATTAATAGCCCTCTCCCCTGCTGGCCACACCTCATCACTGCAGCAAATTCTTCTCATTGAAAGAAGACACTCTTTTAGTATTCCTTAAGCTGAGAATGAATCTATTCTAGACTTAACCCATGAAAATTTGAATTACATGTTTTCCCCCCAAATTATAAAGAGTATAGTTTGTTTTGTAATTTGTTTGCAATAACCTTAACAGAAGATAAATCCATAAAGTTAATGCCTTCTTTATACTATTTGCACCCTCTTGGTCAGTGTTATTTTACAAGAGTTGATATTTTTGTACTACCAAAATTATGATTTGTAAGTCAAAAACTACTTAGGGTCCATTTCACTATGTATTTCTATACATTAAAGTAAAAAGTTGGGAGAGAATCAATAAATTTACATACAATTTTCATTATATAACTCTGATGACAGTGCCATTTTCCTGCAACATTTCTTTTTAAATCCAATTTTAATTATTATTATACTTTTTCTTTTTTTGTCTTAATATAACTTTATGTTTTAAAGCAGTTTTAGTTTAACAGAAAAATTTAACAGAAAATGAGAGAGTTACCATGTACTATCTCTCTCCACACATGCATCATCTTCCTCACCAAGATCACACACTAAAGTGGAACATTTCTTACAATAAATGAACCAACATTGACATATAATTATCACCTAACACCCACAGTTTACATTAAGGTTCACTCTTTTTTTAAAATTTTTTTTTATTTCAGCATATTATGGGAGTACAATGTTGTATACTTATGGGTTTGTAAAATGCATAGTGACATATATTCACCATTATATATATCATATAGAATTGTCTTATTATCCTAAAAATTCTTTGTGCTCTATCTACTATTCATCTCTCCACTTTCCCTTTAAACCCATGGCAGCTACTGATCTTTCTATTATCTTCATAGTTTTACCTTTTCCAGAATGTTCTATAGTTGCAAGTATACAGTGTGTAACCTTTAAGATTGTCTTCTTTCACATAGTAATATATGTTTAAGGTTTTTACATATGTTTTTCTGGCTTGATAGCTCATTTCTTTTTAGTGGAGGGATATATCACAGTAAATGTTAGGACTTCTTTTAACTTCCCAAGAGAAATAAAGAAATCAAATATTTATTTTTATATTTGCCTTTGATTCATGATATTCTTATAAGGAAATCATTACTAAAATAAAGGAAATTATTAAATTTTTTAATTTCAAAATTTCTGTCAGGTTATGAGCTTTAGATTTGACTAGTAAGTGAAACAATAACCTGGTAAATGTTTCATATTTTAAAGTATTTTCTTATTCCTAATAGTAACATAAGCACATTCAATGAGAATGCATTTATTATATGTTACATATAATATATATTATTGATTATATATTGTTTATTATATATTAGTAATATAACATTAAATGAGAAAATACAAGATTTTCTCATTCAAATGACTTTCCTCATGATAATGATATGGATTGCTATTTTGAAAATTCTTGAATTTTCTTCTTTAAAATTGTGTTGGGTACATAACATATGTTTAATCAGTTTTGTGTTTTTTATAAAGCCTTAATTCCATCTTCACATTTTAACTTCTATCTCATGTACCAAAGCTTCATTAACACTATAGTGATTCTCTAGAGATTTCAAGTATGAAAACATCTCTTTTTAGATATGTTACAAGCTCTCTGTGTCTTGATCATCTGAAGACCTCATTTGAACTTTTACAATAGATATCAATCTCAATTTTCTTAATCCTAGTTCATATTCTCTGAATGTTACATAATTATTTTATTTGAAAACATGATCTCTGAATCTCAAGGAATTTCATGAATACTAATTCATCTTCCAAGCAACCATTAGTAAAAGATTATGTATGAATTGTGATGTTTTACAAGCTAATGGCCAAGGGGCAAATAAGTGATTTAATTATTGTTGTATAACCAAGCTTTTGCCTTCATTATCAATGACTGTAACTGGGTAGTTTTACTATAAGGTGTAAAACCTTTGATACACCTTACTTGAGAGAAGAAAGCATCTTCTTCCATGAGAATATCATGAAGCAACTGAAGACAATAATGTTTTTCACCTCAGGGCCTGTTATTTGCAACTCATTTACAATTCTGTCTTTGTAAGGCTTCAGAAATTGATATATAGCATCTATTTAACAATAATTTATTAATGTAAAAAGAACCAACTTGACTCTTGGATCACAAATGTTATCTTAATTAAATTGGTGTTCTTGTACTACATATGCCAGGAGACCAGGAAAGTAGATGAGTTCTGTAAATCTAAATATTAATAATATACATGAATTTTAGTTTATTAAATGTCTCCGTATACCCAGATATAAAGAAGTATTTTAATATAGTTTGTGTTGTTCATCAGAGTGCTTTTTCCCACTGACTGTCAACTTTCTGGACCTTAATTACAATTGTAATAAACTTTCAATTTTGTCAGTTCACAATAACTATAATCAAGTATTTCTTATGGTTAGAGGTTATAGAAAATATATTTTACTATAAATTAGGTAAATATACGTGTATGTATTTATAAATGTATTTATAGATGTATATACAGAAAGAATATTATTTTTTTCTCAAATATTTGCAGATTTCAAACTATTTCAATTCCCCAAAAAGTATGTGGTATTGTTTTTAAGTTTTAAATGGATGTTGGGTTAAAACAATTCCTGAAAATAAGTGTTTTCCAAATGAATAAAAATATGTATTCACTTTAATTATATTTGATCTTTTCTCTTTTACATAAATGTCTCATTTGTTAAAGCCTATGTTTCTTAATCAGTGATATTTTATTACATGCATCCAGGGGCCTAGGAAATTTTGAGTTTCATATTTAAAATAAAAAATTTAACAATTTTAATATATTAATGCTTTTGATTATTTACATACATGGTTTTAATTGAGTTGTGGATATTTATGATTTGGATTACTAAATTATAAAGATCCCTACATACAAGAACACTTAAAGATATTATGGCTATAAACATATCTATTGCACATGTAATATTTATATAGATGCATGTATTATCTCTCTCTTTTCCACAAAATCTAATTTGCAGTTAGTTTACATAAAGTGTTATGTAAACTATGTTAATCAGTACATATGTTAATTAATAGTTTATTTTAACAAGGTCCCATATAGGACTGTATATAAATAAAAATGAGTTCAAATTTTATTTCATTTCAAGCATTGGATGACTTGTAGATAATAAATATATTCCTTTAATAATTATTCATTTATTGCTTACAAAGGGCATTTTGCAGCTGCTATGTGGGGGGTATAGTTAGAAAATATACTGTCCTTGCTTATAGAGAGCTTATATTCTGGTAAGAAAGATGGCTTTCACAATACATATTTGGAATAACGTATATAGCAAAAGAGTACAAGTAAGTTAAATGTTCAAAGAAGAGAATATCATGGGTCGAGGGACCAGATAATCTTAATAAAGTAAGTAGCATTTTTGCTGACTCATAAAGAATAATTAGCAGACATTGGAATAGTACAGTGGACACATAATAAATAGCATGAAAAATAAAGAAAGGTGAAAACACATAAAATATATTCTGGAGAAAATGAACTATTTATTTTGAGGGTACATTAGTCAGTTTGAGGATCTGACTGATATCAAATAATTTAAAAAGTTCATATAAAATTAAGGTGCTTTGATTTTATTTTCTATTGTATAATATCAAATTGAAAGCATTTATTTGAGTCAGATGTTTCAACCCATACTTAGTGAAGATTAATATGATATACAATGTACAGCATAGATAGCAGATTGAGGAAAATTTGAATAAAATTTGTAAATATTTGTAATTGCCATCTTTGATGGCATTACAAATGGATTATAAATTATCCAAAGACCAAAGTTTTATGTTCTCTCTTTTCCTCATATCTTCTCATTAAAAAATCAATTATGCCTATTATTTCAAGCTCCAAACTATGCTTCAATAAACATGGCATATTAAAAAGTGCACTGAATCATACTAAAAATCTTTTTAAATTTTACAATTTCCCTGTCTAATCATTGTATGCTATGACAATTCAAAATTCCTTATTTCAAGTTTTTTTTTCTTTTTTTAAGTATAACAGACCATCAGCACATTTTTACTAAATACTGTCAACCATGTGACATTCCATATAGATAACAACTAGCAGTATGAACATGAACTAATCAAATGGATGCTGGGCAGTATGTCATATCAATTTCTAGTGGCTGAATATCAATGGTTATAGTAAGGTGCTATTAATATTTGGTTCATTATGATTAATAATACCTCATCCTAGTCACGTAAACAACCACAAAGTTAAAGATTTCAATTTAATTTTCAGTAGATATAAATAGGTAGTTTGTTCATAATTATACTATTTAAATGTTTTTCAATCATCAAGGTAAAAAATTTAATAGAAATGTATTAGAGTTTGCCTCATACCTGAAATGTTCTATTTCCTTATTGAAACTTCTTTTTTCATTTTTATCAAGTTATGAAAGTTTATTTTTCTTCTTTTAAAGTAATCATTAATTAAATTTACATAGTTACATCATTTGTGAAATAGCATTTTTCAGTTGATAAGAAAAAGCACATTAGTTTGTCTACTGTATCTGATTCTCACTGTGGCAGTAGTCTTTTAACATCTGTAGCTATACATATTCATTAAATTTCTCTAATATTATAAAGCAAAAGATTAATCACCAACAATTTCTGAAGATTTGGAAAGAAATAGAGGTTACAAGATAATCACTGTACTAGATTAGCTTTTTTAAGAATTATCATTTTTAGAGCTGTATTTGGTATTTATATTTTCATAAAAATTTAAAACAAACACTAATAACTAACACTCATCAATGTATTATTGTTTTTTCCCCCTTGGAAGAAAATAACTTTTGAAAATTAAGGAGTTATTTGGCCATGTTAATACATAACTAGAGACAGGTTGCTCTAAATTTCACATCTACTAGTATTACACTCAGAAATGAATAAGCAATTTTTTTTAAATTTTTATGTTTCAAAATACAGGGAAGATTTCTATCAGATTTATATATTTCCCTCCGTAGTGTTCTTGTAGACCAAGAGTTGTGTCACCAGATTTCCCTTCAACGGAAGACGTGTTGCTCTAGCAGTTAGCTCCTTTGGGGTTTGCCTCAGCTGCTGAAAGCCACCTTAATTGAGGCCAAATCCTTCTCAGAATGACCCATGTCCAATAACTCATCAAGGCACAGCCTAAACTCTCTTGCCATTTTATGCCAAATTATCTATTTTATTTTGTTTTATTTTTTGAGACAGTATCTCACTTTGTCTCTAGCAGTGGTGCAATCATAACTCACTGCAACTCTGAACTCCTGCTCTTAAGCAAACCTCCTACCTCAGCCTCCTGAGTAGCTGGGAATACAAGTGTGGGCCTCTGTGCCTAGCCCCAAATTAGCTATTTTAAATACCAATATTTACTTCACAGCTCCCCATGGTTTTGGCCAAGGCTTCATGGAAACACATCACAATTCCACTTCCACTCCCACTCCCTAGTCCTGTTTCTTCCCCATCCCTTCTTTATTTGTTGATGTCTAAAAAATATCCTAGACATCAAGGTCCAACTCAGTCTCTCCTCCAAAAAAACCAAACCTGCTAAAAGAGTATTTTCAGAACACGAAAACCAGATCAAACATTGCCAATGCTACTGTTCTGTCTCATATACTAAAAAGGAGGAATTAGGTCATACATATATGCCACAGACTTATTTGTAGGAAAAAAAATGTAAAAAAAGGAAAGTGTACGTGGAAATTACTTAATGTAAAAGGATATGCACGTGAGCTATTCTAGTGACAGAAGCTGGTAGCCTGTCTCCCATCTGTCACTTGGAGAAGCTTTTCAAAGTTGTTTGATTCCATTGAAATGTACCACCAACAGAAGTATTTGTCAGCAGCTCATATGAAGTGGTTCTCATTGAGCCAGGTAAATCAGCTTATCTCTGTGCAGACTATTTGTACTACTTACCAATTGCAGTGAATTTAGACACATTCATTTAGTTATAGAACAAAATATAACACAACAGCCTCAACCCTAGACATATACAAGACATCCATGTGTTTTTATGTCCAGTTATTATAACCTTTAGTCAAGAGCATAAAATCCTTTCAAGAATTCTATGTAATTTGTTGATTTTCCATTGTAGATTATTTTCCTATTACAATTAACATTTTAAATGTACTGGCTTACTTAAAACTTACTCAAATGAACTGTACTGAGCACCACTTCACAAGCACTCATCTGGCTAAGCATTAGTCATACAATGGGTAAAATGTGTAAATACCTGCCCTTATATTCGAGGAACTCATAGTTGAATGCATTGAACAAGTAGGTAACCAAATAACTGTTGTAAAAGACATAATTACAAGGTACAGTGGAAACATGAAGGAGGGAGCAATTTACTTTTAATGTGTTTATTGATCTACTGCAGCTATTCTTATTCCTTCAACTGCACTACTTCTAATTTGCTCTGGATTGGCAAAATACAGACACTTTTTATTATAATCATGTATAACGTTAACAGCTATGAATGATATTTTGTGAGGGCACACTTCTGAAAAAATTTGATTTTTATGTGATATAATTAGTGACATATATTTTGAATATTTAGAGAAATTTTAAAAATCATTTTCTGGATATTATCTCTATTTCAGTTAGAGGATTTGCAGCAATGCTGAGTTTTATATATTTTAAGTTATTGTGCCACTGTATCTTTCACTAGATTGTGAGAGAGAAAAAGCCCAGGTTGTTTATGTTATTAGTCATTAAGCCTGATGGCTTAAGAGAACACACAGTTGGAGACGTGAAGGGAACATTTCTTCAAACTCTACTGGTGTCTGTGAAGAAGAATTTTTTTCCAAACATTCCTGGTATTTTGCCTGACCTATTTCTCTTTCTCATGGACGTGGAGTGAATTATTCCTATTTATGGTCAGTGTGGGGAAAGAATCATGTCACTTTGTTCCGTGTTCCCTTTGTAGGGGAGAAAACAAATTTATTTTCTTCTCCTTTTTAAGTTTTTAGTTGAAACATTTTCCTGAAAACAAAAGTCAGATTAACAAAAGAAAAACAAGCAGAAGTTTATTAATGTGTGCCTCACCCATCACACTGGAGACAGTCCTCAGTTCAAAAGTATTTCTCTCTTAAGGTAGTGGCTTCAAAGCCTTGCTTAAATGGTATTTTTACAAAGAGCCATAAATCCTATATAATGACAAGACAAAGAAGAGAGTATCTTTAGGCTCTCAAAGGCTGGGAAATGTGGGAAGGTAAATTTATGGGAAGAGAAAACTCTGATCCTGGATCCTCTGGCACATCTGTCTTGGAGCTTTGTTTCTGAGCTTATGAAGTCAGAAAAGAGGGAAAGAGTGTGCTCCCATGTTTTAACCTTTTAACTAAAATCCCCAGTATTTTAGAGAAGAATATTTTGATTTCCTTCACTTTCTTTTTCTTTGAGATATGCCTGCCTTCAGAAAGATTTTATTCATTCAAAAAATACTTACATAATACTTATAATGTGCCAAATACTGTGCCAATTATTGGAAATACTGTAGTGAACAATCCAGACAAAAATTCTTTCCTTCATAGAACTTTACACTGTAGCAGAGTTAGAAAAACAGTAAAATAAATAAATAAATATAAATAAAATATAAAGCATGTCAGGTGGTAAATGCAATGGAGAAAAGTAAAGCAGGAAAGGGGATCAGCTGCACAGGTGTGTGAAGGGTCCTCAGCCATTTTATATGTGGAGACTGGGAAGTTCTTACTGAAAAAGTGATATTCCGGCCATATGCTTAGTAATGGGAAGATTCTAGGTAGAAAAGAACAATTGCAAAGGCCTTTGAGAGGAATCCTAACTGGGGAAATTCTAGAAAGAGCAGAAAGATCTGTGTAGCATTCTATCATGCTTCTCCATGACATCACGTTTTAAGAAGCTGGCTTGCACACATGGAGCAAGGAGGGCAGGAGCAGCTAGCTGCAGGGGACCATACTTGCCATTAGACAATGAGAGCTTCATTAAATCTGTGCTTCAGTGTTAGAAATATGCATGCTACTTTCCATTTAGGTCATGTTACCAATAATTAGAGTAATACGTGATTTTCTATCTGCTATTATATATTCTTCAATCAGATTTAAGCAGAAGCAGGAAAAGGGAGTGTATCTTACTGATTTATGCAAATCCTAACAGTTTTTAATATTAAGTAATTTAAGCAAATAAATGTAATATAATGATGTCTCTTAGAGCTCTTTACATGCAATGTGCTTATAATTTATATTTTTATCAACATAAAATGTTAAATATTTAAGTAATTTTTATTCCATAATCTTCCTTCTCATCCTTTTGTTCCTCCCTCCCTCCTCTTTTCATTTTTTCCTTTTCTTTTTCCTCTGTTCTTTTCTCTGTCCCTTTTTCTCTCCTTTGGTAAGTATCCCATCTTTAATTTTATCTAAAGGCTATAGTGTTTACTGTGGGAGTTTGGGCAAGCACATATGAAAGTAAACAATGATAAGGCTATGGTAGTCAGCTCCTTTATAGTTTCAATTTTTAAAAAAATGTTGTGAGAGCCTTTTGCATTTAAGCAAAGATCCTGCATGCTTGCTTAGTATTTTGTGTATAATCAGGGGAAAAGTAGTTGCTTTTTTTCCACACAATTGGACTAAAGGAAGAATGAGTCATAATGATCCATTCTGTTGAGTAATAGGATGGAGATGTTATAATTAAACATGAATTTTCCAACCTTTCATGGAAGTCACTAAGTTTGGCCTACTCAGTTATGTTCTGGATAAATATTTTGACAAATAACATTAGCATAAGCATTATATTTCTGTCCTTGTTTCTGGCAACTCCCAATCACCATGAAAAAGCTACTAACAGAGGTGAGAGGTGGGGATTCAGTTTCAATCTTCTGCATGTGGTTATCCAGTTTTCCCAGCTCCATTTATTGAATAGCGCTTCTTTTCCCCAATGTATATTTTTGTCTGCTTTGTCAAAGATGAGATGACAATATGAAGATGGTTTTATATTTGGGCTTTCAGTCCTGTTCCAAAGGTCTATATCTCTGTTCTTGTGCCAGTTACATGCTGTTTTGGTTACTATAGCTTTGTAGTAAAGCTTGAAGTCTGGTAGACTGATGCCTCCCAATTTGTTCTTTTTGCTTAAGATTGCTTTGGCTATACAAGGTCTTATCTGGTTCCATATGAAGTGTAAAATTATTTTTTCTAGATTTGTAAAGAATGATGTTGGTATTTTGATATGGGGTGCATTAATTCTGTAGATCACTTTAGGTAGTATGGACATTTTCACAACTAATGGATGTGGACTGCACTGTATGGGGGAAGGGCACGCTTGTAGCCCTGGCTTAGGCGAGGCAAAGGCATTATATGTAACCAAAATGTTTGTACCCTCATAATATTTTGGGGGAAAAAAGCTACTAACAGTCTGAGAAACAAGGGGGTTAGTGGTGTATACAGATGATTAAACACTTGATTTGATTTCGCCATATATGTGTATTTAAATAAATGCATTGGTCTTTGAAAATTAGATCTCTTAGTATTGTTCTATGTATAAATCTACTTGCATGTACTCAATAATTATTTTAGTGAACTGTTCTATGATTTTCCCTTATCTAGGATAATGTAAGGATAAAAAATATAATGTACAACACCTAAATTTATTGTATAACCCAGTCATATAATCTAAAAATAAATAAATACATAAATAAAAAGGAAGGCATTTGTTTTGAGGTCCCTCGCATAACCAAGTTCACCAGTTTATTATACTTATTATAGCTGTCCCATATTCTTTTTCTATTACCGTTAAGTGTTGGGGTAATTAAACCAGACATTTAAGAACCTAGTCCATAACCTGACCTTAACCCTTAAAGCTCAGGGTTACACTGACCAATGGAGAAAACATAGGCGCTGGTCTGATTAAAGGAAGAATGATAATCCACAATGATTTCTGGCCTGAGAAAGCATTCACCAGGAATCATTGCTCTCAGGCTCTTGATAGAACAGTTTTCACTATGTCTTTAATGCTCCTAACATTTTAATTTATTTTCTACTTCGTTAAACTAAGGTCATTTAAAATAGACTGTACGGACATTCTTTATTTGTTAAAAATTGACCTTCATTCCACACTAGTCTACTCTGTTTAAAATTGCTGTACATAGACCTAGCCATGTGTCAAACCACAATACCCTTCAGCAATCTCAGACAGAATGGCTTCTTCAAGGCAAGCTAACATGAAAAGTGTTACTGCACTTAATACTCCCATTAACTGACTGCCTATAGTGTTGTGCTCTTAGTGAATTAAAATTGGCAGATTCAGGTCTGAATTAAACTCACTCTGCTTTCTTTGCATATGTTTATCACAGTCGTATTTACAGTTGCTCATCATATCCTTTCTCCCCACTAGGTATGTTAGCATAATGCCACACCACACTCTTGCTTTGTAACAGAGAGGAATTTTTATCTGAATAAATGCCTTTATATTTTAATTTAATTAACCCATTTAAAAGGTGGCACAAAATAATGTATTACTTTATCAACTTTTATTAACCTAACCAAATATAATGCCTGATATTCATAAAACAGTATCACAAACTTTACCATTAATTAATTCTCATAACTATCCTGTGAAATAGTTATTGTTATCCTATTTGACCAATAGGAAAATTCTGACTTAAGAAAGTAAATGTCTCATCTATGTTCATCTCAATTATCATTGATCAAAAACTTGGATTGATCCCATGTTGTCTAATTCTAAGTCATAGCTGTCATCAAAATAGTATTTAGGAAGTAAAAATAAAATGAATAAGAGGAAATTAGAGAATACATAATAACTGTTTTATATAATATTATAACTAAAATTTTCTTTACAAATTCAACAAGGTTACATTACAGTTGATGAAGGTAAGTTCTATATACTTTAAGCCTCAGCCTACCTCAAAAACTAATAGTAGTCTTCTAAATGCTGGTGGAAAACAAGTCTCCAATATCACATATTCTTTCAAGTAAAAATGATATTCCATAAAAAAAAATAGCCAGTTCAGCTGGAAACACATATCATCAAACAAGTGCTTTTGTTTTAGACAGCCAGCAAACTTCGTAAGACAGCACAAGTGTTTTATTTGTATTTCTGATTTTATTACACAGAATATTAAAAATATGTTCATTCAGGTTAAGATTTAATAAAATCAATTATTTTACTGCTTTATAAAAGTCATACTTAAATGAAACTGGCTTTTAAAAATATCTGTGAATATATGGCATTAAAAAATACAGTGACTACTGTTTTCCTTTTGTGTCCCCAACTGCTTTTGTCTCATGGCACCAGTAATTGTACCCACCATTGTTCATGCCTCATCAATGCAAATGTCAACATAGTTAAAAGGGCACATTCCATCTCAGTATTGTTTTGAAAATAGTTTCTAACCTCATGTTCTAGTGCAATGTTTCTCTAAAGATAGTCTAATAAAGATATGTGGACCAGAGTCACATTTTTTACATAAAAAGTAGATTTCCAGTTTCCATGTTATATGTACTGAATCAGAAACTCTGGAGGAATATAACTTCTTAGGAAGTTCAGAGTTGATAGTTAGGGGCACTGCTATTTGAGAACCACTGTTCTAGGACTTTCTAAAAGAGATCATACAAAACTTTCAAAGCCTAAAAAAATGCTCATCATCTCTAATCATCAGAGAAATGCAAATCAAAACCACA
>VBSM01000272.1:73776019-73803086 GCA_008086735.1 Cheirogaleus medius
GAAGGGAGGGGCAATATTTGTACCCCCATTACATGATGAAATAAAAAAATTAAAAAAAAAAACTTTCAAAGCCTAAGTTTACCATCCATCTTTGTTCTGCATTTCCTCTTTGGATCCTTGTTATCCACCTCTAGGATGGATCATTAACATGGTGGTGTAGACCTGTTCTAAGTATCTGAATTTATAACATATCAATTAATTTAACAAATTCCTCACTGAATGTGCCTACAATTGTTCGAGTCTTCTGCTATTTTTATCATTGCCTCTCAGGAAAATGTTTTCTTGTTCTATGGTTCTGTTATTCTGGAATGGCAGTGAGCAGTAATAGGGAGGAAACAAAAGGGCAGTGAAAGTGGCATTTTTTTTATTTAACACATTTCCTGCTTTATTCCAGGACCAGCCACTAGCCTTTAGGGGCAAGCTTGTGCACAGCTGGACTGAGGAAGAACCAGACAACTGTTCCCTACACAGGGAACCAAGTGCAGTTCTTGGTGCTGAGTGTGTCCTATCTTGTCAGATGTCATCCTGCAAGGTTATTATTTTTTTTCTTTTCTTAAAGCATTTATTTTCTAAATTTCACTGAGCCTGCCAGAGCATAGATTTATCTCCAATTGTTATCGGAGTTCAAGTTTTCTTCCAAGAGGCTTCTGGGCACAATATAATAAGGGATATTCCTAGACATTGTTCATATCTAAGATGTCTCTAAATATTTTGTAATAACTAAAGCCATTTTTAGTCTATCCCAAACATTCAAAAGTGATTAACTCTCTAGCCTAGTAAAACACAATCTCATCAGACTTTTTATCCTGGACATTCATGGTTATTGTCTTAAAAACAAGACTCTCTTTATGTCTCTATCCTTGATTTTCTCCATGCTCTCTTTGCTATATAAAGAACTACAGTCATTTCTCTGTAACCACACAGAATTGGTTCCAGTACCTCCCATGGATAACAAAATCCACTATGCTCAAGTCCCTAGTATAAAACAGTGTAGTGTGTGCATACAGCCTACACACATCCTCCTGTATACTTTAAGCAGTGGCCTGTTAGCGATCAGGGAGCAGAGCTCTGCTGCCAATCCCCACCCGCTTCCATGGAAAAATTGTCTTCCATGAAACTGGTCCCTGGTGCCAAAAAGTTTGGGGAAGGCTGCTTTAAGTCATCTCTAGATTACTTATAAAACCTAATACAATGTAAATGCCATACAAATAGTTGTTATACTGTATTGTTTAGGAGATAGTGGCAAGGATAAAAGATATGTACATGTTCTATATAGGTGCAATTTTTTCTCCATGTCTTTTGATACACAGGTGGTTGAATACATGGATGCAGAACCCATGGATACTGTGCACTGACTGTATCTGCCAACACCCTCATTATCCTTGCTACACAGAGATCTATCTTTCAATTTTCTACCACTTTCTACCATTTCCCAACTTTTTTCTTCCAGAAGTCTCTGCCACCACCACCCCAGTCTATGGTTAACAAAGTCCTATGTGGTCAACTTCTTTATTAACTAGAACTTCCATCTTCTTACTTTAATAAATGCTTACATTTCTACTCTTCTTTGACTGTCTTAATGACTCTTCTTAGCCTTCTCAGGAACATCACATTTATACCCATGTTTCAAAAACAACCCATGTACCAACTAGAAATCCAAATATTTCTCCTGATTTCTAGGACCATATGTCCAAACACAATATTCAGTATGGGTATATCTGTTACCTTTAGAGAGTAGTTGTAGCTTACTATAATCAGACTGAGTTAGATTTCATGCATTCATTTAGTCATTCATTTGTTCAATAAACAAGTATATATTAAATACTTATTTTTGTCCTGTGCTAGGCAATAAGGATAAGAATCCTTGCACTCATAGGTTTGGGGTAGAATAGAGAGTGATTTTTATGTAAACAATTGCAATATAGTGCTATAGACTCTAAAAAAGATGGTTCTAGAGATAGCAGTAAGTTCAGGAAAACTGTAGCATTTAGTTATACTTAGACAAGTCAGGATAAATCTTGAGCTGTATCCTAAGACATGATTAACAGGTAGCAGTTAGATGAATAAAGAAGTGGAAATTTGCAACCACCGAGGTGGTTAAGCTGCCATTGCGATAGCATATGTGTGCTTCCATCCTTGTTCTTATTAAGATATATTGTGTTTTTCACTTACATATCTGTACTGATGAAAAATACTGTATCTTTACTTTTTAAATCCCTGTATCTGGCATAAAACATGACATTTAATAGGTATCCAGTAAATGTTTTTAATGAACAAGTGCCTTCTGGTAGTTTATGTAAGCTTTTAATAGAAAAACCAACACCAGTACCTAGATCTCATTATCTCAGTTCATTTTAAAAAAATCATGTCGTACTATCTACATATATTAGGATGCTAATTGAAAAATATGTAGCATAATGTAAACTGTCTTTTTATTTGGCCTTTTAATTGAGGTTTATAAATTTCTACCAGTAGATAACTGCCAAATATTTTAAATTTGTGAATATTAATATATTTTTGCTATGCCTCAGAAGTAGTTATCTATGAAATGGTTGAAACACAAGAAAGATGGAAGTTTGACCCTAAAAGAGAAGTTTTATCATTGACTGGAGACCTTATCCATTAATGAAAATCTGTAATGTAAAGCATTACATTACATGGGATATTTTCTGATCACATTTTCAGATGCATCTATAAACATTTAGGAATAGAATGATCTTTAGCTTTTTGAATCAGTTTCTTTATTCCAATCCTGCTTTCATAAGTAGTTTTCATTTATTCTCTGTCATGTACCTTTGGCTTGTGGTGATATTTATTATGAGTCAATCAGCAAAGGTGACTGACTGAATTGATTTATGCCAGATGGAACTATCCTCTTCACATAAAAATGGCATGAACTCCATAAATCTAAGTTCTAAAGGTGTTAGCCAGCTTTAATGAAAGCAGATGGTCACATGAGAGGAGTGAGCAATGCCTTTCCTCTTTGTGAGTTTGTCCTGTAAAGAGAAAGAAGACATGTAAGATGTAGCTGACTTACCTTTCCATTGTTTCCTGGTGGCTATTGTTTTATATGACTTACACATTTTAAACTTTTGAATTTTTAAATATTTTCCAGAATTATTAACACAAAGAGACTCAAACATCAATAAATCACTAGGTATGAATAAGAAGACTTACAGTTATTAAGTAATCACTTTATACCAGGCATTGAGGTGAGCAATTTGCAATCTCATTTATTCTTCACAAAAACTTTCTATGATAAGTACTAAAATGGTCAATGTCATTTAACATTTGAAAAAACTGAGGCATTAGATAATGTAAGCAAGTTGTTCACAGTAATGTAACAGGCAAGGACTGGAGCAAGGATTTATTCTTTTATAATCTAATTCTAGAGCCCATGTCGAACACTATACTACAGCACCTTTCTCTCCTACAATCAGAATACTGTGTAGGAGATTTAGATTTGTAAGAATATGATGATCTAAATAGGAAAATGTGCAAATATGATTTAATATATTTTATATTAACATTTATTAAATTTTTAGAGAATATATTTGAAAATTCAAATTATCACTGGAATTTTAAAAAGTATGGATATTAATGGCAGAGAAAAATTAGGAAAATATTGAAATAATATAAGGAAGAGATAAAAAAGGAGTGCTATAAGATAATGAAGTGATACAGAAGTTAGAAGTATAGGTCCCACTAAGATACTCATTCTCATAATAAATGTGTGGCTTGTTATGTTTAATTTTGTTTTCTGTCTGAGAAATGTAATAGTGGGAAATAATTAAAGGGATATTTAATCCCAGCTGTCAGTATCAGGAATCTCTTGTAACCATGTATTGTAAGTCACAGTCAAAAGGTAAAATAGAAACCAGTTTGACTCATGGAATCTTAGGGAAAATTACTGGCAGCATTTTGCAAAGTGTTCAACTTCACAAAAATATTATATACGAACATTATCTATTCTTAAAATATCATTTTTGTCTTCTAAAACTATTCATTACTACCTTACTATAACAACTGATTAGCCCTAAAATTTCAGTTATTAAAATTAATATGTATGTTAATATGAAATTAATATATATAATACACTAATATATTTATATTCAAAAGGGGAAGCTTCTGACATTGGTCTTTTAGCAATTATGACTGTTTTTTAGTAGTTCTTAATGATGCACAATCTAAAATAGCACTTAGAAATAAGCCAAGCACATAAAAACAAAGATCACAAGTTCTCATCCATATGTGGGAGCCAAGAAAGAGGATCTCATGAAGACAGAGTGTAGCTCTGTGTTTACCAGAGTTCAGGAAGGGTGGGGGGAGGAAAGGATGAAGAGAGGTAGATTAATGGGTACAAATATATGGGTGAATAGAAGAGAAAATACCTAGTGTTTGATAAATCAGTAGGGTGACTATAGTAAACAATAATCTATTGTATATTTCAAAATAGCTTGTAGAAAATAATTTGAATAATTCCAGCATAAAGGTAAAATAAGTGTTTAGGGTGATGGATATCTTAATTACCCTGGTTTGATTATCATACATTATGTGAATGCATCAAAATATCATATGAACCCCCAAATTATGTACATCTATTATTTATCAATAAAAAAACAAAAAAAGCAAAAAACAAAAAATATTTAAAATTTACTATTAAATAAACAAAATAGCACTTAAAAGCCCTGAATTGTTATCCCACTTTTAAAACCTTTTAAAGGTTAGTTAGGATACCATAAGGTCATATGTGTTTCCCCTAGTCTTAGCATGTACCATAAAAATGCCCCATTTCATTATGTTTATGTAAGATAGAGAAACATTGTGAATATTTAGCTTTGTCTTATTATAGAGGCGCTAACAAATGGTAAAATAGAATGCAAATATGCTGTCAGACTAGGGCTGTCGCCTATTGCTATACAGACTTTACAGTGCATAACTCTAGGAGGTGTCAATCACAGCACCATGGATGCAATAGCTCTACTCTAGACTCGATCTCCATTGACATCAGAATTTGCTGTAAGAATGAAGGCCAGTCAGAAAAAAAATCAGAGAAATGAAAAATTGGTATATTTAACAGGCTATCACACATCAGACTCAAACTGGAATTCTTTTAATTTTTTTTTTATGTAAGGAAACATGGTTTTATTTAATACTAACACGGATTTTGTAAAACTGAGCACCGATCCATGGATGTAGACCTATGTCATCCTTTAATTCTCAAGTTGTGCAAGATATCTACTTAGATTAATTTATGAGAATGAGGAAAATATAAAGTATTTTACATCTCAAAAAAGTAGTTGATACTTAAGAGCGTGTTTTATTCTTATACTTTTAGTAACACATAGTACTTTTATTTGTCATCCATTTTTTGTGCACTTAATATAGCTGTAATGGATAATAAAAAGTGTTTTTATATTTGATTAGGGAAATATTAGAGGGTCTAATAATTAGTCTTTCAGATTAAATTCCCTGGAAGAGAATTTAAGATAAAAACAAACAAAAAACACAATTTTTGAACAAATTTACCTTAAATTATAATAATTGAAAATTCACTTCCACCTTTTAGACAGTTACTTTTTTACTAGAAACATACTTTTTGTGTTACATATAAAATATAAATATATTCATATAAATGTATATGTATATTTTATATACGTGAGATACATTTTGATTTGCTAAGTCATTCTGAAATGAATTGTAATATTGCTGATTATTTTTTTATTGATTTGTTAGAACATGACTTTGAGTAACTATGTTTCTGTATTTACACATAAATATGACTAAAAGTTCCTGCTCTCACCAGATAGAAAGAATTACCACTAAGTCGTTACATAATAAAAATAGTCTTGGAACAAAGTTTCTTCCAGATTATTTATTAATGCTTATTAAAAAAAAACAAAGGAAGTATATTGGAAACATATTTATCTTATTTTTAATAAATGAAACAAGATCAATTGAAATATTTCTAATCTGATTAATATCCGAAACTTGAAATAATTCAAATAAATTACAATAATTTGAACCCATATTCTGAGTATAATGTGCCAGTTGATTACAAAATTGCCAGTTTTAAATAAAACCACTAGGACTAAGTATACTGCAAAGAACCTTGAAGGGAGCAAATTTTGAGTAATGAAAAGTGTCTTTATGTCCACATTTTGTCTAGAAAACATAATCATATAATATGAAGTACCCAAAGAAACCCTTTTATCTAAAAAGTAAAAGGGCTTCCACCACATTCCCAAAGAATTTTGGGGAGTATTCCAATGTTATAGGCAGTTTCTTCAGACAATAGCTGAAATACTTCCTCCAATTTGAACAAATCCTGGCCACCTCTTCCTCACTCTCAAAGGGGACACATCCAAAAGAAACATAACGGTATAACAAATGAAAGCACTGGAAGAAAAACTATGTTTTGAGGGAATCCTCTGGAAAATGGACCAAAGGGAATATCCCATTGCATTATTCACACTAAAACATCCTAAAGGTTCTTCTCATTCTTTTATGACATTAAGGCCTTTTTAATGTCTGCTCCCCAGAGTGCCTATCTACAAACGCTAACTCTTACACATCCAGCTCAACAAAGAGCTGGGCACCTAACCAAGCAGGAAAGAATGTTCTAGGTTCACTGACAGAATATAATTAATGGGAAAGTGTATATATTGTGCATATTAAATATTTTAAAGACACGTGAAACATTCCACGACAAATCCTAAATACAGAAATTGACCTGCAAAAATGTCAGCTTTGACAAAATAAGAATAAAGAATTAATTACATACAAGGACAGCCAAAATTCTGCTGAAACATCATTTTTTCAGGGTAGCCATGCTGCTTTCATATTTTATCTCTATCTTCTCTTCTTACATTACTCAGTTTTCTCATCTTAATTACTTTAAATTTCTTATGTATTGTAGGTCTTTCTTGCTAGACTCACATGTCTAACAAGGCAAAAAGTATGTTTTCTTCAGAACTTTATTTTCATCACCTACCTAGCTAATCCTGTGATGGGCATTTAATAGCCACCCAAACATTTGTTTTATGAATGTATTAATGAGTGAAAAGAATATATAAACAAAGAGGTTTCCTTTAGTATTAGACCATTTGGATGATTTAAAAGTTCTGCACCATTGAAAATTAAAGCAGAAACAGTCTTCTTTGTAAAATGGGAATAATAATACCTCTTATAAGATTGCTAAATGGTTCAAGTAAGATTTATTATAAATCACCCAGGATTTTTAAAAATAAAAAATTGATCAATAAATATAAATATTTTCTTTCTTTTTTCCCCCAGCACACTTCTCTTGACTCAACTCTTAGTTTCATAACAATTAGGTTTTCATTAACAATAGAAACAAGAAGCCACCTAGGGTTGGGGACATGAGGGGTTGGGGAGAACTGGGGACATGTTGGGCAATAAATACAAAATTTCAATTAGAGAGGATGAATAAGTTTAAGAGATCTATTGTATAATATGGTGACTATGGTTTATAAAAATGTATTATATACTTAAAGATGACTAAGGGGATACATTTTAAGTGTTCTTACGACAAAAAAATTATTACATGAGATAGTAAGTATGTTAATTAGCTCAATTTAGTCATTCCATAATGTATACATATTTCAAAATATCATGTCTTACTCGATAAATATATATAATTTTATTTTTTAATTAAATGAACAATAGAAACAGGATTTAGTTTTTCTGTTCATAAATTGTGTTGCAAGAAAGCATTTTAAACTTTTTTAGCTTTTGAAACCACAAATACTGGGAAAATCCTACATTTGCAATCAGAACAGCCAGGAAAAGAACCCAACTTACATATGGTTAACTATTTTCTTGCAAAACTATCAAATAGATTTTGTATTTAAACAAACATATTCAAAAATCCAATTTTCTAAAAACATTAAATCTCTCTGAAGAAATGATGAAGATTAAAATCAGATATGCTTGGAAAGTTAAAGACAATGTTCTCTTACTCCAGCAGAGATAAGTTAATAAGGCGGGCAACAATGCTGCTGTGGAACTTATCATCAGATAAATTTTTAGTTTGCTCGTTTAGGCCAGAAACTTGAAAAATTAATAGGAAATTAGAGTATGTCACTGAAATAGTACAGGCATTGACATTCTCAGAGGCAAAGAACTGATGCATCTAAGCCTGTACATACTGGCCAAATTTTAGGGAATATTGGAGCTTCAAACAACAAAAAGTTGCATTTGTGAATTAAACTGTCCTACTGCCCTAGAAAGAGCTTATAGCAAAGTGAGCTTTTATGGTATTCATATACTGAAATTCATAACTACACCTCAGTGTGAAAGTGAAAAGTATTCTATATTTTTAGTATGTTCAAACTGGAAGAAATATTCCCAAAGTCCACTCCAAAATGGAGTAAGGTTCAGAACATCAGGAAGAACCAGGATCAAGTTCATGAGGGACCACTTTACAGACACCATGGTTCAGGCAAGAGTAAATATCACTATTGGATTCACTCTCTTGGTGAAGCTGATCAGGCCTGAAAATGGAATTGTTACAGCTATGAATGATTCCCTCTAGAATGAAAAAGAAATCATGCATACAGATATATGTATATGTAATCCAGATCCTAAGTACAATTGCAAACTTAAGGAGCCAGAAATGACATAATTATGCTGTGAAGTGGACCCTGACAATGAAGTTTTGGTGAATTTGATTAATTAATTCCCCCAACCACAGTTGAGATCATTTCTAGAGTAGTGCTTGTCAAACTTTGATGTGCATGTGAATCACTTGACAATCTTGTTAAAAATGCAGATTTTGATTTATTAGGTCTGGGGTAGAGCCTGAGATTCTGCATTTCTAACAAACTCCTAGATGATGTTAATTCTCTTAGTCTATGGAGAAAACTGAATAGCAAGAATGTGGCCAGAGCCAGCCTTGGCCTCAAGTTGGTGTCTGCAACATTTAATTGGCTTCCAGTGTAGCAGAAAGTATCAAAAGCTAGACCACTGTGATTGTTCAATCACACATCCTCTGGTATTTTATAGGTGGTCAAAAAAATAGGATAATTGGGTGCTCACCTAAGATGGCTAAGATATATCATGGTTCAAGATATAACAACATGTTCTCTGTAGTTACAACAATGACAATCTTTGATGCCAGCCTTCTGGGGAGCTTTTAAAAAATAATGATTCAGATCAGTTAAATAAGAAATTCTACAGTGGTTTCCACTGTGAAGGCAACATGAGTTAAGATCTCATAGTTCTTATTCACCTAGAACAGAAGCCTAGAGAAAAATAATAAAAACCTAGGACTTTATCTCTCCTCAGTAATTGTCTTATCCCAAGTTTCAAGTTAGTCAAAGAGATATTGGTGTACACAGAGACAAAGGCTAACTTGGGAACAGCACCCAAAGTGTCACAAAGTATGTATGATCATCTAAGTAGAAGAAGAGAAAGATTTCTTTGGCAGTTCCTGTTTTCACGGACTCCTCCACCTATAAATGGAGGTGTGAAGGTAGCTAGAAGAAAAAGTGGTTTGCATTAAAGAACTAGAAAATATGGAAAGTAAAATAGAACTAGAAAAGCAAGACCACTAGGTGTGCCCACATTGAGATTCATTGGCATTGTTAGGTCTCTTCACCAGTTTTGATTGGCTAGATCAGTCAGACAAAGGCTTTTGGATTTGTATTCAATGAGAAAACTTTGGTTTGCTGAAATAATTCATCCTTGCTTTTGTAAGTGAATCATATACATTTTTCTTAAAATAACATAAAGTTCTTCAAATCAAGTGACAGCAGGGCTGTAATGTATAGTTTATTCAATTGGTTTTTAAAAATTATAATTATTAAATGAAGTTGTATATTTTATTTTATGTAAATTTGTTATATTCTGAGTTCATATTAATAATTATAACCAACAAAAGTCTAGCCATTGATTTGAATATGTTTTCCCAGGCCTTATAAATCACATTGAAGGTTAAATAGGTATGAGGGGTTTCAAATTGGGCTTTACTTGTTTAATTAGTAACTAATCAATCACATGTTGAATATTTGTGCTTTATAGACACAAGAATGTACTTTTTATCAAAAAAGCATTCTTTTAAATAAAATTAACCATATAGTATTTATAATTATTGGTTATTGAATATATTTTCCTGAATGGAATCATGTATTTTTATCAATTCATTCATTAAATCTAAAAGGTCTTTATCAGGTGACTTTCTCTTTGTATATATTTATTTTGTACACACACATATACTCTGAGGAAAAAGAACTATGGCTGACTATTTCAAAGCCTGTTTTAGAAATCTATATATAAGATGTACTAATTTCTATTTGCAAATATGGTCTCTATTCTCTATTGTTCCTTTATGTTCCAGACACCTATTTGCTCCCTATTATTATAAAGACTGAATTTTAATGACTACTGCTTTTTGCATGTCTATTGTACTGTATGCTCTGTTACTAGCAACTATCATTTGGCTTTTGCAAAGGAATAGAAATTGAATGAGTTTCACAAATTTCTTTAAAGTACTGTGTAATAAACCACTTTCTGTTATACTAATAAAAACATCTGAAGATACTTTTAAACACTACAGCAGTTTGTTTGATATTTGCTTAGTTGCTGCATCATGTTGCTATTGTTTTATTTGTTACAATGCAGGTAATTAGGCAGGATGGGGAAAAATTTGATGTCTCAACAAAGATTAGCCTTTAATAACTATCTTGCACAGCATTTATAAAGGAAAGAGAAGTAATTGATAATAAGTCTTCCACACATTGTTGGCACTATGCAGATGGATCGTAAGAACAAGTAATCATATAAATGAAGAAATAACTCTTATATGGGAAAAATTTTAAAGAATTAATGACCACTTCATTTATAACTTGTTTGCCAGACATTGTGGAGAGAAAATAATGTAAATATGGATTTTGCATAAAAAATATATTTATAGTCTAAAGGTAGTTAATCTAGAATACCATATCTTGA
Organism: Cheirogaleus medius; assembly: GCA_008086735.1. Lineage (NCBI taxonomy): Eukaryota > Metazoa > Chordata > Mammalia > Primates > Cheirogaleidae > Cheirogaleus > Cheirogaleus medius. The sequence goes on from VBSM01000272.1 coordinate 73,786,991, forward strand.
GCTCAACTGTCTAGATAGTATTTAGTAGAACATTTTCAACTTTGAGAATGCATTTAAGTCTGCACAATATTACTAGGATATTTGCATATATATACCAGGACTTCTAGTTTCATATTTATGTTTAGTTTTCAAAGCTAGAGGGATTCATAGAATTATATAATCACACTAATTTTTTAAATAATAAACCTGAGACCTTAAGACTGAAGTTATTTTCTCAAGGTCAGACATAACTTAGAAAAAAACAAGAATTCACTTTAGATCCAAGGATGACAGATATGTTTTTCAGTATTGTAGAGCCATTTCTACATAGATTTATATGAATGACTCATTTATTTTACTATTCCATAACTGTGTTATCAAATATTTCCTTTATGGAGATTGAATGAACAATACTGTCCCTGTTTTCTAATTTGGAGCACCTAGTATACTCCTGGCCCTAAGTAAAGTGATATAAAATATAATTTTATATACAACATTTTGAAAGTCTACATTAACTTGTGTTATGGAGGTGTATCAGAGCATCCCCAAAACCAGATTATGTATTACTAAGTCATAATCATTTCTACAGATTTTTAAACATTATAAATATCCTTTTACTTGTCATTCTTTTAATTTTGTTGTTAGCTTTTTCTTTGAAACATATGCTCTTGGAATCTTAGAATTAGTTAACAACCACACTAAAATATGCTTATGGAGAAATAAAAGAAAAACATCTATAGTACACACACACAACTCCAATGGCCATTTTAAAGTGTGTGTTGAAAACATAGCCAATACATTCTGAATGTCAGGTTTAAGAGGTTAAATAGATAATTACAAAATACTATTTCAGTCAGATTGCATCGAATAACTACAAAAGTCACTTGTATGAGTGATTCATCATCATTACTTTTAACTTCAGAACACTGTTACCATGTTAATATAATTATACTATTATTGCTTTCAATAAAGGCTAATCATTGAAAACAGTCTTGGTCAAGGAGTATGGAGGCACCATCCATACTGATCTATTAAAAATCCTCTAATGGGGACTCAATCTCCTAATGGAGCAGTACATTTCATCTGTAAATAAATCAACATGGAGAGATTAAATTTTAAAATATTACCTCTGAAAATCATAAGAGTAAATTAAAGATATACTTGCATTATATAAAATTTATAAAAAATTATTAAAGACTAGGATTATAACTTCATCATAAGAGTGGTGCGATTTCAAAAACTATAATTGCATTTTTTTTAATTTTATTGAAAATCACTTAGGTCTGTATTTGAGTCAACATTATCCATTTCTGTGAATCAGGAATATAAGTTTTCAGTTGGTAACAGAGTAAAAATTTTTAAAAAAGGAATAAAACTTCCTCAAACACCCAGGGACTACCAGCCCGAGCAAGAGTGAGACCCTGTCTCTACTAAAAAAATAGAAAGCAATTAGCTAGACAACTAAAATTATATATAGAAAAACTAGCCGGGCATGGTGGCGCATGCCTGTAGTGCTAGCTACTTGGGAAGCTGAGGCAGAAATATTGCTTTAGCCCAGGAGTTTAAGGTTGCTGTGAGCTAGGCTCATGCCATGGCACTCTAGCCAGGGCAATGGAGTGAGACTGTCTCAAAAAAAAACAGAAAAAACAAACACCCAGAGACTTTACTACCAATTTTCTAAAGCACTATGAGATTACTGTTTCTGTGCTATGGAGGAAGAAACAGAATATTGTCCATATTGGATAGGCTCCAGGTGGAGTCAATGTGATGTCCATAGTGCTGATTTTTTTTTTTCCCCCCTGGGAAACCCTTTTTATATTTTTTTTTATTTTTTTTTAATTTCAGCATATTATGGGGGTACAAATATTACGGTTATGTATATTGCCCACGCCCCCTCCCCCCTCGAGGCAGAGCCTCAAACATGACCATACCTCATACGTTGCACATCTCACTCATTATGATTGTATATACCCATCCCCTCCTCCCCCCTCCCACCCGCCCAACACCCGACAAATGTTATTCCTACATGTCCACTTAGGTGTTGATCTGTTAATACCAATTTGCTGGTGAGTACATGTGGTGCTTGTTTTTCCATTCTTGAGATACTTCACTTAGTAGAATGGGTTCCAGCTGTATCTGATTTTTAAGAGCAGACAAGGACCTAGTGTTTTGGGGTCTTTATTGTTTGTATTGCTTTGCTTTGTTTTAGTCTAAGTTTTTTGCCTAAGTGAAGGAACTATGAAAACCCAGCAATCTGTAATGTTTTATAACTTTCATAACTAAAAATATAATGTCTGGTTTCTTATTATAATTATCCAATAAGGATGCAACATGAGCTTTTTAGGACTGATGAAGGTGTTCAAGTTTGCTGTGAGTGTCCCAAGTTTCTTTACTCTTTCTGTGTCACCATTTTAAGGATGTAAGTCTTCATTTGCATACCTAACTCATAATCAGAATAAGGCTGGTACAGATCAAGCAACAACAGAAGTTTGTAATGAACAACAGGCATACACATCATATTAGTAAATAATTATGATTAGCTAAAGATGAAATGAAATAGTATTTTTTCTTCAGTGTACATGTAGTTTTTTTTTCAAACAGGTATTAAAACATGAATACAGTCATCCCTTGGTATTCATGGAGGATTGGTTCCAGTATCCCCCAGATACCAAAATCCATGTATGCTCAAGTCCTTTATATAAAATGGTGCAATGTTTGCATATAACCTATGCACATTCTCCCATATCCTTTAAGTCATCCCTAGATAATATCTAATACACTAGAAATTCTATGTAAATAGTGGTTATACTGTATTGTTTAGGGAACAGTGACCAAAAAATATCTCTATGTGTTCAGTACAGATGCAACCATCCACTTTTGCAAATATTTTTGATATGAGATTGATTGAATCCATGGTTTCAGAATGCACAGATACTGAGGGCCAACTGTACATATGTAGTTGTTTGAAAATAACTACTTAATAAATAAAATGATTAGTTGTTTTTTTTCTGGTCACAAGCACTCTGAAAGAATTACTGAGGCACTATGAGCACTGTAAACTATATTTGCTTTATGTGGCATATGATAAAAACTCTGTGTGAAATTTCATTTTGCATATTGTTAGCATAACTCACTTTTAAAAGACCTTCTGCAGAAATGACAATGATAATAAGCCTAAAGAGGAACACATTTTGTGTAAAAATTAATGTTCTTGTCTATTTAAAGAGCACTTTGGATTGCTTGTATTTGCTTTTCAAATAAGATGTGGATAATGGTTTAATGATTCAGATAACTTTAAGTAACCTAAATAATACTACCTTGATTTCAAGTGGTGTTTTGTATGTTTTCAACTTGTTTTCTATATCTACTTTCATATTTTATCACAAATAACTTTCATTATGGAATATACTTACATACTATACATATTTATCTCTTTACAAATATTTTTCATCACACTGTTACACTTTGCTCAAATACTTCAAATCTTATTTTTGTTAACTCAGAGTATTCATATATTTGTGAGCATCACTTCAACTCTTTCACTTTATTTCAAAATGAATTAATAATATCTGCTCCACCTCACATGATGAATCATAGACTATGATGCATATTATGATGATCTAATCATAATTTTTCAACCTTATATTTTTTCATTTGTGATAGGCATTTTCCAGATCTTTGGCTGATCCCAGGAGAAACATGTAGGCCTATTTCTGGTCCTATTTCTGGTGTTGTTCTTTAACTCCCTATAGAGCAGCTGGAGAAGAAATTTACACAGATCAAACTTACAAGAGACTCTAGTATAAAATAAAATGACAGTGAGTGTATTCATAATAGCAAATATAATTATCAAATAGATCAAAATATCCCACCTTCCTCCTGTCACGGTCCTGTTCAGTCCACGGCTGAACTTTGAAGTGTTGCCCCAGTTCTTGGACTCTGGGCTTGGAGGAATCCCAAGCTTTGGCCCGCGTGATGGACAGAGACGACAGACACTCAGCAAATATGCGTGAAGAATTTATTATAAGGAAAGCTTAAGGATGCAAAGTGAAAGTATGTTTCCTAAGGGGAAATGGGTCTGCCTCCATAAATGGAGAAGACACCTCTAGTTCTATGTTTTTCCTTTTATATGTTAGGTTTAGGTAAAGATTAGTTATAACCATTCATAAGTATACATCACTGTTTTGGGGACTGGATTCTTTCTATGTCTTCACATGACTTAAAGGTTATGTTCCAGTAATTCTTTCTAGTATATGTATTAAGGTTGAAAGTTCCATAACTGTTTATGGTGTTTTCATTCCCTGATGGTCAATGCTCTATGGCTTAATTACCCCATTTTGTAAGACTGAAATAACCATTCCCTCTTTTTATTTTTCTGCAACCATTTCCCCCTTATTGTTTTTCTATAAATATTTTCTCCTTTCTTTTTTTCTGATTTTCATTACCTCTCACTTGTTTTTCTGTCCCTAACACTCCTATTGATTGATCATTTCATTCTCTTCCTCTAAGCACACAGATACACACACACACAAACACACACGCAGTTATCTAATGCTAAATTATCATTAGATGTTTCCTTATGAACATAGAGCCGTTATGAGAAATAAAAATGAAATACCAAGGCCCCCCACCAACTGAATGACCTCCCTCAAGACCAAAGTGACCTTAGAGAAACCTTAAAACAGTTCCAGACCATAAAAGGATGAGAGGTCAGACATGCCTTGTAATATCTACTCCCTCACTAACCACCATTAGGCTTTCTTCCCTAGGGGTTAAACAAAAACCAACCCTTTAGAAAGACTTGCTAAATTGCTGATTTCAACCAATTGCCTGATGCTACTCCTTCCTTCTGCTGTTTCAGCACAACAACTGACCAATATTCCTTCCAGATATGAAACCACCCACCATGGAGTGGTTCTTGCCAGTCTACTGAGGATGTAGAGTGAGGGTTTAGGGGGCCTTTGCTTCACCTTTTGATTCCAGAAGGCTGCAAATTCCAACCTTAGATCATACTAATACTGCCATTTTTTGAACATGGGTCTCATGAAGGGACATGAAGCTCAACTGTGTATGTACATTTTTGTCCTGTCATAAATATTCATAACTCCTCCTATAGCTTATTAAATATACATATTCAGCCACCTTGCTCAGCAGAAATTCCTGTTCCCTTTATATTCATTAGAAGTGTTTGATCTTAGCTTCAGCCTGAGGCTATGCTTCTCAGCCTGTCAGAATGGCCACCTGCAGGCTGTAAACCCTTATGAAAAATAAAACTCTCTTTTCCAAATTTATGAACCTCATAATTCTTCAGTTGACAGTTACATGGAATCAGTTTTTCAGATATGTCTATTGCCTGATCAAGCAATTGTTCTACAAGGGAAACAGGCATTCTCTCATCTGATGAGCACCATAAACTCCTTCTGGACTTTAATCTGATATGGACAAACTCTTCCTCTTGGGCTCCCATTTATGGTTTTTATGATGACTCAATCTTTCTAGAAAATGTTACATTCAGTGATGTTTTGGGTCTGGCTAAGATTGGTTGAGGAGAGAAGATTGTTAAATATTTAAGAACTTTGGAACCAGCTTGTTAAACTGTCCTTAAATTAGTCATGGTGGAAGTTTTTGTACTATGAAAAGTGCTACAATGAAGAGCTCTTATCCTTCACCTGTTCCACATGGAAACACTCTGCCCCAGAAATCTAGCTTACTAACAACACCATTAGTACATTACTATACCTAGTGATTAAGCATACCTTAAATATTTTAATACAATTAATTCTCTGACTAGATATTGGCCAAGTCAATGTCATTTTTTGTACACCTAAAATTTGTCAGGCATACATTTAGTTTACTTAGAATAGTGTAAATCTTTTTATTTCAAAACCCTCAATCATAATATGACATGAATATTGATTACAATTTAATTCTGAGGGACCAAACTAATAATGTTTTGAGGGTATATTTTTATGATGTATTTACAATAAAAGTCACCAAAACAAGCTATAAAAAGATTGAGTTCATCAAATTTGGATAAATTTTTTATTTCTTTTTCTTACCTAATTGCTCTGGTTAGGACTTCTTATATTATATTCAATAGATGTGGTGAGAATGGGTACCCTTGTCTTGTTCCTTATCTTAGAGTAAAAGCTTTCAATATATCACAGTTGAATATGTTAGCTGTGGGTTTGCCATATATGGCCTATATTTTGTTAAAATACATTTCTTATATACATAATATGTTGAGAGTTTTTATATCATAAAAAGATGTTGAGTGTTATCAAGTGCATTTTCTGCATTTATTGAGATGATCATGTTTTTTTATCTTTCATTCTGTTAATGTAGTGTATCATTGTCTTAGCTAAATTTGTTCTGTTATAGCAGAATACTTAACACTAGATAATGTATAAAGAAAATAATTTTATTTTTCATTGTTCTATAGGTTGGGAAGTCCATGATAAAGGCCCTAGCATCTGATAAGGGCCTTCTTGATATGTCCCTGGATGGCAGAAGGCAGAAGAGCAAGAGAGGAACAAATTCTGTATCCTCACATGGTAGAAGAACAAGAGAGAGAACTCATTAATCTACTCATGATAGTGGAGCCTTCATGAACCAAACACCTCCCAAAAAGCCCTACTAACATTGTAGCATTAGGAATTGAATTTCCAACACATGAATTTGGGGGGATGTATTCAAACTACAGTAATCATATTTGGCAATTTGTGTATGATGAAACATCCTTGCATCTTAGGGACAAACCCAGCTTCATCATAGTATATAACACTTTTAATGTGCTGTTCAATTTAACTTGCCATCTTGCTGAGATTTTTTGCATCTATTTTAATCAGAGATATTGGCCTATATTTTTTTTCTTGTAATTTCCTTGCCTGACTTTGACATCAAAGTAATGCTGACCTTACAAAATGAGTTTGGATATATTCCCTCCTCTTTAACTTTTTGGAAGAGTATCTTGAAGAATTGGTGTTAATTAATCTTCAGATGTGTGGCAGAATTCACCAGTGAAACCATCAGGTCCTGATTCTTTGTTGAGAGGTTTTGATTTTGGGTTCAATTTTCTTATTCATTATTGGTCTGTTCAGATTTTCTATTTATTAATGATTCATTTTTAGTAGGTTGTATGTTTCTCAGAATTTCTCCATTTCTTCTAAGTTATCCAATTCATTGGTATGTAATTTATCTTACTAGTCTCTAGTGATCCTTTTTATTTCTGTGGGATCAGTTGTAATGTCCTCTCTTTCATTTGTAATATTATTTGTTTGAGACTTCTCTCTTTTTGTTAGTGTAACTAAGGGTTTGTCAATTTTGTTTATCTTTTCAAAAAACCAACACTTAGTCTCATGGGTCTTTTTCATTGTTTTTGTAGTCTTTAGTTCACTTATTTCTGCTCTAATCTTTTTATTTCCTTCCTTCTAGTAACTTTATACTTAACTTCTTATTTTTCTAACTCCTTAACATGTAAAGTAGGTTATTTGAGATCTTTCTTTTTTTTTAATGTGGGTATTTATCATTATAAACTTTCCTCTTAGAACTGATTTTGTCGAGTCTCATTTTGATATGTTGTGTTTTCATTTTTGTTTTTCTAAAGATACTTTTTGATTTCCCTTTGATTTCTTGATTGATCAATTGGTTGTTCAGGAGAGTGTTATTTTCCACATATGTATGTATTTTCTCATTTTCTTCCTTTTAATGACTTCTAGTTTCATATCACTGTGGTCTGAAATGATACCTGATACGATTTCAGTTGTCTTAAATTTGCTAAAACTTGTTTTGTGGTCTAACATATGATCCGTACTGGAGAATGTTCCATGTGCTGTTGAGAAGAAGGTGTATTCTGTGTCTGTTGGATGGAATGTTCTGTAAAGGTCTATTAGGTCTATTTGGTCTAGATGAGGTTTAACTCTAATATTCCTTGTAGATTTTCTGTCTGGATGATGTATTCATTATTGAAGGTAGGGTATCAAAGTCCTCTACTGTTGTATAACTATCTATTTCTCCCTTCATTTCTGCTAATATTTGCTCTATATATTTAGATGCTTCAATATTGGATGCATATATATTTACAATTATTATATTCTCTTGATAAATTGATCCCTTTATCATTATATAATCACCACTTATGAACATTTTAACTAAATGCCTATTTTGTCATATAAATATAGTCACCTCTCCTTTCTTGTGATTAGCATTTACATGGAATATCTTTTTTTTCAGCCCTTCACTTTCTGCCTATGTGTATCCTTAAAGCTAAAGTGAGTTTTTTGTTTTTTCTAAATTTTAACCTATTTAGCCACTCTATTTACAAAGTCATATATTTATGCAAAGACTTACTTTGCCCTTTTGTTTTTTTCTCTTTATCTTTTGTGTCTGCAATAGTTTTTTTCTTTGTGATTAACATGAGGTATACGTAAAACATCTTACAGTTATTATAACAGTCTATTTTAATCTATAATAATGTAAACTTGATCCCACATAAAAACTCAATCTTACTTCTTGCCTACATGTTATGTTATTGATGTCATAGTTTACATCTTTCAATACTGTATATCTATTTCTGCAGATATTTTTAATACTTCTGTCTTATCTTTTATACTAGAGTTAAATGATTTATACACCATTAAAGTATTACAATATTATCAACTTGACTACTCACTTACCTTCACAAGTAAATTATACTTTCATATATCTTCATTATGCAAATTATCATCCTTTTGTTTCAATTTGAAGAGCTCCCTTTAGCATTCCTTGTAAGGCAGATTCTATACCTACTTTAAAATGCCTAGCTGATTAGTTTAGTCTCAGTCAGGATAATCTTACTTTTGATTTACTCAGAGACAACTGAGTTGAGACCTTAATTGCATCTGTGAAACCTCTCTTGCCATATAACAATACATTCATGGGAGTGATATCTCATCTTATTCATGGTTCAGTATTTACTCAAGAGGAGAGGATTACATGGGACATGCATGCCTGGGGGTAGGAAACTTGAGTCCTGTCTTAGTATTCTATCTACCACACAGAATTATATACTTTTTACAGAAGAACAAAAGGAGGCATAGCAATCTTTTTTGTTTGTTATTTTTGTTTTTTTGTTTTTTTTTGAGACAGAATGTTGCTCTGTCACCCAGGCTAGAGTGCAGTAGTGTTATCATACCCACTACAACCTCAACCTCCTGGGCTTAAGTGATCTTCCTGCCTCAGCTTCCTGAATAGCTAGGACTATGAGTATGCACCACCATGCCTTACTAATTTTTCTATTTTTTGTAGAGATAGGGTCTCACTCTTGCTTAGGCTGGTCTTGAACTCCTGGCCTCAAGCCATCCTCCCAGCTCAGCCTCCCAAAGTACTAGAGGCATAGCAATTTTAACTATAGCCATATCACTGAGTTGTGAGAAGCAGAAATGCAAATCTAGAAGTTCTTGCTCCAGATACCCTGATCCTAACCACTACTTAGTTCTACCAATCTCAAATAGAAAAAGATAAACAAGCAAGATTATGCAAAACTTTAGGCTCTTCTCTAAGTTGCTTAGGTTTTCCTCTCTACATGTTTTTCTTTCTTGCTCTTTTTATAATCCTGAATGCCCTTCCTAGCTTCTCCAAATATACAAATGGCATTGTCTACTATCTATTCAGACTGACTCAAATGCCATTTTTCCTCTGAATTTTTTCCTTTCTTTTCTACATGAGATGAAGTCTCCTTTTTCAGCATTTCTCTTTATTTTAATATTTTTCAATTTTTATCCAATTTTACAAATGTTTCCTTTACAAGTCAAAAAACATACTGGGAAAATAATTCATATATGTATGGCCAGCAGCATTTGGTGCACTAATGAGTGTGTCAAGCACAATGAGCATAGCAAATATTCAACAATTTTTATTGTGGTGATGAGGGGAAACTTCCCCTTCAATCCAGAAAGTTGGCTGAGAGATCAACTCACAATAAAGCAGATTAAGAGAAAGAGATTTATTTACTATATCTATGGGAAGAATCACAAAGTTGTTATCCAATATCCCAATGGGTCCAGAAATTTATATACTCTCATTTTAGAGGGGAGAGAAAGATGAGAAATATAGGTAATTCTTTTTAGGGGCAATAAATGGTTACAAGGGAGGCTGAATAGATATTAGGGAGAATGGATGGGGGAAACAGATTGACTTATATATGACTGTCTTTAGAAATTAAATTAACCTGATAGACACATATTATATTTAAAATGGTTAAATTAAAGCCAGGTCTGGTTGCATTCTTTATCTTCTTTCCTGTAATATGTTGAGATAACAGAGAGGGGAAGGGATGTTGATTGCTCTTTTTAATGGGTCAATTTGGTTTTATGCAAACAGAGGGAACGTCCCTTCCAATGTCTCTTGATCTCTAAGGACCTTCAATTCAAAATACTCTTTATATCAAGGAGTCATATTGTAGGGTGAAATTTCCTCAGTTCTTTCATCATAAATGAACAAATAAAGTTATAATTTGATGAGTATTCTCACATAAAAATGACTCAGTAAATATTTACTATTCACTTTACAGATAAACTATGTTAATTCAATATTTATTTGATTTTATGGGATCCTGACATTATTCACTGTGTGACTACACCCATGCACCTGCACATATACCACACAATGTATTTTTATCATTTTTTATTACATATTTGTATTTTACTGCTTGGGTGGCACTTTTGTAATAAGTAGCATACAGAGGCAGAAATAAGTTGCACTTACAAAATATGTAAAGACTATTGCTTTCACCTTTCTCCTTTCTGGATATTGGGATTTTTAGTAAAATATTTTTAGTAAAATATATGGTTCTCTTGAGCTAGTTGCCAACAGTGAACCACAATTCAAAGAGCTTTGATCTTTGAATTTGTGCATATGCCAAAAAGGATTGTTGAAAAAGATTGAAAACATTTATGTAACTGTTAGGTAGATAGTGAGGGACCTCTGGCTCTCCTGGGGACAAAGGTGGGCACCCTGAGCAATTGTTGCACTTGGGGGAGGAAGGAATGCCCTGATAATCCACCAATCAGAAGTTAGCCTGAGGACTGCAAAAGAATTCAGAGGGTTCCCGGAGTCCAAGCAGTACAGGCACAATAGGGTCTGCAAGGTGATCTAGAACAACATAAGGCTTATCATGACATTAGCTTAAATCTACATTGTGGTTTAGCCCCCTGAAGGAGCTTTCAGGGAGATATGCATGAGCAGTAAGACTTAGGTCATATAACTCTCCATCAAAGTGGTTCGATGGTGATGTCTGAACGACTAGGAGGGCCCATCCTAGGCAATATAAAACAGGACCCTAGATCATAATAAGGGTCCTCCTGTTATGACAGGGGGCCCGTTTGCTGTTTGTGACAAATGTATCTTACTTTGCTCAATAAACTTCGCCTTATGCTTACCTTGCTTTCAGTGTGTCTGGTCATTCTTCAGCCGGAGCACACCAGGAACTGAGAATAGACTGCTGAACCAACATAATGAGAAATTACATTTTATATGTAAGGAGTTATGAATAATATATATTGAGTTTTGATATAGCTTTTGTTTCACCTCAATAGAGACCTAGTGATGATCCTTAAGCACAGCGGCCTGCTTCCTTCTTGCCCTAATTAACAGAACTAAGATGTTCACTTATTATTTGAGGCTCTTAATCTAAACTCTGCTATTGTTTTTCTTAAACACTTGCTCAGAGTACAGTATTAAATCATTGAATATTTAGCAGGTGATTTTGTGTAGAATCCCTTGTTTTCCTATATGTTATTTTTAAATTTGATCTCTTGCTTTATTAAAATAGCTCTGTGACTTTGTAACTCTGTCTCATGTAAACTATATTCCTATAAGTCCTTTTTCCCTCTTTCTTCTGCAATGCACATGTTCTTCTACATGTTGTAGAAACAAGTAATGATGTTTGAAACATTCTTTGGTTGGAAGACTTATATGTTAATTACAGGTGAAAAATTGATCTGTCACTTACAACATGTCAATGTCCATGTGACACAATTAAATGCCCCAAACAAGTAACTAATTTATGGTGTTATTAATTAATTACATCAATCATAATATTATGCAAATGGTCAATATAAATCTTAACGCACTACACTGATTATAAATTTTTACAATAATTAAAAATGTATGAAATATTTGATTATCAGGCTGCTATAATAAAATACCATAGACTGGGTGGCTTAAACAACTGATACTTACCTCTCACAATTCTGGAAATGGGGAAGTTCAAGATAAATGTGTTGGTAGATTCAGTGTCTGGTGGAGGCTCTCTTTCTGGTTTGTGGGTGACTGTCTTCTTGCTGTATGCTCACATGGTGGAGAGAGAGGAAGGGCTCTGGTTTTTCTTTTTTCTTATAAGGACACTAATACCATTGTAGGAGCTTCAGCCTCATGACCTCATCTAAGCCTAATTACCTGTTGTCTCTCTGTTTTCATAAAAACAGAGTTAGACTTTAGTTGAGTTGACCGAGTACTTTTCTTCTTATACAGATCAAGTAAGAATTTAGGAAATGTTCTGTCTATTTCATTTCTAGAAACACCATGATTAACTAGCAACGTCTTTGGTCTGTACCTGTCACACTGTTCTGATTTCTGCTTTGACTCTGCTAACCATTATAATAAACAAACCCACTTTGCCTCTGCTGGTTGAGTGTCACAACTTAGGCCCTGCCACTCTGGGATCCAATCATTCCCATTGTATTTAGGTTTTCCAACTGAGCAGCTGTAATTCCTAATGTAATGTATGACCTACAGAGAAGATTGGTCATGAGGCTCCTCCGGGAATCTGGGGATCCCCTCATAAATTTATTTCTTAAAATATTGGTAAACAGCATGCATTCTGGACTCACCCAGTGTGGTAAGTAGATCTTAAATGACAAATCTACTTAAACATTCCAATCTCCCTAAGCTTTTGAAACTTTTCCTTTATGTTAAACCAATTTTCTCACTGTGGACCATCTTTAGATCCATGTTTTAGGCAACTAATCTAACAAACTATTACAGCCCTATCTAACTTCCCGGGCTGAAACATTAAATGCAGAATCTCTGTTTAGTGAGTCCATATCTATAAATTTAGCCTGATCTAACTTTATAATTCTTCCAACATTACTCAGTTTATTAATTCAGATGCTAATCTCTTCCAGAAACACCCTCACAAACATAAATAAAAAGAATGTTTTACTAGCTATTTGGGCATCCTTTGGTCCAATCAAACTGACACATAAAATTAACCATAATAATGACAAAAAAATTCTTTTCCCAGCTAATTTGATTGCCTGTTATTTCTTTACCATTTATAGTCTTAACCTAGCTTCATTTTTTTCATCCACTAATATGAAATTAATTTTCCTGATTACAGAATTGTTCTCACTTTTTGATAGAACACAATCCAAGGGGAAAAAAAAGCTGCCATCTTGAGCTATCTCCAAAATCACCACCCACAGGTCCAAGTTTTTTAAAAGAAGTACTGAAGGCCTTTTCACTAAGCTTTCTTTCTATGCTCAAATGTCCCAAGAAGATATGAAATCCTTCTTGTTGAAAAAAGCAATATACTCAACTTTGTTTGGTTAAATGTGTGGTCCCAGTGGTATTTAGCTGGTTGTGGGGGGCACCAGTACTGATAAATAAATCATTTATTATATATTATAATTGATTATATAGAATTTGGACCAATACAGACACAATTAAGCCAATTTTTATACTTTTCTCAAATTAATGTCATCTAATGACAGAACTAATCACTTCAAAAAATATCATGTAACATAGAAAAGTTTCTAGCCATTAAAAAATAGCTGTATAATGCAATTCTTTTTTATTGATGTTTATCCTTAAAAATATATATCAGTGTTCATTGTAAAACAATGAATTGTCTATTTTAACATGATGTAAAACATTGACAATAATAAAGGATACATTTCTTTTAAGAAAGTATAAAACAAAACAGGATAATTTAAAAAATATATTACAGTAAATGATATTTGAAACTGCATTGCCCTGTGAAAAATATTTTCTTTTTAAATTCTAGTAGCTGAGACATTAAACTGACATAAATAAATAGCTTATTTGTCTCAAGTGTCCAAATGAACTATATACAAAATCGATTTTTTTCTAAATAAAGAACAGATGGTAAATAATGTAATTACATCAAAATAACTATGATACTAGTCACCACATGAAAATAAACATTGGGTTGCATTGGCTCCAGTCTGAATGGTGTAGACTAGAGAAAAGAATTATCACAAGGGAATGAGAGTCTCATATAATTTCCTTTTATTACCCTCAGGGTAACCAGTCTTATCATTATCATAAGCAGATGAATAAAATAGAGCTCTACAATAAGTCATAATAGAAGAAAATCATTTAGAGAAAACATTAGCAATGTCATTTTCTTTGAAAATCTTGAATATGAATAAAAACAAAGGAGGTCTAATAAATATTTTAAATGAAGAGCTTATTTAGTTACCTGAACACAAAAGATCTATTATCCAATGGCTTAATTGACTCTGTGTGTTTATTTTTTTACAGCCCAGCATATTGCTGCCAGCAGTTTGCAGAGTTTAAATTGTATTCCTTATTGTCTTTTATTTGATCCAGACTCACCAAGGTCTCACAATTCTAAGCAGAAAAAAATAACTATTTCTCAGTGGAGCACAATGAATACTAGAGAAAATATTGTCACAATATTTATAATAATATGCTCTGTTTTTCTATATTCATATGATTACTTAGGAGATTATTTGGGTTGAGAATTTAATAAAAATTTTAGTTATTCTGAGTAGTCAAAACTTTCATTATATTTTTCCATGCTTTATATCAAATTGATAATATAATTCTACATTTCTGAACTTCTCATAAACTTGGATTGCATCAACTTTGTATTTTTACTTTTAATTTCTCTTAAATCCAACAAAAGAAAGGGAAGGAAGAAGAGGAAGAAAGGGATAAGGAGAAAGAGGAGGAAGAAAAACACAAAAAAGATAAGGGGAATGGAGAATAATGAAGCAATTTAATTTACCAAAATTTAAAAATGAACTAATTAGTATGACATATAAGAAAAACCATTTATGTATTATATATCTTTCTCAAACATGCAAATCAGACATCAACAAAAAAACAAAAGATAATCTTTACCTTATCTTATAATACAGAATATTTGCAATTAGGGAACTAAAAAATACAAATAGAAACATCTAATTTATCATAGCATTCCAAGGTTTTGCACAGCAAGGAACAAAATAATGTATATATTTCATTCTGTTAGTGAAGAAAATGGAAGAAGAGAAGAAGTCTCAGCATGACAAAAACAAAAACCAAAAGAAAGTTGTATATTTATTTATGATTTGACCACACCAATCTACTCTTTTTTTTGGTCTTGTCCCTCTGTTTGAGTCAGGAATTGTTTATTTGTTTTTATTTTCTTTTATATAAAATATATTCTCAAGCAATTCTTTCTAAATATATAGTTTTTACTTGGTTACTTTTAAGAAGAAGCTTTACGTCAAGTCCATGAGAATAACACCATATCTCATATCTTTTCACATCTACTTTTTTGTATCTCCCCAATTTAAACTGGTAACTTTTTCACCTCCAGGATTATTTCCTTCCTTTAATTATATGCACATAATTTCAGTTAGTGCTACTTGTCGTGGCCCAATTACAGGACGGGGGAGGAACACAGAACATAAAGAACGACACAGACACACATAAAGACTTCACATGACTCGAGTGCCCAATGCACTGGTTGCTTTATTTTTATACCCCCCACAGGTTAGTTCCTTGTACGTGAGCATCTGAGCACAGCAGTGATAACCGTCAATTCCAGAGTTGTATCAAAAGGGAACAATCTACCATGGTCTCAGACCTAGAAACAGTTACTTGAGGCGCCAGCACTGGACATAACTCAAAATCAAGGCTGAAATAAGCAACATTAAACAATGCAGCCATCAGAAGAACTTCTTGTGCTCTCTCCCAATCAGCGGCAGGTCCCCATGGTTGTGCCTATCTTAGGTCGTCCCTCCCGTGGGAGATCATTACCCGTCTCTGGCTACCAACCATCTTGCGGGGCCAGACCTTGGGAATGTTCTTCTTATCTTTATGG
>VBSM01000272.1:73803186-73872779 GCA_008086735.1 Cheirogaleus medius
GTCCCACTCCCCCATTCGCAGACCCCACCAATAACTTGTCCCGTGGGCGGGACACTGGGTCTGAAGAGAATACTGGTTACCACTGCGTCATGCAGCACACGTACATTACAAGCTATAGTGAATGATTAGTATAAGGCAGGCAATTGCCAGAATCAGCCCCCTACAGTACTAAACTTTTCTTCATCCCATTCATTCAAAACATCTATTTCCCTAATTTATTTTTTACACCATGACAAAAATAACATAAAAACAAAAATAATAGGGGTTTTTGTCTAGTTATTTAACTAGACCACAAAGGCAACAAAATCTACTGATCTTCCATCTAAAACAGCCACTTTTTGAAACAAAGTATTCCATGTCTCAAATTAATTTAAAGTAAAGTTGTTTGAATTTTAATATGAAAGTGCTTTTATAGTAAGCTATAATCCATATTAAAATAATCTATTGAGTTGCAGATATTAAGTATAAATTTGATATTGCTGTGATATATATATATATCTTTTTAGGAAGTATCAATATTAGATAAAAAATGATATGATAAACCAAATGAGTTATTTCTTGCTCATTTTGCATGTTCTGCATAATTTGGCTAAGAAGTTTGCTATGTAATCTCCCATCTCCATGTTCTGGGCTGAGAGAAGAGCCACAAGGTAGAACATTGCAAAGAACAGAGGAAATATGGAAATTTATATCTGGTTTCTCAAGCTTCCCCCAGGAAAAAATTACATGTCATCAGTCCTCCCATTTTCTTAACTAAAACAAGCCATAGGCCTACCTAACTTAATTGGGTCATGGAAATAAAATATTATTGTTGCCAAAAAAGAGATTTTGAAATATTTATTGTATAGCAACTACATTTAGCTTAATATAGCAGTTTCTATGATTAAAAATTCCTCAGTGAGAGGCAATTTAATTATGTCTAAAAATGTTTGTTCTGTGCAAATCTGGGTAATATGTTTAGGACATTTAAGATGAACATAACCACTAATAAAATCCTATTTTAATTTTTAAAGTGTCATTCATACTCACTTTACAAATATAGAAAAATATAAATGGAAAGGAAAGATCATTCATGATTGCATACCTAACAAAATGACTGATATTAAAATTTTAATATATCTTTTAGAATTTTTAAGACATACATACATTTTCATATTTTTTTCATTAATGGGCTCAGACACTCCATACTTTTTTAAATAACTTTATAATCATATGACATCTTTCCATGCTGCATAGAATTATCTCAATAGCATATAATAGCTATGTCATATAGATGGTTTGTCATATAGATGGTTTCTATAATAATAAATTATACAATAATAAGAAACTCAAAAGTCCTGGTGATTCAACATCCTTAGTTTAATTTCCTTGAGGTAAAATTGAGTGTTCAAAGTATATAACTTTTTAATGTAATCAATTATTCCTCAATTGCTCTCCTTTAAGTTTATGTCAAATTTATATTCTTAATGGTAGTGTAAAGAATGCCCATTGTCCTTTATCTTGTAAATACTAGTTGTTATCAATTTTTGATGAAAATATGGGAAACATGAACTTTTTGAAAATATACTGGATATGATCACTTATTTTTAAATATTTAAATTCACGAAATTTCCACAACCATGTTTTAAATAAATAGTAGTATTTTTTCTATTGCTTATGTATGTTGGTTTTATATAAGCCTTTGTAAGAAAAAATACTAGAATATTGTTTGGGATTGTGACAAATTTTCAGGCTTCTTGTTGCAACAGAACTTTCAAAGAGAGTAGTAACTGTCTGGCAAAGGTAATTAACCTTGGGAGTCAGGATAAGGTAGGGCTAATGTTACACAAATGAAACAGAGAAGAATATATTTGGCATCAATGTGGCCCATGGAATAATTCCTGGTATTTCGCTGCCCAGTTTTGCTAGTTAAAGAACAAGGACAGCAGCTGAAGCCTGAGAAAGGTATGGTGACCAGGGACTCCATTTTGTGAGGGATAAGGAAGTGGGTCGCCTCACCACAAAAGCCACCTACACCAGTCAAGGGGTTAGTTTGATGTTGAGAAGAATATGGAATGTACAATTGAGGAGGGAAATGATAAGTATCAATTATATTTTAATGCCAGCTACTGAGAATGAGTGTATAGTTTTCTCATTCTTCTTTCCCATGTAAATTTCCCCAGATAATAGACAAAATACAATCTTGTAGGTCATCTTCCTAAGGTCAACTTACAATATGTATAAAGTAGAGTTCTACCCAGGGTAGGTGTACTCATTGCTGTGAATATATATCACACAGATTTCCCTTTCAGGATCAAAGGGCATTCTACTTGCTAAGAATTTGCCAGCTGAAATTTCACAACTGCAATTTTCCCCTTTAATTGCCCTCAGTCAAAGGAGTGTGCCTACCTCAATATAACTTCTCTCTCCATTTGATGATTTATTAATGTGGGGATAAAATGGCCTGACCCCCTTCCCTCAGTTTTAAACATAGCTGAATGGCAGATTCTGCTTCACAACTACGTGTCAAAAGGAAGTCTTGGTTACAACTACATCACAATTCAACCTCTTTCTCAATCAAATCCTGCCTGCTGCCTATATTCCCTCACAGGTATTATTCCTGGGATCATTTTACAACAATATCCCTCCATACATATCTTGATCTAGAAACTATTTCACAAGGAACCATGCCTGTTATAATCTTTTCATAGTTATTTTGAGGACTGTGCCAGAGATAAAATAATTAGCAAATTTTCTAGCATATAGGATCCACCAAAGAGATGGTAGCTAACAAATATGAGTATATATATAATAATGCTCAGGATGTCAGCAAGATGGCAGAATAGGTGATGACCCATTTATATCCTCTCACATCAACAGGAATTCTGTACCCATACACAGACAAAAGTCTCTATGAGAGCCTTGGGATTTAAGTAGGAGGTTGTGAAGCCTTGGTAAATCCCAAGGCCTAGGAAGATCATTTTGAGAGTACAGACTGGAACACAGGTGGCAGATCCACTAATTGTGCTCCTGGGATTAAGCCTGGAAGTGGTTGATTTACTACAGCACAATTCGATCTTGATCTTGCAAACAAAACCATTTATGAAGGGGTCCAGGAGAAATTGCTAACACTGTGTGTCAGTGGAGAGGTTCATCTGGCTGCACACATTGGTCTTGGCAATGAACAAGAAAGCTGTTCATGGCTCAGCTCCAGCATCCATTGGCTGAGATACCAGCTCAGAACCGCTCACACAAGGACCAAAGGGAAACTCAGTTATGTCCTGCAGCCCAGGAATCTGAGCTAATGAAGGGCCTGGTAGCGTCTTCTTCAAAGCAGATCCTGAGGAGGCCCAGTCTCAGCTGAGACCCCTCCTGTTGCATTCAGGAAACTACCCCACCTGTGCAGAGATCTCCTGGAAGACGTGTGCCTGCCTGAGCCTATAAGACAGGCTCACCAGTTACCACACCACAGAAGACTCCGATGCACCTAGTCTCAGCTCCAGCCTCTCTTGCTGTAGTCAAGGGCCTATCTCATTTGTACAGGGACCCACTGGGAGATGCATCTATCTAGGCCTCCAAACAAGCTTTTAGACTTGGGTCACTGGCCAGCTTTCTCACACAGCTCAGGAGTCCTCTTTTAGTCTTCCCCAGGTCCATCTGAGCTGGAAAGATGCACCAACCTTGGAGCCCTTGCAAGATTTGCAGCAAACTTGGGCTTAGAGTGTCCTCTAGTTCTGAGATGGCTGCAGAAGTCATGGGTTCAGGGACTACAATAGTCAGTTTTTAATCTCTAGAAGGCCCTCTGAAGGAGGATAGGCACAAACAAAGTCAGACTGTGAAGACTGGAATAAATATCTAATCTCTCAATGTGCAGACATTATCACACATCCATAAACATTAATAACTTTCAGGAAAATATGACCTAACTAAATGGGCAAAATAACGCACCAATGACCAATCCTAATGTGATGGAGACGTGTAATCTCTCAGACAAAGAATTCAAAATAGCCAATTTAGCAATAATTTGTTAAAAGATAGGGAATATAAAAATGTAAATTGTGACATCAAAAATTCAAAATATTAGGAAGATGTAGTTAAACTACACATTTTTTATTTTCTTTGTGACCAATGTTAATTAGGTAATAGTTTAAAATAGCTACTTATAACTCTAGAATTTTTTTTCTAAGCCTCATAGCAACCACAAAGCAAAAACCTATAATAGATACACTAAAAGCAAGAAAACAAGGAATTAAAACATAGTATTAAAGAAAATCATTTAGCCAAAAAGAAATGTAATAAAAGATGAACAAAGAAAAAAATTTACAAAACAACTAGAAAATAAATAAAATTTCAGTATTAAGCCCCTCTATATCACTAATTATTTAGAATTTAAGTGTATTTAATTCAACAATTAAAAGACATAGAGTGGTTGAAAAGATAAACAAAAATATAATATTTGTCTATATGCTACTTACAAGAGACTCACTTCACCTATAAGGACACAAATAGACTGAAAGTGGAAGGAATTTAAAAAGATATTCCATACAAATGGAAATAAAAAATATGCAAGAATAGCTATACTTATATCAGATAAAATAGACATTAAACCAAAAACAGTATAAAGAGACAAATAAGGTCATTATATAATGATAAAGTTCAATACAGCAAGAGTTATAACAATTATAAATATATATGCACCCAATATTGGAGAACCTAAATATATAAAGCAAATATTAATATACCTAAAGGAAGAGATAAACTGTAATAATTAGTATTAGAGGACTTCAATATCCATTTTAAACAATGAACAGGTAATTCAGACAGAAAATAAAAAAAAAATCAGAGTTAAATTTCACTCTAGACCAAATGAACCTAACAGACATTTATAGAAAATTCCATCCAACAGCGACAGAATACACATTTTTCTCAGTGGCCCATGAAATATTCTTCAGGCTAGATCATATTTTAGACCACAGAACAAATGTCAACAATTTTTTTTAAAATATTGAAATCATATCAAGTATATTTTATGACCACAATGGAATAAAGCTAGAAAACTTTTTTAATATGCTAAAAACACAAATAAATAATAAATAAATAAATAAAATAGTCGATAAGGACAAATATTCTTTATAGAATGTGTTATAATTAATAAATAAAAAAGAAATGATAGAATTAATACACAAAAAAGCTAGAAAACTATAAAAGGAGGAGCTAGAGGCTGTAAAAATGCATGGAATTTAAAATCATGCTCCTGAACATTGTGGTTTTTATTTGCATTTCCCTGATGATTAGAGATGTTGAGCATTTTTTCATGTTTTTTGGCTATTAGTCTGTCTTTTTTTGAAAAGTTTCTGTTCGTGTTTTTTGCTCACTTTTTAATGGAGGTGGTTTGATTTTTTCTTGCTGATTTTCCTGAGTTCTATACAGATTCCAGCTATCAGCCCTTTATCAGATGTGTAGCATGTGAATATTTTCTCTCATTCTGTAGGTTATCTGTTTGCTCTCCTGATTGTTTCCTTGGCTGTGCAGAAGCTTTTTAATTTGATCAGGTCCCATTAATTTATTTTTCTTGTTGATGTGATTGCTTTTGGGGTGTTCTGCAAACTAGTACAACCTCTGTGGAAAGTAACATGCAGACACCTCAAATAGCTTAAAGTAGAATTATCATTTGATCTAGCAATCCCATTACTGGGCATCTACCCAAAAGAACAAAAGACATTCTATAAAAACAATAGACATCTGCACTAGAATGTTTATAGCAGCACAATTCACAATTGCAAAGATGTGGAAACAATCCAAGTGTCCATCCATACATGAGTGAATTAATAAAATGTGGTATATATATACCATGGAGTTCTACTCAGCTACAAAAAACAATGGTGATCTAGCACTTCGTGTATTATCCTGGCCAGAGCTGGAGCCCATTCAACTAAGTGAAGTATTATAAAAATGGAAAAACAAGCACTGCATGTACTCACCATCAAATTGGTATTAACTAATCAACACTTATGTGCACATATAGTAGTAGCATTCATTAGGTGTCGGGCAATTGGGAAGAGGGAGGGGGGGATGGGTATATTCACACCTAATGGGTGTAGTGCACAGTGTCTGGGAGATGGACACACTTGAAATTCTGACTCAGGTGGGGCAAAGGCAATATATGTAACCTAAACATTTGTACCCCCATAATATGCTGAAATAAAAAAAAAAGAAAAAATGAAACAGAAAAAACCAAAAACATACAATAGATCAACAAATCAAAGAGTTGTTTCTCTTGGAAAGAAAAACAAAATCAAGAACCTCTATCTATTCTAAGATAAAAATAGATGACTCAAAAAAGTAATATCAGAGATGGAGACGACATCACAACTTGTATCAAAGAAATACAAAGTATCTTTAAAAACTGTTAGGAAGGTCTTTACTCTGCCACCAATTTTTTTCTGTAAAGAAAATCAAATGATCTAATTTTAAAATGGGCAAAAAATATGAATAGACATTTTTCAAAAGAAGACATACAAATTGCCAACAAGTATATGAAGGAATGTTCCATATCACTTATTATTAGAGAAATGCAAATCAAAACCTCAGTGAGATATAACTTCACTCCATTTAGAATTGCTATTATCAAAAAGACAAAAAATAAGAAATGCTGGTGAGGATATGGATAAAGGGAAACTCTCATACATTTTTGGTGAGTGTGTAAATTAGTGCATCCATTATGGACTACAGTATGGAGCTTGCTCAAAAAATTAAAAATAGAAGTACTGTGTGATCTAATAACCCCACTACTTTGTATGTATCCAAAGGAAATGAAATCAGTATGTTGAAGATATATTTGCACTCCTATGTTTCTTGTAGCACTATTCACAATAGCAAAGATATGAAATCAACCATGAACATCTATATAACATGACCATATATTTATATATAATGTATAGGAGTATACATGTATAGGAGTATACATAATGTATACCAGTATACATTATCTATAAATATATATAATAATTTATGAGCATACATATATGAATATATAATAATATATGTATACACATAAACATATATGTGCATACACTTAATTTACTTTTATTAATTTTATCAATTTTTACTCAGATATGTTTCAAGTATCTCATCAATATTTGAAGAGTTAGTATTTCTATAAAATCAGCTTTATACTAATTGCTTCATTAAGTCCTAAATGTCTTACTTCATAGATTATACTACCACCAAGCCTTTATCAAGGGTCAACATTTATCAATTTCTTTTTTCCTATTTTTTTTCCTTTTTGAGACAGGATCTCTGTCTGTTGCCCAGGCTGGAGTACCATAGTGATGTGATTCGAGCTTACTATAACCATAAACTCCAGAGCTGATCATTCCACCCTGGCCTCCAAAAGTGGTGGGATTATAGGCATGAGCCACTTTTCCTGTAATTGAAGAAAATTGCAAATGTAAATTTGTATGATTCAAAATGATCCTATGAGATAGAAACTGTTACTGACTCCATTTTACAAATGATGAACCTGAGACAAAAAGAATTTTTAGTGACTCACCTAAGAATATACAATTAGTAAGGTGTTTGGCTTTGAACCAACATGCTAGATCAGGAGTCAGCAATTTTTTTCTGTAAAGAATCATATAGTTAATATTTTAGGTTTTTTGCGCCACATGCAGTTCCAATACAAAGTCTTTTAAAAATAATTACTACCTTTTTAAATGTCAGAATAGTTCTAAGCTCCTGGGCCATACAAAAACAGGCAGCAGGTTGAATTTGTCCTATAGTCCACACTTTGTATCTCCTGTGCTAGAGTAAAAGACATTTCCTTGACCCTGGTTACTTGTTATGATAGATCCTAGAAGAGGGTATTCTAACTTCCTTATTGAAAGTCTTTGTATTAAATTATTTGTTGTCTTCGTAAATTGGAGATGATATTTTACTTATTATTTTAAAGATATAATATTTGAATAGAAATATTTCCATAATATAACTCTAATTTCTTAGGAGTTGCATTAAATCATCAAAGATTAAATGTTGGTTTGAAAATAATTTTCTTGAAGTAAAAATGGAAATGTGAATCTTAATATAAAACCATTGTATTATAATGGTGCTTTTATTTAAACAAGGCATATCTTGATGTTGATAACATAAGACATTTTATTATATGATCTCATGTCTGTACAAAGATAGGTTTTTAACATGAATAGTCAGTAGCCTTCAAAGTAAATGCTTCGAGTAGCATTTTCAATTAGCAATAACTCTGTATAAATGTCCAATTAAATCTCAGTTAAATCTTTATTGGAAACACTAGTATGATGGAATGTCCAGTAGATAAGATGTAATATTCACACAGCTTGAAGATTCTTGCTGAAGAAGAGAAGTAGCTTTGTGTTTGGAAAAAGATTTTCTTATGAATATACTTTGTACTAGGAATATAAATTGTGTTTTCTGCTAATTTATAAATAGTAAACCAAAACTACAATCAAATGGGCATTACTAATCCTGAGGACTGAAAAGAAAATATATGAACAATTAGTTTTTTCTCAATTGAATAAATATTTAATATATAAATAATGAAAAAAATTTTCCCTGTTAGATTATATTTTATATTTATCTTTTTGGGTATAAATTAATTTCATGTAGACATTTTTGTCATATTTCATATTTAAAATATCCATGGCTTGGTCTTTGGCTTGTTTGTCCTTGCATATGAGTGCCAAATAATCTCATTTACTCTTATGACTTGAAACACCAACTCCATATTAATAACTCCTAAATTTATTTTTCTAGACCTAACTTCTCCAATAAAATCCAAACTTCATATAGTCAACCTTACAATTGACTGGTCTACTTGAGAGAAGTCCTCAAATGTTAGCATGGCTAAAATAGTTTTATTGATTTTCTTGTACCAATCTGTCTCTAACTTCATCTTTCCCATTCTAGTAAAACACTGTAGTTTAACCCCTTGGTCTAGCACCAAACCTATGATTCCTCTGTTTACTTTACTTTCCACATCCAATTTCTCAGAAAATTGCACCAACTTTATCTATAAAACAAATATCAATATCAATTGTTCAAGGCATCATCATATTTTTTGTTGTGGAATACAAAAATGATTGAAATATTTATGTGTTCTTTTTGCCTCCAAAGTTAACCTACTCTATTTTCTCCATAACAGCCAGAGTGATTGTTTTAAAACATTAATCAAATATGTAACTCCTCTGCTTAAAATTTTCCAATGTCTTCTCATCAAATTAACAATAAAGCAAGGGAACAAAAAACTTCACTGTGTTTTACAAAATTTAATGACTTGGCCTCATAAATTTTATAACCCTGATCTTTTTCCACTTTCTATCTTAATAAATTTGGCATACATATTCACTGACCTCATTTCTGTTCTTCGATCTTATTGACCACATTCTAGCCTTAGTTCATGCATTAGCCTTTTCCATTGCTTCTAATTTTTTTAAAGCAATATGCCATTTGACTCTCACTCACATTGCCCCAGCTTTATTTTCTCCTCAATGCTTCTCAAGTTATCCTAGTTGTGTGTTTATTTTTTATTTTTATTAGTTCTTTCTCCAAACAAAATATGATTTTTGAAAGTTAGCAAGTTTTTTTTTATCCTTTGTACTTCTGTATCTGTTATGCCATTGGACATAAAAGAAATTCATATGTATTTGGTAATAGAATTAATCAATATATAAATAAGTATAATATGTGTTTGATAATAAAAACAATCTTTCTTTTTATGGCACAATAGTGTGGAGATTGAATATGGTAACAAAATCTTTGTATCTCTTTCTATCCAAGTAGAGTCTATATCACCATCCCTTAAAATTGACCTGTCCTTGTGAGGAGTTTGTACTGTGTGTGACCAAAGAAATATTTTTCTTAGTTTCAGAGTCTAGACCTCAAGAGAATTTGCAAATTCCACCTACATTCTGTTAAAATACTGTTTTCAGACCATCACAGAAGAAAGCTCAATTAGCACAATGGAGGATGAGAGCCCATGTGAACCCAGCATCTATTGCCACACATGGCAGTGAGGCCATCTCAAGTTGTCCAGTCCAATCAAACTTCCAGCAGTCAACCTTCCAGGTGAATGCTGTTGCATGAATAGGCAAAACTAGTAGAAGAGTATATCATCTAACATCTAATATCAGTAAGAAATTATAAATTATTATAATTTTAAGACACTACATTTGAGGTAGTTTGATATACAGCAGTTGATAACTAATACAGAAATTAGTACATAGAAGTAGTATGCTGTTGTGTTAAAATTTAAAAACATGGGTCATTGGCTTTGGTGCCAGACAGCAGATTGTGGCTGGAAAGGCATTATGAAATCTTTTAGTGAAAAAACAGCAAAGAGAGTGATAGATACTGGAGAAAGAGAAAAAAAAGTTATGTAATTGCAGAACAACCGGCAATTCGCGATAGTGTCTTTGATAACTTGACAGATGGGAAAAATTCCCCAATAAACTTGTCGATCTGGATCAAGATATCTCTAGAGAAATGACCTAAACAAGGAAAGGTTCAGTTTGTTAGCAGAAGTTAGAGGTTACATGGAAGGCCCAGGATGTGTTGGGTTGGAAAATAAAATCATTTGATATTTTTGGTTTCTTCATGTAGCAGATTTTTTTTATTCATTAGATTTAGAAGGTCACTCAAATAGTGTACATTGTAGTTAATAATAATTTTTGATCCCTCACCCCCTTCCACTATCCTATCTTCTGAGTCTACAATGTCCATTATAGCAGTCTGTACTGATCCAGCAAATATTACAGCAAGTGTTACAGCTAGTGTTACAGCGACTGACCGGGGAAAGAACCGAGTGGCACACGGAAAGTCGGAGAATCAGCCTTTATTCTGCCGGCAGGCTCAGAGGGGCATGCCACCAAATTCTGAGCACTGTTTCCTTGTTCTCCTCCAGTTTTATACACTTGGTGGGATTCAAAAAGCGTCCAACCAGTAACAAGCTTTAACATCCAATCAGCAACAAGCTTTAACATCCAATTAGCAACAAGCTTTAATATCCAATCAGCAGTGGGATTCAAAAAGTATCTAATCAGCAGTGAGTTCAGCCTTGAGGCCCCGGGGTCTGGGTTTTTCCCTGTCAGTCACCCCTTTTGATGCCCTTATCAGTTTACACAGAGGCATCAACCTCTCTATGAATCTAATAACTACATTGAGCAAGCAGCGTCCCATGGTTACCATCAGAAGGATAGAGGCACAGCTAGGGGCAATAGCTAAGCCCCAAGCCTGTTCTAACTCTTGTTTTCTCTTGTGGTTTCTTTCTTTTCGCCCTTTGACTTTGGTAGTTACAATTCCTGATTGGTTTACATGGTAACAGCATTCTTCCCCCAGAGAGCCCCAACCAAGAACAACACAGAGGCACCCCATGTAGACCCAGAAAAAGGTTACCAAGAAACAAGTTAGTCCAGTCTCTTGGGGCGGAGGCCCCGAGTGCAATTCCCAAGAAGACAGTCAGTATTCCTATAAGAGTCCAGGCCAGTGGTCCCACTCATTCCAGCCAGATTCAGGGGCCTTAGTGGGCAGGCATCTGAGCCGGATCTTCAGCGGATCCTGTTGACTTTGTTACACCATCCAATGGCTAGTCGCATCATCCATCTCGGCTCATTTCACAAGGCGATGCTTAGCATATCTACCCAGGGTAGTTGTGTCTCTTGACTCCACTTTTCCTGAGCTCTATGGCCTATCCACTGAATACCTAATGCCTTAGAGAGGCTCTGTGTAACTTCTGCAGTAAAGCTGGATCTATTATTGCACTGGGGGATGACCTCTATCAGAGCCTCAACCCAACCTGAGAAGGTATATATCATAACCAGCAAGTACTTGTATCCCTGGCTGAATGGGGACACTACAGTGTGCTGAATTCCTGGGGCTGGCCTTGGTTTAGTCACTGCGTTGTTCCTGGTGCAGGTCTGGCACTGGGCGCTAACTGTCATTGCCACTGACAGGAGTTTGGCTATATCTGTACTCTTCTGGTGCTCCCTGCAATGGATGACTGCAATCTCCTTTGGTGCCCACACTGCTTCCAATAGTTGAAGAATTTCTTCCTTATCCTTGATTTCTTTTCCACCGGCGGTCAATAGCCCTCTCTCCTTGTAGATTGCCCCGTGTACATGTACTGTAGCAAAGGCATATTTGGAATCTGTATATACATTGGCTCTTTTGTCTTGGGCATACCTGAGGGCTTGGATGAGCACCCATAACTCTGCCCTCTGGGCTGACCATCCTTGAGACAGAGGGGCTGACATGATGACTTCGCTCTCTGTGGTGACTGCGTAGCCAGCCAACCGTTTGCCATCCTGGATGTAGCTTCTGCCGTCTGTGTAGAGCTCCAGGTCGGGCACCGGCAATGGACTATTTTTCAAGTATGGCTGGCTTGCATAGACTTCCTCCACGGCCTCGGCACAGTCATCGTCCAGGGGCCCTGGCCCGGTAGGAAGGAAGGTGGCAGGGTTTAAGGTCCACACAGTCTTGAGGGTGACTTGTGGGTTTTCACACAGCAGTCCCTGATACTGCGCCAGCTGACTGCTAGAAAGCCATCAGTGCCCCGATGTGTTCATCAAAACCACTACTGTGTGTGGGACCTGCACACGGATATTTTGCCCAAGAGTAAGCTTGTCTGCCTCCTTGATTAGCAAGACTGTTGCTGCCAATGCTCACAGCAAGGTACCCATCCTGACGCTATTGAGTCCAGCTGTTTGGACAGATAGGCTACTGGCCTCTGCCAGGGACCCACAGTCTGCGTCAGTACCCCCATGGCTACCTGCTTCTTCTTGTACATGAACAGGTTGAAGTTCTTGGTGAAGACTGGCAAGCCCAACTTGGGGGCCTTCTTAAAAGCCTCCTCCTGGCTTTTGATCCATTCTAGTTCCCCACTATTGGGCCCCCATAATGCCTCATATAACAACTTACCTTTCAGGGAAAAACCAGGTATCCATATGCGACAGAATCCTGCTGCCCTGAGGAACTCCCACAGCTGCCTCCACTTTGTCAGCCCTGTCTGGGGGGGCTTCCTATTCAAAAGCGAGCAGTGGTTGGCTCATTGGAGCCAGTTGTAGGCAAAAGAATGCATCTTTTAGGTATAGGCAGGAGAACTAGGCAGCGTCTGGTGGGATGAGTCCCAGGAGGGTGTACAGGTTCGGGACCACCGGGTGGAGGGTCACCATGGCCTTGTTGACCAGTCGCAGGTCCTGGACAGGGTGATACCCTCCTCCATTTGGCTTCTTGACGGGCAGGAGTGGTGTGTTCCAAGGAGACTGAAACTCCACCTGTTGGGGACTTGCCATATAATTGTGCAGCTTAAGAATTAATCTTAGGAGAAGGAGTACATGCCCAGCCCAGAGCAGCATGAGAGTCATATGTTCCAGCTTAGGTTCACCCAACAAACAGGGTTGCTGCTTGAAGGCATAACAAGGAGTTTGAGCTTCTGCACATAAGCAAATGTTTCCCAGCCTCACAGCCCTGGGGGTCTGGAGGCCACTTGATAAACATATTGCCCTTATGGGTACTGCCTGAGCTCATGGGATGGCTGGTTAGCCAGTGACGGGTAAGATTCCTCTAAGAGGAACAACCTAAGACAGGCACAGCCTCAGGGGGCAAGGCTGAAAGGGATGAGAATGGAAAGTTTCCCTTTGTGGCTGCATTGCTTATCTGTGCTTATCTCAAAATCTGGGTTATGGCCATCACCTTAAGCCACCACCTTGAGACCCTGAGTCATGGGACATCTGTGTCCTTAGGCTACATGTTCCAGAATTTATGGCCATTGCTGCAATGCCTGGGTGGTCACGTAAAAGGAAGTAACTTTGATTTTTAGGGTATAAAAATAAAAGGACTGGTGCGTTCGGCGCCGTGGTCTTGTACCATCTTTATGTGTATCCGTGTCTTTCTTTGCGTGTTTCTTTTGTGTTTTGTGTTCATCCCCCATCCTGCAAATGGACCACAACACCACCAAGATCCCTTCCCGCCTAAGCCTCTTGATGTGTCCCCATATCCCTTCTCGTGCCTCCTTGGAGAAGGGGTACTGCCATCTCCTGACTGGCTGGGCACCAGGCTTCACCTCAATCACTAAAGGGGCATGCTGGTGGGCAAGGCCGGGGGGGTATCTTCTGCCCAGACCAACAGGAAACCTCACTGGAATTCAGTGGGATTTTGCTCCTCCGTGGCCTCTTCATATAACTTCCACTCCGCCTCTCATGGCCAGGTGACTGCCATTTTGCTTAGCAAATCCCATCCCAAGAGAGACACCAGACAGTCTGGCATGTAGAGGACCTCCTGCCTTATCTGATGGCCCCCTATTTGGCATACCTGGGACTGGCAGAAGGGTCTGGCTACCCGAGTCCCGGTAGCTCCAACTATTGTTATTTCCCCCTTTTGTAAGCAGGGCCACGGGGGTTGTCACAACTGAGTGTTCTGCTCCAGTGTCCACCATGAATGTCATTTGTTGGCCACCTACTTTCGTCTTGACTGTAGGTTCTCGAGGGCCAAGAGTGAAGGAACCTGGTTGGCCCAACTCAGAGTCAATGCCAGCAAGCCCTGCTAGCTCTTGGGCTTCTGGTTTTGTTGGATAGTCCTGAAGGGGGCCCTTCCTTGTGACAGATGACATCTCTTGTGGGGGCATTCATTCTTCCAGTGGCCAAACCTCTTGCAATTGGCGCAGTGGTCTCTTGCCAGGGGTGGCTGTCCTCTGGTTCCCCCTTTTCGTGGGGGTCCAGGCAGCACTAGCTCTTGGGCTTCCGATTTCTGTTGGATAGTCCCAAATGGGGCCCTCCCTTGTGACAGGTGACTTCTCTTTCGGGGGCATCATTCTTCCAGTGGCTGAACCCCTTGCAATTGGCACACTGGTCTTTTGCCAAGGGTGCCCGTCCTCTGGTTCCTCCCTTTCATGGGAGTCCAGGCCACTTGGACGAGTTGCATCTACCAAGGGCAGCAGCCAGGAGGGCGACTTTTTTCTTCATCCTCTGATCTTTCTCCCTCTGAGCAGTCCGGTCCCAGTTGATGTACACCTTCTGGGCCACCTCCATTAACTGCGTGATGCTCATGCCTGCGAATCCTTTGTGTTTCTGCAGCTTCCTCCAGATGTTGGAGGCCAATTGCCTGGCGAATGCTGCATTCACCATTCTCTGGTTTTCAGCTGCCTCCGGGTCAAGAGGTGTGTATATTCAGTATGCCTCACAGAGGTGCTCATAGAAGTCATAGGGTGACTCCTCTGGCTTCTGGGTAATTAGGGCAAACTTGTTCATGTTGGTCGGCTTTTTGGCCCCTTCTCGCACTCCTTGGTGAAGAGCCTCTAGGTACCACTCCAGTGCCGCTTGTCCTTCTGGTGTGTTGAAATCCCACTCTGGGTTGGTCTCGGGCACCGCTCGTGATGCCCATTGTTCCACATCCAGGGTGCCCGCCGGTGCCCATTCCTGCAGCCACTTCCAAGTTCCAGTCATGATCCGATGCCATTCTTCAATACTGAAAATGGTCAGTAGTAGTTGTCGGCAATCTTCCCACGTGGGACAGTAAGTCTGGAAGATATATTCCAGGAGGTCGATGAGGACCTGCAGTTTCTCCAAGTAGGACAGGGTGTGGTGTTTCCAATTCAATAGGTTGGTGGTGGAGAAAGGCTGATAATACAGGGCAGTTTGCCCCAGCTGGATGGTTCCATCATCCTGAACCTGTGGCGGACCTCGCATTTCACACAGAGACATCTGGAAGGCCAGGGTAAGGGGTTGGGCAGGGCAACTGGTGGACAAATGGTGGAGATGCCGGTGGTGGAGAAACTGATGGTGGTGGGGTGTTGGCTGCAGTCCCAGTCACCACTCTCCATAATGAAAGTATGAAATTTATCAGCATGCACCTTAGAACTGTTGGCTTGGATTCAGACCCTCCCATGTTTTAACTGGTTTAACCAATGCTCCCATTCCCTACAACACCATCAACACTCCTTTTCTGAACCTTGTCCCTGCCCAGACTCTGGTCCCTGCTCTGGTTCCTCTCCATTCTCTTTCTTCACAAGACAGATAAGGGGTAGGTGCTTCTCTCAGGTGTCCGCCTGGCTGCATCTCTTGTGGGAACTTAGGCGCATCTTGGCTAAGGCGTACCTGTATAGAGCCCAGGCCTGGTCACTCCCTATCACGGTGAGTGAATCGCCGTTATGCCGTACAACATCACCACAGAACCGCAGATTAGGACCCATTCAAACCCCATAGCCAAAGCTGTGGGGCCACAGACACAATGATCACAAGCAGTCAATGAGTTCCTTCCACTCACACATTCACACAGAGGTTACACGTTCCTCTCCTGAGGAGGTCCCTATCCTTAGGAGGTCAAGCTCCTCTTCCATCTCACTGACGGGCCTATCCTTAGGAGGTGATCAGGCTCCTCTTCTGCCTCACTGACGGGACTACCCTTAGGAGATGATCGGGCTCCTCTTCCATCTCACTGACGGGCCTATCCCTTAGGAGGTCAAGCTCCTCTTCCATCTTGCTGATGGGCCTATCCCATAGGAGGTCAAGCTCCTCTTCCGTCTCACTGACAGGCCTATCCTTAGGAGGTGATCAGGCTCCTCTTCCATTTCACTGATGGGCCTATCCCTTAGGAAGTGATTAGGCTTCTCTTCCGTCTCACTGACAAACCTATCCTTAGGAGGTGATCAGGATCCTCTTCCGTCTTGCTGATGCGCCTATCCTTGGCGGGTCCCTGGATCCTACCTTGTCCGATGTCCTGGCTTTGGTCTGACTGGTCCTTCCCTCTGGAGTGTCTGGGTGAGTCTGAGGCCCTGTGGCTGGCGGGAGCTCCTGAGGAGGGAGGATTCCCGCAAATGGTGGTTTGGCGCCAGCTCATCTCAATCGTAGAGGTCCTGCCATCCTCCGTGCTCATTCCTGATCCTGTGGCTTCAAGGGGCCAGCGTGGTCAGCTTTCTTGGTCAGGGAACCAAAATGTTCCAGCAAGTGTTACAGCAATTGTTACAGCTAGTGTTACAGCGATTGACCTGAGAAAGAACCAAACGGCACACGGAGAGTTGGAGAATCAGCCTTTATTCCACCGGCGAGCTCAGAGGAGCATGCCACCAAATTCTGAGCACTGCTTCCTTGTTCTCCTCCAGTTTTATACACTTGGTGGGATTCAAAAAGCATCCAATCAGCAACAAGCTTTAACATCCAATCAGCAACAAGCTTTAATATCCAATCAACAACTAGCTTTAATATCCAATCAGCAGTGGGATTCAAAAAGTATCTAATCAGCAGTGAGTTCAGCCTTGAAGCCCCGGGGTGGGGGTTTTCCCTGTCAGTACGACCATGCATAACCATTATTTCATTCCCACTTGTAAGGGAGAACATGCAGTATTTGTTTTTATGTTCCTGAGATACTTCACTTTGGATAACAGCCCCCAATTAAATCTAAGCTGCTGCAAAAGACCATGCAGCAGATTTTTAAAGGAATACATGGCTTTAGAGAAAAATCAAATTATAATGTTGCTATATGGATCTTTGTTAAGGCAAAGATCAGCAAAATTTAGGTTGGTATTTAGAAGGGGGCTTCTAATTAAGAATAGTAATTGTGCGTTATCACAGTAGCCTCAACCAAGCCCAAAGAAGACAAAAGCCTATCTTTAAAAGAATTGGTGATATGGTTATTTAAGTATGAAGTGAATCCTGATTATATTCATGAGAAACCTACTAAGAGTTATTCTAGTGAAAATGTTGACATCCTGAAATACGAGGAAATAAAGAGGTCAAAATGAAAAGAGGTTTCTGGGCTCCAAATTTTCTTTAGGCAGGAAAAAGGCTGACAAACCTACTTATCTACAAACTTAGTACATTTCTTATCCAAAGAGAAATGTTTGTCAACAAATAGAGCTAGGAACCTTGAGAGCAGTGCCAACAGCTGAGGAAAGCAATGGATTTGGGAACCACAACCAGATAGGAGACTTTGGGGATTGACCATAAGTTTTTGATTGAATGTCAGAATTTTTTTAAACCAGTGGCCGCCATGTGCTTATCTTCTTTCTCCTTTGGAGTTATAGTGTCTATTGTGATCACATGTTCCTGTCTCTCTAAAGTATATGAAGGGGATAAATAATGTTTCTCTACAATTCACCGCTTTTTGATCAAGAAGAGCCATACCTAAGGAGCCTGATTAAAAGGCCTTCATCTGTATTAGGCATAGAAAAGATCATAATAATGTAGACTTGGAACATGATGCCATTTTTTCATGGATTTCAGTTGTCTGTAAGTGTATTTTTCATGTGTTTGTTAAAAGGCACACTGTGTTAAATATGGCCGCCAATTCTTTCAAGTTCTTCCTTTGAAGAAATAGGGTCTATTTATCCATGCTTTGAATTTAGGTTGAACTTGTGAATTGATTTAAAAAATGACATGTGATAGAAATGACATTGTAAGTTCCCAAACTTTGCAATTTCTCCAGGGATCTTGCTGATTCTGTCAACATCCACTTGGAATATTGACCTGCAACTATCAAGCAAGGATGCTGGTCTAGATCACTTGAGGATAAAAGGCCACACAGATAGGATCCAAGGGACTCAAGCCAACAACCGACACTAACACCAGACATGTGAGTGAAAAAAAATATAAGACTTTCATATTATCTTATCCTTTTGCTGAATTCAGCTGCAAGAGTAAATGCATAAAAAAAATCTGCAGAGGAGTCATCCGGGAAACCCACAGAATCATGACAAGTAATAAGCAATAAATTTTTGTTTAAAACCACTAAGTCAGAAATAGTTTTTATGTAGCAATATATAATTGATACAATTAGGCATTGCATAAGTTACTAGATAATTATTTATTATATTCACTTAGAAATGCCAGTATATAAAAATTCTAGAAATAAATTTATTTCATTTTCATAATTACTATATTAAAAATTGCTTTTTAAAATCAACTAATGTTGGTTCTCCAAAAAGATTTTGTATATAATACCTAGAGTTGCTACTCAATCCTTTATCTACAAATATGTATTGAGTACCCGCCACAGTTTACAGGAACTGAATTTATTACAAAATACATCATCAGGTGAAGTCTGAGCTAATTAAAATAAAGAAACCCAAATATTTTAACTTCACAGAAAACAAAGGACCCCTTCCTTGTTTCAGTATCATTCCTATCATCAGTAGTCTTGCCTGGTGGGACAATATTTCTTAGTGGAATAATTCAGCAAAATACTTTACTTCCCTTTAAACATTAACATTATGTGGACTATCCAGGCACATAATAACACTTCAAATTTTTATCAGATAGAAAGCCGAAAGGAACACAGAGGAGAAATGACTATTGTCTTAAGGATCAGACCTAGAAGTGACATTCAAAATCTTCAGTTGTGAATTATATAAATATACATATATACACACCTAGGTGTGTGTGCATGTGTGTGTATATATATATATATATATACACACACATTTGACTCTTGAACAACATGGGTTTGAACTGCATAGGTCCACTCATATGCAGATTTTTTTCAACCAAATGCAGATGAAAAATATGGTATTCAGGAAATGTGAAATCCATGTATATGGTGGACCAGCTTAACATATAGGGGCATTCCATAGTGCTGACTACAGGACTTGAGTATGCTGAGTCTGGGAAATTGGTATACTAGGGATCCTGGAACCAATTCCACCCCTCCACAGAGGGATGATTATATATATATATATATATATACACATCTGCATATGTATATGTTATATCAATTAAGCTTGATTGAAGGATCTTATTTGCTTTTCTGTAGTTATAAAATTCACCCTAATTGGGGAAATTATTTTCATTAGTGTGGGAATCTAGTCATATCAAAGAATAGAATATTTTAAAAATCAGATAATTGCCTATCTTGTTCTTTCATATCAAATATATGTTGTATGTGTAAATATACAAAAATTTAATTATATTTGTATATACATATATAGTTATTTAGAATTATATAGTTATATACATATATGATTATATATTTTAATATGTATTAACAGACAGCCTTGAGCACAAAGGTAAGGAAACCCATAGTTAATTATTTGCCACAATATTCACTGTCCTGTGAACTATATGAGGTGAAGAACAGCAAGAATGACAGAAATTATTTTGCAGTAATGCAGTAAAATGGTAAGTGTGCTGGTTATACTAGTGTGTATGAAAAGAAAAGTCTCTACAAATCAGTGCAAATGAATATGCTGGTGAAATGATAAGACTATATTCTGGGAAATAGCTTAGAAGACATATATTCTAAACTAATATCCAAATTAATCCTTACCATCTCCTTCCTTTGCATATCCTGTCCTTTACAACCAAAAGCAAAATAATTGACTAAAAAACATATTTTGTAATCCACATAAGGGATATAAAGTGTTGGAAGAGAGAGAAAAACAAGCCTACTCCTTTATATCAGTATTTCCTTCAGCTTCATTGCAAATATCTGATGATGTTGAAAAATAACAAAACAATAAAAAGTATCCATTTACATCATTATTAATCATGATCTCAGGAGGTGCTGTAAAAATCCCTGCAATATTAAAATTTGGATCAATATTGTGTCACATCAAGATTCATATACAGGGAATGAAGAAATCCAGGTTCTGAGAGTGCTTTGTATCTTCATTAGCTACACAAATCCCATCACAAATCTGACAAGTCCTGAAATTCTCTGAACATCAATTTTCCATTTGTGAAAGGATGACATGAGATTAGAGGATCTTTATGAAACTTTCAAACTCAGAATTCTTAGGGATGTAGGTATTACTTAAAATTCAAGAGTAATTTTCTAATGGAGTTTTAAAATCTTTACTGTTTAAATGCAAGCATGTTGTAATTGTGTCTGAGTTCCTAACTTCTTAAATAGAAACTGAATCTAGTTGGCTATGCATCCTCCATCAGCCGGATTAGGTCGCTGGAGTCTTACCCAAATAGGCAAATAGGTGTGACCATGTAAGAACGTTTCTGCCTGTTACTATGGAGGAAAGGTAACTGATGCCAGCCATATAGCTGAAGAACTTATGGACAATTTAGGCAAGGAATGATACTTCTTAATGAGAAAAGTTTCATTCTATTTGGTAACATCTAAATGTATCATAATTACATTGTTATTAGCATCAACCATGAACTACACATTATTACACATAACTATTATTTAAATCTAGGATTCTTCATTTCTGTTTCTAAGCTCAGAAACAATTATAGTACCTAATGCTTTACTGAAGGTGTTCCACACCACCTCTGGTTTATTTATCCCTGACTCTTCTTTATGTGTGGGTCTAATTTTCTAAATACTTAAGGCCAATAGAATGTGCTTAGGGCACATGGCTTTAAATTATAATTATATTCTCAGATAACAATCAACACAATTATATGTTATGATTGATGGGAAAAACATAAGATTTATGTAAAAAACATGAAAGTCTTAAAATTCCAATACTGAAGAGTAAAATGACATCTACAAGAGGAATTAGTAATAATTTTCATAGTATTAATTCCCTGAACATAGGCATTTGAAAGGAGCCTAATATACCCAACTTTATTTCCATAAAGTATCATTTCTCAGCACATAGTTTGAAACTACCTTAAAATATATTTTATTTCCTGTTTCCAAATAAAAATATTTCATTGATAAGAAATTTTTACATCTGAAAACAAGCCATTTTTCAAAAGATCAAAACAAATCAAAAGCATTCCAAAAACTACCTAGACTTTGATATGATTGATTTTACATTAAATATTTCTAAAAGTTTTCAATCTTTTGCCTAGACTATGCTGAGTATTATTCCAATAAGACAATTTTCTTGATTGAAACAATGTCATTTGTGATGCTAAAAATGGAATATATTTTATTCAGGAGGCTATGACTTGCATCTTCTTATCTTTTGGTGCCCATTATAATCAGACTCACTGGCGCCACCATTTATAAAATATTTATAAATCTAAAAAGCAAATTCTGAATGATTACTAGAAGAAATTATTATCCAACAACAACAAAAAAAGTCATCTAACTATTTACTAACCCTGTAAGTGGGGGTTGAAATAAAATAATGACCAAGAAAAAATATAATTTCTATAAGCAATTTTTATTAATTTTTACCAGTGCATTATTTATTGAATAATTAATAAGAGGTACACTAAACTGAGATTGTACTTCATAAAATCTCTTAATTAGGATATAAATTTCTGATTAAAATATTTTAATAAAAATGTATTTTAAGTATTTCATGATTTCAGGGAATTACATGAAAATTGTACAAAACATGTATAAATTGAGCATTATTATAATATATATGTTTTACAATATATTTTATTGCTAGTGTATTACATAAATGCTAACACATTTAAACCAGTTATTTGTATCCAATTGCCTAAAATAAGACTTGAATTAGTGTTTTAGAGTTAAAAGTTTTTTGTGAAATATTGTTTTTCTATTTCTATATGTCAAAAAACATAACATAACAATTTATTGACTTATGCATTTAAAATAAATTACTTAAACTTGCTTGGGTATGATAGAAAAAGAAAAAAAATAAGTTCAACAAAAGAGAGGTTTTAGATATTGAAATTTAGCAACATTATACACCATTTACAGAAAATCGGTGAACAGGAGTATCAAGCTGGCAAATTCATGGAAGTATCAAGAATTAGTTATTCTAGGGGTCTAGACATTATGGTATCAAAGCACTGTAGAGTTTGGCTCCTGACTAAAACCTATGTGTGATTTGTCAGACTCACCCATAGGTGATTACAAAGGCTTTATCTGGCAGGCTTAGTGGGGGAAGCCCTCCCCACACTAGGCTTGGTGTACAGCCAGTGTATTGCAGCCTCCGAAGAGGTCTTTAAGCAAGGACTCAAGTTCCTTTCATTGTCCCACCATGCTCTTGTCCATATCTGTGTTTCCAACCCAGGAGTCCTCATTTGGAAGTCTCTCTGCTGGGAGAGGGAGGCTTTCATCAAAGACCTTATCCTGTATCTCTGCCTCAGTACTTAATACTTTTCTTCTCCTGCTCTTTCTGCCTTTCCCTTCCCCTGGCCCTCAGTTCCATGATACCACAGGAGCCTTTTGTCCTGGTTCCCTCTGCAGTTAGAGGCTCCTCATGTCTTTGTCTGTGCTGATCCACCAGAACCTTGATTAGAACCATGTCATGGGGGAAAATGGAATGGTTTCAGGGGTAGGTGGGTGGGGAGGGGGAAAGAGGCATGAATGGAGTCAGCCTATTTCCAGTTTAGCCTCTTGCTTATATGATTACATTAAGTAATTAAAAGTGTGACAATTATTTTTGTTTTGGCTTCTTGTATTAATCAGCTACTCCAATGCTTGGCAGCTTAGCTCTCTCCAGCTCAACTGAGCTCTGGACAGGCACCTAGCCAATATGTTTTGATCAAAGGATATAAGAAGCTAAGTTTGAAATTTTTCAAATAAGATGCTGGGGGAAAGTGAAGATATAAAGCTCTGATCATTATCTAATTGTGTGTAGGGAGGGCAAGGAGCTTGACACCAGAGCAGCAGTATATTTGTTAATGAAATAAATGCTTCTAATATGACACCTTTCTCA
Organism: Cheirogaleus medius; assembly: GCA_008086735.1. NCBI lineage: Eukaryota > Metazoa > Chordata > Mammalia > Primates > Cheirogaleidae > Cheirogaleus > Cheirogaleus medius. The sequence goes on from VBSM01000272.1 coordinate 73,826,723, forward strand.
ACACAAGACTGATAACACAGTATATGAGGACTACAGGAAGAGCTAACATAGGGCATGGAGTTAGGATGGGAACAAGAGGGAGTTTCTTTTTAAATAGTGTTTAATTTTGTAAAACCAAGAGACAGAGAACAAATTAAATTGAGAGAATTAATAAATTTAAATATACACTCATTTTTTGTAAATACCAAAAATAATTCAAACATACTTAACACCTATAAAATATATTTATCTTTTCAATACTTTTTCATTAAATGCACTTTCATGAACAATACTTCCTTTAATTCTTCATAAGAAATTTAGAAACTTGTAAGTCGATTTTGTTGTGTTACTCTAAACTGTTTACAAATTAAACTCCCCATGTTTCTCTTTTCTCATTTCTTATGTTCTAAGCAAAGACAAAATGAAACAAGACAACACACATACACACACATGTACACAGATATATAAAATGATGAATGAACGACATCACCAGACAAGATATTTACAAGTAATTGAATATATTCTTTCTTGTTGTTCATCATATTTCAGCAGAATCTGAGCAGGAGGTAACTTTAAATTTGGATATTTTAAGCCACTCTTTCAATATCTCTTAGCTAAAGGATATGAGGACACATAAAAAATAGGTAGCTGGGTAGGGAAAAGGAAGAAATTGATGAATTTTAGTACAATCAACAAAACTATGTTCTGATTTTCTATTTTTTCAGGAGTTCTCAGAATAAAGGAAAAGAAGGAAAAGCTGATGTAACATGGCATTCAATGCATCTAACAATATTAATTTACAAGGAAATGGATAGTCACTAGGGGGAAAACACACTATTTGCCTTCATTCCCTAGTGTTCACCAAAAGTCTGTTGACAGAATGAATGGATATATAAATGAGTTATAGAATGAAATAAGATGAATTCAATTTAAGCAATTGCAAATAAGTAATTACTGAAGTCTTTAACTACAAACCAATATCCCTTATGAATATAGATGCAAAAATTCTCAGGAAAAAATTATGGTCATAAAATGTCCTAGGTTGTTTGCTTCCTGCCTTCCTCTCTAGCTGGTCTTTATACTCTCCTGCTTGGTCATTATGCTCCTATCAGAAAGGTTATCTTCAAACCTGCTAATCAACACTTAGGCTAATCTGGAATTCACATAGTATTTAATCCTGCAATTTCTCTCTTAGTCATATACCCAAAAGAATTGTCATGTAGGATCAAATCAATTATAAGGCAGAATTCTAATAAGGTCACCAAGCTCTCCAATGATATTCACACCTGTATAATCCCAAGGACTGTAAATTAGATGGAGTTACTATCTTGATTACATTATGCTACCTGGCATAATTGACCTTAAGATAGGAAGACAATCCAGCTGGTTTTAACTTAATCACATGAGCCTTTTAGATGCAGAGAGTTTTCACCAGTTGGTCAAAGATAAGGAAGTCAGAGTGAACCATTTCAGCTCGCCTAGAAGAAAGTACACATTCATATTAGGAACTCACCTTGGAGAGAAGCAGCCTATAGGAGCTGGAAATAGCCCATAATGCCTGACAGCCATCAGAAATTGTGAACTTCAGCCTAAAACCACTAATAAATTAATTCAGCTAACAACCAATGAGTTTGAAAGAGGAACCAGAGCCTGAGATGAGAACTGCAACCCTGGTCAACATCTTGATTTTAGCCTAGTGAGACCCTGAGCAGGAAATCAGCCTTGTAGTCCCTAGATTTCAAACCTAGACAATCAAGATGTGTATTGCTGGGGGAGGAAAAGTAAAATATAGAGGATTCCATGGAGTCCTATATAGCAATTAAGAGTATCAATCAGATGACAGTTTCACCAAGCAATATGTATTATAAAATAAAGTGCCAAGTGAAAAAAAAAAAAGGTAAAACAGAATATATGGGCTTATGTAATATAAAATGAAATATTATTTATGTAAGTTGAGAAGACAGGTTCGCAAAACATCAATGTACACTTTAGAATGAAACATACACATAAAAGAGGGAAGAATAAAACCATTACAATATTTGCATATAAGGATGAGTATTGGAGTTGGGAATCCAAATGAAAGAATAAATAAATAAAACAAGGGACAAACTTTGTAAGGATCAGTAATGACAATGTACCATGAACTGAAATGTTATGCTTAAATCAGCCTCCAGCACAGGAAGTAGGGGAAGGGGAGAGGCAAAAAGACCAAAGTCCTACCAATTCTTCGTTTCCTTAGAACTTTTCCTCACATTCATGTTCTTCTCCTGAAGGAAACTTTTACTTACACTTGAGGATCAACTTAAATGTCTCTTTCTCATAGAGATTTTCTCTTATATTCCACTTGAAATTGCACTCCTCTACGCAAATATGCATTCTATAGCATATTCTACTTTTCATTTGAAAACACCCAACACCAATGGCAATAATTTTCGTTTTAATGTGTTTATGTATGTCTCTACTCTTTAGTAACTTTCATGAGAGAGGGACTGTATTTCTTTTGGCAAATATTTAATTTTCTCTGTCTATTAATCCCAGCACCTGAAAAATAGATTACAAATGAATTAATGATTCAAGCAATGAATAACTAAAGGCTAGAATGAATCAAAACAGTTTCTACTTCTTCTTTCTATAAGAAAGTATTTTTTTTTCCTTTGAGGTATGTCTCAAAAAATGATTATGTGTAAATAACATGCATATTCCTTCTGCCCTCTGTCTACTTTTCCCTCAGTAAAACCCTCCTCTGACTGACAAAGCAGAGTTTTGAATCTGAAGATCTAAAGTTACAGTTGGTAAAGACCTTCAAACCACTGACTATGCAAAGTAGTGTTTTGCTTCCTGTCTTTTCTTTATAATGGCAATGGTTTTAAGCCTAAAAAGAATTACTTGAGGTAGCTGCATTTAAAATTTAAGTTTTATTTCCTTCAAGATATGTTTGTAAATCTGTTCCTTTCTCTGTTGTCTTCTATTAATTTGAAATGGATACATTTTTTCCCCTGCCTGGGTAGTTTTCTCACAGGTATTTATATCCTTTTAGTCTGGACTTTACAAAAGAATTCTGACCATCTAGAAAATGCATTTCCTATAGAAATGATGTTTGAATAAAAATTCAAGCATTTCTGCCATACATAGATATTTCTATTTAAAACTTCCATCATAGTCTAATTTAGAAAAAAATCACTTACGTAGTATATCAGTTTACACATTTATTACACCACAAATGTGTTCAATGATATATCTTTTTACTTACTGTCCCATTTATAATTGTACAGAGGCTTCTTTTTTCCCCATAAAAACCAATTAAATAATAATTCAGATTAAACAAAATAAAAGAAAAAAATTGAGGTTGTCACTGGTTCCAAAAAAAGTAAACATTTATTTTATTTCTCAGTTAGGAACTCGGTACAAATAAATATCAGGGCAAGAATAATAAAATGAAATTTCTCAAGAGAATTATATTTTTTTCTAAAAAGTATTAAATAATAAGTGACAGAAAATGAGACTCACATTCAATTAAGGTTTATTAAGCCAAGTTTTTGAGGATACACCCAGGAAAAACACAGCCTGTCGGGTTGCAGTCTGAAATGTCAGTTCTTGGTCCACTCTTGGCCAAACAATGACCAACACGCCAAAAGTAAGTTAAGCACAAAAATGCGGTTTATTGAGGAGAGAAAGATAGGATTATAGAGAAAGAGCAAGACATAGGTTTACAGAGTGAGAGCAAGATACATTCGCCACAGACAATGAACCGACCCCTTGTCATGACAAAAAAAGGCCTTGGTTATGGTCTGGGTCTTGTTTTATAGTGTCTGGCTTGGACCCTCCTGTGGCTCAGATGTCACCATGGAACCACTTTGATTGGGCAATTGGGAGTTAAATGACCTGAGTCCTACTATGCATACGGATCTCCTATAAGCCTCTCTGAAAGATGGTTGCTCTAGGTCACTTTTCCAGACTCTGTTGTACCTATGCTATATAGCCGATGGGCTAGAGAATCATCTGCATTCTTTTGCAGTTGGTGTGCTAAGTTCCGATTGGCAGATTCTTAGGGTGTTCTCTCCTCCCCAGTGTGACAGTTGCCCACCTTGTCCCCAAGAGGGGCCAGAGGTCCCTAGCTGTCTACCTAACAAGCCCACAAAGTATCTGTTGTGGACTGGACTCTCTGCAGAAGAGTTTGAGAACTTAGTATTTAAAGGAAGAAAGGGTACACAGAAAAAGGGGAGGGGTGAAGGAGGTGAGCACTAAGGCGATAGTATTCCTGTAATGTTCTATTTGGTACTCAGTAAATCTCCATAAAGTAAGATGAATGTTCCAAAAAGGAGGTAGAGGAAATAGTCAATGTTGTGATCTTCGCAGGGTGTGTAGAAGAGTGATCATATCTCTTCCCTACTTTGCATTATGGAGACAAACTTGTAATTGACATTTAAGAGTTTATTTAGCTAGCACTCTGGGATGCTGAAGCAGGAGGGTTACTTGAACTCAGGAGTTTGAGACTAGCCTGAGCAAAAGTGAGACCTTGTCTCTACCAAAAAGAAAGAAAAAAACTCCACAGCTTTGCAGTGCACACCTGTAGTCCCAGCTACCCAGGAGGCTGAAGCAAAAGGATAGCTTATAATCCAGTAGTTGGAGGTTGTGGTGAGCTACAATGACCCCACTGCACTCTACCCAGGGTGACAGAGTGAAACTCTGTCTCGACAAAAACAAACTAGGCAACTGAACACCCCAATAAAAAATTTTAAAAAAAGAAAATAAGAAATTTAAAATAAAGGAAACAAAATTAAGTTTATTTAGGCTACAGTCCTACAGTCCTAAGGTTAGAATTGACTTGCATTCATTTTATCGGGGCTGTACATCTTGAAGGTTTCTTTTCTTTTTTTTTTTTTAGGGCTGAAGGAAATAAGAAATATTTTATCCCAAAATACATTTCTTTGACATATTTTGAGATGGCTGTGGACAAACAGGAATAATGCTTCAAGGCTGTCTAGGTGGGGAGGCTTAGGGAGAAATTTTCATCTGTAGAGAATCTCAGTTAAATGTAGCCAGGCCCTGCCTATTTGATCTGAGAGTCTGACACCCTTAAAGGTCTGAATAATAACATTTCCCTGAGGGCTCTTAGAGTGATGCTTATTTGCATAACACCACCACCTTGTCAGCCAAGTTTCCTTTCTCCTTCCTATACTCTTTCCACCAAAAAACCTTGGGCAGTCATTTTCCAAGCCCCTTCATTTCTTAAAAGAGGATCCTGTTACTGAAAGTTTGGTACTTGTCTCGGAGGCCAAGAATGAAGAACAAGGACAAATGGTTTGAGTAAAAGGAAAGAGAAGTTTATTAACTTGCCAGCAAATGAAGAGGACCAGGAAGTCTCAAAGACTTCCATCCTGCCTTTAAGCAGAAAAATACGCAGGACTTTTTAAAAAGGAGTTTTCAGCAGTTGGGCTTGGGTCCATATGACCTATGTCACAAGTTATGGCTTCGGGCTATAGTTGCTTAACTATAATTGGTGGTTTTGTAGACCTTATCTCCTATGACAATGAAGATCTTGTGACCCTTGGACAATTCTGGTGAGCCATCTCCTGTGGTTTGAGATACTAGAAAACAAACAGCAAAGAACATTTTTTTCTGCCACTTTGATTACTGGCCTCAGGAAAGAATGAAGGTTTTAATTCCCCAAAAGTGGGGGGAGGTTAAAGAGGCAACTCATAAAACATTTTATTGCCCTTTTTCAGACCTTTATCTCTGTTACAGAGCATTGTCTATTTTTACCACATTATAAGCAGATTCCAGCATGCTTTTAAATGAACACTAAAAAAGATGAAAAATTCAACTTAAAAAATTTGAGAACCTAATGAAGAAAGGAGGCATTTCTAAGAAATTACTCTGCTAAGTGCTCTGTGTCCTGTGTCAATCTTCCCAGCAAATTTCCCCCTTATAGATATCCTCATGTTAGGTAGATAGCAAGGGATTATGGATTTCCTAAGGACAAAAGTGGGTTCTGTTGCTTTGATGCAATTGCCCCACCTGGGAAGAAGGCCCTATCTTGGTCCTGCTCCACCCTAATCTTCTGAGCGACTGTCACACCTGGGGAGGGGGAATACACTATGAATCTGACAAAACCTAGTATGTCAAAGAATGCAGTGGACTCTCTAGCTCATGTGCCAAGAAGCATAAGTACCATAGAGTCTAAAAATTGAACTAGAACAACCTGCATGCTTAGTAACGCAACTCCCAACTGTCCAGTCAAAGTGGTTCCATGGTGACCTCTGAACCACAAGAGAGGTCCCAATCTGGACACTATAAAACAAGATGCAGACCATAAAGAGGCCTTTTATTTTTTTATTTTTTATTTTTTGTCCATTTCTTTTTGCTCTCCTTTTGCTGCAACAATGGGTCTGGTCATCATCTGTGGCATATGTATCATGCTCTATAAACCTATCTCTTGCTCTTGCTCTATAATTCTATCTTTTTCTCCTCAATAAGCTTCATTTTTGTGCTTGCCTTACTTTGGTGTGTCTGGTCATTCTTTGGCCATGAGTGCACTAAGAATTCACAGTTACAGACTAACATCAGACACTCACACCAGATTGCAGATGAGGAAGATGAGGCTGAAATTATTTAATGTGTTCAAGTCAAATGGAGCTAGGAAGTTTCAGGACCACCATTCTGACCAGGAAGTATGGACTCCCTCCTTTCTGCTGTCTATATCTTAGGCTCCCTGCAACCATGCATTCAGTTAACAGATATGTACTGATATGTACTGAGTAGCTACCTTGTTAAATGTACTGTTCTGGTTACCAGAATGGCATAAGTATTGGGGGATTTAGTTTTCTAAGCCTACCTTCTCTCTCTTGAAATTGCAGGATTAGATAATTCTCCTTTATTACTTACCAGGCTTCCCCAAACTTGATTCCAGACAACTATGGCCTCCATGTAGTCAGAAATGCACTAAGGAGCTCAGGAAATTTCACCCCAGAATATGAATCCTTGGTATAAAGAGTATTTTGAATTACTCAGAGATCAACAGGCCCTTAGAGATCAACAGGCATTGGAAGGGGCTTCCCTCTATCTGCATAAACCAGATGGACCCATCAAGAAGAATAATTGACTTCCCTTCCCCTCTCTGTTATCTCAATATATTGCAGGAAATAAGATCAAGAATGAAACCAGTCCTGGCCCAAATCATTTGAAATACAATGCCCATCTCTCAGGTTAATTTACAAGTCAATCTGTTTCCCCCATCCATCCATCCTCCCTAGCAACCATTTATTGCCCCTAAACAAAATGATCTATATTCCTCATCTCCCTCTTCCTTCCAAAATGAAGGTATATAAATTTCTGGACCCCACTGGGATGTTGTGCAATCACTCTGTAATTCTCCCCATGGGCATGGTAAATAAACCTCTTTCTCTTATTAATTTGCTATAACTGTGAGTTGATTTTTTTTTTTTGAGACAGATGCCCTGGGTAGAGTGCAGTGGTGCCATTCTTCATAGTTCACTGCAACTTCAAACTCCTTAGCTCAAGCAATCCTCCTACCTTAGCCTCCCAAGTAGCTTAGACTACAGGTACGCACGACAATGCCCAGCTAATTTTTCTATGTTTAGTAGAGACGGGGTCTCACTCTTGCTGAGGCTGTTCTCAAACTCCTGAGCTCAAGCAATGCTCCTGCCTGGCCTTCCAGAATGCTAGGATTATAGACATGAGACACCATGCCCAACCTGTGAGTTGATCTTTCAGCAAACTTTTGGGGGAAAGGGTAAGTGTCCCCCCACTCTCATTATAAACACATAAAATTAGCTTTTCTTTTATTATATACTCTTCTTCACTCTTTTAAGAATAAAATCAGTTGACTTTCATTAAAACACTAACTGTCTCACACTTGTGGGGCAGATGTGATCATTAAATATCTTTCCAATTTTATGTCTCTAGAGAGCCACAAGTTATGTAACAAGTACTCTCTATTGCCGGAGAGGTTAAAATATGGCTCAGAAGGCAGCTGGGTAAGGGCTTTTAGACTACAAATTGACATGGCTTTCTCACTGTTCAAACTGCTTTGAAGCTTTAAATGAAATAGAAAAATAAGTAGAACCAGTTCACTTTTAATAGCATAATAGCTAAAAGCCTGGTGTATTCACCAGATACTACTACCAAAACATCTGCGTTCTGCTTCTCTATAAATCATACAAGTGATGTATCTTCGTCCAGTATACAGCATAAAATAAGTGCAGGTCAATTATCTGATTTTAAAAATAACCATAGGTCAATTATCTGATGGATTTGTTTAAGTTGTGATTCTCACTCATACATGAAAATAAATTATGCACCTGGGAATTTGATAGGAAATCTGTATTATAAGCTCAAAGCCAAGTATATCTAAAATATATATTTTTGGGGGAATCTAGTTATCCATGGCTAAAATAAAAAGCAAATTCAGACAATTTTTATTACATCTCAAATTATGTTTCAGTCCATTTGCTTATTTCATTTTCAACCCCAGTTAACTATAAAGAACCATATTTCAACTGAAGACAAGCAACTTGTTTTCTAAATATAAAATAATTACATATATTTTGCATAGCTCAACAATGTTTGACTTTCTCCATCTTATTATTTTGATTTATAATTTTCTTTAACCCATTACAGTACCACAGCCAAATAAATCTGTAGCTGCATAAAAGAACAATATAAGAGTGCCAAAATATTTTAAAAGTGAAAAACAAAATGAATTTTAAAAGTATTATGGCAACCACTTTCAGAACATCAGGAAGTTTAGCCACATTTAGAAAACTAAGATTTTAAGACCTTCCCAATACCTCTTGTCCTCTTGGAACTGATAAGAATGCATGTGAAATCTACCAGATGAACTAATTATAAAAGGCAAGGGAGGGATTTATAAATGCAGGGCTTGACCTGATCTTAAGTAACCAATTAAGCCCACAGCAATTTAGTTTAATATCTGAGTTTATGTTCCCTTAATTTACAGCTAACCAGAAGCTCATACATAAACCATCTAGCTGCCAGTGAATTTACTCATATTTTTAAATAACAATATCCTTGACCTTTTATAGATTGATTTCTTGCTAATTTGTGGTGTTATTTATTTAGTACTTTATTTTTTCAAAGCATTTTAGTGACTGCCTCCACATCAACATATAAACATAATTGTAAACATACAATATCTTCATACTAAAATTAGTTTGCAACAAATCTAAAGCAAGCCTCTCTCTGGATCTGTGAATGTCCCAGTACTCTTAAACCCTATTTTTCCACATTATTAAATACATTATTAAAGGTTACTTTGGTTTCATAGGTACATGAAACCATCCATACCAGTAATAATTACATCCAGCTCTTAGTATGTTTTTTACAAACATATAACAATCACCGCAGATGGACTATATTCTGAGAACAAAAGCAAAATGTGAATTATAGTGACTATAGTTTCAATCAATACCTGATGATTCTTCATTAAGCATCAAATTAATATTATTTGCTGATTGTAGTGGAGGTAGGAGATGTGGTAGTAATGCTACTAGCACTACTTTAGTCATTTAATGTACAAAAGAAAAGAAAGAAGTGAAAGTAGGAGAAGAATGAAGAAAAGAAAGGAAGAGAGGGAGAGTAACAGAAAAGAGAAAGAAAAAGATGGAAAAGGAGTGGAAAACAATTAAAATGATGAAGTGAGAGCTACAAATGCCTTGCTTAATAGCAATTATTAGCCATTAAAAACAGCATAAATATATTTATTTAGAATCTGGTAGTATTTAAATGACTAAATGTAAATGCATGTTAATTCTTTCCATTCAAATTCAAGAAAAATGGTCATGTTATGTTAGTATGCTTTCTCAGTTGATTAAAATTTATTTTATTAAATATTTTAAATAGTTAATGCATGTCTTATTGACTTTATTACTTTTTTATTAGTATATTAGATTTGTGCTTCTAGACCATTTCAATGCAACTCATTTGACAAAAGCAGATGTTGGAGATTTTCAATCTCAGTTGTGTATTGGGACACTCTCAGCACTCTGCCTATATCCACCAGGATTCTTTTATTGTTTCTGGGTTCTGTGCCCTGTGTGCTTTTACTTCCAAGGGCCTCATCCACTACTACTCTTAGGAGGATTATCTTATTCTAGTAGAGCAGCAGAAAACTAGCTATGCCTGGGAGTCAAGTTGTCCTGGAGTCTGACTCCTTTGTGTGAAAATGAAACAAGTTCTGAGACAAAACTTACATGCCTCAATTTCCCTGCGGAAGCCCTGCATTCCTACCATTGTGTTGCCTCTTCCCCTTCCAAGTCCTTTCCCTCATACCTTTACTGCTGTCTCTTGGGAACACTTTCTTAGCAAATCATCTGCATACAAATATTTATCTCAGTTCTGTTTCTAGGTAACCTGCCTTAAGAAAACTATAAAACAAATAAATGAATTGAGCAGTTGCTTTTTAGACTTTTTTGTGTGTGGAAACCAATATTTTAAAATTGTATCATGAAAAACAGAAAGTGCTTGAACACATGTAAAAACCCAGATTGATTCAACAACTTTTCCCTCTATTATTAGCCTGTGAGTTTTGGGATCATGTTTGTGCATGTTGGGGTGTGTGTGTGTGTGTGTGTGTGTGCGTTTTCAATGGCTCAGAGGTAGAGGGGAGGTTATTAGCTCTTAGTATTACTATAAAATACCCTAAAAATAGAAATATCACACTTAGAAAAAGAAAGTTATAAAAAAGTTGGTGTAAATTATGATATCTATTGCATTGCATCAATACAATTTAATTACCATTATAAAAAATAAAAAAAATTAAGTCATTTTATAGGCAGTCTGTGTCACATATATGTGTGTGTAATATTTATATAAATGACTAACCTGAAACTGTGTTCATATCATCCAATGTGCCATAACTTATCTTTACTTATGCATATTTTGAGAGAAAAAAGTAAAAGTGAACTTGCCTACTTGCTTGTATATAGAAATATAAGCATTGAAAATTTGTCTCCTCAATTTCTAATTTTAAAGTTTTTATAAATTATCTTTTAAACTCACATCCAAATAACATATTGATGTTTGCATTTGGGCACAATCTGTGAAAATAATTATTTAAACATACATAGTTCTGCATTGTTTATTAGGAAATTTGGAGTCATATGGTTCATACTAATTAATTTTTAGCCAAGAATGGCGACGGACAGGCTCCTAACACTTAACTGAAATTTTAAGAAGAGAGTAAGCACACAAAATTATTCATCCTATGTAACAAGGAAATCCAATAGTAAATCTTGCTTCAAACACTACTGGATATGGGATAATATTCCTTTACATCTCTAAACTCTGCTTCCCGCACCCCCACTTCCTATCTCTTTGACCTAATTTCTCAAGTGGGCTCTTTCTAGGAAGTGGTGACAAGCAGCACCAAACCTATATTATATAAGGTAAATGATTCTCTGAAAACATGTGCCTTTTGTTCTAAAAACTCAACATAAAGCCCATGTATGATTTTATTGCTCAGGAAACCACATAGAGATATAATCACTATCAGAGGGCTCTGACTCTCTGATAGACCAGGCCTAGGCATGTACCTAACCTAAACTGAACCACATACATTAAGAGTTGGAGAAGTTCTGAAATCAGAAGAGGAAATATATATACATACATGTGTATATATATATATCTCACATAGATAAAAGCAAACAATGTTCTGGACATTGTCAGAACTAGGATGCTGCCAGGTTCAAGTCCCATGTTAAGATTACCACAAAAGAGTGTTCTCACTTATCCAGTGAATTGATTGGAAGCCAAGCAGAAATCGCAAAGGAGAAATCAAGAGAATGGAAGGAAATGGTCAATGAATATTGACTCCTGCCAAGTTATTGTGCTCAGTCTTACTGAGAAAATGTGTACTTGAGTGAATCTGAAAAGACTGAAGAATAGTTTTTTTTTTACTTCTAAAATGACACTCCATATCAGCTTTCTTAATCTTTTTCACTTTTGTCTTTATGTACATCAGTATTAATTGTAATTTACCTATTTGCAAATTTATAACACAATTATAATAAATTGTACCCTCACCATTAACATTAATTCATTATTTTATTTATCAATGCATTTATCTATTTGGCCAATATATATTTATTTATTGCTTGCCAGGTATCAGGAATTATTTTTAGGGTGGGGCATGCAAAAATTGTTAGGACTCAGTTTCTCTTATTGAAAGTCTCAGTGTCCAGTTAAGAATAAATACATGTAAAAAATCTGAGGAAGAACCATATTCCACCATTTTCACCTTTGTCATTCATTCATGTATCTCACATAATACAAGCACATAGAAAATGGTTTAAATATTTCATCAATGAATAAGTAAATGCATAAATGTATAATGTTAATATTGGTAGCTGATATCACTCATATTTTCTATATATATGAGCCAATGGATGTACACATAAAACATTTAAAATAGATTTCATTCAAATCATATTCCTCCATAAATTAATAGGTTAGACTTAACAGTCATTTATGTACTTAATTAAATATAATATCTAATTTACATAAATATTCTTTCTCCTTATAGTTTAGAAAGAATTTCATTGAGTGATTTGAATAGCTTTTGTGCCTTTAAAAACTTGTACTAAATTAAAATGATGTAATTGTTTTCTAAGAAAACATATTCTATACTCTGGTTTCTCTTCAGATCGTATAAATCTTTCGCCTTTTACTAAGAAAACATATTCTAGTAGAGATAATCAAATAGTTTTATTTTTCTTCTGTAAAAATTATTACTGTAGCATTTACTTATAGATAACATCAATAAAACATTCCTTTTGATGGTAGAGAAAGCATAGTTATCTGGAATTTTACCTTCTTATGTTCTATTTCTTCTCATTTTATTTGCATAACATAAAAATATAAGTGATTTCAAGTGAACAGATCAGTATGGTACAAGGAAAAATAGTTGGGAATTAACTACTTAGCTTTGATAAAGTTTATAGATATCTATATAGTATATGAATTTGCTAAAACAATTGATTATGTAAAATTTGTATTTTTTTTAATTCACTGTATCCAGAAAGAAAAATCTCAGGTGCAGTGAAAATAAATAAATGAATAAATCAATCAATGAATCATTAAATGAGTACAGTTATAAATGAGATATGTGTCAATTAGATTTCACTGAAAGAACAGCAGGGTAAAATTTGGAGTACTGAAAATGAGAAAGTACACACACTTATTCTGGATAAAAGAAAAAATACTGGCTGTATATAGCAAACAATTGTTTGTTGTCTTGGTTATGTATTAGCTTGAGCTGTCACAACAAAATACCATTGACTTAACGATCAAAATTTATTTCTTATAGTTCCAGAGGCTGGAAAGTCCAAAATGAAGGTCCCACAGGGTTCAGTTTCCGGTGAGGGCTCTCTTCCTGGCTTGTGGACGACCACTTTTTCCTCACATGATCTTTCCTCTGTGTGAGAGTGGAGAAAAAGAGCTTCCTGCTTTCTAATATCTCTTCTTAAAAGGACACTATTTCTATAGGATCATGTCCCCACCTTAATGATCTAATTTAATCTTAATTACCTCCTTAAAGGCTTCATCTCTAGATACAGCCACATGGGAGTTAGCACTTCAAAATATGCATTTCAGTGGATACGTAGATTTGGTCCATAATACTGTTAATAATACCTAATGATAAGATACTCTAGTTGTATCTCTCTGCTTTCTCTTTTCCATGAATTCTTCTTAAAGTGTTTATTCCGTCTCAAAGTAATAAAAGACAATCACATTTTATCATTTAGCACACTGAATTTTTTAAAAAATGTAACTTTGTTACTTTTTAAACAAACATTATGATTGAAAATATTGTTAAATCCCTGTATATATCCTCAAATAAATGATATTTAAATCCATTAATATTATTTGTAATTTATTCTCCCTTAAAACTTTTCTTAAAATATATTTTAAAACATCCATGAAAAAATTTAATCTGGACACAGAATACATTGTTCATAATTACAATTTCTATATAAATTTAGAATTTTTTCATTTTCTTGGAAAACTAAGGACTTGTCTTTGTATGTTGCACCAAACACTTAAACTAGGAATCAAAAAATACAACTTTTATTTCCAGATTTATGGTTAAGTATTATACCTTAGAAAAAGTTGATTTCTCAGCCCTCTCAGTTAACCAGAGAAGCTGAAGTAGGTGCACTATCTCTTTATTAACTCATGATTTTACCTTAGCTTTTGCTTTTCTGCTGTTCTCTGCCCTTGCCTCTGTTCCTGGCAGTTGCATATTCCAACAGATAATTTCTTATGGATTCAAGTCTGCCCTGAATTTTTAAAGAATCCTAAAATTAGTAGCCTTGTTTGCCCCATTCCATTATTTAGAATAATGTGAGAGATTTGAATGCTAATTCAGTGGTTTCAGCTATTGGTTTGGGGTGATTTTCATTGAACTGTCTCTTTTAATTCTCCCTTTCCAACCAAAAACCTGAAACAATGCATTTGCATTTGATCTTTAGACACTTTGATGGATAAAATAAAGATTTAAAGGTTCAAATATTCATTATATTATTATTTTCTTCCAATAACCACGATAATCACTGTAAGTAAGTTATCTTACATAATCTGCCATACTTTTTAAAAAGTAGGTTTTACTTGAGAAGCCTGAAGATTACAGAAATTCACCAAATGTCAGGATAAAAACTCAGCTTTAGCTACTCTAAATCCAATGTTCTCTCCTCAAACCATATTAACTTCCAAATCAGATCTGTTATAAATATTGTTCCCTTTACCCCATTATTCTGGCCTGATTTACTGTTCACATTCTCTCTCCTTAGTTTCTGTTTTATTGCTGGCCACTAGAGGACTCCCCTCTTTCTGGAAAACCAAAGCCCTGCCCAGAAATCCAGGCTTTCTAGCACCTGATCTCCTTTCTCTCTATATTAACAAGCAGTAGAGAAATACGTGGTTACTCCACCCTACTCCTCCATCAGCATTTCTTCTAACTTCTGATAATTACTGATCCTATGGGTAACCTGCACCTGTTCTCTTAACCCAACCATTTTGTCTATAAGTCTGAGTCCTAACTAGTTAGCATCAACGGTCTTTGGACCTAGGACCAGAAGCCACAGGTAGGACCCTTCTGTGCACATCCTTCCAGTTCTCAAATAAATCTTTGGAAACAAGTTTTGTCTTATCAGAGGGCATTGTTACTTTTTCCTTCCAATTTGTAGGGTGTAGTTAATCTCCCAAACATTACCATATTCAAAATGATGATATACAAACAGAGAAATTATTTGTTGACTTATTAATTTGTTGTTTGTTTAGAATATTATTTCTTTACAGACAACAAATTCTAATGGATTTTGGTTTTGTTTATTGCATGTTTTCTCTCTTTCTGTGATCATTTGCTTGCTCTGAGGATGATGATAAATATATCTCCACATTAAGAAAAGTTAAAAAATGTCAAGCATATAAAATTATACTTTAAAAACCCTGGTTTTGTTGCTTTTATTCACACTGATTCTTTTAAATTTCTTTATACTGTTTTATAATATGTAATAGAATTATAGGTAAAATATATAAATATTACTTTTCACTTATTCATATCACCTTTGTTTATTTTAAATATAGAGATGTTAATTATGTGTACATTATTTTAATTTTGCAATAACATTCATATTTTTAGACAGACATAGACCTAGTGTTAAGAAATGTTTATTTCAGGATAGTGAAATAATACATGGTAAATAAATTTTCTAATTTGTGCCTTTCTATTATAACTTCTAATTTTCTACTTTGGAAACAAATTTCCTTTGTAATCAGCAAATAATGTAGAATAATGTTTCAATGTAAAGAGTCAGAATACATATGAAATTACATTTTCTTGATAGAATAACTTATAATATATACTAATATTGAAGAGTAAATAATCATCTTTTAGTAACAATTTACATTACATAGTTTTATAAGAGATGAAAAGAGCTGCCTTAATGGATTAAAATAATAAACTCCTATGCAGCTTTACAAAGAATATTTATTTTCATTAGGTAGTGATTCTTTACTCTTTGCCTCTTTGCCAATGCCTTTGGAATTTTTTTCTTTTTAAGGCAAATTTACTTTTATATTATCCAATAACCATAAAGTAATTCATATGGGATATTACAGAATGAATCCGTGATGAACCAAAAAAAAAAGGAATCAAAAGACTTTTATCACAGTATGATACAAACACAGTATACACTTGTTTTACAGTATATATAATAAGATATAGAGTAAGTAGAACATGATATGTAGGATCATGCACAGTAAACAGTATTGTGGAAGAGCATGCATGTGAAAGTACATGGAATGCTCACAAAACGTAAACATTGCATGGCTCACAGCTTTAATGCAAATGTGTGGCTGGAACATAGGCTTCTAGTTTGCATAAATAAATTTTACTGATTATAGTAACTGAAGTAGAAATTATCGTTTGCTATGAGGGAGAGAGGTTCACTATGTGTAAAGTAAATTTGGGTTGCTAATGGACTTTTGGGAGTACAGAGCTAGCTAATGGTCATTTAGAAATATTTTCACAATTGAAGAAAAAGCTGAGGTTATAGGTTTGAATATGCACATGATATTCAAGATCTCTGAATCCATAATTCTAAGATTGTCCAAAATGAGACAGGTAGGTGATAAAAAAGAGAAAGAAAATGCCAGCATTCTGTGGATTTAAAAAGCAGGTGGAAGAGAAATAGAAAACAAAATTGACTGAAGAGTATCTTCAGTAGACGTAGAAGCCATTTTAGCAGACATAGTGTCTGAAAACCAAAGGAGAAAATTTTAGGACACAGATCAACCGTGTTTTATCGGCAAAGTGGATTTAAACTTTCATCATTCTACACATACGAATGATGAATGTGATTTACATTTACTGTTCAATCAGTATTAATAATTTATATTTTATATTAAATGATACCCTAGTATAAATAATCCAACATGATAATTGATGTTTCATATAAAATTTTACCAAAGTCTTATTATAAATATAAATATTCTTATTATTTGGAAGAATGACTAGAGAGTAAAATAATGTTCACAAAAACTGAAGTCTCAGGTTTTTCTGTAGTGAAATAACGAGACAAGTATTCAATTGATAAACTGGTATTCAAAGTCCCTCTCCAGTACTGTTAGCTTTGGGTCTAACTGTACTGTGCTGAAGCTCTGGGACAAATTTTATTGGGCATCTGGGAAGGTCAGCATTATTATACAGGAACCAAAAAAAGAGGAATGCTACATGATAACTTTTCAGAATCAAACAAAATTTTATATATAGTAAAATGGAATATATATAAATGTATTTTAACTAGCATAAATTTTTAAAAATAGCATGGATTATATGCAAAGAAACTGGAAGCAAAATTTGCCATATAATTAAGAGAAAACCTGAATGATGTATATTTTGTTCAGACTTGCAACCAAGTCATGGGCAGTCTACATACCTTTAGAAAAAAAATGTATCTAAAATTGCTAGTGATAAATCATGGATATTTGGATTTGGAGAATGCAATAAATGAGAAGCTATTATATATTGTAATAAATTATTTTTCTCTTTTTTATGGCTGTACTGATAGATTTAGAAAATGAACTTTACAAAAATTCCTATGGAGTTATCTAGAGCCTTGGCTGAATTACTGCTACTAAAATAGAAATATATTGGGTGGTACAAATAAGTGTTTATATTCTTGGGTATCACAAGGAAGAAACCAAAAAGAACTATAAAACGAAACACAAGAGATTGATTTCATGATCTTTTTTTTTTTGAGATTATAATAAAAAATCAAGGCCTTTTTCCTTTCTATTTTATCTGAGGTTATCTTATAAAAAATCAACATGGGAAGATTAACAGAATATGAAGAAAAAATAAAGTTGAAAAATCGAAGTAAAAGTATCTTTTTTTTGTCTTGATATATAGATAGATACATATCCATTTTCAAAGGCATAGATTTCAATTGGACATTGCTCTGAGTTGCATAAAAGCTCAAACTCAGGGATGCTATGGGAGACATATTAAGCATATATAACTGAAAGGCTTTTACCTTTGTCCATTACTTTCCTGTAACAGGCATTGCTTGTCACACCTCCACTACCTTTCCTGATGTTAAAAACCCCAGTCATAGTTTTAGACATACTTATGTGTGTTTGGGGAATTTTACAGAGAGTGCGGTTGCCACATAGATAGGTCAAAGGGCTTGGTTGTTCCCGGAACAAAGGTGGACAGAACATTGGTTGGAAGCAAGTGAGCTGTAAAAGCAAGTGTTGACAGATGTCCTACCCCAGTTAGAAGTAGGAATAACACACGTGTCTTCTCAGCACAGGCTATGGGTGTGTTCATTTAAAAAGTAACAGTGGATTTGCTGGTACCAGTTCAGGAAGACTGCTCCGGAACCCTGGGGTCCAGCAGCCTTGTCAATGCTGGCTCCCTTCCTTCTGAAGGACACTCTGGAGCTGTTCTTCCACACTCTTTTCCCCAGCTCTCCCAAGTACCGTAATATCCTGGGAGCTAGGTGCATGGAATGCTTTTCCTCTACTTTTCCCCCAACCTGTTGTTTGTTATTGTCTATTTTGCCTCCTTTCTGATTTTTTTTTCTTCTGGCAAATAAAAAAATTCAGCTTTTACAATTTCTGTTATGTTTTCTAAAACTTATTTCTAAGGCTTAAGAAAAAAAGAAATAAAACACTGAATACTTACTGTTTCTTTTCTTTTCTTTTTTCTGTTTTTGGTTTCCTCATAAAACAATTCTCTTTCTCTGGGAAGGCCATTTGGGTGTAACTGTCTAAGTACACCTGCAATAATTCACTGTAGAGGTGTCAAATTAAGTTTGACCTAAAGCTTTCTCTGCACATAGTGAACTGTAACCTAACTTGATGTGTAACAGACTGTAACCTACTCTGTAACAAGTAGCTCAGTCTCAGCCAATCACAGCAGCCAAACTTTGGTCAACTACAGACAGCCAACTGTTCGAACAAGGTTCAAATAAGACTACTTACCATCCTGCTGTAACTAATTCAGCAGTTTTTATGCCTCACTTGTGTTTTCTATATATCACTTCCCTTTTGCTGTCTCCTTGTTGCAGCCTTGGAGTTGCTGTGAACCTATTCTGTTTCTGGGCTCTGCCCAGATTTGTAAATTCTTCCTTGCTCAAATAAACTGTGTTATATTTCATTTGTCTGAAGTTTTTGTTTTAACAGGGGGCATTTGGAATGTGTATGGAGTTTGTTTTGATTGCCAAAATTACTGGGTCTTCTAATAGCATTGAATTAGCCAGTGTAAGGAATTCTAAAACTCATTCAGTGTGGACAGTAGAGACAAGAAAAATTGTCCCAATCAGGGTAACAATAATATATCTATTAGGACATATTGAAAAGGAAGGGGCTGCTTATGGAAATTATAGAAGAAAAAACACAATAATAACTATAATTCTAGTACAATGTAGAAAACTATAGAGGTCATTCTAGATATATAATTCTACAAAGCTTAAAAGAGGTAGAAATTCACCTAATTCATCTAGCAGAGGAGAACAGCTCATGGGAAGTAGAAATTTAGAAATGTTGGGAAAAAGAGACTATCCTTATTATTCTTTAGTGTGTCAATCATAAGAAACAATGAACATGCTTTATAAACAGAGACCTTGTATAATACATTGCTGACCATATATGCTCTGTAATTATTTTGTAAATAGATTCACAAAGTAATAAAAATATTATTGAGCGTAAGTTATGGTGTGTACTTAAGCAAATCAAATGTTTCTAAGTTTATGAGACATTAACAAATACGTAGCATAATATTTGGGGGAGCTATTAGTCTTTTTAATCTGTCATTTAGTTTTTTTGTCATAAACACTATAGGCACTTAGAAACTGCTCAATCAAAACAAAGAACTATAGTTTGTAAGATCTATAATAATTACTTTGCAGGCAATTAACAGAATTATTCTCTGGTAGAGAACTGTAAAGTTCTTAATGTTCAAAATTTGACTAGAATCATGGCAATTCCTATATTAAGTACCAGGTGAAAGTTTTGTTTCTATACACTGGTGAACTTTATTTGCTTATTAAAAGAATAATTCAACATTTATCTTATCTTTAGTTCTAGAAGAGGAATAAAAGACAGAGATCAAGATAGGTAGTGATTAAGCTAAAGAGAAGACTGCAGTATCCATGGGGAAATTGGGATTTCAAATTGATTACACTCTAGAATACAGGAAAAGAGCTCTGAATATCTGGCGATAGTTTAGTTTGAAAGCCAGTTCCATAATACAGAGACATTTGTTTACACAGCTTGTTCCGTCCTTGTTTTTCCTAAACCAAAATTATATATCAAAAGTGGATCGTTGCAGCACCAACATATCATAAAGCTTGCTTTCACGTTTTGATAATTGTAAGACTGATTTCTTGTTCATTTGTTATCATAGCAACATCCAACAGCAGTTTCCCAGAAATGGAAGCAGAGTTGGCAAAATGTTCATAAGTAATTACGTTTTTCTACTGAATGCTCAAAACATAGTCAACTTTTAAAACTGCTATAATCTTACTATAATTTTAGCAAAGTTGTCACACAGAAGCTTTGATACATGATGGACCCTGACGAATGATCCCATATTGAAAGGAAACATTTGCCTGCTGCCGTGAATGTTCAAATATCTTAACTCCAAACTGTTAAAATGCGTCATCATCTGAGTTAACAGGTTGCAGAACTTCTCAAGTGTTGGAAGGTAGGGTTGGGGACAGGGGTATGAGCAGAAATGACCGTGAGCCAACTTCAGGTTTTAAGATGTTTTAAGAGGCGTTGCATATTTTTGGCAGATCCTGCTATTTTCCCTCTGCCACAAGTGTGGAATACCAAAAAGGATCTTCCGCTTGACCAGGGGTCCTCAAACTTTTTAAACAGGGGGCCAGTTCACTGTCTCTCAGACCATTGGAGGGGCAGACTATAGTTTTAAAAAAACTATGAACAAATTCCTATGCACACTGCACATATTTTATTTTGAAGTAAAAAAACAACCGGGCAAAACACCCACATGTGGCCCGCAGGCTGTAGTTTGAGGATGCCTGCGCCTTGACTATGAACCTCAGAATAAGAAGACCTGTGGAACAGAGTAACCAACCTCCAGTAGCTGACATGCGACACAAGAAAGAAATGTTTTTTGCTGCAAGCCACTGAGATTTTGAGTTGTTCATTACTGAAAAGATGACTCTGACTCTAACAGTCTGGATTACATATGTCATGACAGGAGGATCCTACTTAAATTTTATCAATATCTACCCCCACCTCCACTAGAAACAAAAAGGTTATCAAGTTATTTTTTTTTTCAAGATCTTTCTATTTCCATCCATAGAAGAGTGAAAAATGATTATTTGAGGCTTTTGCAGTTAAAATAACAAGGGGATATTAGTGTGGGATGCACATAATAAATCCAGTGTTCCCAGAAGTATGAGATTGGCCTTTCCTTATGTATGAGATATAGTTTCATTATTTTAAAAAAGTCTTGTCTACTTCTCCTTTTTTTTTCTTTCTTTATTCTAATTTCTTTCTTGGCTTATGTAGAAGTAAGCTGTTTAATTTCCAAATATGTAAGATTTTTCTAAACATCATATAGTTTTTGTTTTTCTAATTTAATTCCTTTATGGTAAGAGAATATTTCAAACTTTTGAAATTTGTTTTATAGCCCCAGGTAAAGTCTACCTCAGTGAATGAATCATATGTGCACTTGCACAGTATGAACTCTACAACTGTTGTGTGTACTGTCCTGTAATTGCAAATTAGATTAAGGAGGTCGATAGTGTTCATATTTTTTATACCTTTACTCCCTATGATTGTGAATTTGCTTTTTTCTCCTTTAATTTTATTAATTTGTAGTTCATGTGTCTGGAAGTTCATTATTAGGTACATATACATTTAGGATTACTAGCCTTTCTAATAAATTGACCCTTTTATCATGATAAATTTTTCCATTTATCTCTACTAATACTTTCTGTCTTGAAGTTGATTTATCTGATGTTAATATAGCCACTCCAGCCTTTTTAGGAGTATTGTTTGCCTAGTATATCTTTTACCATATATTAATTTCCAGCCTATTTTTAAAGTTCCTCTCTTGTATTTAAAGTGCATATCTTTAACATCAATGAGTGCTTTGCTTATGGCTTTTTGCTTGATAAACACTATATTTCACAATCACCAAACTAATGTAGTGTGATAAGGGTTAATGGTTGACAATAGTATACTAGAGAATTGTAGTTGTGAGACAAAAATAATCATAAAATATTAGTGTTCTCTCTCTCTCTTATTCCTTTGTGTGTTTGTGTCTCTATACCTCTGCCAATCTGATTTATAATTCTAGAAACTTTCTGAGCTTAGAAGGAATTCAAGACTTTAAAAATAATTGTATTCATAAACATTTTGGCATGAAATCAACTTTCACTAGTTGGTAATGAATATGATGATTCAGTTGTAGTCATTTGACCATAAATTTATGTAATTTTACCCTTTCCTTTTGTATTATGATAAGTATCATCTACTCAAAAATGATAAATGATTATATATGTATATGTGTAAAATAGATGCATAATAAACCTATATACATCCTCTTGTACACTTTAAATTGTTACTATATTATTTATAATACAATATAAATGCTACATAAATCATTGTTATACTATATTGTTTTTATTTATATATGATTTTATTGGTCTATTGCTATTTTTATTGCTTTTTAAAAAATATTTTTGACCTGCTGTTGGTGGTTGAATCACAGATGTAGAACTTGCAGATACACAGGGCCAACTGTAATATTGTAATAGCCTGGTTATTTTATTTTATTTTTTAAATTTTTTAATTTATTTTTATTTATTTTATTTGTTTATTTTATTTTTTTATTTCAAATTGGTGACAGTGGGCACTCTTGTATTGTTCCAGTTCTTAGGGATAATGTTTTCAACTTTTCCCCATTTAGCATGATGTTGGCTGTGGGTTTGTCGTATATGGTTTTTATAATTTTTAGATATGTTCCTTCTATGGCTAATTTGTTGGAGTTTTTAAATCATGAAACAGTTCTGAATTCTGTTAATTTTTTTTTTTTTTGCATCGACTGAGATGATCATTTGGTCTTTGGTTTTGCTTCTGTTTATGTGGTGGATGTTTTATTTTTCTGAAGTGACAGTTTTTCTTTAGCCACTGAAGTTGGGAAAAAAATCACTTTTCCAAGTAATATTCCTGTTTCAAAAAATATGGTAATTTTTTACTCACTATTTCTATCTGAAAATACTACTAGATGAATATTTTTGAATGAAATCATTGTATTGTGAGGCTTTCTCAATATTATAGCATTGATTTTGAAAAACATACATGCCTATGGAATTTCTCATTAACTACTTTATAGTGTTATTTACTGATGATACACCTTTAATTTAATTTACATTTGACTTGTGTTATTTTCTTGATAACAAGAATTATGTATTCAAAGTGTTTTCTTCTCAGATATTTTAAGTAAAATTTCCACCATGTAGTTCTTGCGTATTTCAAGTTAGAGACTGCTTTTCCTAAATCTTTACTATTTAATACTATTTTCAGTGGCATAAAAACTGTTCTCTATTATTATGGCATATTTGTGTAAGTGATTTGGGTTTAACAACTTTTAATATAAGCTAAAATATTCAAAATTTATAGGCAACTAATTACACTTTATATCCCACATTTTCCAAGGTATAATCCATTGAATTGTTTGCTATTATTTTAGTTTTTATAAGTTAATGCTATTATATTATCCTTTTACAAGTTAATAAAGGACATTTATAAACAAATTAATATGGAATATTTTTATTTGAGAGAACAGTGTTGCAATTCATGTTATTTCCTAGGACATTACAAAATCATTTCTTACTCAATGCTGTAAAAAATGTTTTACAAGCCCAGTTATTTTTTGTTCTTAGGTTCAATACACATAAAACTAATATTTCAAATGCTGAAAAACTTTTCATTTCTGCACCTGTCTTACTTTGGGTAAATAATCAACACATTGGGAATAACTCCAATCCATGTGTCTTAGAGATGCTCTAGGATATAAGATTTTACAAGGTATGCCTGCTCACTTAAATAACCCTCTAATATCAGGCATTTAAGTATGTTTTAACAAAAACATTATTTATACTTCAAATTATAACATCTCCTTTCTTATAGATTTAAAGAACTTTCAAAATTATGAGTAGTACCTAGAATTAATTATTGATTTTTTAATCATAATGGTTCTCAATACTATGACAATATTCTCTTATTGTTGACTTCACTAATATTTTATTGATTTAACACCATAATATTAAATCATATATAAACACATTCCTTCATAAACTTTTTTTTAAAATTTCAAAAATTTAATTAATTGCTTTTATTCTGTGCATGAGGGCCAGGGAGAAGAGGAGCGACGGAGAAAGGGAGAGGAAGGGGAGAGATCTACAAACTTATTAACTGCCAATTTACCTCTCATGATAACAATGGTTTTGAACTAATCTGTAAAAAATGCTGAGTTTAAAGATTGCATTTTCAAGGTGATCTAGCTTGGTTTGTTAGAAGATGGACATGTCCTTCAAAACCCAGATAACGAAACCTAGCTTTTCTTAGGTGAAACACTAAGCAAATCTCATCAAGAGGATCAAATCAAAATGATTGGATTAATAAGTACAAAACTACTATGAAACCACTGACTAAAAGCTTATAGAGTACCTGAGTCCTTACCTTGGAATAGGAAAAAAGATGCTAAGTATCACACTTGATTTTATATTTTAGCATAGTACATCCAAAAGAGATTATAAATGTATACTCTACCAAAGGCACAATTTGGTAATGTTTCTAAACTTAATCATTTCTCAGAGAAGTCTCCTCAGAAATTTACCAGAATTTCTTCTTGACACGCATTTGTACAATTAAAAGAGATAACTTTTCAGCATGTGATGTATATACTTCTGAGTTTGATCCTCCAATGTCAATCTAAATAATAAATGGAATTATATAGATCTGGAAATAGAGACCACAATATGAAGAGAAATTTTTAAAGATTGTTTACCAATTGAACAAACAGACCTGTTAACAATATCCAACTATTTGACTTTGAGTCAACATATCAGAAAAGAGAACTGAAAGGATCTGTAAGTATTTAAGTTCTAAAATAAATTATTACAGCTCCAACTATAATAGAACCAAAATAAACATAAAAAAATTCAAACTGAATTCCCAGATAAAAAAATCAAACATCTTTACAAATGGTAGTAAATCCTTTTCCACTTAGGTTGCACTAATTTGCAGTCCTACCAGCAGTGTAAGAGTGTTCCTATCTCTCCACGTCCTCATCAGCATTTGTTGTTTTGGGATTTTTTTTGATAAATGCCAATCTTACTAGAGGTAGGTGATATCTCATTGTGGTTTTGATTTGCATTTCCCTAATGATTAGAGATGTTGAGCATTTTTTTATATGTTTGCTAGCCACTATTCTGTCTTTTGAAAAGTTTCTGTTCATGTCCTCTTCCCATTTATTGAGGGGTTGTTTGATTTTTTCTTGTTGATTGTTTTGAGTTCTAGATAGATTCTTATTATCAGCCCTTTGTCGAATGTGTAACAAAAGTCATTCTATAATAAAGACATCTGCACTCGAATGTTTATGGCAACACAATTCACTATAGCAAGGATGTGGAAACACCCCAAGTGCCCATCGATCCATGAGTGGATTAATAAAATATGGTATATGTGCACAGTGGAATACTACTTGATTATAAAAAAACAATGGTGATCTAGCACCTCTTATATTTTCCTGGATAGAGCTTGAGCCCATCCTCCAAAGTGAGGTATCACAAGAACGGAAGAATAGGGACCACATGTACTCGCCATCAAATTGGCACTGACTGATCAACACTAAGGTGCTCACACAGTAGTAATATTCTTTGGGGGTAGGGGGGTTGGGGGTGGGTAAACTCACAACTAATGGACATGGTGAGTGTTGTAATGGGGAAAGGGCACATCTCCAATCATGGCTGGAATGTGGCAAAGTCATAACATGCAACCAAAATGTTTGTACTCCTATAATTTCCTGAAATAAAAAAAAATAAAATATATATATATATAAAGGAAATTGCAAAGTGCAGAGTGAAAATGCAATGTATTTATATTTCTTTGCCTTTCATCATCCATTGGCTAAGCAAGCAACTTCTTTTTCCTTAAATTTAAAACTTGTTAATCACTTTTGAATTACAGATTCATTTTATCCGAACATCTTCATAATGTCTGAATCCACACATAAATTGTGTATACACACACACACAATTTTATTCAAAGTCAATTCGTCTAAAAAATAAAAAGTGGAAGACTCCAAAGAAAATGTGATTACTTTCCAAGAATTCTACTGTGCTCTGATTTCAAATATTGACCTTTTTTCTGGAATATCCTGTTGTTTAAATTGTCTATGTACCAAGCCATGTTCTCAGTTGAAACACTCAAAATTAGGGACATGTTTCTGTACATATTTTTAAAGTTCATTCACATTTTGTTTGAAAGTTGCAATAAATCAATTTAATTTGAAAAAAGTGGTGGTAAATCTTGGTCTATCTGACTTAGAATAACAAATCAATACAAATAGAAATTTTGTAATTTTATGTTTCAGGCAAATCCATTTCTTTGTTTTTATTATTTTTTCTACTATATTAAACTCAATTAGAACTTTAATTCAGAATCTTCTTATAGAGTATAGTAAGTTTTAAAAGAAACTACCTTTCTAAAAGGCAATGCACTCTAAATTCATTAAAAGGAATAAATATATGTTTATCATTCTAATGTGACTATGTCAATTGTATTACAACATGATACGAAATATGTTAATGGCAATAAAGCTGTTAATAGCAATGACACTTTTATGTTCAGTGAAATTTCTGTAAAGGCCATTGATCAAGCATAGCAATTATCAGCATTTCATATTAAGAAAATGAACACTTATGACATAAAAGAAATGCCCCAAATATGAAATATTTCTATCTTACAAACTAATTAAGGAAAATGACTTTTAAATCACTCCAAACCACTTAAATTACTTTTCAGTGTCCACTTCACACATTACATTGTAAGTTCATTATCACTAAGACATATATGCTCGGCTGATTGCAATATTAACATCTAGGAAATAGCCTTTTAAAATTTATGGTGGAATCTATTTGATGACTTACTCTGAATATTTTACTAACAGATAATGTAAATATAATAGCTTTAAAGAAATGCAATTTCTATGTAGTAGTTCAGACAATATTCAAGTGAAAGAAGTAAAATCTTAAGAATAGAAGAAGTTCTTTTATAAAAACTTACTTTATACTTCTCATTTGAAATTATTCTCCTTTCTCTTACAATGGAGAAACGTAAGCCACATTTTCTAAGAACTGGTTCATACTGTCCCTAAATAAAATAATTAATGTTAAAATTCTCTCCAATTATCAAATATCATATTTTAGTTTTATAAAAATATTATTTATTATTATAGTATAGCATTAAGTTATGCTATATGTGAGTCCTAGAATAAAAAGCAAATGTCTAATCTTTCTCATTTATATCTCTAAGCAAAAATGCAAAATGTAATTATCTAATATTATCATCTAACATCATAATCTGCATGGTTTAAAGAGGTAATTGATAATAACTTACCAATAAAACAACAAACTTTCTTTTCACTGTATTTATAGTCTGAGTGTATATATTAGAAGTAGAATGCTCTCCTAAACATGTGGCCATCTTGGTGTGATATTAAGGGAAATGTTGTAGGATTCTCTACAAATGCCTTACTGCTTGATTTGTCACAGTATTTAAATTCATGATGAATAGATTTTTGAATTGCCATTCAGTATAATAATATTTTAGCAGCATACAGAATACTGGAAAGTTGTATATTAATCAAAAATCTTTTTTGTCTTAAAAAATTATGTCAAAATTAAATATTTTTTTAAATGAAGACTATCATGAACTAAACAGTTGAATGAGTATAAGGAGATATTTTCAATATCTGAAATAAAAAAATTAATTTCTATACTGTACAAATAACTATAGAAAATTCACAAGAAAAAGCAGCCAGCTAAGAGAAAAATACTAAATGACACAAATAGGAAATTGTTAAAAGTAAAACTAAAAGTGCTGACAAGAACATGACAAAACGACCCAAAGGTATTGCTATAGTGGGATGAAGAGTGGCCCTCCAAAGATATTTCTATGGCCCAAACCCTGGAACCTGTGAGTGTGCCCTTTTTATGAAAAAAGGATTTGCAGATGTAAATAAGTTTAGGATCTCAATATGAGATCATCTTGTATTACCTAGGTATTCCCTAAATCCAATGACAAGCATCTTTATAAAAGAAGAGAAGACACACACACAGATGAAAAGTCCATGTGAAAATGGCAGAATTGGAGTTATGTAGCCACAAAACAAGGAATGCTTGAGCCACCAGAAGCTGGAAGAGACAAGAAATGATGCTCTATTAGTGAATTTAGGGGGAGTGTGGCCATGTTGACATGTTGATTTTGTACTTTTGGCTTCAAGAATGATGAAAAAATAAATTTCTGTTATTTTAAGCCACTCAGTTTGTGATATTTTGTTACGATTACCCTAAAAAAACTAATACAATTGGTAACCAGAAATATCAAATTTTAAAATAACAATGAATAATTACTTTACACATACTAGACTGGAAAAGAATGACACTTTAGATAATTTTAGGTATTGGCAGTAATGTGAGGACATAGGAATCCTATGTAACAGATGGGAATAAAAATTAGTCATTTGGAGAGCAATCTCCTATGTAGCTGATGACTGAGATATTCCAATTCTGGCTGAATATCCTAAGGAATTTTTATATGTGTCCTAAAGTGGACATGTATAGTGATGATTGTTGTAGCACTGTTTGTAGTGATACAGGGAAAAGTTGAAGGCAACATGAATGTCCATTACTAAGACAGTGGAAAAAAAACAATGTGCTGTAATGTGGTAGATACAGATAAGACAGTACACTCTTTCTAATATGCATGCATACATACATATATGTATGTATACTATAATGCATATATACACCCACATGTACATATTTACACACATTTGTACATAAATACTCGGATATTATGCCAAAATATACATAATATGCCAAAATATACCTACATAAAAAGATATGTATTAAATACATTAAAATGGTTTCCTATATATTAGACAAATATAGATGGATTGTGGTGTAACAGGAAATGCATGAATCAATGTGTGTAACAGAAAGAGGCTCTGAATGTGCCAATGAAAATAATATGCACCAAACAACTGAAGATTAACTCAAGCTTCTACACCTGAGATATTCCCCAAAATACAGTACATTCATGCATTGCTTAATGATAGGATAGGTTCTGAGAAATACATCCTTAGCAATTTTATTGTGCGAACATCATAGATGTACCTATGCAAACCTAGATGTTACAGCCTATTACACATCTAGGCTATATGATATGGCCTGTTGCTCTTAGGTTACAAACCTGTATAGCATGTTACTGTACTAAATACTGTAGGTAATTGTAACACAATGGTAAATATTTGCATATCTATACATGTCTAAACACAGAAAAGATGAAGTAAAAACATGCTATTACAATCTTAGGGGACTGTGGTTGCTTAAGTGGTCTGTCTCTGACTGCAATGTCCTTATGTGCTGTAAGACTATAAATAAATACCTAAAATTCTTTGCGTCCATTTATACACAAAGCAACAATGTATATAGTTTATGGATAGCATCAACAATTAAATATTTTTCTTGGCTTACAAAAACTAACAATCCAATTGAAGAAACACATATACACAAATATATTAGGGAGTGAATTGTGATAGACGTGCAAGCAAGGTGCTTATGCAAGTAAAGAAATGAACAGATTAATTCTAAACTGGTGGTTTGAAAGATTTATGGGAAAAATGTAATTCGAGCTACATCTTCAAGACTGGCATAATCTCGACAGATGGAGGAAGAAAAGAATGAGCACAATGCCGAATATACTTTAGTGTTACTGCATTGGAGAGTGGAAATACAATAGGGGCTACTAGCTGGATTGAAGAAAGAATTAAAATAGAATTAATCAAAGAGTAGGAGATGAGCAACAAGGATAAGGTTAACATCATAGTTGAGAGGCTGGTGTATGTTGGCCAAGAGCATCACCTATGGTCATCTTTCCGCAATTATCAGTTAGAAGGACTTGGCTACATCGAGTTATTTATTCAAGGATGTAGGAGGGCAAAAGAATGTAAAACAAAAACTCAAAGTAGTAATATAGTACTAAGAATCGAGTCCAAAGTGATAGGCAATACAAAAAGGAGAATCAAAGCAAAAACTGAAGACCAGGTGGTGATTAGATACGTTCTAAGCACAGATTTTGTTAAGACTGTGGCCAAATCAGAAAGAAAGAGATCCAGAGACTTACTTTCTAAGTATATAATATTGGCACATGCCCTAATACCCATAAAAGACTGGGAAAGCTGAAACTACTGGATTTAAAGATGAAAAAAGAGGAAGAAGTGACAATAAGGAGAAGGGTGTGTCCGTGGTCACAAAACCAAAGGCTGGTGGTCATTAGGCCAGATCTGTCATCATTTTAATATTACTAATAGAATTGTGACTGTACAAATTACAGATTCTTTGCAGATAAACCTGTGATTATGGATCCTCTACTGGGCAAAATACCAACTGGCAAAGATTTATAAGATGGATTTTCTACATATCAATAATTATTATATCTCATAAAATTATACTGAAACTTCAATGTCTTATGTCACTAATACCAACAGGTAGAGAATGAAATAATTTAGGCAATAAAGAATATTTATTTTAATGTAATTCAACTTATAAAACTAATAAAGCCCCAGATGGTTCAATATGTTTAAATTGCTTTTTATTAGTCTCACTAAAGAAGAAAAATTTAATTTGGAAAGATCAGATGTATGGATTAAAATATAGCATTTAGTGAAATCTATGAAAAAGAGATTTATATTTTATGTGTTTTAGTGCCAAAGAGTGATTTATTGAAGACATTTTCTTTCAGTAAATTTTAAAAACTGAAAGTTTAAAAAAAAAGAGACTTCTTTGCAAAAATATAAAAGTAACAAATTGCAAAAGTAACAAATTAAGGGAGAGTTAAAATGGTCTCTACCTAAGTGGTATTTATTTGA
Organism: Cheirogaleus medius; assembly: GCA_008086735.1. Taxonomy (NCBI): domain Eukaryota; kingdom Metazoa; phylum Chordata; class Mammalia; order Primates; family Cheirogaleidae; genus Cheirogaleus; species Cheirogaleus medius. Next base: position 73,857,939 of record VBSM01000272.1, read on the forward strand.
AAGTCATTTTTTGCTACAGTATCAGTAAAGTATATATGTAGAGAGCTTTATAGAATTATCTATCTATCAATATACCTATATATTTACCTACTTATCTTCACATTAATAACCATCTGTAAATTTAACAAAAGTGAAGACTTAATAGGAGTTGTTTACTTGCTGAGAAATGCTTACTCTGAATTGTAATAAATATAATATTTTAATAAATATGAGTATATGTGTGACATTCTAATTTATTTACATTGCTTTAATTTTATCATTTTGGTTTTTAAAAATTTATTTTATATTTTATAAATTCTAAATGAGTTAAGTTTTAGATTTTATCTATATTTGCTCAAGAAGAGTAATCTGCCTTTGCAATTTATATAATCTTAATTCCAAAGTATTACTTATAATATTTATAATATTAAATGTTAAGTATATAAATATTTATCAGATTTTACATAAATCTATAAATATTTTCCAGATTCTATTGTGTATTAATATAATGAAAAAATATCAATGAATATTTCCCCCTTTTCACATGGCAATCTCGCAATTATTTGCAGAGAGTTGAGCTTGCAGAATCTTACAATCATTTCTTAAATACCATATCCCATAAAAAATAAATATAATTCTATTTAATCTTTCCTCTCTTTTTTCTGAATATTTCCCTTATCTTGTAGCATTGTCAATGTGTGCTGTCAAGAAATGAATTGAAACTCCAGGAGTAGGAGAGTAATGTCAGCAGAATGGCAGACTAGAAGGTCCCCAATCCTGGGTCCTTTATGGAAAAAAAACTTACTAACTATCCACTGATGAGAACGCTTTTATGAGAATCCTGAAATCTAGGAGAGAAATTTCATCATCCTGGCAGAGCACAAAACCAAGAAAAACTACATCTAGAAGGATAAGAGAAAGAGTTTCACTTTTTGGTGGTGCTCCTTCTCCAAACAGGCACAGCAGCATACCAAGAAGATTCCTCTCAGCCTACAGTTTCTTCAGTGGAGGGGAGAGTGAGGCAGATATTCAACTACCACAGCATTTTAGACACTATGGGAAAATTGGCACACATAGACCATCTGGGGACAACTGGAAATAGAAAAAGGGGTGGAAGCTTACAATGACCTGTGTGTGGATATTGGGGATATCCTTGCATTTTAGCCAGTGGCCTCCCTTGACCAGGGCCTATGCTAGTGGCCTTGTCAGAATGAAGAGCATGCCCCCCAAACAAACTAACAGCCCTACCAACCAGGAAGCCCAGACTGTGTGTTGATCTGACCAAAAAATACAGCCATCATCCCTGTCTAAGAAGAGAGTCAGACCAGCAGCCCCTCTCAATGGAAGAACATAGCCAACAGCCCTGAACAACCATGGAGCTGAGCCAGCAGTCTCACCCAGTAGCAGAGCACAACCAATAAATTTTCCAAACCACAGAGCTCAGCCAGTGGCCCTGCCTGACCATAGAGCCCAGCATTGCCTCCCAACTGTGAAATCCAGTCAGCAGCCCCACCAAACTTTAGAGCCTAGCTGGTAGGCCACTGACTTTATCTAACTATGGTAGCCAGTGACTTTATCTAACTATGGGGTCCAACCAGAAACTCTCCCCACCCTTGGAGCTACCAGAAGGCCTGCCCAAAACCCCAGCCTGGGGTGACTTGTGGAGATCTTTTCCTGCTGAAACCAACCTGTCAAGAAAGAATGGAAGAAATTATCACTTCCTCAAATGCACAAATACCAATTCAAGGATATAAGGATCATGAAGAATCCACAAAATACGACACCCCCAAATAAAGCCCCAGTAACTGATCCTAAAGAAATGGAGATATATGAATTGTCTGAGAAAGTATTACAAATAATTTTCTTATGGAACCTTACTGAAATAAATGGGAGCACAGATAGGCAACTAAACAAAATCAGGAAAACAAAATATGAGTAAAATTAGAATTTTCACAAAGAAATGAGAAAATAAAAAAATAAAAATCCTACAGCAGAAGAATACAACGACATAATTGAAATTTTCAATAGAGAACTTCAACATCAGACTCAATCAAGCAAAAGAATAGTGAACTTGAAGAGAGGTCCTATGAAATGGTCCAGTCAAAGGAAATAAAAGAAAAAAGAGTGAAAGAGTGAAGAAATTTCATTGGACTTATGGGACACCATAAAGGGAAATAATACATATATAATGAAGGTTCTAGAAGAAGAAGAGATTAACAAAGGGGCAGAAAACCTATTTAGGAATGTATGGCTGAGAACTTCTCAATTATGGGGCAGGAAAATGAACATACAGATACATGAGGCCCCAAATCACCAAACAGGTTAACCCTGAAGAGGCTTACACTGTGACTCATCATAATTAAATAGTTAAACAACAAAGAAAAAACTATGAAAGCAGCAAGATAAAAACAACTCACTACATACAAGGGAACTTCCACATGACTATCAGCAGATTTTGCAGCACAAATCTTGCAGGCCAAGAGAGAGTGTGATGCTACATAAAAGAAATGAAAAAAAAAAAAACCTGTCTACTAATAAAACTTTACCTGACAAAAATCATCTTTCAGAAATGCAGGAGAAATAAAATCTTTCCTAGATAAACAAAAACTGAGAAAGTTTGTCATCACTAGTCCTGCTTTACTAGAAATGCTAAAGGGAGTTCTTCAATTTTAAGTAAATAAATGCTAAACAACAACACAAAAGCATACAAAATACAAATATCTCTGGTAAAGGTAAATATATAAACAGACATACAATATTGTAAGATTTTAATGATGGTGAGTAAATCACCTTTTTCTTTTTAATCACTTTTTACTCTAGTTAAAAATTAAATGACAAAGGTATTAAAAATAACTAAAACCACAAATCCTGTTAATGGTTATACATTTAGAAAAAGAAACTCTTATATCAATAATATAAAGTGTGGGGAGGGAAGAAAAATATAGAACTTTTGAATGCAATTGAAGTTAAATTGTTTTCAGGTTAAAAGAGACTGTTATAACTATAAGAAGCTTGATACAAGCCTCATGTCAACCACAAGAAGAAGCCTATAGTAGATAAACAGAAGATAAAGAAAGAAGAATCAAGACATCACTGCAAATAAACATTAATCCACAAAGAAAGGCAGCAAGAGAAGAAGAAACAAATTACAAATCAGAGAAAACAATGAACTAACTAATGATAGTCCTTATCAATAATTACTGTAAATGTGAACAAATCGAACCCACCAATCAAAAGATAGAGAGTGACTGAATACATTTTAAAAATAGGAAAAGCAAGACCCAACCATATGCTATCTAAAAGAGACTAATATTATATTTAAGGACATACATGAGCTGAAAATGAAGGGATGTAAAAATAAAAGCTATCCCATGGATATAGTAAGCAAAAAGGATCAAAATTGATACCTAAGATACACTTACATCAGACAAAATAGACTTTAAGTTAAAAACTGTCATGAGAAAATGAAGGTCATCAGATAATGGTACAAGTGTCAGTTCAACAAGCAGCTATAAAAATTATGAATACATCTGCACCCAACAACAAAGCATCCAAGTATTTAAAGCAAAGATTGACAGATCTGACGAAATAGACAGCAATATATAATAGAAGACTTCAATACTTCTGTTTCAATAATGTATACATCCTTCAGAGAGAAAGAATCATGCTAAATCAACTCTGCCTGTGTTATAAGTGGAACGACAAAGCCTAGACTACAAAACATCTGTTTGCAGCATGGTTTATGGAATATTTAAGCCCACAGTTGAGACCTACTGCTTAGGGAAAAAAAATTTCTTTACAAAATATTATTGCTTATTGACAATGCACCTAGTTATCCAAGAGCTCTGATGAAGATGTACAGGTGATTAATGTTTTCATGCTGCTAACACGACATTCATGCTGCAGCCCATGGGTCAAGTTTTAATTTTGACTTTCAATATTATTAGTTAAGAAATACATGTTATAAGGGTATAATTGCCAGAGATAGTGATTTCTCTGATGGATACGGGCCAAGTAAGTGGAAAATTTTTTGGAAAGTATTCATCATTCTAGTCGCCATTAAAAACATTCATGATTCATGGGAAGAGGCAAAGAGGTAAAAATATCAACATTAACACAAGTATGAAAAAAGTTAAGTACAATCTTCATGGTCATACAACACAAGCAGGACCACGGTTGACCCACTAAGTGGCTCTATACACATGAGAGAGCGGACTTGTGATCATGTGGTGCAGAAGCAAGCCATCCAAGCTAAGTTCTTCCCAAATTGCCAAAGCATATACTTATGAATGAGTAAACAGTGAGATTTTAAGCCACTAAAGATTTTATGCCCAAATACATACTAATATATGGAATACAAAGATAAAGAACTTTTTTATGTAAAAATAATTAGTAAATAATTATCTATTAATCCAGAAAACAGAAAATAGGAACAATAAGTAAGAAAACAAGGAGATATTCACTTATTCAATCATTCAAAATCTTTTATTGGGAACTCTTCTGACACAAACAGTAGAAATACAAATAAGTTGGCTGGGCGCGGTGGCTCATGCCTATAATCCTAGCACTCTGGGAGGTGGAGGTGGGAGGATTGCTTGAGCTCAGGAGTTCAAGACCAGCCTGAGCAAGAGCGAGACCAGATCCCGTCTCTACTATAAATAGAAAGAAATTAGCCAAATAACTAAAAATAGAAAAAATTAGCCAGGCACAGTGGTACATGCCTGTAGTCCCAGCTACTCTGGAGGCTGAGGCAGAGGGATTGCTTGAGCCCATGAGTTGGAGGTTGCTGTGAGCTAAGCTGACGCCATGGCACTCTAGCCCAGGCAAGAGAGTGAGACTCTGTCTCAAAAAAAAAAAAAAAAAAAAAAAAAAAAAAAATACAAATAAGTTAAGTCTCCTTAAATCAAGTAATTTACATGCATATGCAACTAAAATTCTTTAGTATTTAATGGGTTTTCTTTATCTGTGGGCTACTTGTATTTGAAACTACATAATGCTGGGTAACATAATAGATATCTAATTTATATTTGTTTTACCTGATGGACTAAGGCAAGCTAAGATTTATTGACTTTTTAAGGCTGTGATGATGATATATTATATATACATATATGTATACATATAATATACATATATAATCAAGATATACATAATCTCAATACTAACTCTATGAGATAGGTATGCTTATTATGACCATTTAATGTATGATGAAGTTGATGATTAGAAGCAATAAGTTATTTCTAATAAGTGAAAAATTCAGGACTCTAGAGATCAAACTTTATGATGCTATTTTGCAAGTTCTAGTTTTGGATAGCAAATTAAATTAAATTTAGAAGCATGTGTAATTAGTTATGTATTATACTTTGTAATAAATTTTTGTAATAAATTTTGTAATAAATTTCAAAATATATTCGGTTGCTCTATATTTTAAAAACTTTCTAAATTATAATAAAGATATATTCCACTGTTCAATTGCTTATGTATGCAGACTAATAAAAATCTGTAGTAGTAAAAGTAATAAAATATGTCAAAGGTGAGGTTAGAGTGCTTTTACATTACCGTATTAAAATAATAATTTCATTTCAACTTAATATGCAACATAGCCTCAAATATGCCCAGTAACGTTTTTAAAATGTTAATTTTTAGAAATTGTATACTACATTTTAATTTTTATATTCTTGTTAGTTTAAGGTAATTTTCTAACTTTATGTCAAACAAGCGTATCTTAATCTTGAATTGTTAGATATGCTTATTTTTTTGATAAATATTTTTCAAGTGACAGTATGGGAAGGAACAGCATCTAATTTTTTTCTCAAGGGTAAGAGTTATATTCTGCCCCTGTTTATAATTACTTGTCAATCCAAATTTAAATAATAATCATTGTGAATACTAGAACCTTCATAAAAGAATCTCAAAATTATCATGTTTTTACTGTTTTTTTCCCCCTTGATCTTAGGAACTATGGTAACTTAGGACACTGAAACAGAAGTATACTAGTTTAACAAGCCACAATTATAGATGACTGAAGAAAAAAACAACTTGCTAATACTATAATGCTAAAAAGAACTTTGTTACACAGTGATTTATTTACTAGATTTACATTCTTTGACATTGCAGAATCCAGTGATCTTTTAAAATTATTATATTCTAGCTTTTATTCTAAAGACAGCTTAATAACTGTACTTAATAACTAAATAACAGACTATTTTGTTATCAGAATTTCAATTTCAAAGCCAATATCCCCCCATTTACGTAAACAACCAAGCTCAAGAAAGCTTGTTAAGAAAAATACTGCTACAGTGAGACAGATAATGACTTTGAGCAAAGTATTTTTAATGATTCATGTGTAGTATCTCTCTCCAGTGAACATCAGCTCTGTTAAAAAATATCTGTAAAATAAAAAGAACAATGTTTTATGAAAATATTTAGAGTAACTTTCTGAAAATAATACCTGTGAAAGCATTTGAAATTACTCTCTATTTGAATTAGTAGTCTTAAAAAATAATGATATTAAAATCTGATGCTGAACACAATTGCTAATCATTTCAATGTGTGGTGACTGGAATTCTGCATTTTAATATTATATATATGACATTTCTGTAAATTCACATTAATTACATATTAATAACTGGTAATAACATAGTTCTTTATTCTTCAAAAAAAGTTCTTCTGTTTTAAAGCACATTAGAATCACCTAGGATACTTTAAAAAAATACAGTCATGTGCCATATACAGAAGTTTTGGTCAAGGATAAACAGTATATACAATGGTGCTGCCATAAAATTTAATGGAGATGAAAAATTCCTTTTCTGTATTTAGATATGTTTAGATACATAAATACTCAACATTGTTACAATTGCCTTCAGTATTCTGCACAGTAGCATACTGTACAGGTTTGTAGCCTAGAAGTAATAGGCTATACCTTACAGCCTAGGTATACAGTAGGTTATACATTTCTATAAAAACACTTTATACACAAAGACAAAATTGCCTAATGATGCCTTTCTCAGAATGCATCCCCGTTGTTAAGTGATGTATGACTATAGCTATGATCAGGCTGCCCTCAGATTACTTGAATCAAAATCTCCAAAGAAGTTGAACTAGATCACATTAACTTTATGCACCTTAATGACTGTATTGGTTTTGAGAGTGTCTCTTTCATGGAAAATATTTTTACACAATATCAAGGACTTTAAAATGAATAAATGTTGCTTATTTAAATAATGTAGTTTATTTAAATCATAGTATTTCTGTAATTAACACTTTCTCCATACATGTGATCGCATTGGATATTAAAATGATCATGCATTTATAAAAGGATTTAATGTCAAAAATACAATTTCTTATTCAAGTTCCAAATTCTGGGTGAACAAGGTAGCTTCACATAGCTGTGATGACCAGATCAATGGTTTTAGACCAATGAACAAAAAGTTCATTATTAATAAAGAAATGTATTTATTACTAATAAATTAGTAACAAAAGAAATTATTACTGACTACTTCTAAAACTATTGAATTAGTTAAACAGGTTCATTAATGAGCATGACTTTCTTTGTTTATAAAATAAGGCTCTTTTGAATACTTCATAAATTTGAACTAAAGGACCTATTATTGTCTGAATTCATGTTATCTTCAGTATTTGCCTTGGTCTTTTCAAGGGGAAAAGACATTCTTAACTTTTGTGGGGAAGTTAATTATCTTTAAATGATCTCAGCAATTGGTTAAAAAGTGCATATTATTCCTTATATCTTAAACTAAAATGAATTGAATGTTATGAAATTTCCAATTGACAAAACTATGAAATTTGTAGAAGAAAATAAAATGCATTTAGCCTTTGCATGAGGAGGAATTTTCTTAGCATGATTACAAAAGCAACACAATCTATAGTTTTGCAGAAATGTCTACACCACGGTGCATCACTTCATTATTCATTTCACTTGGGCAGAGACAATGCAGCATTGTAGTTATGAGTGAAATATTTAGTCAGACTGTTCCCTCAAGTCCTGGTTGTGCCATTTACCCAGCTTGAGATCTGTGATATATGTCTCAGTTTATCATCTCTAATGTAAGAATAAATGTAATAAATTAATAATTTATTAATTAGAGCATAATTAGAGTATTTACCTCTTAAGTAGCTCTGAGGTGGGAAAATATTGCCTGACTAGCAGACTTTAAGTGCTCTAAAAACATTACCATTTTTATCTAACATCACTAAGATTTACTAGATATATCCACAAAGATAACCTTCTGAATTATACTCTCAGCATTTCTGAAGTTCAACTATTTATGGGGCCATCCTCTGAATAAATTCAAGATTGTGATTATATCCAGTGTTTTCCTATATGAAACATTTTATGTTCAATTTCACTTTTTGAAATGTAATATTGAAGTATTAATATTTTATTCATGGCCTTTCAAATATCTGCAAATATCACTTGATCGAGGATGAACTTATCCAAATGTTTTGTGGTAAATTAATATATTGTAGCTTTCAACACTTGTCCTTTTTCATTGTGTTTAGATAATTAAGCAATGAGACAGAACAGAGTGTGAATTGTGTGGCATTTATTTACACATGGTAGGTTATTATATCATGAGGCTGAAAGCCAAATGCTATCAAATGAGTGAAGTGTGAATTAGGCAGAGCATGCCTGGGCTGGCATGTCTAAGTGCATTATGAAATGTGACTTATAAAATCAAATTAACATATGTAGAAATGCTTTAAAATAATGAGGTGAATTAATGTCAGCAAAACCCATAGCTAAGGGTTTTGAGACTTGAATGGTGTTAATTAAGATAAAAGTTCAGAATTCCTTTAAACATTTGGATCTTTATTCATTTGTGTTTGTTGGACTTTATAACTTGTTTGGTTCTCATGTGTGATTCATTAACATAGATATTAACATAATAAGGAGTCAAATAGTCAAACAAATCTAACAAATAGAAAGTTCACAGTATAGCTATGTTTATGATTTTAAGTTGTATGATTTGTTTAATTTGTTTAATTTTTCCATATGCTTCTTTTGAAATTCTTATACCAATACTCACCCTGAGTCAGTATTATTCCATTGTATACCAATCATTCCCAGATACAGTTATTAATAGTTACAAATGTATTACTGTGCATTATTAGTCCTACATATACTATTACCACATATGTACTAATGCTATATGTATAATTTATAAAATTTTCTGTTCCTTATTCTTTTCTAGGATTTAAAAATGCTTTCAGCAAGTCTATATCCTCATTCAGTTTGAATCTTATATTATCATAAACAAAAATGAATACAAAGAAATTTAGAGAATATACTCCATTACTTTTTGCTTTTACATTTTTGTTAAGAAAAACAAATTATATTTCTCAAGTAAATTAACTCCATCTTCACATGATTTCAAAAGTGATAATCACACACATGAACACACGAACTTTTCTCATTTACCTTCATAGTATATACAAGTCAGATCGCTACCCAACACCTCCAGTTGTGGAGTTACCAAACACCATTTACTCAGCTTGCCCTTATATTAACATTCCATTTGCATTTCATCTCTCCTTCACCTTATTTGCCTGATTTTTTAAAAGAAATTGCATACACCAAATTTGTGTGTACAGTTCTGCAGCTTTTGATAAATGCATAGTCATGTGCCCAACATCACAGTTCCATATAGAACAATTTCTTCACCTAAAAATTACTCCATGCAACTATTTTATAGACAAACCCTCTCCCCAACCCTGAGAAATCAGTAATTTCCTTTTCTGCTTACAATTTTGTCTTTTCCAAAGGATCATGAAAATGGAATCATGCAACGTATAGCCTTTGGATTTGCCTTCTTTCATTTAGCAAAATAGATTTAAAATTCATCCATGTTTATGTTTGCATCAATAGTTTATTCACTTATTGAAGCATACATGTGGGCTGTTCCCCATTTTTTCTGATAATCGATAAACTGCCATAAGTATTTGCATAAAGTCTTTGTGTGAACATATGTGTACTTTTCTCTAGGGTAGATATATGTAAGCAGGATAACTGGGTCACTGTAGGTACTCATATATATTTGACTCTATAGGAAACTGTCAAATTGTTTTCCAAAGTGACTGTAGCATTTTACATTTCAAGTAGCAATACATGAGAGTAACATTTGCTCTGCATTTTCTTCAGTACTTGATATTGCCGGTTTTGTCTTATTTTAGACATTCTAACAGGTGTACGGTGGTATCTCATTGTGATTTAAAGTTGTATTTTGTAATAATTATATTGAATATACTTTCATAAATTCATTTACCATATGTATAGATATTTTAGTGACTTTTCTGTCCATATCTCTGGATATTTTTTTATTCTTGTATGCCTATTAAGTTTTGAGAATTCTTCATATTTTCTGCATGCAAGCTCTTTGTTATAAATGGATTGAACAAATATTTTTATCTCAGTCTGTCATTTGCCTTTTCATTTTCTTAACATTATCTTTCAAACAAATTTTTTTCCACTTTCATAAAATCCAATGTATGGATTTTTTTCAGTGGATCATGCTTTTGGAATTGTTTCTTCACTTTTTGGTTAGAATGTTTAATAAATGTGTCAATATGAAACTGATTCTGATATTCACTTTATATCTTGTGAGTGTATTTTTTTCTTGCCTTTCATATATCTCATTATGTTTGTTATTGTTTTTGAAAACTGAATGCTAGACATCTTGTGCAGAACTGTAATACTGAGTTAAATAGTTTTGATCTCTGGTAATGGGCATGCTCTTTGTTCTACAGGCCTTCAGCATGGGCATTTAAATTAATCTAGTTAGAAATTGGGTAGGTTTGATTTTGTTGTTATGGTAAACATTATTGTTCCTCATGCTTCAATGTACTGTAAAAATAACTTGTATTTAGGGCAGAAGTTGGTATAGGAGAGCAATTTCTGTTTGATTCTCAGTTTTAGATCCTTTCTTTGTTCTGTGACTCAGAGAATTCTGTCTGTGTGCTCCTATTGCTCTCTTTTCCCTCTCTCAGGAATATTCTGCTGTTACTTGTTACTCAAAGCTTTATAGCTTGGTATGGGAATGGTGGTGGTGGTGAGAGCACAGCCTTGGTTGCTTTGATTAAACCTCAGTCTTAGGCATGCAACCTGTTCTGTTTGTCAAGAGCTATGACATTTTATATTCACCTCCCCCGATCGTGGGGCTCCACAGATCATCCTGACCCTTCTTTAGGAGCAAGCTTTTATCGTTCCCGTGGTATTCTCATCTCCCTAGCTATAATGAGTTTTCATTAACATCCTAGAGTCAAGAATGCTTACTGCCTCCTTTCTTTTGCAAGTCCATTATTCCACAGTGGAGACAAGGGAAATAGATCTCGATCCAGGTGAAGTGTTTTGCTGCTGCCACAGGCACAGTTGCTGTTAGAGAGTCTAGATCAACATCATGGACACTTCTTAGGGCTTTCTTTCATTCTGTTCTCTGATCACCCAGTGGGCTTCCTAGGCAAAGCCTGGTCTATAACACACCAAATGTCCACTCTTCTAGTGGACTCTTAGCCACTTTGGTGAGATTCTGTCTACTCCAGGTGAATGCCTGCTCACCGATCCTTTCTCCTTGCAGGTATAGTTTCTCTTCAGATTTTGGGCCATTTGGTGCCTCTACAATCCTAGGTCTCCAATAGGTTCAAAACACTTTGTGAGTTTAAAGTTAGTCCACATCTATTGGTAAAGGCAGACATGCATAGGTCTGTCAACCCTCTCCCTCCCCCTTATGAGAATGGGCCGTGGGCCTGGATCACTTCCTAACTAGGGATGCGCCCTCACAATCTGTGCTGGGTTTATTGTCTTGTATGGGAATATCTTTCCCTGTTTCAGACTCAGTATGTTCTCTCCTTTGTTCTGCTGCACTGCAAGCTCAGTGATCCTCAAACATGCCCCCAGCTGTCTATATTTCAGACCTTAGAGGTGCGGAGTTGGGGTCCTTCCACTGCAGCAGGAAATGAGATCATGGAGTTACTGGATCCCTGAATCTGGGGAAGGGAACCTCCAGACTTGAGGGTCCCATCCAAAGCAAGAGGCTGAATCTTATGCACATTCTCTATCTCCTCTTGCTATTAGTAACTGGTGTACCCCTTGTGCATGTTTTCTGTTCTCTAGTCATGCACTGGAATCTTCCCTGGTTGGCAGTTATCTGCCTTTGAACGCTGCCAGCACTCATGTAATATTCTATCCAACAGCACAGCCTGATCACCCAGTGAACAGTGAATCCCTATCTTTTTCATTGTAAGCTGGGAGCAACACTCTTTCCAGCTTTTTATACCCTGGGGACAGAATACTGAAATTCTGGTATGGTATTAATGATGTACATTTTTTCTAAAATGTAGTAAATTGAGATTTTCTTTATTATAAAATTGTGATCGTTCTTTAAAGTTTTTTATGTAATGTCAATTGTTATGAAATTGGGCTTAAGATCTGAAAAGGCATTGACTTGTACAAGGTTTTTACTTTCCAATGGAATCATCATTTTGGATGGTTTTCTCAAAAATAAAATTTTAAGTGTAATATTATGGAATCAAGTCAAGTTGTGTTAACTATATAAATAAGTTAAATTGTGTGGAAGTTTTCCACCAATACAATAATGACTACACATTTTCCACCCCCACTAAGTTAAACAGAAATATGTGATTCAGTTTGTAATCAATTCTTGATATTATTCTTCATGTTTTCCCTAGATACAGCAAAGATTAAAGAAAAACTATCATCATCCTTTCCTCTGAATCTCTATTCTGAAATATTAATATATTCTTCAATGTCCAGGACATTTCTTAGCACCTATATGCTAAGCCATCCTAAGTGGTTTAATTGATGGTACTGTCACAGGCAAAATAATTTACCCAAATATGACACTGTAGATCTAAGTAATGCTAATGGGGCAGGCTGGAGCCCAGCAGAAATTCACACTGGATGAGGGGTTCCTGAAGGGGTTCCTGAAGCTGCTATATGCAGAACGTTTACTTTGACTTTATAAAATAGCATAGCAGAAGAAAGAGGACCATAACCAATGAGGAAATTAAAGCATGAGGAAAAGTGGTGCTTTGAGTTGGACAGATGGTATAAAACCAAGTTGTAAAGTGGAAAATGAGTAATAAATACATAATCCAGGAGAAATGGTACCTAAAGATAGAGGTAGTGTGAAGGGAAATAGGTCGTGGCTCCATGTCAAAGCCCTTTTTCCCATCTGCGTCTGCTCTCATTTGGTGTCAATTACACGTGAGAAAGTTGAGACTAATTGTTTACGATGAAAAGCACCAAAATAGGCACGCAAGCACCAAAATAGGCACGCAAGCTCAAAGCTGGCCGATTTCTCTTTACCTCAGTTAACTTTAAGTAAGAAATAAGATGAGATGAATTAAGATTGATCTTGATTTTGATCATTAATTTTATGAAGTACTTTTTCTGAATTCAGAATATAATTATGCAGCTATGCATTCACATCTTTGTCTAATGTTACTAATTGATTTTTAAAACTATCTTTGGGATTTTGGAGACAGATTATTTGGAAATACTAAATAAGAATTCATCTGCATTTTGCTAATCCAACAGTAATTTTGCTCTGCATTGAAATATTTTATACTTTTGCTATGCAGCCAAAAGTTAAATGCTAAATTACACCTTTTAATTATATGAGGAGCACTAAAAGCAGTGAAATAAAAAATTTCCAAATTTGACCCATAGCTTCTGTTATGATATAAGTTAAGTGAGTGTTCAATACTCAATATTGATTCAGAATTATTAGTCAAGTATAGAGTTTGCCTATTCATTATTGTATATTCCTAAAATTTCTAAAAAAATTGTAGCACAGAAATACCCCATATACTTGTCTATATTTTTTAAAATTGAGGTAGGAAAACAAGGGTGATCAATAGCCAGGGATAGGGGAAGCAAATTTATATTAAAAAATGAATGATCTATGCCATTAAACTTCTATATAATGAATTGGCTTTGATAGCATTCAGAAAGCTATGTACACTAATGTGGGAATAATTCATATTTTAATATTGATGGCAAACATTTTTGCAGTAAAAGATGTATGAAGAAAGGGAAGAGCCTATTAAAGATGTATGTAAAAAGAAAAAGTTGACGACATTTGGAAAATGGCATGTCAACTATGATTTTCTTAGAAAGCTTTTCTTTTCAAATTTGAAAATTAGAATGAGAAAATCAGATTATAAGAAAAACTATTACTTTCTGACACACTGTTTTAAATTGTTCCAATGGCTTTAAAAAAGGAGAACTATGTTAGACATATATAGCAGTTTAAATAATAAATGAGAGAACCAAAAGAACATGTACAATAAAGGATTGAAAAACCAACATAAATTATAAATTTCCTCTCTGGACATTATTGAGAAAACATTCCTTCAGGGTTAATGGCTATACTAGTTCAAATAATACACAAAGAATAATTACAATATGCCTTATTTTTCTGAATACATTATTTAGTGAGTTTAGTTCTTGTGAGCATTAAAACATGTATTCCTTAAAAGATGACTAGTTTCTGAGGACATAGTGAAAAGGTCTCAATGGTAAAGTGTAGGAGTCTTCGAATTTTATGTAAGCCTCCTCTCTATATCATATGCCTCCTTATTCTTCTGCAACATCAACATTCGAAGAGTTGAAAAATTACATTTTTTTCTTCATTGTTAATTTTGGAATTATTTTACACTCAATTTATCAAAAGAAACTAAATACATTATACATGTTGATGAATAATTATGAAGTAAAAGAAGTAAATATTACATGATGATAAAATTTTTAATGAGATAGATGAGGTTTTTAATTTTATATTAAAATACATTTAAATAAAAAAGAAAGCAATTATAGGAATTTTAAGG
>VBSM01000272.1:73872879-73899954 GCA_008086735.1 Cheirogaleus medius
TCTGATCATGTCCCATTTATTTATTCTTGCTGCTGCTGTGATTGCTTTTGGGTTTTTAAAAATTTTTTTAAACTTAAAAATGTTACTCAATACTTTGAATTCCTTCTGGGTAATATGGTAAGAAACACATAGTGATCTATCATCAAAATTATTTATAGCAATTTTACCTAGCAACTTAATGACTTCCTCCTTTAATTTTGTTGATATAAAAATATAATGATAATAATAATAATAATCAAAAATAAATCACCTCATCAGCTAATGGAGTTGTTACCTAATCATTAGAATCATTCGTTTTCTCAATACTTCCAATTTCTCACTCTGTTAAGTGTCCTGGAATTTTTGTTTGTTCATTTGTTTTTGTTAATGTGTTTGTTTTTTTTAACAGTTGTATTGAGATATAACTTACAGCAAAGTTCACCCATTTATTGTACAATTCAATGGTTATTAGTATATATACAGAATTGAGCAATCTTTGCCATGATCTAATTTTAGAAAAAAGAAATCATGTGCCCATTAGGAGGTCATTCTAGCACAAAGCAGCATAACAAAATTGAGTTTGGGTGAAAGAAAATGATTTATACAGGCAGGAAGAACACATTACTTTCATCCCGGCCCTTCTCGGGCAGATACTGTTGAAACTATAACATACATGGACGTTGAAGATCTGCAAAAGGATTTCCTGTAAGATCTCCATGCTCTGGTACTTTGGGGAAAGTTTGTATACACGTAGGAGAATGTTTGCATAAAAAGATTCCATGAGCTGGCCGGGCGAGGTGGCTCACGCCTGTAATCCTAGCACTCTGGGAGGCCGAGGCGGGCGGATCGCTCAAGGTCAGGAGTTCGAAAAAGATTCCATGAGATTCCATGATATAAAAGGTATTACTTATCTTTTGAAACTTATTCATCTACTGGGGAATAGGTAATAAAGTCAGCATGTAAAATTCCAATAGGAAAATTTATAGTTAGAAACCCATGTTATAATAAACATAGTTTTGTTGTGGACATATAAACTAGTAGTTTGAATTTTTTGTTAAAATTATTTTGAAATACCATAAGTCAAATCGTGCCTGTTTGGTTTGTTAGTTGGGGTTGATGAAAATATTTTCCTGAAATATCTTGCCATCAGTAGGTAAATGTTTCAAGTTCATGCATTACAGTCATTTTTAAGGTATTTCAGCCTTTTATAAAGTTTTATAATACTGTTGTGTTGACACCTCAGCAGTCACTGAAGTACTTGATACTGTGACTTAATATCCATATCTATCCTCTTGCTGAAGGCAACTTATTGATTGTGAGTGAACCTATCAGGGCCACTGTGGTTTGCAGAATTGTAACTAATTATTTTAATGCCTTAGATGAAATATTTTGCTAGTATTTGTTAGTTACCAAATGTATTCTACAACCTGATAATGAGACACAACTGCAATTTAAAGCAATTTCCAGATTGTATAGTCGAGATCAAAAGTACCTAACTTGCTATAGTTTCTTCACTGAAGTAAATAGCAAAGCCAAGTCAGTACCTTAATTTACCTAGCAAAAAACTTTCCATCAGTATATTCAAAGTAAGTATTTATATCCAGACTTCAAAGAAGCAAATAAATCTATATCTAGAAAATAGGAATTGAATCTATTGCAAACTCTTAAATTTGAATACTTCATAAATAACACTGATTGTGTCTCATTGATTTATTTACTAAACATAGCATGTTATTATGACTAAAAGAAAGAACTTGAGTCTCTTTTTATTTGTTTATATTTTGAGCAAGGCTGACAAATTTCTACATTGCAATGGAGCTGAATTATAAACAAGTTTTTTCTTTTAAAAAAAGAAAATTTACTTCTCTTTTCTCTCTTCCCTCTTTCTCAAAACATTTTATTCATATTCTTTCCTTTTTGCACAACAAATACAACAACTCAAGCTTATATAAAAAATGCCAAGCAGTTATTTAAATTTACAAATCTAAAATTTCCATTGTGAAGTTCTGATGAATTTAAAGATATCTATATTGTTTTATAATATTTATGCTAATTCATTATTATGCTGATTCATGCATAGTTCCTCAATGTTGGAAACAGAATTTCAGATAAAGTATTTAAATTAACAACTTGTTCATTTAATAAAACACATTTTTTAAAAAGGTTATCTATGTAATTCATCCATTTATTTATAACCAACTCTTTTTAAAAATGAGTTAAATGTACATATTTCATTAGTATTTAATAAGTTATCATTTCTTCAAAAGTTTTTATTATAAAATTTAATAAACACAAATATTTGATAATATGTGAAATATAACAAACTATATAAATATACTCAAATAGGTGAAGTAAGGTATTATAATAACATTTTAAAGACTAAAGTTTATTAAATATATTTGCTTAAAAATTGAAAATATAAGAGATTCAAACTTTAACTTTAATTATTACAGGTCTAAAACATAATAACTAGACTGTCAGGATATGCTATTTTACTGTTCAGAGGATCCATTTACTATCAAGATGCATTAAATTAGATTTTAAATTCTGGACCAGTCTCTTAAACCTAATTCTGTTAAAAAGAAATTGAAAGTAGAAAATGAAGCTTTTTTACTACTTATATTAGTAAAATTAAGGAAAATCTAAGTAAAAGAAAATGAAAGATGGAAACTAATTATGCTATTACATAGCATACATTGTTGTAAAACTTCCCTAAAATAATTTTAAACATTATTTCACCATGTTCGAAATGACATCAATTGTGCAATATTTGTAACAGAATTTTAAGATATTATGAAAACATTTTTTAAAAAACCTAAGGTATATATTAAGCCTATTTGTCAGTGTAAGATATTGGTGTTTCTGTATACTATTTTTCAGAGAGAAGAAAACCACTAAACAGATTTCAGACTATTTGTTTATATTCCTATGAGTAGTATGCTTTTAGTAAACACTCTTCAGTAATCTCCAACAATTAACAATAAAGGTTAGAAGGCACAAAATTTATACAGATACAGATTAAAATTGCATCTTAAAATGTTCAGAACTTAGACTTGCTAGAGCTCTCATAAAACTTATTGAAAATAATTTGACTTTCATAATTTAAAATTAATGTGTCATGAGAATAATTTATCTTTTGGAAAAGAAATCTCTTAAACATGAGCAATTTTAACAAAAGACCCTTTCCATGGAAAATCTTATTTATCGAGGAAATAAAAGAACACTGGATCTATTTGCAGATAGCTTACTTTTATCTTACTTTTATTATTACCTAAAAATGGAAAACATAAGAAATTTGTTCAGAACACATATGCATACGGAGATTATTTTGGCCAAAGGTGTGATTTAAAACTCTATTTTCACCTTGCTGATGATTGTACAAAAGCATATATATTCATATATTGGCAGTTTTATGCGTAACACAAAGCCGATGAGAATCGTAGAATTGACAAAACTAAATTCTTATTATTTGATGGCATTTTCTATCTCCAAGAACCAGTGTTCTTTCTGCACTTTGCTGATGGGAAATCTCCTCAGATTAAATACTTAAAGTCTAGTATGTGATTGTGACACATTCTGCTTTACAAGATCATCTGTCTAATAAGATAGCAAACTGCAAAGAATTGAGAAATTGATTTTGCCAAGTTTTAACCTAATGAAAAACAATCTGGTTTCAATCACACTGGAAGGTGAAAGATAGAGTTGCTTATTAAGACCTATACTTGGAAGTTAAGCGCCTTTCTGTGTTTAGAGATAAGATGTAACAAAAGAGATTGGTCTCTAAGAAAAACAAAAGCAAAAGAAAATAAAACAAAACATATCAACAGGAAAGATATTGTTATGACAAATGTGTATTTTACAATTTGCCAATATGTCAACATAAGGAAATCACATCAGAAGCACCATATTATGTTTACTTTCTAGCTCAGCAAAACCAAAGACAATAGATTTATTTGCATCTTTCTTTGATAAGCAAGGTGGGAATTTCTGGATACCTAAAACTTTCCCTTTTTAAAATATTTACTTTTCTCCATCTCTCTTTCTTTCTCTTTCTCTTTAGTGATGTATACAGAAGCCTTGACATATCAAAACCTGATCAGCGAATATGTCTTAATGATAAACACTCTAGATTTTTGTCTTTCCTGAGTGGAAGAAAGGAAGCCACTCCCTCCCAATGAGTCTGTCTGTTTCTCCTAAGGAAACATATTTTCTTTTTTTAATGATTCAGCCTAAGAAATTTTAAACTCCTTTACTTATTCCACCTACATACTAAAAGACTATTAGTTACTAGTAATGCCAAAGTCAGTGGGGAGTTATATAGCTAGAAAATTAGAGTTCACAGCATGCAAATTTTGAGACAAGTTCTTTGTCATTTGGTGAAAACTCAATGCATTTGGGCTTCTTCAGACCCTTCATTGTAGACTACTGACCTAATGAGCAAAGGATTCTGCTAGCTAAATTTCCTTAACCTTAGTATATGCCGTTATTACAGCAGAGGTTGAATTTAACTGCCTTTCAAATCTTTTCTACACAGAATAATTTCATTCTCTTTTTCTAGTTTGTTAGTTAAATTTTTAAAAGGCTCATGTCACCTTATAAAAAGAGATTGGAAGGAAGTTACTGGTATCGTTAGGTAGATAGCTAGAATCTCTCGCTCTTCTAGGGACAAGGGTGCCCTGCTTTGGTACTGCCTCAAGCAATTGCCCCACCTGGAAAAAAAAGGATGAGGGTGGGCATTCCATTTTTGTGTTGCCACACCCTTAATCCTATCCCAAACAACTGCTACACCTGGAAAGGAGGGAATGCTTTACCAATCTGGGAATTCCCCAATTTAGACATAATAGAATTTGGAGGGTGACTAGAGTAACCTAAGGCTAATTTTTATGTCATTAGCTTAAATTTACATTGTGGCGCATCCCCCTCATGTAGGGCTTTTAAAAAAGGATCTTGAAAATGCAGAAACAACTTTGAGAACACCTGTTAATCATTTGGTAACATCCCACACCTCCCGAAAAGCCTTTACCCAGAGTAGGCAATAAAAGGAAACAACTCAAGAATTTCCACAGTGAGAGTCAGTCAGTAAGTCAGTGAATCAGTCTGTCTCTCTACACTCTCAGACAGACCTATTTCATTTTATAATAAAAAGCTTCTCATGTGAAACTGCTTCCTGCTTGTGGTCACTCCATAGCACCAGCCCTGCTTGTGATTTTTTTTTTTTTTTCAAGCAAGAAGCCAAAGAACTAGGCTAACAGTCTGCAAAGAGGCTGGGACACCATAACAATGTCTGGTCATTCTCTGGCCAAGAGCACACCTAGAACTGAGAGCAGACTGACACCCTGATAGTATCTCTTCTAATAGTGCATTGCCTAGAGCTTTATAAACCAGGAATTCTGTTTATTTATAGGCATGGAAATTATCACTTAAAAAAAGAGAAAATATAAGTGCTTCAGTGATATACATAGTAAGTTTTTGTTTGTTTTTATAACCTTAAGGCTCAATGAAAGGTACAAAAAGGTGTCCCTGTTGGGTATGTATTGAGTTTAATTTCCTTAGATCAAATCAAGGTTAGCACTTGTAACAGTTTTCACTGATAAACCAATGATTTACTAATCTTGGATAGGAAGCATCAGGAGCATAATATGGACAATAATACAGACACAGATTTGCTGTCCAAAAGAAGTTTAATATCTCACTTATTTATTTTTATTGAGTACACTTATATGTGTTAGAAAGTTTAATTTGTCAGCACAATTGGAAATTAAGAAAAGAATACTATTATTATTACAAATTATATCAAAGCCTTTCCAAGGAACAGTGTCCATAGGCCATTAAACTTCTCATTATTGTAATGAATCTGTTGCTGTTTCTTAAAGACTGAAGTATAGGCTGCATTTAGTTTGATGTTTTCTTCAATATATTCCTAAACATCAAAATCAATTAAGAAAAGAAAGTTTTGCTGATGTCATTAGAGTACAAAATCAAATGTAATCAAGCAATTCTTTTAGAGTTAATTGCTCCTTCTTTATTTTTATTCCTCCTAAAGACAAAAAACATGGATCACTGAAACCAGAATATGTCCAATAAATAATATTCAAATTGAAGCAGTATTTTGAGGATTTTTGAAATCATTAATTATAGTTTTACTTTATAAACTACATTTTATGTTTTATTAAAGCTTTAATTAAAAGAAAAAAAACATATGACATTAAAGGAAGGCTAACACTTTGTTAAATGTTGCAACGTCATTTTTGTGCAGAAATCACAATAAAATTCATTTGCATGCACTTTCTACTTTTTATAAATATATCATTGATTTGGAAGATTATTGCTCTACATTGGCATTTGTTTATTAGCTTATTTTAATATAAGCCTAGCCACTTTCATTAAATCATGCAAACAACTAACTTCTATATGTGACACAATGAATTACATACTAGCTAGGATAAGCATGTATGTTCTTCAGAAGTAATAGTTTCAAAATAACAACTGAACTTCAGACAGAGGCAGTTTGGGGTTGATTTTGAGAGACTGCTTCTTATAAAATTTGATAATAATGTAGAATGAGAGAAGTAGTTAAGTTTGTTATTAATGTCTAAGAAAATAACATACTTCACTATAATCTCTGGTAGTGATTGAACCATTACAATTAAAGTGGATTATATGCTTCCCTGATAAGTGTAAAAAACAGTTACCATTTGAAATGCTTGTCTATACTTACTAAAAACCTTTTACACCGTGTGCCATCACTACAAAATACAGAAATAATTTGGTTCTGATATTTCAACATTTATTCCTAACTACTGATATAAGTATATTTAACTTAATAGCTTCATTTTTATTGCTGATTTGCTTTATAAATAATTTAAATTTATATTTATAAATATATTAGTAATATAAAACATACATATTAATAAAATAAACTAAAATGTATATTTTGTCTTGGTCATTAATATTAACAGAAAAAATAAATTAATATAGTATTTGAGACTTTCAATTTATTTTGAAAATAGGATTCTACTACCTACAAATTCTGAAAGTCACTGGTCACTTTTCAGAATTACAAAATGCTGAGTATAGACCATTAAAACACAACCAGAATTAACTAATCTTTTCACATTACAATCACAAGTATATTATAGAACTATAATTTGGCTTTGACTAGTCTTTGACTACCCTTCTAATACAATTACTTTTATGTGCTTTTTTTCCTTCCTTTCTTTTTCTTTTTTGATGGAAATAATGAACTCAGTGTATGTAGATCAAAAGGTTTTAGCATTTTTCTTAGTAGAAAACTATTATATAGGATGATTGTAGAACTTTTTGAAAATATATCTATAATTCTATCACCTATCCTTTTTCTTTGTATGTATATATGTGAATATAATACATTTATTTCAGTCTTAACAATAGCCCTCTTATTTGATTAATGATATATAGCTAATAAGCCTATTACATGTTATTGAATATGGTTTTAAAACTATTTAGTTTGAATCACATTTAGTTATATGCACTTTATTTAAAAATACCTTCTTTGGGACATTTAGGTTCATATTTTCTATGATATTCCAAAACAGTATGATGAACACAGGGAAGTGTTTGAGCAAAGGTATGATTATTTCTTCTTAAGGATAGAATTTTAGAAGCAGAGTCATGAGAGGAAGACAATGAAATGTTTAAATGTTACAATTATATGTTTCTATTCATATTACAATTAAATGTTTCATTTTTGTTATAGATTTATTCATTGCTTTATAAATAAAAACTGCTAATCACTTATATTCCTATAAAATAAATTTTTCTTTTTTTTTTGGATGCCCCTTTGTAAAGGAACATTTTCTAATTATGTAGATTACAATGTTACTAACAGCATATAGAATCCTTACTGATCTTTTGATTTACTTGTATACTGTACCACCTAATTTAATTTATTACATTATCAGTAGCTTCCATATGATAATATGCTGTCAATGGCATCTTTGTTTCGTTCTTCACTTTAATGGAATTGCCTTTAGTGTTTGATTTTTATATTGATGTTCAGTGTTGGTTTAAGACATCTAATCATTACTATGTTAAGGATATAGGAATTTTTGATCCAAGTCAGAGTTTAGTGATGAATTTTACTAGAGTATTGTTTTTATTCTTCAAATGAATTTTACAAAATACATTTCCAGCATCTATTGAAATATTTGTCACCTCTCTCCTTTAATTTAATAATGCCCTTAGTACATTTCAAGTAATCAATTCTTTTTCTGAAATAAAAACTACTTAGGCATGTTTTACAATGTTTTAAATAGCCTGATAAATTTAAATTTATTTTATTAAGTTTTTTAAAGTATATATCACTTTGTTTTGTCTGTGCTGATCTCTCACCCTAGAATACGATTCATGCATCTGTTAACTCCTCACTGTTTTCTTATCTTCTTTACATGGTATAATTCCTTGCCTTTTTCTTTACATCCTGGGAGCACCTCTCCTTTGCCTTTCTCCTCACTGATACTAGTTTCAGAGAGGCGTTCCTGATCTAAAACATCTCGATGTGGCTCTCAGTTCTATTTGAGTTCTAGCTCTTTACCTTATCTGTTTTTATTTTCCTTTCATGTTATGATATTATGATCTGAGCTTCACTTTCCTCATGACCTTCCACTCTGTTTCATAAAACACATGCCTACTTGACATATAAAATAATTACCTGACTTGCATCTAGTAAGCAATCACAATTTTTTTAAAAAATGAATTAAAAAATATAGCAGTGTATTATTTTTAGAAATGTGCTTTTCTGATCATTCAGGTGTTCTTCCTTCTCTTTGATGCCTCAGGGTGTTTTAATGACTTTCAGTTTGTTTTGTTGTTTTCTCCTAACTTATCATTGATTAAGATGAAATATTTCCAGACTTGAGAATGATAAGAGACTTGATCAATCAACCACAAACTTTCCATGTATAGGTAAATTTCCTTCTCAAAGTTAATTCTGGATTTCAGTATCCAGTGAATAGCTCTCAAAACATTCAAAATCCCCAATTATTAACAATTTTAGACATAGTACCAATCTGCTCTGCTAGATAGGATTTTCTCATAACCAAATAGATTGACTCCTAACATTTTTAATAAATGGGGTATGAAAAATGCAAAGTACCAATATGTAAAACTGTTCAAATTTTCTACTGTCTCTGCCCACTTACTATGGGAAAACTGCAACTTTGTCAGGCATGTTTTCATCCTACTCTGTTTTTGTTTTGTTCTTTTCTAGGAATTTTATTATTTTCTTTGGGATTATTAGAGAAGAGTAGCATGGTGGGGAAATCCAGTAACATTTCACATAGTATTTTGTAAATCCTAGTGTAAGACTCTAGTAACCTAGTTTTCTTTATGTTATATAGTTCATTTGTCTTTATCTTAAGTATATTATTTCTTCTGTTGCATAGGACGGTGAGTTTTTCTTTATTCATATGAGGATTACCATAAATTTAACCCTAAGGATATTTTTTTCACTTCAGCTTCGTCTGCCTTAGAGGACTGTGTTCCACATAGATTCCAATATAATGTTTTCCACTAAACTTCACTATAGGTATAAATATTCTTTTTTTAAGTAGAGAAAAATTGGAAAAGGTTGTATTAGTCCTACTAATTCAAAACCCAGGAACTGTTTTCCTTAGTAAGTGAACTCCCTGAAATAATTGGCAGTATATTTTTCTACTGGGTAATGACTGTAATTTAAGAAACCCACCCTTTACAAATCAATGAAGGGGTGCAAAGCAAGAACTGTGGTAAGGGCCTAAACCTTGCAAAGGCACAGGCATAGTTAAAAATAATAATAATAAAAAGCCATTGTCCCCTAGTTTGCTTTCCTATGATTGCTACTCAGAAGTCACATAGCTGTTGGCCATACGGATTCTTAACTTTCTCAATATATGACACCACCCTTGTGAAACCTAAGACTAGTTTTGGAGGTGTCTTCCAGGTCCTGCATTCCAGTGGACTGCCTGACCCACCCAGACCAGTGGCTTACACCAAGGAACTGATTGAAATGGTATTGTCACTCTCTCCCAGGAATTGACTCAATAAAAGAAAACAATTTCTGCACCCCTATGATTTCACCCTGAGCCTAGCCAATTAGCAGATCCAATTGCGTAGCCCTTTGTCCACCATACTGTCTTTAAAAACCCTTTCTCTCAAATTCTCAGGGAGACAGATTTGAGAAATTCCTCCCATCTCCTCACTTGGCACTCTTTCTCCACTGCAGCCCCAGCCATCTCAGTGCATTGGCTCTTCTCTGTGCAGCGTGTTAATACAGCCTCGTTGGGCTATAACATTTATATGTGTTAGCATGTTTAAAAATCTCCTTGAGTCCTAACAGCTTCAGGATATTTTCTCAAAAAATAAGCAGCAAATGTTTCATTAACAGGGAAATTTAAGATACTACCTGAATCAGAGACCCCAAATTCTGGTAGGGGACTGCGTTATTAAAACTGAGGGTAAAGTTCAGGGGAATTTAGGTTAGTGAGGCTAAATATTATAACATTGGGTAGAAGTAATAAGTACTTCCTATTGTCCTTTGAAATAGGTTGAATACTATGAGATTTCTAATATACAATAATACAAGTGTTTAAATTTCTTATGATGGTATAAAACTGGTGATATAACAATAATTATGAAATCAAATCATTCTTTGCAACTAGTTTAAAGGAACCCCACTGGTTCAATAGTGTAAAGGAGATGGAACTCTCAAAACAATTCTGCAAATTCAGGTAAATATTGAACAACATTATTGATATCAAAGTAATCAATACTTGCTAATATGAGAGTTTTCCTTGTTGTTGAGATTGACTTTCTTTTACTATGTTTATTAGTTATTATTATCCCCTTTTAGATGAACTACTTATTTGGTCACTTTTCTATTATTTTGATTTGTAAGAACTATTTTAATGGGGAAAACAAACAAACAAAAAAATCCTAATTATTCCCTGTCAAATCTGTTGCATCATTGTTTCTTTCCTACCTTTTAACTTTGGTTATTGATATTTTATTCATACAGAAATTTTATGTAAACAAATTAAACAATTGTTTATGCTATGTTTCTGAGTTTTGTGATTATACTTAGAAAACCTTCTCCTAGTCTAAGATAAAAAAATACCTCCTATATTTCTTTTATTTATTACATGATTTTATTTATGTAACATTTTAAGTGTTGATCCATCTAAAATGGAAAGTTAATGAAAATGAAAGAAAAGGTAATATTAATTTTATTATTTGAGGTAGGCAATAGGAGATTTTGTACCATATTTTGCATTGGTTTGTTTTCAGTATCTTTATTTGATCATACAGAAATATTTGTTATTTAATTTTATTGCCAAAAATAAAAATCTGAAGTAAAATTAAATTATTTGCCTGATTCTTATAATCCTAGAGTATGCAACATTAAAAAAAACTACTGATAAGATACTCACTAGCCCAGGCATTAGGAAATCTGAGTTCTAGTTCTATACCTACTATTTCTTAATTTACTGAACCTTTAACAAGGCCCAAAGGCCTCCAAACTTAGAGCCTTCATATGTACCTTATTAGAAATATGCCACATGAAAACCCAGACAGGACAATGGCTCTTTAAAACCATACTGTTTTATTGTCCCTTAAAAATTAATAGAAAATTGGCTTCTAGCCCATCTCTATGGTTTGAGTGCTATCCAGGGAAATAGACCTTTTCTTGCTATGTCTGATAACACAACACATTTGCTTCAAATTCAGGACAATATCAGCCACTCAATCCTTGCATTATTGGTTTTTTGTCTTTCCTCATCAAGGACTTGCTTCTATATCTGGCTCCTAGCATTCACATTTCTCTAAGTTGCCAACTTCACTTTTACTAATATCTTTATTGCATGCTGAACTTGTCCAGAATTCTGGAAGTTACTAAGCAACTAAAGGATATCTGGGGTTCTCATGTGTTAATATTTGCTTTGGCCATAGACAAACAAGCTGCTTTCTGCTTCTTTCAGCTGACCAAATAGCCTTTGTTTTGGAAAATTAGAGCCTACACTTTCCAAATATCCAAACTTGTTTTGCATTTATGTGTTTATTCAAATGCAAAATTAGGGGTACAATTAGATAATTTTCAAGCTTCCTTTGGCTTTGGCATTCTATGATTTTGTAAATCTAAATTTAATTCAGTGTCTATAAAATTTTCTCTTCTAATGCAATTATGGTTTCATTTTGTCATTAAAGAATATAGTTTACCTTGGCCATTCCTTTCTTATAGAACCCAAAATAATGATTTTTAATCACAGGACTTGTATTCTCCTAAATTCCATTGTCTTTATTAGTATTTTTATCCACTCCACATTAAGTGAAATCTATAGGAGTTGATTGAGTAGACAAATCTCATTCCTAGCATCCTTGGATATAAAACATAATTTAATAAAACACTATTTAACTTTAAAATAGATTATAATATATTTAATAACACAAAGTTAAATATTTATTTTTCTTTGATTTTATTAATTTCCACCAATTTTCTTTTGTTCTATCTTATTTTGGAATATTTAATATGTTCACTTATCATACCATTTCCTTTATCATTTTGCTGAAGATCTCTTATACTCTCTTAATGTTTATATCATCCCTGTTAAATATAAAATTCTCATAGTTCAAAAAGAAGAAAAATTATTAATTTGGAATTGACCTAATTCTTCCAGGTTCCTTCACATCACATACTTCTGAGGCTGCTAATATTTGCCTGTGACCTTTTTAGCCATAACATACCATTAGTTCATGGTAGAGTAGTAAGATCATACTAAATGATAAGCTAAAGAGAAAGAAGGAAAAGAAGACAGAGAATGAAAAAGAAACACTAGCAGATCTTGCCAAATTCTTGAATAGAAGAGACAAAATGCCATTTCACCTCCTTAAGATTTTTGTTTTGCATGCAATTATTCTTAAAGTCATCTTAAAACACTATATAAAACTTTTCTTCTGACATACTGACCTTGACTGTGTATCACAAGATTTTTCTTCCTCTCTATAACAGCAGAAGAACTTCAAAGCTCTTTAAACTTGTTAAAAAATTTAATTATATTTTGTCATCAGTAATTTATGGTTCCAAATTATACTAAATTGGCAGCTGGTGATATGAAGTGCAAATGAAATCAGGCCAATTCTAACCAAATCAGGCATAAAATTATATTTTAATAAACTTTGATTCTACTTCCTATTACCCTTTTCTCTTTATTATGCATGCCTGAGCTCCATGTATAATTTGTGTACACAGATGCTGAGTTTTACTGCTTTGGTAATTTAGAAATCTGACTGTTGAAAAGAAGATATTAGTATATATAGGCAGAACCTAATGAAATTTTTTTAAAGATGGTGATAGAAATCTACTGCTTAAGAAACAAATAAAAAGCTATGGTAAAAAAGACAATATATGCCTTCCTAATTTCTCTGTATTTCTTTTGTAAGAGTAAAATATGCAACTAGCCTATTGGCTTTTTCACTAATTATTTATATTACAGGAGAAATTAAAGGAAATGCAATGGAGAACATAACCTTTAAGCGAAAGATAGTGAAATAAATTCAGCATATCTATACTTTATAGAAAACAGGCATTAGGAACTTAAATGTCAGAGAAGGATTTAAAATGGTATCACTTTTTATAAATGAACATATTGGCTTATAAATTGTGGGTAACCAAAATAATGCTGTATGAATAAATAGAATCTCTCATGATATTCTCAAAAAATAGCAACAATAACAAATAAAACTATATAAAGTTTATGCTTTAGCACAACCAGAGGAAAGAGAAGGCTAACTTTCAATCACTCATAAGTAGAATAATAAACACCAACTCAAGAGTTATCTTTCATTCTTCTGTGCAAAACCTTGGTTCTCAGAGAACAAGGGGAGTCTTGGAGAACCTACACAGATGAGACAATAGGAGCACAAGCTGCAAAGTTAAGATTGACCTATGTTCACTAATAGAAAGAGAAAGTCTCACCTACCTGTAAAGGTAGTGAAAAAGATTACTAGCAGATCAGAGGAGCAAATAGGGAGGGAATTTTGCAGTGGGTATGAAACTTGAGAAGACAGTCTTTTAAAGGAAAGTTTCAGAGGAGAAGAGGGTAGGAAAGAGGGAGACTAATTATTTGAGGGAAAAAAAGGAAAATTTAGTACAGGAAAGAAATGAAATATCTAAAACTTAAAAGACATAGAACTCTGCCACCTTACCCCTCCTGCCTCCAAAAGTCACCCAAAAAGAACATGTGTTTTTTATTCTGGAGTGTATTTGCAAACATGGTAACTTGTAAACCACCCTACACCATAAGCCTTAGCCATAGAAATGCAAAAGAACAATTTTCATTTATACAAAACTTCGATAAAAATTAAGCAAAAAATTGGAAGAAAACAATTCAGCTTGCAGATTGAAACTACACAACAATTTAGATTTACTCTACCAACCATGTGGGGCTACTTAAAAAATAGATTTTAACAATCAATAAAAATATTAGGAATATAAATAGTGGAAAACAAGAAAAATTAAGAACTGGCTGAACTCAGACAAGGAACAGAAGGAAAAAATAAAATAATATAATAATAATTAATAAAGTATATTTTTAAAGAACAAGTAGATCTGAATATAAATTTAATAAGGGCAATTAAAAAACAGTAAAATTTCTGCACATCCAAGGAAACTATCATTAGAGCAAATAGACAACCTACACAATGGGAGAAAATATTTGTTCTCTACACTTCTGATAAATGTCTGATAACAATAATCTATCTAGAGCTCAAAAGAATTAACAAGAAAAAATCAAACAACCCCATCAAGAAATGGGCTATGGAATTGAACAGAAACTTTTCTAAAGAAGACAGAATAATGGCCAGCAAACATATTAAAAAATGCTCAACATAACTAATCATTAGAGAAATGCAAATCAAAACCACAATGAGATATCATCTAACACCAGTGAGAATGGCCTGTATCAAGAAATCCCCAAACAACAAATGCTGGCAAGAATGTGGAGAGACAGGAACACTCTTACACTGCTGGTGGGACTGCAAATTAGTGCAACCTTTGTGGAAAAGAATTTGGAGATATCTCAAAGAGCTAAAAATAGAAATACCATTCGACCCAGCAATAGCATTATTAGGCACCTACCCAAAAGAGCATAAGACATTCTATTATAAAGACATCTGTACCCGAATGTTTATGGCAGCACAATTCACTATTGAAAACACATGGAAACAATGCAAGTGTCCATCAATTCATGAGTGGATTATTAAAATTTGGTATATGTTTACAATGGAATATTACTCAATTCTAAGAAACGACAGTGAGCTAGCACCGCTTATATCATCCTGGATTGGGCTTAAGCCCATTATCCAAAGTGAGGTGACACAATATCAGAATAATGGGCTCCATATATACTCGCCATCAAATTGGTACTGACTGATTAACACTATGGTGCTCAAAAGGTGGTGGTGTTCACCAGGGATTTGGGAGTTGGAGGGGTAGTCCCACATCTGAAGGATGTGGTGAACATCGTGAAGGGGAAGGACATACCTCTAACCCTTGCTAGGGAGAGGCAAAGATATAAAATGTAACCAAAATGTTAAGAAAAAAAGAAAAACAAACATTTGTCGGGTGTGGAGCATGTGGGAGGGTGGAGGAGGGAATGGGTATATACATACATAGTGAGTGCGAAGCACATCGTCTGGGGGAAGGACACACTTGAAGCTCTGACTCGAGGTGGGAGGGGAGACTAGGGCAATGTATGCAACCTTAACATTTGTACCCCCATAATATTCTGAAATAATAATAATAAAACAGTAAAAGAATTAAGAGAATTATATAAAGAATGAAATATATTGTCAGATATCTTACTTGAAAAGGAAGATAGATGAAAAAGATCTAGGAGATTTATAACTGGATACTTTTTTTGTTGTGGTGGTTTGAGACAGAGTCTTGCACTATCACCCAGGCTAGAATACAGTGGCATGATCCTAGCTCACTACAACCTCAAATTCTTGAGCTCAAGCCATTCTCATGCGTCAGCCTCCTAAGTAGCTGGGATTACAGGCACACACCGCCATGCCTGACTAATTTTCTATTTTTTGTACAGACAGGATCTCACTCTTGCTCAAGCTGGTCTTGAACTCCTGGTCTCAAACAACTCTCCTGTGTTGGCATCCCAGAGTGTAGGATTACAGGTGTGAGCCACTGTGCTCAGCCTTATAAGTGGATTCTGTTAAGAAGCGGAATAAGGGAGCTCACAGTCTGAGCACCCCTTAGTCGGCCACAGGTCTTTAAGAAGAAAGGTTTAAGCTCCACTGTCTGTGGAAGCCTCAGTGTGGTGGGCACACCAATAGGGAAAGCAGATGCTCCTAAGAGCCCCTGGCTCAATTCTCTCTCTCTGAAGCTACTGGCCAGGGAGGGGAAAGGGAGGAGAAGAGTCTGCATGAAGGAAAGCTAGCACCCTGGTCATCTCTATCCCTCTCTCCAGAAGGCAGCCAACCTGGAATGTTCCGGATTTTGGATTGTGCAAATTCACTCAGACGCACTGTCCCCAGTGTTTACTGCAGTGTGGGCCAGAGCTGGGAAATGTTTGTGTGGGAACAAGCAAGACAAAAACTGAGGGGCTGAAGCCCCCTAGGGAGGACAACACTCCTGGGGGTGTTGGCAGCCTGGTGCTTTGTCCTCAATAAGCTTCCACTTCACTTGTAGCAGCTGTTTTGGGGCTTGTGAGGGTAAAAAGGCTCTCCAGCAGCTTAGGAGCCTACTGACTACCAGAGATATGAGGGAAGGAGAAACAACCTGCTCCACCTACACTTTTTGCTGGACTCCAAGCTTCTCAGGGGTTGATCTCTGCCAATGTCTTTCTCCTTCTTGTTCGGCTCTGTAGCTTCTTCCTGTGGAATCTATTGTAGGTTCTGGCATTTTTCCCTTGAGCTCTCTGGTCACCAGCCCTCCCTGGTCTGAAATGTCAGTTCTTGTTGTGCTCATGGCCAAAGAATGATGAGACATGCCAAAGTTAGGCAAGCACAAAAATGAGGTTTATTGAGGAGAGAAAGATAGGATTATAGGGTAAGAGCAAAATATAGGTATACAGAACTTGATTCATACGCCACAGATGACAACCAGACCCATTGTGGCAGCAAAGGAAGAGCCAAAGGAAGTGGCCAAAAATGGGAGATTGTGTATGGTCTGTGTGTTGTTTTATAGTGTCCTGTTTGGGACCTCCCTAGTGGCTCAGATGTCACCATGGAACCACTTTGATTGGAAAGCTGGAGTTACATGACATGAGTCTTACTGCACATGAAGATCTCCCATAAGCCTCTCTGAAAGCCCAAGGGGGGTTGTAAATCACAGCAGCACACCTAACATGGGGACATTAAATCTGCTTCAGCACCTCACAGGCAACTTGAGAACAGCACACTTCTCCCTGACACAGTCAGGGATTGATCTTTCAGGACCTGGGAACAAGCCTGAAGGCCATGTTGCTGCAGAGTCTGGAGGGGAAATTTGTGAACTAATCTTGGGAGGTGAAGTAGCCCATGTGGGCAGAACTGAGAGGAGAGAACAACATGGGTCCCAGCCACAGTGTACTAGTGGAGCACCCCTTCACCCACAGGAAAGCCATGCTCTCAGGCCAGGGTGGGATCCTGAACAGGGAAGCTTCCATTCTGGAGCACCATAATAGGGTATCTCAATTAGTTTGAACTCCTGCTTGCTGACAGACACTTGAGGGAGACTGCGGAGCTGGGAAGAGGGGAGAAGAGCAAAATCTGCTTCTGACATCCAGATTGTGAATCTCAGATGGCCCCTATTCCACAAGCAGACTTTCTATTTGGGTGGGGCCACTTCAGCCCCTCCCTGGATGCCTGGGAGCAGACCTTTGACTCCTCCCTAGACAGCTACCTTACCAGCTTTTGTAGAGCATAAAAGCAGGCTCACCTTGCCCACCCTTGCCCTAGCCTGCCTCAATGCACAACCCACAACTATTGTGGCAGAGAATAGGGACTCACCTGGAAGTTTCAGGGTCCCACCTACCACCTGGGGCCTTGAGTGTATCTCCTAAGGGACTACAGCCAGTCACAGTTTCCAAAAACAACACTGAAGCTTATACCTTCCAGCAAGCCCCACCTACTGACAGGGAAGCAAATCTTCACAGTGCTTTACAGCATCTATCGACTCAATAATACAGGTTGTGGCTGATACTCACCCAAAACCACAACCAACTGTCTCAGAGATTAAACTGGGTATGACAATACAATTCACACTGCTAAAAAGACCACAGGGCTGGGGATGAAAATGTATTTGAAAGACCTCTATCCTCCCTCATCAAAGAGTGACAGGAGATGGATATCTATAACCAAGGCATTCACCCAGAACCTAGATGCTGATCAAAGCATGCAAAAGCAAAGAAAAATGTTCTTACCCAACATATGCTACAGTCACATCCTTCTGAGTGAGGGGAGATGCTAAAAAGCCACATCTAAACAAAAGAAAATCCCCAAATAAGAAGCAACAGCTGCTCCAGATGAGAAATAATCAGTGAAAGTACTCAAGAGGTATAAAAAATCAGAGCAAAAGGACATCCCCAAAAGGGAACATCAGCTCTCTAGCAATGGATACCAACCAAAATCAAAATACTGAAATGACAGATAAAGAATTCCTAATATGGATAGTAAGGAATTTCAATGAATTCCAAACAAAAATGAAAAACAAACTCAAAGAAACCATAAAAACAATTCTGGAAATAAATGAAAATTTACTAAAAAGATCAACATATTAAAAAAAATAGAAATTCTGAAAATGAAAATTTTATTTAAGGAAATACAAAACACAGTGGAAAGTTTTAAGAATAGATTAGACCAGGAGGAAGAAAGAATCTCAAAACTTGAAGACAACTCTGTTGAATTAACTCAGTCAGTCAAAAATAACAGAGAATTAAGAGGAATAAACAAAGTCTACAAGAAATATGGGATTATGTAAAATGGCCAAATATAAGAATCACAGACATCTCAGGGGGTGAAGAAGAAAATGCACAAAGGCTGGAAAAATCTATTTGAGGGAATAATTGAGAAAACTTCTCAGTTCTTGCTAGAGATTCAGACAGCCAGGTACAAGAATCTCAATGAAAACCTGGGAAATTCATTGCAAAAAGTTAATCAGCACGACACATAGTCATTAGACTGGCGAAAGTTAACACAAAGAAAAAACTCATGCAGGCATGAGGCAAAAAGATCAAGTAATTTACAAAGGAAAACTCATCAGGCTAACTACAGACTTCTCAACTGAGACCTCATAAGCCAGAGGGATTGAGGCCTCATCTTCAATCCTTATAAAAAGAAGAGCTGCAAACATAGAATGTTGTATCCTCCAAAGCTAAGTTGCATACATGAAGGAGAAATAAAGACTTTTCCAGACAAGCAAACACTGAGGGAATTTTTCAAGACCAGACCTGCTCTACAGGAAATATCCAGAACTATATTGGCCGGGCATGGTGGTTCATGCCTGTAATACTAGCACTCTGGGAGGCTAAGGCAGGAGGATCGTTTGAGCTCAGGAGTTTGAGACCAGCCTGAGCAAGAGCAAGAACCCATCTTTATTAAAAAAATAGAAATAAATTAGCTTGACAACTAAAAATATATAGAAAAAATTAGCTAGTCATGGTGGCACATGCCTGTAGTTCCAGCTACTTGGGAGGCTGAGGCAGAAGGATTGCATGAGCCCAGGAGTTTGAGGTTGCTGTGAACTAGGCTGACGCCATGGCTCTCTAGCCCACACAACAGAGTGAGAGTCTGTCTCAAAAACAAACAAACAAAAAGGACTATATTATTCATGGATCAGCATCATAAACACCCACCAGTGTAAAACCACCAAATAGCTAAAGCTCAGAGCTCATACAGAACAATAGCACAAGAGGAAAAACAAAGCAACCAGGTAATACCCAACAAGATAAATAGAATATCATCCCACTTATCAATTCTATCAATCAACATGAATAGTCTGAATGCCCCACTCAAGAGATGTAGGCTGGCATAAAAGATGAAAAAACAACCATAGTATCTGCTGTCTCCAATAAACACATCTAAACTTCAAGGACTTATACAGACTGAAGATGAAGGGATGAAAAAAATATTTCATGGAAATGGAAACCAAAAGAAAACAAGTGTAGCCATTCTCATATCAGATAAAATTGACTTTAAATCAACAATAATAAAGAAAGACAAATATGGTCATTATTTAATGGCAAAAGGAGTAATTCAACAAGAAGATATAACAATCCTAAATATTTATGCACCTACTACAGGAGCACCCAGATCCATAAAGCAAATGCTACTAGATATAACCAAAGAGATAAACAGCATCATCATAATTGCCAGGGATTTTAACACCCCA
Organism: Cheirogaleus medius; assembly: GCA_008086735.1. Taxonomy (NCBI): domain Eukaryota; kingdom Metazoa; phylum Chordata; class Mammalia; order Primates; family Cheirogaleidae; genus Cheirogaleus; species Cheirogaleus medius. The sequence goes on from VBSM01000272.1 coordinate 73,893,254, forward strand.
CGGACAGAACTGGACAAATCATCAAAGCAAAAAATAAATAAAGAAACACTTAAATAGGGCTCTAGAACAAGTGGGCCTAATAGATAATTACAGAACACTTTGCCCAAAAACTATTGAATATACATTCTTCTCATCAGCACATGGAACATTCTCCAAGACTGATCATATCTTAGGCCACAAAACATGTCAAACAAATTTAAAATAATAGAAATCATACATGTATCTTCTCAGACCATAGTGGAATAAAATTAGAAATCCAAAATAAACACTCAATTCTACACAAAGTCATGGAAATTGAACAATCTGCTGCTGAATGATCATTGACTCAATAATGAAATTAAGATTGAAAACAAAAGATTCCTCAAACTTAAAAACAAAGGGGACACAAGCTGCCAAAATCTATGGGTTTCAGCAAAAGCAGGGTGCTAAGGTTAAATTTCATAGCCTTGAGTGCCTACGACAACATGATAGAAAGATCACAAAATAACATTCTAATGACTCTTCTCATAGAAGTAGAAAAGAAGAGCAAACAAAGCCTAATGGCAGAAGAAGAAAAGAAATAACTAAGGTGAGAGCAGAATTGAAAGAAATGGAAGACAAAAAAACCATACAAAGGATCAATGAAACCAAAAATTGGTTCTTTGGAAAGATAAACAAAATTGATAGATCTCTTTCCAGATTAATCACAAATAGAAGAGAAAGAACCCAAATAAGCTCAATCAAAAATGAAAAAGGAGATATTACAACTGATACCACAGAAATACAAACTATCATTGGTGAATGCTATGAAAATATATATGCAGATACATTTGAAAACAGATAATGTACAAATTACTGGAAACACACAACTTTCAAATACTCCAACAGGAAAAAATTGAACTTGTTAATAGACCAATAACAAGAAATGAGATTGAAGCAATAATAAAAAGGCTTCCAACAACAACAACAAAAAAATCCCAGACCAGATGGATTCATAGCTGAATTTTACCACACCTACAAAAAAGAGCTGGTATCCATACTGCAGAAATTATTCCATAGCATGGAGAAGGAGGAAATCCTCTTCAACTGATTCTATGAAGCCAGTATCCTTTGATACCAAAAGCAGAAAAGAACACAAGAAGAAAACTACAGACCAATATCCCATATTAATATACATGCAAAAATTCTCTAGAAAACAATAGCAAACCAAATTCAAGAGCACATCAAAAGAATAATTCACCATGATCTGGTAGGCTTCATCCTAGGGATGCAAGGATAATTCAACATACATGAATCAAAAAATATGATTCACCACATAAACAAGAGGAAAAACAATGACCATATGGTCATCTCAGTAGATACAAAAAATGCATTTGACAAAATCCAGCACCCTTTCAAGATAAAAATTCTTAATAAACTACATATAGAAGGATCATATCTCACAATTATATAAATGTCATATATAACATAACTATAGCCAACATCATACTGAATGGAGAAAAACTGAAAGCATTCCCACTAAGAACTGGAATAAGACAAGGGTGCCCACTGTCACCACTTCTATTCAGCATAGTGCTAGAAGTCCTATCCAGAGAAATTAGACAACAGAAAGAAATAATTTGTCTGCAAATTGGGAAAGAGGAGGTCAAACTATCACATCTTGCTAACAATAAGACCTTATATCTAGAAAACCCCAAAGATTCCACCAAGAGAATCTTGAAATTGATAAATTCAGCAAAGTCTCAGTTAGTTACAAAATCAATATACACAAATCAGTAGGATTCCTATACATCAGGAAGAGTCAAGTTGAGAGTCAAATTAAAGACTCAATATCATTCACAATAGCTAAATGAAAATAAAATACCTTGGAATATACTTAACTAAGGAGGTGAAAGATCTCTACAAAGCGAACTATGAAACATGGAGGAAAGAAATCACAGATGACATGAACAACTACAAAAACATAATCATAATCATAGTTAGGTAGAATTAACATTGTTAAAATGTCCATAGTACCCAAAGTGATGTACAGATTCAATGCAATCCCCATCCTAATATGACATATTTCAAAGACCTAGAAAAAATAATTTTACATTTCATTTGGAACTAGAAAAGAGCCCGAATAGCTAAAAAAATCTTAAACAAAAGAAAATATCTGGAGTCATCACATTAGCATACTTCAAAGTTTACTACAAATCTATAGTAACCCAAACAGCATTGTATTGCCACAAAAATACAGACATAGACCAATGGAACAGAACGGTGAACCCAGATATAAAACCATCCACATACAGCCAACTGATCTTTGACAAAGCAGTCAACAATACACTCTGGAGAAAATAAGCCCTATTCAATAAATGGTGCTGGGAAAATTGGATAGCCACATGCAGAATAATGAACCAGGATCTATATCTCTCACCATTCACAAAAATTAATTCAAGATGGATAAAATATTTAAATGTAAGGCAAGAAACAATAAAAATTTTAGAAAAAAATGTTGGAAAACTCTTCTAGTATCAGCCTAGGCAAAGAATTTATGACTAAGACTCCAATGACAATCTCAGCAACAATAAAAATAGATAAATGGGACTTGATTACATTAAAATGCTTCTGCAAAGCTAAGGAAATAATCAACAGAGCAAATAGACAACCTACAGAATGTGGAAAAATATTCACAAGTTATACATCTGAAAATGGGCTAATAACCAGAATCTACAAAGAGCTCAAACAAATGAGCAAGAAAAAAATGAAACAACCACATTAAAAAGTGGGCAAGACATAAACAGAAGCTTCTCAAAAGAAGATACACAAATAGCCAATAAACATGAACAAAGCTCAATATCAGTAATCATCAGGGAAATGCAAATTAAAACCACAACATGATATCACCTTACCCCAGTCATAATGGCTTTTATTAAAATGTCCAAAAACAATAGATGCTGGCATGGATGTAGAGAGAAAGGAATGCTTATACATTGTTGATGGGACTGCAAATTAGTGCAACCTCTATGGAAAACCATATGGGGATTCCTCAAAGAACTAAAAGTTGACCTCCTATTTGATCCAGCAATCCCACTAGTGTGTATTTACCCAAAGGAAAAGAAGTCATTTTATCAAAAAACCCCTTTCCCGTTATTACTGCAGCATAATTCACAATTGCAAATATGTGGAATCAATCCATGTACCCATCAATTCAGAAGTGAATTCACAAAATATGGTATATGTATTCCATGGAATACTACTCAGCCACAAAGAAGCATGAATTAAGGCCTTTTGCAAAAATTTGGATGTAACTTGAATCCATTATCCTGAGTGAAGTATCTAAAGAATGGGAAAACAAATACCTCATGTACCTGCCATTAAATTGGAACTAACCAAAGAACACACATGTGCACAGAGGGAAGTAAAACTTAGTGGAAAGCAAGCAGGAGGAGAGGGGAAGAAGAGGTGGTCGAAAACCCACATAACAGGTAAAATGAACATTATTTAGGTAATGGACATACTTATAACCCTGACTCAAGCATAACAAAATTGATACATGTAACCAAAAACATTCATACCCTGGTAATATTTTGAAATAAATTTTAAAAAGAAGCCATATAAAGCAATAGGATAGAACTAGTATTGAAAACTGTAATACAAAATTTTTTCATAAAAACAAAAGAAGACCTGAATCCACATATTGAATGGCCCAAGGGACTGCTAGTGAAAACTGACCTGCTAAAATAAATATTTGAACATTTCATAGAAATTCTGTTAAACTTTATAGTTAAAGAAAATACTCTCAGGACCTCCTGTAAAAAATAACAAATAGCTAACAAAAGCAAGAGAATTAGACAGACATCATAATTTACCAGCAAAGAGTTTTCCATAAAAATCATTTGTAGAAAGATTTTATCAGCAGTTTAAATATAGATAAACTCTATTCCAAGTTTCAAGGATTAAAACAACAACAAAAGTTTTCCTCATTTAGATCAAGGAATTCTCTACCCCTGAGTCCATCTGAAAAAATCTACTAGTGGAAGAATTTCATCCAACCAAAAAATGGCTGGTGAAGTTTCAGCAAAAAAAGTGGCTGTGAGCATTCACTTTTATCACAGAATAAAAGAAGAGTGAGGAATAGGGTAAAAAGTAATGTATTTTATGTTGTATGATATACAATATGTCATATTGTTAAAGAGAAATAATATAATTAAAAATAGAAAAGAAAGTGAAAAAGAGAGACAAGTGATGAATACACTTATGAATTATAGCAGTAAAATTTGGAGTGAAATTACATTATTTAAATTGACAAATTGTATTGTATAAAGTTAAATTAGGAAATAGAAAGTATGTTATATTTTAAAAAGATATACATATAAAGAACATACTGGAACCAAAATCAAGCTATCTTAAATACAAAAAAAAAACAATTATAATAAATACAGACAAAAAATTCACACAGACTAATGCAAATGATATGTATGTTATGATATACTAAATAATTATACAATAAAGTAATATGAAAAATTGCCTCCAAACAGAAAACATAATTTTTACATCAATAAACTTAAATGGACTTGACTCACCATTAAAAAAGAGAAAAACATCAATTTATTTATTTATTTATTTTTCTCAGAACATTATCTCTTTTTGTCTGAAAAAAATGGGTTCCCATCATCAATTTAGATAATGACAAAAATCCAACTATATGACATAATTCTAAAAATAAAATCTATTCAAAGAATTAGAAAAAACAAGAAATCTAGGGTTGTGATAATGCCAATATAAAAATTAGAATTCAAAAAAAAACTCATAAGTGATAAAATATATCATTTTAATGCTAAAAGAAACTATTTACTAGGAAAAATATCATTTATAAATATCAACACAACAAACATTACAGAAATAACCTTTCTAAAGCTAAAGATATGAAAAGCAAGGAGAAATAAACATAAACACAGTATAAATGGCAGGAATTAACAGTATTTTCAATGCAAGACAGTGAGGGAAATGATTAAGATTATAAAAGGATTAAATAATATAGTTTAAAAAGTGGAAATTTTGGATATATTTAAAAATGTATAACATGAAAATAGAGAATCCAACTTTTTCTCAAGTTTTTATGAAACATTATGTATTAGATCACAGAAAAATACCACTATATTTCTTAAGGTAGAAATATTAGGAGTAAAATTCTCTGACCACAGTGAAATAAAACTAGAAGTTATCAATAATATTAAAGACCATTCCAATCTGAAATTTAAAACTTTCTATCAAGCAATGATTGAGCTAAAAGGGACACACACACTAAAAGTCAAGAAATTTTTAAAAACAGTAATGATTATATCCTATATACAATACATATGGTATTTATGTAAAGCAGAAATTAGAAGAAATAGCCATAGTCCTAAATATTTTTATCAATAAAAGTGAACATAAGTGAAAATAAATAATTGATCCCCAGGTTTAGGCAAAAAAACCCCACAAAAAACAGAGTATAAAAGAGAACAAAATAAGCCAGTAAAATCAGGTGAGAAATTTATAAAGCTAAAAATAAATATAGGCAAGTTTAAAAAAAAAAATGATTACTTTTTTGTGTGAAAAATTGACTAAAGAGACATAGCATTAGCTTACTTAAGAAAAGCAGGACAAAACACAAATTTAATAAATGGAAATGTCTGTGAAAATAGCTATGGAAACAGGAGAAACTAGGAGACATTTAAAGAGTACTTTCATATCTCTCTGCAAATAAATGAATTTCTAGGGAAATATAACTTACCAAAGCCATTCTCACTAGAGATAAAAAACTTAAAATGACCAATTTCTATAGCAAATGACAACAATGAAAGGGGGAAAAGGAAGTAAAAGAAATATCCTCTCCAAGAAAACCCCAAACCAAGACAGATCGAGTTAGTTTCAAAGGAAAAAATCTATAAAACCTTTCAAGATCAAACACTCACAATGTTCCACAGTATTAAAAATAGAGACTTCTTATAATTTTATGAAGTATTACAGTGATACTTAAATTATATAAAGACAGTATCAGAAAAAGAAAAGAATATCACTTATGAAACATCAATGCATATTATTAAATGTAAATTAATAAATTAAGTAACATATTATGAAAATAATATACCATTACCAAATGGAATTTAGTCCACAAATGGAAGATTTATTTAATATCAGTAAAACACTAATATTATCCACTATATTCATAGATAAAACTTTTGACAACATTTAAACTCTATTTTTGGAAATATAAAACTTCAAGAAAATAGGATTGCATATTTATGTGTATAATGATTATACATATTCTAAACTTAAAGTCATCATCTTATTTAGCGAGCAAATATTAAATGAACCTCCACTAAGATTAGGAGCAAGGCAAAGATGTCTACAATTGACTATAAGAATCAATACTTTCTGTAGGTATTTCAAATATAATTAGACACAAGAATATCAGAATAATTGGAATTGGAAAACAAGAAATAAATTATCTCCACATGAGATATGATCACATACCTGTTAAATGAAAGAAACAATATTAAAAACTAATGCTAAAATAATTCAAAAGGGTAGCAATTTATAAAATTAATATGAAAAATCGATAATCTTTATGTACACAATCAATAACCATATAATATAATAGAGAAAATCCTATTTTCAACAGCAAAAAAGTAAATAATTTAAAAAAATTAACATAATAAGAAAAATAGGAAAAGCTATATGCAGAAATACCT
>VBSM01000272.1:73905779-73926411 GCA_008086735.1 Cheirogaleus medius
GGGAAAAGAATCCTTATTCAATAAATGGTGCTGGGGAAACTGGATAGCCACATGGAGAAGCCTGAAACTGGACCCATACCTTTCACCTCTCACAAAAATCAGCTCACACTGGGTTACTGTAGATTTAGATTATAATACTGAACTATAATTACGGTTCAGATGGTACTGCTATTTTGAGCTCATATTTTCATTTGTATATAACTTCATGACAAGTACCTTTTTGGGCTAAGATTTCTCACACTTTTCAAGCAAAAATAGAATTTTTTTTGAGTAGATTGTTTGAATAAGCAACAATTCACCAACTGCTAGGATAAAAAGGGTATTTTAGAAGTGCTGTGAAAAAGTTTTCTTTTACTTGTTTTTTATAAGTTTTAACAGTGCTTTTCAATTTATATTCATTTTATGCTTTTATACATACTTTAAACTTTTCATAATCTACTATTAAAATAATTTGCTAAGTTTTTGAAAATGCTATGGGATATATTACAGCAATTTTTTAAAATAAACATTAATACAACTTTTGATCTGGTGTCTATATCTTAAAAACATAAATATAAGGCAAACTATAGGATTTTTTGAAAGCCATCTGAAATATATCCTTGATTGAATTTCATGATTATAGATGTCATCTTTACTATTATTCTCTGAAGAATCAATTCATTTGATTCTTCATGAATCCATAAATAGACAGGAGTTCAGGATGGTGATAAAGCTGGCAAAGACAAGACACCTAGTATTCATGATTATTAAACTGTACATGCAGTGGTAGGAAAAACCAGGCTGAATAGTGAAGCTGAGTGTGCCATTATCAGCGTTTCTGTGGCATCTGTGAAGGGACATTCTAGATTCCCTCATGGAATAACTGTATTATATTTAGTAATTGCTATTTGCAGATTCTGCTTGTATTTACTGTTCTACATATTTGTCTGCAGCAAAGCATTTGCTCAAAAACTCAGTGTGCCTTTGATATCTTACAAGGATATCATTTTATCCAAATGCTGCTTCACCTATTTTTGCACAGTCATGGAGCCAGACAGGAAATGGTGATGATTTCATTCTGACCACCTTACCAAATTGTGACCGCCTTGTGAAATGTCCACTATGTATTACTGGTCCACCTCAGAATATAATAATGATAATGATAATAATAATGATAATGATATAATAGCACACAATTATTTAGTACTTAATCTTTTCTTACTCTATTTTACATATCTCCATATAGAATCTGTAGTCAGACAGTCCTTGATTTACAACCTGTACTAGGCAGAATAATTCCTCCTCCTCTTGGCAAAGATGCCTAGGCCCTGATCCCCAGAACCTGTGAATATGTTATGTCACATGGTAAGGACAAGTTAAGATTGAAGATGGAATTAAGGTTTCTAAATAGTTAATCTTGAGATGGGAGATGAACCTGAATTATATGGGTTGGCTCAATCTATTCCCAAGAGGGAGGGAGGAGACTGAATGTCGGAATGATGCAATATGAGAAAGATTCAACCATTGTTGGATTTGAAGATGGAAGGGAAGCTATGCCGTCTATACAAGCTGAGAAAGGCAAAGACATGGATGCATCCCTACAAAGTATGGAAGAAACAAAGTCCTGCTGGTACCTTGATTTTAGCCTAGTAAAATCCATTTTGGAATGCTGATTTCTAGAACTGTAAGAAAATTAATTTTTTGTTATTTAAAATCACCGAGGTTGTGAAAATTTGTTACAGCCACAATAGGAAGCTAATACAACTCATCTCCATGTGTCTATTAATGTGAATAATGGTATAAATATCAAAGATTATAGAAAATACACTTTCCTTAAAATGATAATTTGATAGATTAGAAGTTGATAGGAGTTGCATATTGACTTAGAAGGAAATGATGGCTATTTTTTGGAAAGGATGGCAGGTACAAATTGAGTGTGAACTGAGGGAACAAAAAATAATAAAACATTTGAAATTGTGAGTGGGTTAAAGTAGGAAAAAAGATGCACTTTAGTAGTTGAGTATTCTCTGCTAATACCTTACAGCTTATTTTATTTATGCACCTGATCCTTAATGAACAAGACTTCCCTAAAATACTGAATATCCTAGGAGATGACACCATTTTTGAAGTTGGGAATGCATGACAATGGCACATATATACTGTTGAATTAATCACTCAAATCTTTAATAATATGGCTTCATTGATGGAATGCATCTGAGCATCACAATTCTTGATGATCAGATAAACTTATTTCCTCCATTGATTACATTTATTTACTTATGTAACTCCAAATTTTCTCTTTAAAATGTCACTTCTAGTTTGTGATAGTAAATTTGATGCTAAAGGACAACCCAGATGTTATGGGTTGAATTGTGCCCACCCAGATGTTCATATATTGAAGTCTTAACTCCTAGTACCTCAGAATGTGACTGTATTTTGAGATAGGATCTTTAAAGAGGTCATTAAAGTTAAAATAAAGTCATTAGGGTATGCCTTAATCCAATGTTTGTTGTTCCCATAAGAAGAGAAAATTTGGATACAGAGGCATACAGAACAAAGATATTGTGAGGACACAGAGAGAAGTCAGCATCCTCAAATCCAGGTACAGAGGCCTGAAACAGACACATTCCTCACAGCCCTCAGAAAGAACCAACCCTACTAACATTTTGATTGTGGACTTCTAGCATCCAGAACTATGAGAAAATTAATTTATTCTGTTTAAGCCTCCCAGTTTGTGGTACTTTGTCACAGGAACCCTAATATAGTAATATACCAGGTCAAATTGATCACATTGAAAAGTCAGTGCTATCCTTTTATCTTCTCTATAGCATTTTCAAAAATTTTTTGTTGTTGAAAGAATAACTAGAACCAGTTTTTATAATATACTAATCAAGCAAACCATGGGATCTAGAAAAAAGTTAACAAAAGTTACAATCAATAATAGAAATTTAAAGAAAAGTAAAACAAAAACTGGGAAACAGCACTGTGTTTCTGTGAAATCACCCAGAAATGAAAATATTGTAAGCCTAGGGGAAAATTATTTCATCCAGAACTTTATGGAAAACCTATTTGTAGGAAAAGAGAGCAGTAGGTTGGAAACAGAAGGGAAAGCAAGTGCAGGCTGCCAGATTGAAATAAAAAGTCATAAGTCTGGAACTGATGGAAAAGGGAGAATTAGTTTAGAAAAAAATGTAGTGGCAGAAGCAGCAGCACCTCATGGAGAGAAATTTCTGTTAAAAACTTTACTTTTTTATAATTATATTCTAGATAACTTTGATAGATAACCACTGCCCAATTATGAAAGTAAAAGATGCACTATATTTATTGCATATAGTAGCACCTCTGCCTTCTTATATCATGACAAGCAAAACCAAATACAATTGTTTTTATTTCACTTTTGCTCCACACCATTTTTTTTATACTAAATTTTCCAGCATTACCAAGACAACATTTTTATTTACTGTGATGCTATTTTTTTATTCTGATAAATAAAAATTATATATGTACAACATGATGTTTTTAAATATGCAGACATTGTATAATGGTTAAATCAAAGCAATAAATATGTACTACCTCACATAATTATGCATTTTTGTGGGGAGAACACTTAAAATATATTCTTAGTGATTTTCAAATTACAATTCTTTGTTACTAATATAATCACTATGTTGTACAACACATATCTTGAAATTATTCCCCCATCTAACTGAAATTTTCTATCCTTTGTCCACAATCTTCTGAACCCTTCCTCACAGCCCTTGGTAACCACCATTCTATTCTATACTTGTTTTAGTTTAGCTTTTTTAGATTCCAAATATAAATGAAATTATGTGGTATTTGTTTTTCTGTTCCTGGTTTATTTCATTTAACAAAAGGTCCTTCATGTTCATCCATATTGTTGCAAAGACAGGATTTCCTTCTTTTTTAAGGCTGCATGGTATTCTATTGTGTATATGTACCACATTTTCTTTATCCATTCCTGGGTCAATGGACATTTAAGTGGACTCCATATCTTGGCTATTGTGAATAATGATACAATTAATATTGGAGTACAGGTATATCTTTAAGACACTGATATAATTTGCTTTGTATATATACCCAGTAGAGGGATTGTTGGATCGTATCTTTAATTTTTTGAGGGACTTCAATACTGTTTTACATATGGCTATACTAATTTATACTCCCACCTACAGTGAACAACGTTCCCTTTTCTACACATCTTTGCCAACACTTGCTGTATTTCATCATTTTAACAATAGTCATTTCAAATATGCTATTAAAGGTATGAGATGATATTTCATTGTGGTTGTAATTATCATTTCTCTGACGATTAGTGATAATGAACATTTTTCAAATAACTATTGGCCATTTGCATGTCTTCTTTTGAGAAATGTTTATTTAGCCTTTGCCCATTTTTCAGTCTGGCTATTTGTTATTGAATTGCTTGTGTTTTTGGCATATTTTGAATGTAAACTACTTTTTAGATGCATTTTCTCCTATTCTATAGGTCGTGTATTCAATCTGTTCATTGTTTCCTTACCTATGCAACAGCTTTTTAATTTGATGTAATACCATTTGTCTATTTTTGGGTTCGTTGCCTGTGGTTTTGGGTTTGCATCCAAGAAATCATTGCCCAGACTAATGTCATGGAGATTTTTTTCTATTTTCTTCAAGTAGTTTTATATTTTCAGGTTTTCAGCTTAAGTCTTTATACCATTTTGAGTTTATTTTTGTATTATATGTGAGATGAGGGTCTAATTTCATTCTTCTGCATGTCGCCATCTAGTTGTCCTAACACCATATACCGAAGACACTGTCCTTTACACATTACATGTTCTTGGCATCTTTGTTCCTCATCAATTGGCTGGAAATCTGTGGGCTTGTTTCTGGGCTCTTTATCTTGTTCCATTGGTCTATGTGTCTGTTATTATGTCAGCATCATGATGTTTAGATTACTATAGCTTTGTAATATATTTTGAAATCTGGCAGTGTGATGCCTCCAGATTTGTTAATTTTTGCTCAAGATTGCTTTGACTATCTGTGGTCTTTTGTGGTTTCATATGAATTTTAAGATTGGTTTTTCTATTTGTCTGAAAAATTTCATTAGAATTTTGATAGGGATTTCATTGAATCTGTAGATTACTTTGGATACTATGAACATTTAACAGTATTAATTCTTCCAACCCATGGATATAGAGTGTTATTTCAATTATTTTTGTTTTCTTCAATTTATTTAATCAAATTTTATAGTTTTCAGTGTACAGATCTTTCTTCTCCATGTTTAAATTTATTTCTAAGTACTTGATTTATTTTTGTTTCTATAATAAATGGGTTTGTTTTCTTGATTTATTTTTCAAACAGTTTATTATTAGTGTATAGCAATGCCACTGATTTTTGTATATTGATTTTCCATCCTGCCTGGTCACTGAATGCATTTCTTCTTCTTATAAGGACACCAATTATATTGGATTAGGGCTCAGCCTAAAGACCTCATGTAAACTTACTGGCCCCTTTAAAGACTCCATCTTCAATTATAGTCACATTATGATGTAGTAGAGGATAGGACTTCAACACATAAATTTCTGAGGGGAATGCACAATTCAGCTCATAACATTGACACATGAAATTAGTCCTGTGTCTTCTTAAGAGTAGTAACAGGAGACTTTTCTCTCAAGAATGACTTAATCTTTGTGAAGAGCAGAATTCTAAGATGACTACTAGTGATCCACACCCTCTTATAATGCTCTTCTTTAATGGACTCTGTGACTTCCTTTCATATTCCTGTGGAATATGGTACATGTGTAGGTTGGTCATCCCCTTGATTAAGTTATATTTTACAGCATAGGGGATGGTAGAGTCACTTCCATAATCACTTTAATAGACTAGAGCAAGAAATTGTCCTGATGGAATTGAAGAAGAAAACTACTATAAATTCTATAGTCACAAAGAAAAATTCTGCCAACAATCTGAGGGAGCTTGGAAGCAGAACCTTCCCTAGTCAAACCTCAATATGAACATTACCTACCGATCACCTTGATTTTTGCCTTGTGAAACCCTGAGCAGAGAACCCAGACAAGCTGCGCTCAAACCTCTGACTTATACAAACTGTGAAATAATAAATGGGAATTGTTTTAAGCCACAAGTTTTGTGGTAATTTGTTATGTGGGATAGAAAACAAATATGCAATTAGTGGGAAGTAAAGATGAGGAGCATAAAAAAGACTTGATAAGCCAAGAGGCATACATAGCTGCTCACTCCTTCTCAGTGGATCACCAAGTTCTTTTTATTTTGATTTATTATTATATTTCAAATTATTCTGATCTAGTTCTTTCCCAGAGCATATATGAGATTTTGTAATTTGTGATTTTCCTGAATAGCTTTTGAATTGGTCCTACTGTCCCTGTTTCACTACATTTATAAATTCTTTTGTCAACCTCTCTCACTAAGACATCACCCTGAGCATTATTTAATATGGTTATAGTTTGAGAGTTGTGGCTTCTCCAAGAAAGAAATTTCATATTCTTTTCCCAGGTCCAAAATTCTATCCTAATATCATTTAAAATCTTACTTTCCTATTACATGTAAAGAAAGAGAAAAAAGTAAAAGAAAATTGTTAGAAAGAAATTCCATGCTTAGAGCTGTTGGAGGATAATTTTGCCTTCTTGACAATGCCTATACAAAGTCTCATGTTTTTATTTGAAATTTTGATATTTAAGGTATTAATTTCTGACAAGTGTTATGAGCAGGCTAGCCTAAGGAATGAGTTATGAAAGTGAAAATGTAGGGAATAGTAAAGCAGAAAAAAAAACCTTTGAGATGGCAGAATCAGCACCTTTGTATAGCTTACAATTTTTTATCTATTTCACAATTTTTATTAAGGTGAATCAACTAGTGTCAATTTAATGTTCTATGAATGCAATGATTGTGACCTTTATTTCTGACCTTTCTGTGGTTTCTATATCACCAAAATCATATCAAATATTTAGAGGGGCTCTATAATTGTGGGAATATCAAATTAAAAAGCTAAATAAGAGTCTCAAGAGAAATTTTTTTTTTTGAGGTAGGGTCTTGCTTTGTCATCTGGGCTAGACTGCTATGGTGTCAGCCTAGCTCACAGCAACCTCAACTCCTGGACTCAAGCAATCCTCCCACTGGAGCCTCCTGAGTAGCTGGAATTACCAGTGTGCGCCACCATGCTCCACTAATTTTTCTATTTTTAGTAGAAATGAGGTCTCACTCTTGCTCAGGCTGGTCTCAAACTCCTGACCTCAAGCAATCCTCCCGCCTCGGTCTCCCAGAGTGTTAGGAATCCAGGTGTGAGTGACCGTGCCTGGTCACAATAGAATTATTTTTAAATGTTTTTCCTTCATAAGGGAGATGGGATTTTGAGATGTCACAGTCTTCAAGATATCCATCAACCCTAGGCTGTGTTGATAGATTATTTGTGGAAGATTATTTTCTCATTAGATCTTCACAAAATTTTCCAAATAAAATGGCATGATGGTGTCCAGAATATTGATCGATGTATTGTCTATAATAAAAATGAATCTAATCCCTACAAAAATTTTTGTTATTTTAGTGTATGTCCTCCTCAGTAGATGCTTCCAAGCTCCCTGGGGATTTATAGCTTCTAAACTCACCATTATTTTAATATTTTTCCATCTTATAAACTCACCATTATTTTAATATTCTTCTAGATTTCATATGCTGGAGATATTATAAACCATTATTGCTTTATCTCTCTGTACCACAACACCTATATTATTTATTGGCTGATAAAATGAGAGTATTTACTATTATACTTTCAACACATGATGTCTAAGTTTTTGATGTACATTGGTAATTGGTTTCTTCATCAATTATTTGCTGTTAATTTTTCTTTCATTTATGAGTTTCCTCGGGATTATCAGGAATTAGGTCAAATATTGTTTTTACTGGTTTTCAAGTTTTAAGAATATGCATTTGTTTCTGTAATAGATATATAAATGTTATATATCATATATACAAATATATTTGATGTTTATATTTTTGGGCAACAATGTTGATTCAATTTATTTAATTCTAATAAAATAAGGTTGTAAAAATATCCACAGCTACATGAACATCATGCATTAAATCTATAATATATAGAGGAAATTTCAGTATGATGTCTTTGAGTTTAGGAATATAGCAAGTTAAGAATAAACTTAGCACTTCAAGAGAAGTAGGCCCTTATTTTAAAATATTTTAATGTTCCTACCTCTTTAAACATTTCTTAATAGAAAACAATGCATTTCTAAAAGAAAACATGACCTATTATGAGCCATAAAGGATCATAAGAATAATGAAAACAATACTTATACACTAAGTGGTAGATATAAAAATATTTATGGTAATTTGTGACTACAACATTAAAATATCACATATTCAGTTAGAAAGTATGTTTTGTGATGATCATATTAAGTTCTTATTTAGTTTTATGCATGCAATTTGTTTTGTATTTGACCAGCCAATTATATAATATTTTGGTTAAAAGTATCAATTATACTTCTATCTTTTTACTTCTATTGTTTCATACTAACAAAATTTTATGGAAACCCCACTAAATAAATGGAGGTATATCTTTAGATTACATTTATACAATTATACTTTCATGTCTAATTCTGTAACCAATTGTTCCATAATGTACTTGCTATGTATATGGCCTGGGAATATGCAAGGCAATAAAGTTCAAAAGTGCATCATGATTCCAGGCTGGTGAACACATTGTGGTTCTGGGAATGTGGTGTACCAGGGAGAGCACAGAAGCTCTGTGTCCCTTCCCATGTACTTTTCCTTGTGCATCTCTCCTATCTGGCTATTCCCAAATTGTATTCATTTTTAATAAACTGGTCACCTAGTAGTAAAAAAAAAAAAAAGGGATATTGTGATTCACCAAAAGTGTGAAATTCATATGAATAAGTTTAGTGATACTAAAACACAAGACTGTTGTGTAAGGGGATTAATGTCTATAGGCTTTAGGATTTTAGATCTTTTCTTTAAGTATTTATTAAAACATTTCATGTACATACTGTCAGGCAGTTGTCTGCCTTAAAGTAATATAATCCTTGTATCTAGATTCCTTTCCAGTTATAGATAAAAGTAATTCAATATTATACCAATGATAGCCTAATTTAACTTAATAAGCCTTAAATCAAAATTATAGCAGAGATATGATAGCATGTCATTTGATGAAGGAAAAAAGATGACATTAAAGTTTCAAGAAAAAGGATTTAAAAAGTTATCCTATGTTTGATTATTACAATCTTTGGCAAAACATTCGATCATGCATGCATTCAAATGGATTTCTTAAACACGATAACTTGTTATATTGCAGTAAAATCAACCTTCTAGAAATTCCCAAGTCTTATTACCATTTTGAGGATTACCCCTTACTTTGGACCTCCCCTGTAACTCTCTCCAATTACCTTTATTTATGGGAATTCATAAATTCAAAGGCATAAACTCATTTCATTCTTGGAGGATTTTATTAGTTTTTTTAATTTCAAAATATTAAGTGAATATAAATATTTTGTTACATGGACAGCTTTTACAATGCTTTAGTCAGGGCTATAAGTGTGTCCATCACCTGAATAGTGTTCATTGTCCCTGTTAAGTAGATTTTTACCCCTCCTCTTGATTCCTCACTTCTTGATTTCCAATGACCTTTACATCTCTCTGTGCCCATGTGTGCCCATCAATTGATTCTCATAGATTTTGATAGCTTGTGTCCCCTTGTCATTCAGTTCAAGGAATGTTTTGATTGCCATCTTAATTTCATTATTGACCCAATAATCATTCAACAGCAGATTGTTTAATGTCCATGATTTTGTGTAGAGTTGAATGTTTCTCCTGGAATTGATTTCTAGTTTTATTCCACTGTGGTCTGAGAAGATACATGGTATGATTTAGACTTTGTTGAATTTGTTAGACATGTTTTGTTGCCTAAAATATGACCAATCTTAGAAAATGTCCCATGTGCTGATGAGAAGAATGCATATTTAGTAGTTTTTGGGTAAAATGTTCTGCAAATGTCTGTTAGGTCCATTTGTTTTAGAATCCAGTTTAAGTCCAGTGTTTCTCTATTTGTTTTCTGCTTTCATGATTTGTCCAACTCTGACACTGGGGTGTTGAAGTCCCTAGAAATTATGATGCTACTATTTATTTCTCTGCTGAGCTCTAGTAGAATTGGCTTTATGTATCTGGAGGCTCCCATTTTAGGCATGTATATATTTAGGATTGTTATGTCTTCTTGTTGAATTGCTCCCTTTACCTTATATAATGACCATCTTTGTCTTTGTCATTGTTGATCTGAAGTCAATTTTATCTGATATGAAAATGGCTATACATGCTCTCTTTTGATTTCAATTTGCATGGAATATTTTTTTCCATCCTTTCATGTTGAACTTGTGTGTGTTCTTGTGATTTAGATGTGTTTTCTGGAGATAGCAAATATTTGGATTGTGCTTTTTTTCCATCTATTCCATCAGCCTAAGTCTTTTGAATGGAACATTTGCCAGGGGTCCTCAAACTTTTTAAACAGGTGGACAGTTCACTGTCCCTCAGACCATTGGAGAGCTGGACTATAGTTTAAAAAAAAAAACTATGAACAAATTCCTATGCACATTGCACATATCTTATTTTTGAAGTAAAAAAACAAAACAGGCAAAAACACCCAGAGGGCCAGTCCTTGGCGGGCTGCATGTGGCCTGTGAGCCATAGTTTGAGGACCTATGATTTAGACAATTAACATTGAGTGATAGAATTGATATGTGGAATGCAGTTCTATTCATCGTATTTGGTAGTATCTTATTATAATACTTTGTTTTCTCTCTTGTGCTATTGTTTTAGAAAAGCTGTGAGCTTTAGCTTTTTGGGGTGATTTTACACTGGTGGGTATCTACTGTGCTGATTTGTGTATAATGCAGTTCTGAGTATTTCCTGCACAGCAGGGCTGATCATGACAAATTCCCTCAGTGTTTGCTTGTCTGGTAAAGACTTATTTCTCCATCAGCTGTGAAGCTTAGTTTTGTAGGATACAAAATCTTAGGTTGGCAGTTGTTCTGT
This sequence comes from Cheirogaleus medius, assembly GCA_008086735.1. NCBI lineage: Eukaryota > Metazoa > Chordata > Mammalia > Primates > Cheirogaleidae > Cheirogaleus > Cheirogaleus medius. The sequence goes on from VBSM01000272.1 coordinate 73,916,844, forward strand.
TTGAGAAGATTGGAGATTGGGTTCCAATCCCTTCTGGCTTGTAATGTCTACACTGTGAAGTCTGCAGTTAGCCTGATGGGTTTTCCTTTGTAGGTTATTTGTCGTTTTCATCTTGCTGCTTGTAGAATTTTCTACTTCATTTTAACTTTGGCCAGGTTATTATAATTAATATGTGTCTTGGAGATGTCCTATTTGCTATGAATCTTCCCAGTGTTCGGTGACCATCTTGTATCTGGATGTCTGAATTTCTGGTGATAATAGGAAAGTTTTCCTCAATAATTCCCTCGAATAGATTTTTCATGCTTTTAGCTCTTTCTACTTCTCCCTCAGGGATACCTATAATTTGTATGTTAGTTTCCTTTGCATAGTCTCATATCTCTATAAGTGATTGTTCTGCCATTTTTTTTTTGTCACCCAAAGCTTCCCAGGTGAAGCCTGTAGTGTCTGAGGCAACTCCTCTGCTCAGATCTCTCAGTGCTGGTGGGGAGGAGCACTTAGCTCCCAGTCACAAGGCACAGCACGGAGGAGTGTTTGCTTTGTCCATTCCCTACCCAGCCCAGTGAGGGTGATATGAAGGATACTGCTACAAAGCTGAGTCCCATGCAGACCTGGAACCATGTACCTGTGAGTTCAGGATGCCGTAGGCTGCAGAAACCCTGGATTGGCAGCCACCAGATCCTACTGCACCTGTTCTCTGGTGCAATGACTCTACACAGATTCTAGGCAGCTCCCCACTCAGTCCAGACAGAGTTCCATGGCAGTTGAGGGAGCTCCCTCACAACTTGTGCCACAGTGCCTGTGGGGTGAGCATGGCACCCCAGTGCTCTATCCTTCTAATCTTCCTGATTTGTTGGTGCCTCCCAACAAGTCCCTTTAAACTTGCCAAATCAATCGCCCATCACCTTCTCCTTCACTCTGAGTGTCCCAGGTCCCTTCTCTGGGGTCTCACAATGTTCCTTATTAGAAAAGCTATCTGTAGGTAGGCATCCACCTGCAACGTATGATCTTTTCCTTGAGAGTGGTATGCTCATGGACTGCTTCTAGTCCATCTTTCTTCTCCCTTTTATTAGTTTTTACACACATATTTGTTAAAAGCCTCAGATTTGTAATTATTCCTGGTGTCAGAGAAATGTAAAGGCATATTTTTACTGTTTTCTCTTATGATCACAACACTTAAATATATGTTACTTCCCAGATCTTCGTTCATAAGATACTTTTGGTATCTCTGTTTCTACCTCAATTGAGATAGGATCCATCTGTATGTCTCAGATATTTTTCATGTTGTAATCATCATTTATTGAATTCTGCATTCAATAGGCATTAAGAAGAAGAAGGAAGCAGCAGTTCCCCTTTAAACTTTATCCCCTCTTACCTCATTTTCCAGACCTCAAATTAATCATAAGCTCAAGGCTTTTTAGAAATCTGCACCAGAGTCTATAGCTAAATGCTAGGATAATGGAGATGTCAGTGTGAATACTGGTACAATTAACATTGGAGCATGGAAATCAATCTCATTTGGGTTTGGTTCAAGATATTGATTTTATTTCTTTGGATATATGCCTAGTAGTGGGATTACTGGGTCATATGGTAGTTCTATTTTTAATTTTTGAGGAAATTTGGCACTATTTCCCATGATGGCTGTGCTAATTTACATTTTCACCTACAATGCACAAGTGTTCTCTTTCATCCTCACCAACACTTGTCTTTGTAACAATAGCCATTCTACCAAGTGTGAGGTAACATCTTATCATGGTTTCTATTAGTATTTCTGTGATATTAATGATGATGAGCATTTTTTAATATACCTATTGGCCATTTATATGTCTTCTTTTGAGAATTGCCTTTTCAGGTCCTTTGCCCATATTTTAATCATGTTATACATTTCCCTTCCATTGAGTTGCTTGAGTTTCTTATATATTTTTGGATGTTAACTTCTTATCAGATGTGTGATTTGCAAATATTTTCACCTAGTCTCTGGGTTGTCTCTTCATTTGGTTACTTTTTTCCTTAGCTGTGCAGAAGCTTTTTCATTTGTTACCTATGTTTTGGGGTTCACATCCAAGAAATCATTGCCCAGACTAATGTCATGAAGGTTTTGTTCTATGTTTTCTTCTACTAGTTTTACATTTTTAGGTCTTAAATGTAAGTCTTTAATTTATTTTGAGTTTATTTTTGTATATTATTTGGGATCAGAGTCTAATTTCATTTCTACACATGCTGTGATCAGTTGTCCCAATAGTATATAATGAAGACACTGTCTTTTCACCATTGTATGTTCTTGACAACTTTGTCCCCAATCAATTGATTATACACTGTGGGTTTATTTCTAGGTTCTGTATCTTGTTATATTGCTCTTTGTATCTGCTTTTATGCCAGTACAATGTTAGTTTGATTACTATGGTTTTGTACTATATTCTGAAGTCAAATAGTGTGGTGCCTCCAGATTTATTCTTTTCACTTAAGGTTACCTTGAGTGAGATCTTCTGTGGCTCCATACAAATTTTAGGATTTTTTCCCTTTTTTATTTGAAGAATTTTGTTGGTATTTTGATAAAGATGGCATTGGCTCTGTAGATTTTTTTAGATGGTATGAATATTTTAACAATATTAACTTTTTCAATCCATGACTATGGGACATTTTTTCACTTATTTGTGTCTTTTTCAATTTCTTTCATCAATGTTTTATAGTTTTCAATGTATATAAGTCTTCCTCCTCCTTGGTTAAATTTATTTGTATCTATTTTATTTATTAATTCATTTTTTGTATGTATTGTGAATGGGATTGTTTTCTTGATTTCTTTTTCAAATAGTTCATTGCTATTGTAATAAGAATTCTACTGATTTTTGTATATTGATTTTCTATCCTCCAACTGTACTGAATTTGTTTATTAGTTCTAATAGGTTTTTGGTAGAGTCTTTAGGGTAATTTATATGTAAAATTATATTATGTGGTATGAAAACAGGGATAATTTAACATCTTCCTGTCCAATTTGGATGCATTTTATGTATTTATCTTGCCTAGTTGTTCTGGCTAGGACTTCTGATATTATGATAAATAGAGTGGTCATCCTTGTCTTATTTCTGATCTTAGAGAAAAAATTTCCAACTTTTCACTGTTAAGTATAATACTAGCTATCAGCTTGTAATATATGAACTTCATTGTGTTAAGGTACATTCATTCCTTCTATACCTAATTTTTTGATAGTTTTTATCATGAAAGGCAAAGTGTCATTTTTTTCAAAATGAAAAATATGAGTTTAAATAAGAGTAAATATCTAGAATTTAAGAAATTCTTAGATATTATTTTTATATTTATAACATTAAAAAGAGTTGCCATAGAAAATTTTGAGCAATTATAGCATTAGAAGGCAACTTTTTTGTGGTGTTCATAATATATATTTGGAGATATTGTTTTATTTTATTTCTGGGTTCAAATTGAGGTTTTTATGGGTTATATTTACATTATGGGAAATATAGGCATTTCCACTCAATTAAATTCTTTTTAAAATGAGAAAATATTAATTACATATTGTCATTCATTAAAATATACAGGTTATTAAGAGATATTGCCAAATATTTATATAATAAGTTTATTACAAATGTTGCCTCTACTGATTTGATTCATATGTAAATTCTCTCAGAGTAAAATTAACTTGTCAATTCCTATAAATATTAATTGTACAATTATTTTATAAGCAAAGAGCAAGAAAGAAAAAATATAATGCCAGAAATCAATTATAATATTATTTATTATATAAGTAATTATGGTTTTGATCTCCATTTATTTTACTGTAATGCTATATTATCAAAATATATAATTTAATTCATTAATAATTCACTACATCAAGGAAAATATATGAAACTGCTAAATTAAGGAAAACACACATCATAGCCGTGCTAGTTTTGTCATATGGTAATAACTTCCAATGTCAGGAGCCTGGTCTCTGCTTTACTATGCTGCTAATTTATAGCTTTGTTTATGATTTACCATTCATTTTAGAACTTACCCAACACAACTCCTATTTGTTTTAAGAAAAAGGATTTAGAGTTTGCAAATAATACACTTTAAGGCACACTCCCTCCCCTTTAACACACTTGTGATCTATATGAAACGCAATGAACAGTACTTAGAAGTATTTCTGATGATCTTTAGCAGTAACATTTTGAACTACCACGTCAGTTACAGCATATATACCAGAAATATTGGAAATCATAAAACATCAATGCACCAGTCTAAGAAAATGCTCTCATAATGCAGTGGAAAGAGCATGGCATATTCAAACTGACTTGGTTCAACATGGAATCATTCAGCTACTAGGTGAATGTTACTTAATCTGAGCTTCAAAGTTCACAAATGGACTGATAACTTTTAAAAATTGTTGTGAAAATTAGAGATAAAGTACACAAAGAACAGAGACTCATTTATAGGCAGATAATAACAAATAATTACTCTTAATAAAGTAGGATAAAACAGTTCTCAGGTGTGCAAGTATTAACAATTCAGCTGGAATATACTGCTGTGTATACTTGAGATCTAACTGTTTATATGTAATAATCACATTTAACTTGCTTTTGTAAAAAGTTATGATACATAATGGAAAAAATATAAATGTAATAAAGAATGTAACTTTTAATTAACTCTGAAGTTGATACATTGTCTAGAATTTGCACTAGTAGATTCTGAATATTTTTGAGGTATAAATATTTCTTAAAATTAAAGGGAACTATTTTACTTCTGGATATATTTATCACATGTATATGTTGCATAATGTTGTTTTAATATAATTCTCTCAGATTAGAATTTCATTGCCCTTATGCTAATCTGCAAATAAATAGGATTCTTAACTTGGAAAACTTATCTTTAAAAATTATTGATAAAAATAACCCAATGAAACTATGCTTCAAATGATTCGTATTATTGAATTCTATGTTTGCTGTTTGTGGGATAATGCAACAAATATAGTCTCAAACCTTCAAAATGATACAGTGAATAGTTTTGCCACAACAAGGCTTACTTAAACTTTAATTTCCTGAGATCAATTAAGGTAATTGTGGGTATATTGCACAATTTGTAGAAGTTATTAGACACATAATTATGATGGTGATTAATTTTCCTGGTATACATCTGTGGTCAGTGTAACCAACAGAGACTGTGGTCTGTAATTAACAGAAAATAGTTTCTCTCATTCACGCAATAAAGTATAACATATTGCAGGATAATATTGCTATTCCCAGAACAATAAAAACATCTTCTTTTCCAGGATACTGTTATTTAATTATCTTGTTTGACTGCATTCCCTGAAAGAAGATACCTGGCACCAAATGTAGCTCAATGCATCTTCTTACAAATATTTTTGGCCTCTTTAGAATGATTAAAAATATGTTGCTATCTAAGGTAACTTTTTCAATACATTCATTTACTAATATAAAGGTCATAAACAAGAGGAAATGCATTATTTCTACATTTAATTTTCAGATATTTGTACTTAGAGACCCCATATTTAAGAAAGTCATATAAGCCTAAAGATAGCGTGGTCCAAACAGTAGCTATTGGATCATTTTTAGAACTATTTGCTATTTTTAGAGTGAATGTCAAATAAATAAAAAAACTTATTGGAGCACTTTTAATCTGATTTTACTTTTCAAGCAATGAGTTAATTAGCACTGGCCACAAGAAAATTATTACTTACTTTAATTCAGTACATAATTTAATGATACCAACAGTTTATACTTTCTTATCAAACTAATCACATTGATATTTAGAATTGATACTATATTACTAATCATTTTCAAAATTTTCAATAGCAAACATTTAGTTTAAAAATATAGTATTAATTGTGAACATATGTACATCATTATCTTTGTATTATAATGAAGAAATGAAATAGATTAAATATTTCATCATATGTAAAAATCTAAAGCATAATCACATAACCAATAATATGAATGTGACTTTTTTTTACATAAGTCTACCTTGAAATTTAATTTACATGATTATAAAAACACTAATAAATGTGTTAAATTTACCTTAAACTCATCCAATGGAAAAAAGAAAGCATTATTTTAGAACTTAGTTCTATGAGTTTAAGAACAATAATAATCTTATCATATAAGTAGAAGTATAAATATTCTTAATTATTGCTGATGATAGTAAACATTACTATTATAAAGACAGCAATGAATAGTAGATTGACTCTGGGAATGACCATTGTGAAAACTAATGCTTAGACTAAGTCCATCACTGAATTGTTTTGGTTTATCTATAAAATCATAACCCTGAATGTTATGATGTTGCAAGTCTTCTCTAGCTCTAGATTTCTATGATTTTGATATTTACTTATTCAAAGATAGCAGCAGATTATTTGCTATACACATAAAAATTTTTCCTGTACTTTTTTGTGGTAATGGTGAATTATTAATATGTTTATTTTCTTATCTTTTTTAAAGCTATGATTACTTTTGTAAGGTATACATCCAGGAATTGGGTAATGTTTATTGCAAAAAATAAGAAAAATACTAGTCTTAGCTAGCCAATAAAAAGATTGGATCTGTCATATAGCAAGCATAAATTAGCCAAATATCAGATATAGCCATCTTATTTTGGATTGCTTACTATGAGAGATTAGATCAGATAAGCAATTTTTTGAGTAATGAGAAAATAACCATGAGCTACATATGGTTTCTTTACAACCATTTGTCTGGAATTTACTCCGTTGTATCCTACACAGACAGAAATTATCCTAAGTAAATCATAGTTTACATGCCATATCCCACAATCATGAGTCCTGATAATTGCTTGGCCATTAAGAGACCATGAACATGTTTTTAATATAAAATTAACATCCTGTTTTTATTTATCTGTCCATTATTTATTTTTAAATGCTTTTATATAGTTAAGAATTATAATGTACGCTTATAAATAATTAAGCATGTATCAACTTTTTCTACACCAATGTCTGTAGTATAGAAGCATTTAATGTCAATTTTATAATATTAATTATGAATGAAGGCACCAGATTGGCTACTAAACATTTATATTGCAATTATCTTGCATGAATGGATACATTGTAATTAGTTAAAAATTTACTGTCAGGAGTTAATTGTGCTTATATGTAAACTACAGACTCAAAACCTTATTTCAACAATGTAGTAGCTTGAAAATGATTTTAGTTACATTGGACAGATGCATTATTAAGTGTATATGATAGATGATTCTTTGCCATATAATTATGTCAGTGTGTATCAGAAGTCTTAACTTGACTCTACATTTTTAGGCAAATCTATGCATGAATAGGGAGCTAATAGGGTGAATGCCATATAAAAAACAACAGCGAAACAACATAAACACAAACTAAAATCTTCGGGATTGAGAGAATTGAAATAAAAGGGTAGGAATGTTTGGGACTGGGTAGTTCATACTCAGTCCAGAAATATATCTGGCAGTTACATCATACTCTAGCCAATTTACATTAAATTTATACATGAGATGTAGGTGTTTTTTTCATAAAATCTTTTAGGCAAATTAAATGCATATTAATTAGTATTGGTACCCTCCACAGTCAATAAAAGAGAAAGCTGGTTTACATGTGGGGTATGGGACTGGACCTAAGGCCAGAGATACTATTCTGTTAGTATAATGGGACTATTTTAAGCCTAGATTAATGTGAATTTTGAGTGCTAACCTGAATTTGTGGGGGCTAATTTCTATTTAGTCTAAAACTAAATAGAAATTATTTGGAAAGTTGAGTCCAAAAAAAGAAAAGAAAATTTTGCTGAATAACTAAGAAAATTGAGGAAAGTGTATGTGTATGTACATTTAATAATATATGGGTATAGTTATTCTGTCTCATAGAAAAATTTTACATTTGGCTATTACAAAGTCCTTTGGGATATTTAAAATCTTTATTACACTAAACAGAAATGTAATATGAAATTTTATTAGATTTACATTTACATGTCCAACCACATTTTTAAATGTAATTTTTAATAATTTTCTTGATTAGGCCATTAAAATAAAAACTCATCCTCACTCTCACCTAATACCACTAAGAATAAGCTTCTACACAGAATAGAGACTATTTTCATAGAATAAGTATATATGGCTGAGTTGCCAAAAATGGCAGATGTTTTCTGGTTTTTTTTCCACATTAGTTCAATAGAATAAAAATAACAAAAAAGTAGTTTGATATATTCTCAGACTCAGAGTACAATTTACTCCTGAGAGATAAACTACAAATAAATGTAACATGTATTTAAATTTTTTGATGTAGGATTTGAAACTATTAGCATATTTAAACATGGACTCCTTCCCTCCTTTTTCTTCCAGTTTGGTTTATTTTTTCTTCATATCTGCAGGTAGGTTTTCTTGTAGAGAAAATTAAATGTAAGATTGAATTATGCTAATTTCTAATATATTTGCTTATCTTAGTTGCAAAATTCAATCATTCTTGGTTCATTTCATTTCTTGATGATCTCTCCAAAGGCATTTTAGTATATTTGAATATGGAATTTTTAAAGGAAACAGGCTTCTGTTAGCTTATATATACTTTCCTTATATTTTTGCCTTACATTTAGCTTCCGTATATGCCTTCCCTTTTGTGTATTTTGTCTTTTTCAGGAATATTTTTAAATATGATAAAACATAAAGATTGCATACATGAACAAGATTGGATGGAATTCATATTACTCAATGGAGGTGAGAACAATTTTCAGGGACATGGCATTTTAGTACTGTTTATTTGTTTTAAGAAACTATACATTCCTATATGTTGGGAGTCAGGCAGATGGGAGGGGGAAGGAGGGGATGGGTATATACAAACATAATGAATGCGATGCGCACCATCTGGCGGATGGATATGCTTGAAGCTCTGACTCTGAGGGGAAGTGGGGGAAAGGCAACACACGTAACCTAAACATTTGTACCTCCATAATATGCTGAAATAAGAAAAAAAGAAAAAAAAAAGAAAAGAAACTATATGTTGTCTTGTTTTCTATATTTTTAGTTCAGGTAATTAATAATCTTTTTCATCATTGTTTTTATGTGGCAGAATGTTTAAAGAGCACATTTTCTGAAAAAGTAAAAAAAAATTCAACTCTTTCACAAAATGAGAATTTTAACCAGGTAACGACTATATGAATGTTCATAAAGAAGTTTGCAAACATTTGTGTATCCTTATAAAAGACTTCAGTCAAGTCATATTAAATCATTTATAGACAGCATTTATGTGAGAATATTTAGAACTTTTCTTTATTGTGCTGGGGCTCAGAAAATGATACCTCAAACCATGGCACTTTGACATACTTAACTAAAAAAGCCTCAAGATCTCTCTGACCTTCCCTACCTCTTCTTGCTTCTCAATCCTCTGTCTCTCCTCAAGAATAAGATGAGGCTGTTCTCTCTGAATTCCCTTATCTACATATAAACTGGACCCACCTAAGAGAAACACACTTGTCTTTGATCCCTTTCTTGAAATTCTGTTAACCAGAGAAGATTAAAACTCATATAACACAGGAAGAGGCCCAGAGCGGTGGCTCACGCCTATAATCCTAGCACTCTGGGAGGCCGAGGC
>VBSM01000272.1:73926511-73948893 GCA_008086735.1 Cheirogaleus medius
CACACACACACACACACACACACACACACAAACTCATATAACACAGGAAGAAACTGAAAATTAAACACCACACCCAGAGGCCAGATAAGCTCTGTTCTCAGGTCTCATTCAAATCCCAAAGATAATTATTTATTAACCATTGTTTCAGCATCAGGCCCATTCATTCCCCCTAAAAATCATTTACTGTCTCTCAAAATGACCATCGCCCCTTCCCTAATGAACAAATGTACATAAGCATCTGGACTTCCTTGAGTTATTTTTGGTAATCATCTTCATGCAATTCCCCCATGGTTATGTACATTAAATAAGCTTGTATGACTTTCTCTCTTATGAATATGCCTATCATAGGTCAGTTCATTTTAAGCAAACCTTTAGAGGGCAAAGGGGAAGCTTTCTCTTGGTCCCTATAATTGCTACATGGGTTTTTCTTTTTAAATACTCTGCAGGTAGATATAGTTCTTGGCATTTCTGGATAACATTACTCAAGCCAATGCTTTAAAACATTATCAAACAATATATCAATATCATAGTAGGTTAATCAGTAAATGAACAACCCACAGAGACCAAAAATATTGGGCGAGGTTGGGAAGGAGAATAGAGATGAGGGCAAATAATTGCCTCCTAATTTAACCAAAAGATTTTCACAGTGTAGAAAAATATGTATTACATCAGAATTGAAATGAACTTACATCTAGCTAACTAAAATAATTTATGCCCAGTTTATTAATAAATAAATTTTAAAGTTATTAATCTAATACACATTTATTATAGACAGGAATTCTTTGTAAGCACTCTAGTTTTATATACATATAAAATATACATATATATAAAACATATATATATATCCATAAGAACTGTTTCCTTATCTTTAAAGGCTCAAGAGGGAGAAAGTGTCATAAAACATGTTGTCTTGGGTTCAAAATTTTTTATGTATGTGTGCAAACGTGTGTGTACAGATAGTAAATATCACTGGCATGTATCATTTATTTCCTTGAGATCAGATGAAAATATTTTTGAAATAGTGCTTTTTTTCTAAATAGCCAAGAAATTATTACATTATATTATGTATCGGTATCTAAAGTACTTTGAAGAAAATACTTTTAGGTATAAAGATTCAAATGTTCAGGTAACTTCACATTCCTTTTAACACTTTTCTTTCACTTCAATATTTGTGTTATCTTGCAGCAGGCTTACAAAATCTAGGTAAGGTCTTTATGGTATGCAAAATTAAATAACAGATTCCATATAAAAACTTATAAAATAATTCTATCAACCTAGTGACTATATTTCAGCTTTAAAGTTTATCAGAAAAAAAATTTACTTGGATGGTGTTTCCTGTATCTTTACATGGATTTGTTGATCTTTTTTTTTTTAACCTGGGTAAAAGCAAACATGCTGACAAATATCTAATGAGAATTATTAATATTATACTGTTGAAATTGCCATGTACCTAAATATGAAATGAGATTAGTTTTAATAATATCTCTGGTTTATAGGAATTATTTCATTTAATTTATGCCAATCTTTTGAAAAGAAATGCTACTTAAAAAATACTGAGGTTACTATGATAGAGATTTAATGTTTGGGCTACCACTCAAAAAAGCCAACATAAAGGCCATATATCTTTTTAAGTAGGCAGTTGTGCAGCTTGAAAATTGATCTGTTTAGACTCTGAATTTGAATAATCTTGCAGATGACTCAAGCTAACAAAACTCTCAAAAGTTGATATATTAAACCAGAATGCTAATTGATTTTTTCAGTAATATCTATAAAAGCCAAGAGAGCTTGGTTTTCAAATTATCAGACAAATATGATTTTTTTCTCCATGAGCAAGCTAAATGGAATTTGAAAGTTTGCTTGGAGACAAATTATAAACTACAGACTGATTTATATGGTTTAGGTCAGTGGTTCTCAAACTGGTACCCGAAGACTTGATTAAAAAAAAAAGTCATATTCTCAGATTCCAACAAACTAGATAGATCAGAATGAATCAGAAACTAAACCAGAATTAAATCATACTAAGTGGTTAGGTACCTGGAAATTATGCTTTAAAAGGTACTCCAGGTTATTCTAACACATGCCAAAGTTTGAGGACCATGATTTTAGATGGTTAATACAAACAGATCAGTATTCGTCTAAGAATCCATCTTCATGATTGTGCTATAAATAATAAAAGGATTAGTTATGACTTATTTGTGGCCTCGTTTGCCTTTATCACTGTAGCTGTTTAAATACTAGGAAAAAGCAGCCTTTATGTTTTGTATTAATACAAAACATAACATTAATACAAAACATAACAAAACATTTTGTATAAGATGTATTAATACTTTCACTCTATTTGTGGTGAAGATTGGCTATCATAATATCTACTTTACAACTTTAGGTGATTGAATATCTCTGGTTATGCTCATTATGTGTTGATATATAGGCTACTCTGAAAGGCTAATTTATTGTTCATATGTCTAATGGTTTATTTGAATACATTATCAGTGACCTCTTTATTCCATCTTTCTTTCTTTCTTTTCTTCTTCTTCTGCTTTTCTTCTTCTTCTTCTCCTTCTCCTTCTCCTTCTTCTTCTTGTCTCTCATTCTCTTTCTCCCACCCCTTACAATTTTGTGACTTGAAAAATAAGCTGGAGATCTATAGTTAATGCATCTTCTTTTTTGCAAAAAAAAATTAATACACAGGACCTTATACAATATTTAATAAAAAGAACCTTGACTATGCCAAAGCATAAAAAGGAACCCTGTAATTATTACAGAGTATTGTAATACAGAATATAGAATATTTTTTAAAAGGTATTCTGAGTAATTACAACTAGCACCCTTGATCAAAATTACATTCTGAGTGTGGCTCCTGGAAAAATGAACTTTTCATTTAAACTGGGGTTTGTGAGAATATAGAATCAGTGAGATAAATGAGGGTCAGTCCTTTGTGACTAACAGAAATAATTAAAAAAGAAAACAGCACCCCACAGACCCACCCAGGTGACTCCAGTAAAGTCACTGGGCCCTGTGGCCCTGTGCCCAAAGTTCCTGTGCTGCCTTCAGACCACTTGGACTTGCCCATGCAGCTGCCTCAGTTCCAAGGATCCCGCACTGCCACTGGGCCCCATCTCCCCACTCCCAAGGCTCTCATCCACTGCCTGGCAGGAGCCATCCCCACATCCAGTGCTCACCAGGGACTAGCTAGTCTCAAGCTGCCATCACACTTGCACCCAGCTGGAGTGAAGCCCGGAAGCCCTGACAACCACAACCACTACCTATATAGCCTCGCCTAGCTGCTGCTGTCATCACTGTGAGGAGACCCGGGCAGAGCAATCACCCACAATGCTGACCTCCATGGATAGGGACTTGCTCAGCTCCCAACCTGAGCTTCCAACAGCAGCCTGGGGAACATGGAGGCATAGATCAATCGAGCAGAATAGAGAACCTAGTAATAAAATCATATAGCTATGACCAACTGATTTTTGACAAAACTGACAAAAATATATACTGGGGAAAGGACACCCTACTCAATAAATGGTGCTGGAAAAATTGGATAGCCACATGCAGAAGAATGAATCAGGATCCCTATCTCTTGCTGTAGACAAAATTAACTCAAGATGTATTAAAGACCTAAATATGAGACCTGAAACCATAAAAATTCTTGAAGAAAGTATAAGAAAAACTCCTCTAGATATCCTCCTAGGCAAAGAATTTATGACTAAGACCCCAAAAGCAAATATAGCAATAACAACAATAAATCAATGAGACTTAATTAAATTAAAAATTTCTGCACAGCAAAGGAAATGATCAACAGAGTAAATAGGCAAACTATAGAATCTGGAAAATATTTGCAAACTATATATCCAGAAAGGGCTAATAACTAGAATCTGCAAATAATTCTTATAAATTAGCAAGATAAAAAGCAAATAACCACATTAAAAAGCAGGCAAAAGACATGAACAGGGTTTTTTCAAAAGAAAATATACAAATGACAACAGATGTGAAAAAATGCTTGTCACTAATCATCAAGGAAATGCAAATTAAAACCACAATGAGATAAACCTCAACCCTATCAGAATGGCCATTATTAAAAAATCAAAAAACAATAGAGTTGGCTTGGATGCAATGAAAAAGGAATGCTTATATACTATTGGTGGGACTTAGTAACTTAAATTAGTAACTATAACCTCTATGGAAAACTATATGGAGATTCTCCAAAGAACTAAAAGTAGACCTACCATTCAATCCAGCAATCCCATTACTGTGTATATACACAAAGGAAAAGAAGTCATTATATCAAAAAGACACCTATACCCGAATGTTTATTGCAGCACAATTCACAATTTCAAAGATATGGAATCAACCTAAATGATGAGTGGATAAAGAAAATGTGGTATATATACACCATGGAGTACTACTCGACCATAAAAAAGAATGAAATAAGGTCATTTGCAGCAACTTGAGTGGAACTGGAGAACATCATCCTAAGTGAAGTAGCTCAAGAATGGAGAAACTAATACCACATATACTCTCTAATCATTGAGAGCTAAATGATGGGCACATATAGGCACAAGTGATATAAAAGACATTGGAAACTAAGAAGGGGGAAGGATGAGAGGGAGTAAGTGGTAAAAACTTACCTATTGGGTACAGTGAATACAATTCTGATGGTGGACATACTAAAAGCCCTGACTTATGCATTATACAAGACATCCATGTAAGAAACATTTATACCCTCTTAATATTTTGAAATAAAAAAAGAAAAGAAATGAAAAATTATATCTATCAAAAAAAGAAAAGAAAAAATGCAACTTCAAAAGAACTTGTCATCATTTTTTTTCAATAAGAGTTTAGAGTTTTAGCTCTTCTTATGTAGAAAGTTCTGTTGAACTTTCAGCTTAAATCATGCAACCCACCCCTTTCTTTCCATAAGTAACTAGATTAATTAGCGTTTTATATGTGATTGTTTTATATAAGCACATTTATCATTTAACTATTTAAATGTTGGATATATTTTTCATAAAGAATAATTTTAATCTTTGCATATTAGATAATAATTTTTCTAATATGTTTAAAACTATTTAAAAATCTTCCTAATTTCTAATAATAGAGCCTATTCTTATCCTAGAGAAAAAAGTTTGCATTGTTCATGGGAGTTCAACATTCATCATATGTGTTTTACTAATTTATCAAGTTTTTGATAGGCAATTAAAAAAGAGATAGCTTGACAGTTTGATTTTATAACCTTGACAACACTTGTTTTCACAATTCTTAACTTGACATTAGTGTTATCAATTTTGAAAAAAGTATTAATAATGTATAATTAGAAAGTATAACTTTATCCAAATTATTTTGTCTAATAACAAGTCCAATTATATTTTAACACTGAGCAAAGTTATTTTTTTAAAACCATATTATTGGTGAAATTAAATCTGATCTGTTAATCAGTAGATACAACTGTTCTAAAACATACAATGCACTACACATCTAATATATGAGGCTTCAGATTCAGGTCTCTGGCTCTTAAAAAAAGAAAAGTCATTGCAGCATTTTAAAGGATGGCCAGGAAAATAAAGGGTTTATTCTGGGAGGGTATAGAGGTTTTCCCCTTTGAAGAAAAGTAGATTGTACTTTGAACCTATCCTTTGGGATCTTTGTTTGAAATGTTAATTAGAATAACTGGTTTAGCAAGGATTAGGACAAGAGCTAAACACCACTGACAGCAAGATATCTTCTCCTGGGAATCTTTTTTGTTTCAGTGACTGCTGCGGTATTTAATGTGGATAAGGTACTGCAACCTACCCAGGAAAAATGTCACAACATATAGAACATACTATTTCTAAATGCACCTTAAAATTCCCTGTTGAACAAAAAATATTTCATTTTAAAAATTATTTATATTTTAGAAAATTTAAAAATTTAAAAAGTGAAATAATACGTTAATTATTTTATTTATTATTTATCATATTTATTTATTATTTTTATCAGTCCCTAGCTCTTTTGAGGTAAAATTGGCAGATAGAAATTGCATATATTTAAGGTGTACACGGTGATGTTTTATCTTTTTATACATTTTGATTACTGAAATCAAGCTAATTAACATATATATCCACCCATATAGTTACTGTGTGTGTGTGCATGTGCAAAGCACACACAGTGAGAACAATTAAGATATACTTTCTCAGCAATTCCTGATGCATTTGTGTATCTTGCAGTTTCTTCATATAAGCAGTGTCATTACTTTATAGGGTATTTTTTTTTCAAAATGTAGCTGCAGAGATGACACTATCTTAGTTACTGAGACTCACATGTACGAACTCTAAAAGCAAATACAAATATTTAATTATTCATGAATTATTTTAAAAATTATTGAGAACTTTATATGGGTCATATGGTAAAAGTACAGAGATAGACCCTGAAGTTATGGGGTTGATATCAGGGGAGGGATAATTATAGCCATAATATGGTGTGATACATGCTTCAGTGGAAGTAAGGAGAATGGTGCTATACCTACATATAGATATTCCTAACACGACTTGGGCAGCATCAGAAGAGCTTTTCTGAGAAAGATAACATGGTGAGTAAAATATAAAATCCAAGTAAGAATTAGGCAAAGAGGAAAAGGAGTTGTGACATGGGAAAGAGTCATTATAAAAAGAAATGAACTTTTTCAAGTCTGTGTCACCAGAAAATATATCATATTTTAGGAGCTGCAAACAGTTGAATCTGGCTAAAATATTGTGTTCAAGGAGGGAGAAATGGCGAAGAGATTTCAAATCATGGGGATCTTGTTAAGTAATCCAGACTTCATTTAAAAGCAATTGGAATTCATTCACATATTTTTCATATCAGGAATGTCATGTTGAAATTTTTGTTTTAGAAAATCAAACTCCGGCTCCACAGATTGAAGATGAAAAATATAAAGACAGATAGCTGTCAGCAGACATTTGAAGAAAACTAGTGAAGAGATGGCTGTGTGGAGAAACAAAATAAATGGACATACGTGAGAGAGATGCAGGAATTTAAATGAAATTCTTGTTAATTATGTTGTGAGCCTTAAAAGATTATAATCAGGAAATTTGAAATGTACAATGCACTTAAATAGTGTGAAATCTGGGTGAAAACATGAATTTATTTAATTATATAATATAAAAAACACATGTCTTATATTTTTGTGTTTTATGTCTATAAAATATGTACACATATTTAAATGGTATTTTAGAACCTTTCTTTCTTAGCTGAAAGAATGGGCCACCCACAAAAACATGCAATATCTTATTAGTTTTTTGTTTGTTGGGTTTATTAAAGTATAATTTTCAAACAGTAATATTTACCATTTTTAGGTGTATAATTTGATGAGTTTTGACAATCAAATATAGAACATTTTCATCATTTCCCAAAGTTCCTTCATGTTCCTTTGCAGTCAGCATCTCACTCCATCTTCACCCAATTGTAGCGTCTGGTCTGATTTCAGTCCCTTTAGTTTTACCTTTTTCACATTGTTATACAAATGGAATTATATAGAATGTATGCATGATCTTTGGATTTTTAAAAAACTTACCATGATGCTTTTGAAATTCATCCATGTTTTTGTGTATATATATATAAGTTTGTTTCATTTAATTATTGAATATATTCTATTATGTAGTTTTACAAATACATTATTATCTTAAAATGATTTTGTTTTGTATTTCTGTTATCTCTTTATCTCTTCATTTCACCTTATATGTAAACAATAGGTAAAAGGAAAGACCAGCTTACTTTTAATGACAAAATGTCTCATTAAGTTGAATATCATAATAGACTGAAAATTCCAAGGGAAAAATTCCAAGTTTAGTGAGATTTACTAACTATGCTCATTTAATTTGACAAATTTTTATTTCCTTTTATCTTTCTACCATGTTTCATACTAGTTTGTGGTGGCATCTGAATTTGGTGGAATATATAAAATGTTTTTCTGTGAAAAGAAAGGTAGGTGTCTTTATAATAATATATATGAGTTTGAAACAGTCTAAGGCAAAGTTGTGCCTTTTTTCCAATCTTTTTTTTTCTTTGTTTTTTTTGTTTATCTCAAGAGAAAGAAACTCTCTCACATTACTAGAAGTCATGTTAGACTTTGTTTTATTAAGTTAACAGGCATCCAGGGAACTCAACTAACAAAGGGAAATTGCCATGTTACAGATATTAGATTGAATGTGGGACAGAGGTGTATATGAAAGAGAGATTAGGAGTTAAAGCCAATTTTATCAGGTATGCTTTTAAGTGTGCTATATCTCTGAAATAGAGAAATAGAAAGAGGATAGTGTAAGTAGAGATGATTAATGCTGTTATGAAAATATTGAGTTTTTAATGGCTACTGAATGCTTATACCCCGATTAGCATTACAGTAATACAGAATAGCTTAGCACCTAGAGTCAGAAAAAAAAATCGATGTTATATATATATAAACCTGAGATAATAATTTAAACACTAGATAATAATTTAATATCATGTAAAATATTTAATAACATAATATATTCAATATGAACAAATATTGCCAAGTATGCAGTGCTGTATTAGGAAAGAAATAGCATTAGGAAGGTGTATGGAAGAAGCAGGGAAAAGAGGCTAGAACTAATTACTAAGTTGTGTCAGCTTCTTAGCTGAGTATGTGAATGAATGAATGAATGAGTGAATTAATATAGAAGGGGATGGTTTGCAACTGGCCAGCATAGTTGACAAGCATGGCTTGATTGATCAGGGGACTTGTAAAGTTCTCACACTGAGAGCTCATTGGAACTCTTCCAAAGCCAATATTCTGGGATCTTGGGCATTTGAGACAGAAACTCAGCCCAGCTGTGTGCAAAGATAGAGCTATGAGGAGTCTGGGTTATTTAAATGTCTCTCAGACTCCCGATGCTTGTCTGCATTCACTTTCTTTCATTGCTCTGTATTGATTGCCTTTAAATGAAAGCCTCTCATTAGTATGCATTGTGGAGTCTGGCCAATCCTTTCAAATATCCTAACTGGGAAAAACAATACAACTGTTTTTTTATTATTTTTACTGATAGGTATGGGAAAAGAAGCACTTGCTAGGTCAATAATTGTGTGGCAGATGCAAGGAGCATTGAGGACTTTTTCCAGGATTGATAATAATCCAGAAATGCAATTATGATTGGCAGATGATTGGCATCTGCATCTCACTTAGTTTGTCATTATCTATAATCTTTCTCCACAGACAATCTGGGTTTTGTACTAGCCAATCAGAGGCAAATATATATAGTAGGAATTACTCCCTTTACAACTCTGAAGTGTTTGATGGCAGCACTAATCTCTGGAATATCCTGACAAATGTATTATTTATTTTTGTTTGCTATCTTTGTAGGGTGAGAGGACAGTTACTGTGGATTCTAGCTTGAGTCTTTTTACAATATTATCTCTGAATCCATGGGTCAGGGAATCAACAGAGTTCATCTACCAGTGATTAATTATATTAATTCCCTCTATAGATCCTGGAACCAGGGAAGTAAATATCAAGTTTCCACAGCTCTGCTCAATGTACTGTGAGATGACTAGGGCAAAATCTTCATTTAATACCTGACCTTCTATGTCTTTACCCAGTCAGAGCTCCATAATGCAAAAAGTCTCCAGGATTTAAGGTCTTTTTAAAGACAATATCCAATATTCAGCATTACATTTGTATACTACCCATGCCTTAGGACAGTATAATCCTGAAAAAATAGATATAAGGACTTCTGGGAGAATAGAGAAGGGTCAATTTATTTCTTTGGCTCATTGCAGGGCTCTCGGAGGTCTTGTAACACTTTCAGTTTAGAGGATATCGCTTCTGGGAATTGTCTTTGTGTTTCTCTATCTGTGATTCATTGGGCACTCATTCTCATTATTAGTCATTGAGAGGTGGTACAGGTCATTCCTGGGGAGAATCATCACTATTTTATAAAGAATCTGATGGAGTTTTAGTCACTGAAAAATTGCTATGCAGGGGAATCAGATTGCTTCAGAAAAGGTGAATACTGATACTTCCATTCCAGTGAAATACATTGGTTTCTTCTTTGCCTTCTACTGTTCCTTAATTCTATGTCCCTTTTATTTGGTCCCCAACCTTAGATTTGTCTGGACCTTAGAATTCTACCAGTATTGATTCTGAATCTATACCACGTAATATGAATTGATACCTGAAAAGGAAATTCAGTCACTAAATGCTATAAATTGCATCTGAAATGTTAAATTTATTTTGTTTGGGAAAAAATTCATAATTACCTATTTCATTATCAATAATTCAACTATTTGAAGAAGTTGAAAGCAAATCATGTCACTCAGACCTATCTAAGAGGAATTGTTTTGTTTTGTTTTTACAAGAATCTAATCAGTGATCATTCCTCTTTAGAATTCCAACTGAGGAATTTATCAATAGGGACAATTGCAGTCATTTGTCCAATCTATTTTATATTTTATTACAAAATCTGTTGCTATTTCTTCAAAGATAATCACCAGGCCTTTTACAACATGAGAGTTTTGAAGAGTAAAGTATGTCAATAATAATCACCACATCCATGCAGCTCCAAAAGATGAATTCAAACTAAACTTATGTCTTCTTGGCACAGTGTATGCCTTAGCAGAGAGAAGCCATATTTGTAGGTGTTAATTTAACAACCTGTATGGAGTTAGTCTATTCTTGTTGGTATCTATATTAGATATTTTCAATGTAAAAGGTTAACCCTTTAAACATATAATAGGATGATTATTTTATGTTTATGTAAATGAAGAATTAAAAAGACGAGAATAATTTGGTAATCAAAAAGACATAATCAAGCAAAAAGAGATTTAAATGCATCTAATTAGTTGGGGTTTTAAAATTCTTTGAATTTCAGAAGAACATATGGATTGACATATTAAAAAGGACTTTCTAAAGAATTTCCATAGAAATTGGAATATTTTTCATTCTGATATAATTATAATGTAACTATCAATATTATTATCCAATAAGTATCTCATAAAAATTTATTACTTGATGCAAGTAATATACTATACTATATATATAGTATAATGGTAATGTGGCTAATTAACAAATAATTAAAAGCATGTGATTTCTTTTTCATTTACAAAACTCTAATATCTAAATTTAGAATTTGTGAATTTAAGAAATCTTCAGTGTTGCAATTGGTCACAGCCACAGACTTTTAAAACCTATATATAATACCTATATTAAATATGATATTTGGGTATCATTATATTTTATATCTCACCCCAATCCCCCTGATTTGATTAATTCACATTGTTTGCTTATATCAAAACATCACATGTACCCTATAAAGATATACAACTATTAGATATCCATAATAATTTAATATAAAAAATGTTTTAAAAAAGAAAATATATAACATTTTTATAGAAAATAAGGAATTTATTAAATTTATTTTCTTTTCCTTGAGAATTTGGTAGTATGATCCTTGTACACTTAATGCAATAATATATATTTATAAATCTATTCAACTGTTTAATATTAAAATTTTAAAGAGTAAGATAAATAAAAATGGAAAGTGATGGTAAAACAAGAACAAAAACCCATTTCTATGAATAAGTTATAATATATTGTCAAACTTTATTCTATTTTGAAGAACATAATGTTTATTTTTTATAGTTTTAATTCCAAACTGATAGACATCTAACTTTGAAATGGGAAAAATTTCTAAATAAGTATTTTCAGCTATTGCATTTATATGATTATTGCATCAATTTCTGAATATGTTAATAAGATTCTATTGTACGCCAACAATTCAGAAGTACTACAAACTATGCTTTGTACCTAAGTGAACTAGGAAAGCATTTTGATCATTGAAATAGAAAAACTAAAATTATTTGAAAGTTTGGATTACATTATATCTCATTCATATGTTAAGTCAGAAATTGCAAAGCATCTGAACTGTCACCTCACATGCAAAGTTATGTGTTTACATAAATATATATGATACAGATAAAATTCAAATATAGATGCAGATATGGAGATGTAGATAGTGTAGATGTTGATAGACACTCGCAGAAACACGAAGTCTCTGGGTCAGAGATCAGGATTTATTTACTCACAGCAATAAAAGGGGACAGAGAAACACTGCAGCATTAAACTCTTATGCCTACCACCCTACCAGCAATATGTTAACAGATATGTGAACAAGGAGGATTGTTCTGTAGAAGAGGGATGCAGAAATATGAATCTCTATGCTTATATTAGATTGAAGAGAAACAGTAGTACTCCACTTCCCTCCTGAGAGAGGGAGATAATTTTAATATCTTGGATATAAATAAATTCTCTTCTTTGGAAAAAAAGGTAGGATCTTGGGTCTTTATCCTTTGAAATTTAAATAAATCTCTTCAAGGGGAAGATATGTGTCTCCAATTTTACAATACAGGGTTTGAAATGTAAACACACAGGACTAAAACTCTTTAAATCTCTTCAGAGACCACCATTTTTGTTAGGTCACTACCCTGAAATGCAACCATTTAGTATTTGCAGGAATAAGAGAAGGTTTCTTATTCTTTGGATGGGATAATCAGACAAATGGCTGCTGGTCTAATACTTGTCACACCTAAAAAACAAATGTTTCTGGAGGAAGAAAAGTCAAGCATTCTTTATTTTATAACATATCAATTTTCATGTCTCAGGAGGCTAGGACTTTGCAGGAACACTGAGAAATCAAGGGACGATTTATCTTTTCATATTAAGTCCTTTTATGTTTCCTGTAATAGCCCTATTTGTATTGATTTGCGAATTCATGGGCATGTAAAAAACATAAAATGTCTTGTTAGGCATAAACCATCATGACTTTCCAAAGATTGATTAGACAGAATATTTGCATTGAGAAAGGCTACAGTGGTTTATTTAGAACACAGCTCTATTCAGTTCAGATTGACCGTATCAGTAATGATAAATAGTTGTCATGGTAGTTCCTGAATAACTATAATTTATCACGACAGGTTACTTCTCCCATTGTTTTGAATTTTATTTTTAAGAAAATAAACATTTCTTATATGTTTAGTGTTTTACTATGGAAATAATTACATTATTTAGGTTGGTGCTAAAAATAAGGGACTATCATAGGAAGAAAGGAAGGAAGGAAGGAAGGAAAGAAGGAAGGAAGGAAGGAAAGAAGGAAGGAAGGAAGGAAGGAAGGAAGGAAGGAAGGAAGGAAGGAAAGAAGGAAGCAAGGGAGGGAGGGAAGGAGGAAGGAAGGAAAGGTGGGAAGAAAGGAAGGAAAACTCCCAGACAGCAGACAGCTGGCAAAGTCGGGAGCTGAGCTGTAGTGTTCCCAAATAAACAATCTTCACAGTATATCAACAATATTCAAACAAGGCTATTCGATGATAAAACAAAAATAGAACATTCTGTGATTACTAAATATATGCCCATTTTTCTCTATTGTCTAATATCAATGACTACTATCCCTTTATCAATAACAGTTCTAGATCTATTTCATGCTCTTTTTCTATGTAAAATGTGTTAAGATGTCAAATTATAAATTGCCTGAGATTCCTGAAAACATCTACTTCAGAATACACCCCTAGTTTGCTTAAACCCTCCTCAAATGACCTCAAGCAAGCTCAAATACTTCTCTCTTACTGAGATACCACAGGGTTCTTCATACTGTGTGTTCTTCCTTGTTTCAACAAGCTAATAAACCTAACTTTGAACATATGTATGTTTCTGGTGGTCTTTGTCTGATGATCAGAAGATGAAAATTCTAGAAAGCAGAAACAGCAAAACTAAAGGGTCTAATATGGGAGCAATATTGGCATGTTTGAAGAAAAGGAGTAGGTCAGTGTGATTGAGGCAGAGTGAGTGATGGGGAAAGCAGTAAAAGATGAGATCAGGAAGCTAAGCATTTATCAGATAAATTAGGGGTGGAACCTTGAAATAATGACTTTGAAATTTACTCTGAATGAGACAGGAAGCCATTTGAGGGTTTTAAGTAAAGCACTGGTGTTGATATCTACTATAAGTTTTAACAAGGTCACTTAAACAATGATTGAGAATAATGTAAGTAGCAATAAGTATATAATGAAGGAGATCAGCTGGGAGTTTATACCCGATCTATGATTGTTTGTTTTTTCATCTAAAACTTTTCCTTCTTTCAGAGGCAATCTGGCAGCTGCTGTCTCTGGTCAGCCATCTTTTCTCTCTCCTACCCCTATTTGATCCTGAATGTGAAATTTCTTTAAGTTTTGAATTGTTTCTGATTTTTAAAATCTAATAGTATTCATTTATTTGATAAATTTATTATTTATGACATGACTGCTGTCCAGCCTTTTTATTAGAGGTTGTTGATCCTGTGGTGGAAACTTTTTCTTTACCTGTGAAACTTGTCTTCAAGAAATAATAATACATAAACACAAGTTGTGATAAGTGCAATGAAAAAAATTACTAGAAATTATGATATTGAAATTTATTGTTTGTTTCCTATATGTTGCTTTACCATCTGTTAAAATAAAAATTAAGTTGCAATTCTGAACCTGTAAGAAAGACTTCTGAAATAGTAAGAATCAGGATGAATAAGCAGAAAAGATGGTGAAATGCAAAATAAGAAAATTGAACTAAAAAGCCATATTTTTTTATATTCTAGTCTTAGGACAGACACCAGGAGGATCTGAAGAAGTTATTTAATGCCCCACGATCTAATTTCTTTATTTGTAAAATGGGAACACATAACATTCCTTTGAAATTCCCAAGAGTTGTGTATCATCAAATGAAATAATGTACATAAGTACTCTGTATACTTTAAGTCATTAAACAAGTGTAAGAAATTAACTTAAAAGTTTAGTTGTTTTCAGAAGTGCAATGTGCCCTTTATACCTATGATGAGTTTTGCTCTAGTCAATAGGAAAAAAAAATTCTCCCTTTTCTAGTATAATATTCATTTTCTCATACAGTGCTTCGGATTTTTTCAATTGCAAACTAAAATACCACCAATATTACTATCATTTGTACACTGTTATTCTGATACACAGAAATTCTTTTCAATTTTCATTTTAGCTCAGATATTCCCCAAAACTGATAATGTACAAAGCCCAGCAATATTATTACCATGACACTGAATTGTCAGATAAATGGCATGTCAGTTTTCATTTATATTTCTGAATGTTCGGCAGAGTGACAGCTGCTTAGAACTTATAATTCGGTGTCACATTATCTCAATGAATGGAGCAATTTCTATAGGAAAATACATATAAAATCAAGCCTCAAAGATCTAGACAATGCTTTTATTGATTTAAAATAAGATTAAGTATTAAAGGGATATATTTAACAATCCTGACACTGTGTCTAAAGAAACAGGGAATGAGCAACTGAAAACAATTCTTAGAGATTGTGAGCACTCCATTTTTCTTGTTTTAAACCTAGATATATGAATATATTTGAATCATACTTCAGTCTAAATGATATTCTGGGGTCCACACAGGGTTATTTATTTCTTTTTGCTGTTTCCACGATTCAGTTTCTTTTAATGTTGCTCAAAAATGACTTCTAAATTATTTAATTCTATATTTTGTTTCAGATTTTTTTTGCTGTTATTAATGTAGGCATGCTACAGAAACTGTTTATCTCCTCCTAAGATTTTATGCAAGTGTTTTTTGAAGCTGAGACCATGCAGTGATGGGCACCATGGGTCACATAAATGTAGCTGGAATAAAACAAATTGCTACTTAATACAAAAAAATTATATCTTATTATTCTGGGTAAGTGAGTGATTGCAAATGGGAATTCTTCTGAAGTAAAGAATACATCTTATAGAGATGGAGGGAAGGTAATCTCAAGTAAATATTTGCTCATATCAAGGAAAGAATGAAATTTAAAAAGCCTGGTTAGTTCTTTGGAACTACTAAATGCTTTGAGGCCTGACCTAGTTGTCTTTTTCATTATCACAATACCTTAATTTATTTTTGAATAAGGAAATTTAGACCTTGAGCTGGGTACAGGAGAGCGAGTCAATGGTTCCCAAAAAATAAATACAATTTTGAGATACAGGAGAGAAGCCAAAGAGAGAAAGGGTAAAGTCTTACATTTGAAAGTAAAATCTTTCAAATTTTTTAATTTGAAAAAAAATTAACAAAGAGGGTGGGAAGAGAGAGATCTGAGAAGGCCTAAATAACAAGAAAGCTAGCACTTTTTTCTGAAGAACATGTTATTAATAATTTGTAAAGTATTTTGTGTGTGGCAGCTCAGGAATAGCAAAGCACTTTAAGAAAACAAATGCATGATATGTTAGTGACTTACTTCTCTGGGTTTCTATATAATTCCTCCATTATAAAAACAAACAAAAACAAGCCAAAAAAACTCTATTTATATTTTGCTGCAAAAAAACTTCCTGACACTGATACTGTTTTGTAGAAATCCAGAAAAATGGTTCATACTCTGTTCCATATTTGTTGACCAGCGAATAAATGTAGACATATTTGTACCAGCCCCAGGAGGCAAGGCAGATGAGGTGAGAAATTCAAGAAGAGTTTAATATCAATACAAGAGATAACTAGGAAAAGTATAATTAAGCCTCTGAGATCTCTAGCGTTTGGAGGCAATGCTGGATTTCAATTCTTGAAATTTTGGAGTCTCTGGAGACATCTAGGCAGCATAGTTTATGTAAGCAAAATAGTTTTCAATAATCTGTGGCAGAGATGATTTGAAGATAGCTACATGATCAGTTGCTGCCCTTCTATTTTTGAATATATTCTGTATTTTTTCCTAAAAACATCTTAGGATAAATGTAAGAGTATATAATAACCATGACTTAAATCTTCATATTAAATTAATCTGAGCATGCATTATTAAAGCAAGAGTTTGTAGAGTTTGAAAGGGGGTGATCTATTTCCTCCCCATCAGAAAGGGTTATGGCTGACACCCCTATACCAAAAGACAGGTTAACAAGAGAAAAACATAACAATCTTATTGCATACACACATGTGCTTGGGAGTCATACAAAATAGGAAAATCTCCAGAAAAGGGCCAGATGGTTAATATTTAAATACTCTCTTCATATGAAAGAGGAAAATGGAGATGGGCTGTAAATGAATTGACCCAAAGACCATACTATAATTTATAAATGATTCCCTTTGTATGCTCAATGAGAATATATGAAAGACAAATAATAGTTTGTGAACAAGTTAGGAAAAGGTTAGGGAAAAGTGAGGATTGATTACGTTGTGAACAAAGGTTGTCTTATTATGCAGATACAATTCCCCAGGTAATTCTCAGAGTTGTCCTCAGAAAAATAGATGAAAGGTCTATGTGAGTGTGAGGACAACTTGCCAGCTCTTCTTTTCTCACATGGTTAATCTGGTTATATAATAAGAGTCCTAGGGAGGGATATTTAAGACAGTCGTATTTCTTTAAAAAATTTTTTTTTTCTCAGTGAAATAACAAAACTTCCAGAGAGAGTACCTCCTGATGCTTTTTGAAAAGAAAGAGGATCAGAGAGATGGGGAGGCAGGGAAAGGTCAGAGAGAGACCTTGAGGCTGCTTTTTTAGTTTAGCACATTAAAGTGCCATATTTTTGAGCATCATTTTCTGAGTCCCCACATACTTGAAGAGCAAAATAATCCATATATAATTAGAAGCACCTTAACTATATAACTTCACTATAATTTATTTTATAATAAAACTCTTTGTATTAATGCAGCTCTAAACCTTGGCTTTGACTTTGAATAGCATTTCTGGATATTATCTTTGTAGGTTAATGTAGCAGGTAATCAGAGATGGGCAATAATTAATGACTTATTAAGCAACTGCATATATGGCTTGTTATTATTTTTTTGATTTCTTCAAGGGTGTGCTCGGTGCAATTAAACATGAGAAAGATCCTTTGTAACTGGAGTCCTAATAATAAAATAAACCAAGTCTTCAAAGAACATGGTTAGGGTGTGTGTATAATTTCTTTCTCTTCTGCAGTCTCCATTCTTCTCTATATTCATCCATTCAAAAATATGAAGAAGACCTATTCTATATCTTAGGAATAGCAGTGAGACAAATAAGAATCCCTTCTTCAAGGAGCTTACATTCTGGTGCAATAAATATATAATAAATATAATAAATAGGAAAATCCAAGTTGAGAAGTGATATGGAAATATATACAGGTTAAAGGGATTGTTGGAATTTTCAGTGAATGGGCAGTCTAAATTTCAGTGATAAGGTAGTGTTTAAAACACAAATATGATTCTGTCATTCTTTAACTTAAAGTACAAGTTTTGCAACTCCTAATACTTACATAATTTTATTCTATTATGTAATAATATGGACATATACTTCTTTCTCACCTTCTGGAGAGATGATCTAGGCAAAATTTATGTCTTATATATGTGTTATGCTCAGGTTTTCTCATTGCATACAACATTTGAACTCATTTGAGCACAACATTATATATTAAAAAATGTGAACAAAGTTTTTCAAAAGAAGATGGACAAATGGCTTACAAACATGAAAAAATGCACAACATCACTAATCATGGGGTAAATGCAAATTAAAACCACAATGAATGAGTGAGAAATGCACCATCTGGGGGATGGTCACGCTTGAAGCTCTGACTCGAGGGGGGGAGGGAAGGCATGGGCAATATACGTAACCTTAACATTTGTACCCCCATAATATGCTGAAATAAATAAAAATAAATAAAAAACCCACAATGAGATATCACATTACTTTGTTAGAATGGCTTTTATTAAAAACTTCAAAAACAATAGATGCTGGCACAGATGCAGAGAGAAAGCAATGCTTATACACTGTTAGTGGGACTACAAATTAGTACAAACCCCGATGGAAAGCAGTATGGAGATTTCTCAAAGAATTAAAAGTACACCCACCATTGGACCCACTACTGGATATCTACCCAAAGGAAAAGAAGTCATTTTATCAAAAAGACACCTGCACATGAATGTTTTTTGCAGCACAATTCACAATTTCAAAGATGTGAAATCAACCCAATTGCCCATAAATTCATGAGTGACATATGTATACCATGGAGTACTACTCAGCCACAAAAAAGGATGCATTAATGCCTTTTGTAGCAATTTGGAAGGAACTGGAGACCATTATCCTAATCAAAGTAACTCAACAATGGAAAAACAAACACTGCATATACTCTTCAATAAATTGGAACTAACCAATGGGCATGCCAATTCACAGAGGAAAGTAAAAATCATCAGCAATTGCTCAAGGAGGAAGGGTAAGAAGTGGGGGGTGCAAAAATCCACTGAACAGGTACAATGAAGACTATTCAGGTGATGCAAACATTTGTAGCACTAACTCAAACCATGTATCAAAAACATCTGTACTCTCTTAATATTTTGAAATAAAATAATATGAAGTTTACAGTCATCTAGAGGACTGAAGAAATTTTCTCTTTGCTGATCTTCTGGGAATGATTTCACATATCACACAAAAAACTTGGCAATTTTTCTCAGATGCTTGAATGTCCTAGCAAAACATGTATACATAACACTAAAAATAATTTCAAAAACAAGGGCACTTTAATACCAAAGCTCACCATGCAAAAAAGCTAACTTATTAAAGTTACTCATATATATATACATATTTCCATATTTTGTCGGTAGGAGGATGGCTAATATAAGTATAAAGGCCGCAATTCTATGATATGTATCTTACCTATTAGATTTAACATTCAGTCTTATTTAATTTTACTATAGTCATTTAAATTTTATATTGAGAAGAAGTTGATACATTATCCATTTACTTCTATTATAGAATACTGAGGGAAACAAACACATCCTTTTAAAATGTCCATTCATCTTTTCAGTGAATGGTGCTGAGTTAATAAGATACCCTTATGGGAAAAATATTTTCTCATACCTCACTCTGCACAGAAAAATCAATTTGAAATAGATTGCTGATATAAATATAAGTGTTAAAATACAACACTTAGAGGAAAACATGGCAAATCTTTCTCACTACAAAGTAGACAAATCCATTTTTAAATAAAAGGCAAAAATATTCTCACCAAAATTTTTTAAAAATTTATAAACTAGACTATATTAATAGTGATAACTTGTTCATCACAAGACACCATTAAAGAATGAAAGGGAACTTCATTCAATGGAAGAAAATATTTCAATAATACATGTTTCTGACAAATGACATACATTAAATATGTATATATTTCATAGTCAATCTGAAAAAGTAGACAATACTGCTATAGGACCTAGCTTACAAATATATGTAGGAGCCAACATAGTATCATGAAACTGGATGCTGGAACTATAATTCTAGACCCTGTGGGTTTAGAAGCCTAGATTCCTAGAGGCATAAAGTTTCCATCACAGGGCACAGCAAAAGTTCACTTAAATTTCAAGTTACAATGCCATGCAGTCAGATAGTGATCAAGGTGCCAAAAGATCAGAATGAAGTCAAATTTATTAGTTTAAGATTTTTTTTTCTTCCTTTGGGGCAAAATGGAGTTATCATGTACTTTTCTTAGTTATAATTACATAGATAATATAGCTTGTCTTCTCTACTAGAGATTTTCTTAAGAGGAAGAATGACTTTTACATCTTTGTAAGATCCAAAGAAACTTGGATAATGCTATGAATTAATAGAAAAACTTAAAAACATTCAGAGTATATCTACATAAATTTCATTTCTTTTCAATGAGATAGTCAACTCTTAATACCTTTTTGGAGAAGTATCTGTAATAATTCCCCGTTACCAAAACAGTCACCTTTTCAATCTAAATCACACTACCCAGAGAGGAAAATCTTGTCAATTATGTCATTTTATCTTACTTATACATTTTTATTTTGGAAGAAGCTAGTACATGGAAGTGAAATATCTTCAAAACAAAATAATCTGAAATATATAGTATTGCAAGGAGAATAATATTGAAGTCTAGAAAGATAGCACAGCATTTCTGGGTTTTACATTTGGAAAACTTGTGTTAATTTGGAAAGTAGATAATGTTCTAAGTGAGTTTATGGCACCACACAAAGAATATGAAAACATGATGTTGGTAGTGTGAGTCCAATGCCGCATCTAAGTTTGAAAGGAAATACAAGAAGAAGATGAGCTCGAGAAAAAATGAACTTGTTGATAAGCAGAGTTGAAAGAAAAAATAAAACGTCCAGAATAGTTTGCAAGATTGGAAAATGCAACTCTTTCTCATTTCCTACAACTAAAAGATATAATTTAGAAGTATATTGTGTGATAGACAATTTAAACTAATTCTAAAGTCAAAGACCAAATTAACAGTGTAATATAGTTGTTTGGTGTCTTCAGATGATACAGGAAATATTTCTGTTTGACAAAATTACTCTACAGAACTCTAAAGGCATGAGTATGATAAAAAAAAGTTGATAATCTCAGTGACTACATATTGGGGAGAGAAAGGCATAGCTTAAAAAAGGATTGTAGGTATAACTTTTAGTACATGGGAGTTGACTTGACTGAAACACATAAAAGTCAGATATAGTTCTGAGTTGTCCTTCCAAAAGTGTTACCAAACAGTGAAAAACTATGACTTTTCAAGATGTAAAATGACATTTGGACACCCATCTTCCATGGGTATGAAGCAATATAATAAATCTGAGAAATCTATTTTATGGTGAAATTTTTAGATGAGGCCACTGAAGTTAATGAAAAAAAAGGCACACTACCAAGATGATAGTACAAGATCCAAGAAAGAGATAGGACTGGGGAACTACTCCCAGAGAGTAGAAATATAGTCTCATCAAAGATCACTCTTAATCCTCAGAGCAGGATACTTTTCAGTGTCAACAAAAGACTTAGTAGAATTTCAAAATCACCATGGACCAGTGAACTGTATGTGTTCCTATTTTACTCCTTTTCAAAAAGGAGAATTAATTATAGTAATAGCATTCCTCTTCTATCATTGTACATATCATGTGTGGGATAGGATTCTTAGGGTGCTGGTGAACTTACCACATAATAGAGAGAAGTGAATATTTGTGACTAATGGATGGAATTCGGTGGAGTCTATTATTCTAAATTATATTTAGATAATCTCTATAAAGTATAATAATTCTTTACTGCCCCACTTAACATAATTTTTATGTGAGTTGCTTTGACCAGTGAAATGGGAGTAGAAATGAATTATGACATATACAAAGTTAACCTTCAAGCTAGCTATTTGTTTCTCCAATATTTTCTTTTTTCTTTTTTTTCCTTTTTCTTTTTCTTTTTATTTATTTAATTTTGTTCAGCATATTATGGGGGTACAAATGTTAAGATTACATATATTGTCCTTGCCCCCCTTTCCCCCTCAAATCAGAGCTTCAAGCGTTTCCATCCTCCAGTTGCTGCGCATCGCACTCATTATGTATGTGTGTACCCATCCCCTCCCCACCACCTGCCCAACACCTGATAAATGTTATTCCTATATGTCCAC
>VBSM01000272.1:73954304-73968368 GCA_008086735.1 Cheirogaleus medius
AACCGTAATATTTGTACCCCCATAATATGCTGAAATAAAAAATAAAAAATAAATTAAAAAAAGACAAAAACTAGGAAGCATTACTATCATATGTGGTTTCTAAACATTCTTTCATTTTAAAGCAACAAAAGCTATTCTTTTCTTTTCCAAAACATAAAATTGCCTATGAAAGTATCACTGAATATTTTAATTGAAAAGGTTGTGTTGATGGGGAAACATTCCAGGACATTGATCTGGGCAAGGACTTCTTGAGTAACACCTCAAAAGCACAGGCAACCAAAACAAAAATGGGCAAATGGCGTCACATCAAACTAAAAGCTTCTGCACTGTAAAGGAAACAATCAACAAAGTGGAGAGATAACTTGCAGAATGGAAGAATATATTTTCAATCTGCCTATTTGACAAGGATTAATAACCAGATACATAAGGAGCTCAAGGAACTCAATAGAAAAAAAATCAAATAATACAATTAAAAAATGGTCAAAAGATCTGAATTGTCATTTCTCAAAAGAAGACCTACAAATGGCTAACATGTATGTGAAAAAACTGCTCAGCATCATTATTCATCAGAGAAATGCAAATCAAAACTATAATGGGATATCATCTCACCCAGGTTAAAATGGCTGTTATCAAAAAGGCAATAATGAATGATAGGCAAGGATATGGAGAAACAAAAACCCTCATACACTGTTGGTGGGAATGTAAATTAGTGAAAACACTATGGAGAACAGTATGAAGGTTCCTCAAATACTAAAAATAGAACTACCAATGACCAAGCAATCCTACTACTAGGCATATATCCATAAAAAGGAGATCAATATATCAAAAATATATCTGCACTCCTACGTTTATTGCAGCACTATTCACAATAGCCAATATTTGGAATTAACCTCAGTGTCCATCAACAGATGAACTGATAAAGAAAGCGTGGTACATACACACAATAGAATATTATTCAGCCATAAAAAGAATGAAGTCCTGTCATTTACAACAACATGGATGGAACTAGAGAACATTATGTTAAGTGAAATAAGCTAAGCAAAGAAAGACAAATTTTACATGTTCTCACTTATATATGGGAGCTAAATATTAAAACAATTGATTTTATGGACATAGAAAATAGAATGATAGTTACCAAAGAGTAGGAAGAGTTGTAGAGAGGGGGTTATAAGGTGGGGATGGCTAATGGGCACAATAATATAGTCAGATTTTTAGATAGAATGAACAATGTTTGATAGCACAACAAAGTGACTACAATCAACAATTAGTTATTATATGCTTTGAAATAACTGAAAGAGTGGAATTGGTATGTTGACAACACAAACAAATGATAAATACTTGAGATGATGGATACTCCAATTACCCTGATTTGATTATTACACATCTTCTGCCTGTATCAAAACATCACATGTACCCAATAAATACATACAACTATTTTGTACTTATAATAATTAAAAATTAAAAAAATGTGAAAAAATTGATTTCATAGAGATATTGAGTAGAATGCTTGTTAGCAAAGGTTGGGAATGGTGGGGGAGTAAGGGAAGAAGAGGCATTGGTTAATGGGTAGAAAAGCTATAGTTAGAAGAAATAAGTTCTCATATTCAAGATTGCAATAGGAAAACTATAGTTAAAAAGAATTTATTATATTTTTCAAAATAGCTATAAGATTTGGAATGTTCACAGCACAAAGAAATGATAAATGTTTGAGGTGATGGATACCCAAATTACTCGGCTTCAATCATTGCAAATTGTATGCTTGTATCAAAATATCATATGTATCCCAAAAATAAGTAAAACCATTGGGTATCCACAAAAATTAAAAATAAAAAAATGAAATAAAAAGGTCATTCTGAAAATTCAAATATTAACTAAAAAAAATGTATAATACAACACTGTTCCTTTATTTTCAGCAAGTCATTATTTTCAGACAGAGACTTAAGGTAATAAAAGATAATTTTTAAGAGGTAGAATTAGCATTTAAATTTGTGCTTTAAAAAGTCAAAGCATCAACCTTGATGAGATTAATCAATTTTTGTTTTCTAATGAAAACATGCAAAGAATTTTTCAATTTGCAAAGAACCATGGACCACTGGAAATAGGAGTAATAACTGTGGTCCTAAAGATACAGAAAGTGAGAACAGTAGTAAAAGAATAAAAATAAAAATCAAGTGGTAGAGAATATATTTCAAAATGAGAATATTTATAATGTCTAGAAATTCATCAACCCAATGCAATCATATAGCAACAAACTATGGGCTGGAATGTTTAGGAATAGTGTTGAGCAGTTGATGAACTTTGCAATATAAGTGCAAATGTTTAAGACTATTGTTGGGGATTTTTTATATTATGCCCACAGTGCTTTTGCACACAGTAATCCTTAACACTTTGTATAATGAAGACATAAAAAAAATTGAATAGTACATCTCAAAAAGTGAGTTGGACAATCGGCCAGGGGTGGTGGCTCACGACTGTAATCCTAGCACTCTGGGAGGCCGAGCCAGCAGACGGTTCAAGGTCAGGAGTATGAAACCAGCTGGAGCAAGAGCTTGATCCTGTCTCTACTAAAATGGGAAGAAATTAATTGGGCAACTAAAAATATATAGAAAAAATTAGCCGAGCATGGTGGCACATGCCTGTAGTCCCAGCTACTCTGGAGGCTGAGGCAGGAGGATCACTTGAGCCCAGGAGTCTGAGGTTGATGTGAGCTAGGCTGACGCCACGGTACTCACTCTAGCCTGGGCAACATAATGAGACTCTGTCTCAAAAAAAAAAATATATATATATATATATGTATATTTGTACAATCATAAAGGTAGTGTTTTCACTGTCCATGGTTAAGATAGAACCCAATTATCAATCTTAGGCTTTGGGACAGGATTCCAGGTGTTGGAAAACTAGAGTGCCTTTATGGAATACATAAACAAAAAATGAGAATTAAGCAAGTTCAATAAAAATGGGAGTTGGCTGTGGAGAAGAAAATTTAAAATATAAAAACCACACAGATATCAACTTCTGCATAATCACAACACAACTTAGGCTGAATCTGTGGTGATTAGGAGTACTGTAATTTGAACAAGGATTGCCCAGAACAATATGAATCATTTGAACTCAGTTCTGCATGCCAACCAATCAATTATTTAAAGATAAATAATCTGCATCCTCCAAGACGCATCTTCTAAATTTTAAATAATCCTCATTTTTTTCAAATTTTGTTATAGGACATAATTTCATGTTTTTATAACACGCTAATTCCTTTATTATCTATTTTTGGAAATTAGCTAATTGCTCTGTAAAAGTATGGCATGTAACAAAGCAAACCCAGTACTTTAGCTGTGGCTATCAAATGAGTTCAGGAGTAGAAGAGTCTTATTTCTCAAAAGGATAATGTCGGATCTAATCTGCCAAACAATAATTGCATGTCTATGACTTTAAAGCATCCCTGTTTATTTCATTTTGTTTGATGAGAATGTTAATGGTTTTCCAAAATAAATACACTTTTAAACATAAGGCATGATTCAACCTGTTTGCCCTTCACTGACTTCAATTAATAATCTTTTCAAATTCTGCTCTATATTATATCAATTAAATTCCATGATGGACTAATAAGTGACATTTATCAAGACTCATCATATTTAATTATAATACTATAGAACAATTACTTGGTCATTAGCAACTTATTCAATGGAGCCTCAGATTATCTTTATCAGAATTTCTATTACACGCATACAGCAGGATATCCTGACAGCATACACTGTTGCCTTCAAACAGGAAATCATCAATAGAAACCACTGAGCAAATGGACAAGTCAGTGGAAAGGGAATAATACTAATCATTTGCTGAACAGTGAGTGGATTAAATATTTTAATACCCTGCCTCCTTTAGAGGAATCAGAGCAACTCGCAACTTTCCTTTTCAACTTGTCCTCAGTGATTCTTGTCAGAGGCTTCTGTTGCTGCCTGGAAGCTACAAATATTACTCAAGTGGAATTTATAACCTTTTCTAAAATCATGATGCCTGTTTCTCTGAATATAGCTCTTCAACTCACTGTTGTAATATATACACTTCTTTTGTACTCTGACCTCTGCATGTGCCTCTAATTTCCAAGTCAAAGTTTTAATCACTTATTTTTATAATTGAAATATAATGTTAATGAATGGAAAACTTTAAAAGTGAGGTCAAAATTGTGGGTTATATTTAAAGTGACATCACTTTAAGCCATTTATTTGGATAGGAGATATGAAATCTTGTTGAGTTTTAAACTGATAAAGTACGTTTATATTGGAGTTGCATTGTGTACTGCTATAATCCTGATACTATTCTTACTATAATCAACACAGCTACTAGGCATGTTGGTGATAGTTATATTGATCTAACAGAACTTGAAGTAACAAGACTGAAATTTTACCACTTACTTCTGTGACTTTCCATATGTCTGTTTTCTTAGATGGAAAATAGTTGTGATACCTGTTTTTGTGGAGTTGAAATATTCATAGAAGGTATTTTTAAAACAAAGGTATAATAATAAAATCAAGCATTTTTTTTTTATATTTTCCTATAGCCTTTTAAAAATAACTCCCTTCTGCTTAATAGCTAAAAAGAAAAGAGGCTGACTTCCAAGATTTTTTTTTCTTTTCTAAGGTAAGACTAAATTTTCTAACCTGGTCTTTGAAAGGTGAGAGATTTTTAAAAAGCAATTTGTCTAACAAAGGTACACCAATAAAACAGAATTTCACATTCAAGGATGTTCCATTGTGCCTGATGTTTTCAGTGAAAAATAGGAAACAGTTTATTTATTTTCATTTTTGCTTTAATATAACTTGTCAAGGTATTAGTATATTAGGAAGAGACTTGTTCTCTCATCATATAAAGTTTTATGAACTGTTATTCAAAAAAGTAGCATATAATTTTGAATATTATAAATTAATATTGAATATTTAAGACATTATCAATAGAATATATAGCTTCAAAAATAGTTGCTGCTCAAAATTCTGATAAGTATAAATATTGAAATAAAACTATGGAATGCTTTAGGGTAGACTAGTAGATTTTTTTTTATTTCATTATATTATGGGGGTACAGATGTAACCAAAATGTCAAAAAAAACCTCAAAACTTTTATCGGGTGGTGGGCAGGTGAGGGGAAGGGGAAGAGTATAGACTAGTAGATTTTTTGTATTTTTTTACATATTCTAAATTTGTAGTGTTCCTGGATTCTCAATAAAATTAATAAATTTTAGATATTTACAGTTTAGAAATTATTTTGTCTGTCCTTTTTGATTTCTTTTCACAGCGCTACAGTATAACAGATTGATAAGGTATTTTTTTTTTGTTGAGCAGATGAAGAATCTAACTCCAGATATACCAAGAAATAAAGTCATATAATGAATAAGCTAAAAATATGTAGCTTGAATTCAATTTGAATTTAAAGTTGTAGAAATTTAAATTGTCTGCTAATAATCAAATGAAACTGAAAGAAAAATGTGAAAAATAACTGATGAAGATTAAGATGATGTTGACAACAGAACTAGCCATGAGAAATCGACTTGGATGAATAACAGTATCTATCTATCTTTCTATCTATGCGTAATGCTAATGAGGTGGAAACTATTGTTATTTTTATTTCATGAGAAAATTGTTGTTAAGAGTGTTTAAGTAATCTGCTGAAGCAAAGTTCAGATAAGTTCTGGCTAACTACAGAGCCAGCGAACAACTATTAAAGGCAATAATAATAAGGAATAAAAGAGGCTTTATTTTGCTTTCAATTTCTAATTTCAATAATTAAAATTAAATAATGCATTTAAACATATCCTGAAAAACACTGGTTAGTACTCTTTAGGTATGATATATGATATTAAAATATATACTTCTTGCCATTGCTTATGCTTTTTATTAACTTACAAAATCAGAATCTTCATTAATTTCAATAATACTTTTGATGATACGGCAAAAGCACAGAAATACAAACATGGTCTGTCATAATTATAGCTCCCGAATGAAAATGTGTATTTGGAATATCGTTGTATAATAATGGTATAAAAATGTACTAAGCAGGTTATTATAATACAAGACAAAATCACCACAGAGACGTTTAGAGGTAGGCATATATCCTGTTTAGTCAAATCGGTAGAGAAAAGCTTAAGAAGAAAGATAAGACTTTCATCTGAGGTACTCTATATTATTATCTGAAGTTGAAATTTAAAAAAAACTAAACTAAGGATGGTTGTATTATTTACAATCAGAACATAACACCTTTTTTAATCACAACACCTTTTTTGTTTTAATTGGTGTGAAATTAAGTTCCCAAATCAAGCATCTCTCTTATTATGTTTTGTTACATTCAGTGAGATATTTAGATTACACATAAATTACATAACTTTTTAACTCTCAAATACATTGTACTTAAACTAGCCTGATATTTACTGAACAGAAATAAGAGCTTAAGAACCTGCAATTCCTTTGTTCTGGAAGTATAAAGAGTTCAATTTAGTTTGAAAGACAAATTGGCTTCACACATATTCAACCACCTTTACCATGCGCAAAAATCTCTCATAGGATTGAAATTGTTCACTTACACTCTAGGAGGGCAGAGGATATCAACTATTTCACAATCTTAATTTACTTAAGTCTTCAGAGCTTCTGAAATTTACTATATATTGCTTCAGAGTTTCCAAAGCTCTGATACTTGTTTTTCTTGGACTTTTTTTTTTTTTTTTTTTTTTTTTTAATTCGTAGTGTCACTCAGACTGGAGTTCAGTGGCATCATGGCTCTCTGTAACCTTGAATTCCTGAGCTCAAGTGATATTCTTGCTTCAGCCTCCTGAGTAGCTGGAGGACTACTCCTGGTTAATGTTGTTTTTGTTTGTTTATTTGTTTAATTTTTTGTAGAGATTGGGTCTCACTATGTTGCCCAGGCTGGTTTTGAACTCCTGGCTTCAAGTGATTCTCTCACCTCAGTCTCCTAAAGTGCTGGGATTATAGGCATGAGTCACTGCATCCTGTCATATACTTTGATTATAATTTCCAACTATTTTCCAATAAACCTAATTCACATAATTATATTTATTTCAGGGAAAAACATGGGCATACTCAACTCTTCTTTCTCTTTAATATGTTATGGACGATATTACTATCATAAAGCAACATATTTATCTAAAATTTTTATTTTGCAATCATTGGGTGAAAAACATATACTGCTTTTTTTTCATTTGTACATGTCTCTAAATCTTGTGTGTCATGAAGTATCTTAAGCATTCTATTATAAATCAGGAAAGGATCTTACCAGATATAACACATTTATACATATAGAAAATACAAATCCCTACTTCCTATTTGAAACAAATTGTTAAAAATGCTTAAAATTTCAGGTTATCTTTTTAGTAGGTATCATTTTAATAGAAGGCTATTGTGAATATAATTAATTTAATCAGATTTTACTTTTTACTCTGTGTGCATAGACAACCCACCAAATGTCAGATTTCCATGATAGTGTGCATAAGCACCACATGTACTCACCAGCAAATTGGTTTCACTGATCAACATCTAAGTGGACATATAGGAATAACATTTATCGGGTGTCGGGCAGGTGGGAGAGGGGAGGAGGGGATGGGTATACACATATATAATGAGTGCGATGCGCACCATCTGGGGGATGGACATGCTTGAAGCTCTGACTCGAGGGTGGAGGGGGGAAGGGCAATATACATAACCTTAACATTTGTTCCCCTATAATATGCTGAAATAAAAAAAATATATAAAAAATAAAAAATAAAGTCTTTAATATATTAGGTTTAAAATTTAAAACCTAAATCTGCACTAAGCTTTCAGTTTAGCTCCATTTGTTGCCAGGTAAGAGTAGGCACCTGTCACCTGACCAAAACCTGTTTATCTGAAATACCTAAGATCTTCTTCTCAGGGTCTTATAGTGTTTTTAGTTTACCAGTGTTAGTTACCTTTACTTGATCCTTGAGAAGATATGTATTCTGCAGCTGTCATATGGAATGCTTTGTACATGTCTGTTATGTCTGTTTAATCTAGAGTGTAGTTTAAATTCCATGTTTCCTTATTGATTTTCTGTCTGGATGATCTGTCCATTGATGAAACAGAGGTGTTGAAGTCCTCTACTTTTATTGTACTTCAGCCTATCTATTTCTTTAGATCTATTAATATTTTCTTTATTTATCTTCTTGTACATAAAGTGTGTATATATTTATACTTTGTTATATACTTTTGCTGAGTTAACCACTTTATTATGTAATGACCTTCTTTGTCTCCTTTTACAGTTTTG
The DNA here is from genome assembly GCA_008086735.1 of Cheirogaleus medius. Classification (NCBI taxonomy): domain Eukaryota; kingdom Metazoa; phylum Chordata; class Mammalia; order Primates; family Cheirogaleidae; genus Cheirogaleus; species Cheirogaleus medius. The sequence continues at coordinate 73,962,591 of VBSM01000272.1, forward strand.
TCTTAAAGTCTACTTTAACTGATTTAAATATAGCTACTCCTGTTGTTTTTGTTTCCATTTGAATGGAATTTTTTTTTAATACCTTCGCTTTGTCTATATGTATTCCTACAGGTGAAGTGAGTCTTGTAAGCAGCATACAATTTGTTCTTATTTTGTAATTTTTCAGACACTCTATTTTTTTAATTGGAGGATTTATTCCATTTACATTCAAAGTAATTATTAGTATATAAAGACTTACTAATGCCATTTTTTTAGTTGTTTTCTAGTCTTGCAAATCCTCTGTTTCTTTCTTCCATTCTTGCTATCTTCCTTTGTGACTGATTTTTCTTTAGTGGTATATTTTGATTTCTTGCTTTTTATTTTTTGTATGCCTACTATAGGTTTTTGCTTTGTGGTTACCATGAAACTTACAAAAAATGTCTTATAGTTAAAACAGGCTGTTTTAAACTGATAATAATCCAACTTTGATTGAAAAAAATTATATTTTTATTCCACTCCCTTAACCATGTTGAATTTTTGATGTCACAATTTACATCTTTTTATATTATATATCCCTTAACAAGTTATTGTAGCTATTATTATTTTTAATAGTTTTATCTTTTAATGTTAATACTAAGGAGTGCCAGAAGCATCAAGCAGATATAGCTGGCACAACACTGCCAGAAGCCCATTGTCCACAAGAGCAGGCATGTCACTGGGGTGGACCAGAAGTCTGGGAAAAATACAACTAATGCAGTGCCCAGGCTGGGAAGTGTAGCAGGGAGAGGAGATAAAGAAGGATGGCTAATAGGTACAAAAAATATAGTTAGATAGAATGCATAAGATCTAGTAGTCAGTCACACAATATGGTGATTATAGTTATCAACAATCCCAATTAGGATGTTCCTAAAATAAAGAATGATAAATGCTTTAGAGGATGGATGATAGCCCCATTGCCCTGAATTGATCACTACACACAGTATACCTGTATTAAAACATCACATGTACCCTATAAATATGAATAATTATATATCAATAATAATTATCATAAAAATAAAAATATAAAAAAGTTGATTATGCCTGTCCACCTCCCCATAAAAAAGTTTATAGTCGTTGCATATACCACAGACCAACCCTACTTAACTAGATGGCTAGGTGTCTAGCTATCTATTATCTAGCACATTGGTAATTTACACTTCACTCAGGAGAGGTCTGACAAATCCACTGTGCTTGTGGCTGAGTCTTGCACAGCTGGTGCCACAGAAGATTAAGTTACCACAACACTAAACTGAATGATTGATGGCCAAGGTTTTTAACTAGCAAAGTGCAGTTTTTTACATAATCACCAGAATTATATGCAGCACTATGTCTATTCCTGGCTATAAATTGAAGGGTTGTTCTGTCTTGAGTTATGAAAGAAATTATAAACTAATTTGTAGAAACAACATCTGTTGTGAACAGACAAAAAGCTCTAGTAAGAAAGGAATATTTTTTCCTTCTATTTTGTAGCTATTTATAAGATCAAGAGAAAATGCAAGTTTTTTCCTAGTCTATAGTTCTTTATAAAAATATTTATATCTGCATTTCTATATTCTGTAGAAACACAATGCTATGTTTTTGTCATGCTCCAAGAAACAAGACAGAAAGTAAAATCTTCAATTTCCTATAAATGTATTTCATTTTAACTTGATATACAATAAAGAATTAATTTTATTACCACATTTTGCATACAATGAAGTACATTTTTACCTTTTCTAAAACATTCTAGTTTTCAAAACACAAGGAAAATGCTACAGATATTTGATCATTTTTCTTCGCAGGGAGGATAATAAATGTATTGGTCATTAAATATGAAATGTCCGATTTCAAATCAAAAGTTTAGTTTATTGTATCTCAAACAAGAAACAGTACAATTAATCAAAGTATGCACCTAAACTATTGACACAGATTTGTCATCTTAATGGTAGCTTGCTTATGCCAGCAGCGAAGAAACCTGGAAAGTGAGTGATGATGAAATCACAAAAGGCATTTTCCACAGCTTATTGAAACTTGAATATTTTTCCTTGCAAAAGTGGTCCAAAGCCTGGAAGCTTTGGTAGTCAGTTGGTGCAAGGTCTGGTGAATATGGTGGATGACAGAAAGTTTCCAAGTCCAGCTTCTTTAGTTTGAGCAGCATTGTTTTTTGTGACATGTGGTCTTACAAGAGGATTGGCCTGTTTCTGTTGACCAATCTCAGCTGCTTAATAACAAGCATCCTCATCATTTTGTCCAATTGGTTGCAGTAAATATCTGCTGCAATCAATTGTCCAGGTTTCCTGAAGCTGCAGTGGATAATACCGGCACTAGACCACCAAACAGACATCATTAGCTGTTTTTGATGAATATTCAGGTTTGGACTGTGTTTCAGCACTTCATCGTTATCCAATCATTGTGCCAAATGCTTGCAATTTTCAAAAAGTACCCATTTTTCATGACACATAACAATATGGTATAGAAATGGTTCACATTTATGGCATGACAGCAAAGAAAGGGAAGCTTCAAGATGATTTCTCCTCTGATGCTCATTTAATTCGTGTGGTACCCATCTATTCAGCTTCTTTACCTTGCTAATTTGTTTCAAATGGTTCAGTATTTACTATATTTACTATTGGAATAGTAATGTCAGACCTTGCTGCTAATTCACGCATAGTTTGAGATAGATTCACTTCCACTACAGCTTTCAGCTCATCATTATCCACTTTGGTCTCAGGTGACCCATGTTGTGCATTTTCAAGATGAAAATTACCAGAATGGAACTTCTCAAACCATTGACCTACTGTGTGTTCATTAGCCACATTCTTCCCAAACACTTCATCAATATTTTGTGTTGTCTGCACTGTATTAGTTCCACTATGCAACTCATATTCAAAAACAACATAAATTTTTGACTTATCCATGGTTTCACAAAAATTTCTCTAAAAAGATTTTTGAAAGATAATCACAAGCCAAAACCTGTGTTTGAAAGAATGAGGATGTGCCTTCACAATAAAAAACAAAAGAAAACAAACAAAAAAGATAATGTCAAAGTGAAATGTCAGAGATATCTACTGTCAAACTTAGTACTTAAGGAAATTGGATATTCTGTACTTAACAACCTAATAAATTATTGCCCTGATAAACAGTATACTATTTCTAACTCTGGTTCTTTGAATTTCTATTCCTTTCTGAATGACTCATGTAAATTCTACCAATTCTGTAAGTCTCATATTAAGTAAGACTTGCTCCTGGGATCGGCTAGGTTGAGCTTACTATAAAACATGAGAAATTGAGGGTGTAGGGTCTTGGCCAAACTGAGGAGTGTATAATTCATCTAAAAGATATCATATTGTTTTATACACTGTCCAGGCAAAATAACAGATGTCTATGGGTCTCTTGACTGTCAGTTGGCAATAGATAATTGGTAGGAAATTTTCACTGATGTCTCTGAAATTTAATACTTCTTAATTTAATGATACCCTTCTCTTTATCATAATTACAAATAAGTCTACAGATGTGAGAAATTGTTTTATGAATGCATATTCTAGGTAACGATTATAATCCTAATTACAAATGGAGTGATGTTGAGTTTGGTGCTTAATTTTATGTGTCTTTTTGGCCAGGTCATGGTATTCAAACATTTGAGCAAACACCGGTCTAGGTGTCACTGTTGTTTGTAACTGGGTCTATGAAAAATTTCAATGACCCTACATGTTTTTTAAGATCTTCTCCCTCTTATGTTTTAGATTCTCAGGCCAAGGGATTGATGACCAAAATCCTGTAAATTTTAACTATTAATAACTACTTGACTTTTTGAGTCGTTCCTCAGAAATGGTGGTGTTTCTGCAAGACAAAGGAGTTGAGATTCCAAAAGCCCCCTGCCTAAACTTCCTGACACCAATACTCACCATCCCTCACTAACCTGATCCAATTCATGTAGCTCCTCATTAAAAAAACATAGTCTCCATTAGTTAAGGAGACATTTTCCCTGGCTGTTCTCCCAACTGACATCTTTCATATTAAATTTTCCTTTATTCCTTGTACATACTCATCATCTCAGCAATTGGCTTTCTGGGCAGTGAGCAACTGAATCCAGGCTGGACACCTTTTGGATTTGGCAACAACTGCAACATTTTTTAGAGGTGATTAATATTTAAGTTAATAGTCTTTTAGTAAAGCAGATTACATTCCATAATGCGTGAAGCCTTGTCTAATCAATTGAAGACTTTAAAAGAAAAAAAGACATGTTTCCCAAAGAAGAAGGAATTCTGTCTTCTGTCTTCTGATGGCTTTTGGTCTAGAACTGCAAGATCAACATTTCCCTGGGTCTTCATCCTGCCGACATGCTCTGCAGATCTTAGACTTGCCAACCAATTAAGCCAATTCTGTAAAATCTTTCTCTCTCCTCTCTCTTTCTTTCCACGTCCTATTAGTTGTGTTTCTCTGGAGAACCCTGACTAATATGCTGAGCCAATATTTAATTGCTAACATTTATTAGATTCTAAACTGGCATGAATTTTTAAGCTCTCTGAGTGGAAAAACAAAACACAAAGTGTGTGTGTGTGGTTTCTGTAAATATTCTTTGGTCATTATTAATGGCTCAATATTTTTTAACATTGAGGAAAATCTACCAATTTTATTCTGATTATCACAGTCTTACTTATATTTATTTTTGTGTGTTTTATATATACAATTTTATGTGGAGGTTTGTGTATATAATGCATAGTCAAAATACTGAATTTTCTCATCAGCATAAGGATCCTTTCTGTTGCCTTGTTATTACCACGTCCTCCTTTTCTCCAACTCCTTGAAACTACTAATATGTTCTTCATTTATAAAATGTAGCATCAAAATATTATATAAATATAATCATACAGTATGTAACACTTTGGGATTAGCATTTTTCACTCAGAGTGATTGATTATTTGAATATTCACCTATGTTGTTGCATGTATCAATAGTTTGATCTTTCCTTTGGATAAGTAGTATTCTACAGTATGTATAACCATCATTTAACTGTGTACTACGTACTGCAATAGAGCCATTCATCTGTTGAAGGACACGTGTTGGAGGCTGTTTCCAGTATTCGACTACCATATTAAAGCTATCATGGGTGTACATGTTTCAGTTCTCCGTGATACATGCTCAAAAGAACAATTGCTAATCATGTGTTTTGTTTTACAAGAAGCTACCAAATCATTTCCCAGAGTGATTTTTATCATTTTTCATTCCCACCAGCAATGTATGATCAGTTTTCATGCATCTTTACCATCAATTGGTGGTTATCACTGTTTGTTTGTTTGTTTGTTTTTAGCCCTTCTGCTAGATGTATAATGATATCTCATTGTGGTTTTAATTTACATTTCCCTGATGGTAATGATGTTGAACATCTTTTTATTTGTTTATTTGCCATCCATCTGTCCTCTATGTTGAAATGTTTCTTAATGTCTTGCTCATTTTTATTTTATTTTTCAGTTTCAAAAGTTTCTTGTGTATTCTAGATGCTAGTCCTTTGTTGGATATATGGTTTGAAAAAAATTTCCCTGTCTGTAACTTGGCTTTTTATTTTCTTTACATAATCTTACAGACAGAAAATATTTTAATTTGTGTCTCTTTATCAATCTAGCCTTTTATGGATTATGGTTTTGTTGTCAAATCTAAAAATTTACTGCCTTGACCTAGACTTAAAAGCCTCTCTCCTAGGTTTTGTTGTTGCCGTTGAGTTTTATAGATTTATGTCTTTTAAGTCTATGATCTATTTTGAGTAAAGGTATGAGGTTTGGT
>VBSM01000272.1:73968585-73982787 GCA_008086735.1 Cheirogaleus medius
ATATATATCACCCCAAGTCTTTAAGTATATATTTTATATATAAAAGCTATAAATAAATATAGCAAAATGTTCATAGTGAGTATATTTAGGTGATGAGAATATATGATATTTTAGTTTCTCTCTTTATACTTTTTGTAATATAATTTAATTTATTCTGTTTGATTGATATACATGCTTATCCTTCCAGCAATACCGCATGGCCTTGATAATTGTAGCTAAATTGTAACCCTTAATATCAGGTAGAGTTATTCCTCTAACTATATTCTTTTTTAATGAGAAAAATAATAAATAGTCCATTTCATAAATTCTAGGGCATGTGTTATTCCATATATATTTTGACTATATCTAAAATGACTTTGCTAGTATCTCGATAGGAATTGCACTGAACTTATGGGTCAATTTGGAATAACGGGCACTCTTATTATGTTGAGCCTTCCAATCCAGAAACGTGGTAGGTCTCTCCATTAGATTTATTTCATAACTTTATAAATTTAAAATTTTCAACATGCAGATGCTGTACATGTTTCATTTTGTTAAATTTATATCCAAGTATTTTTTTATTTGTTTGTAAATAGTATTGTATTTTTTTCAGCATCAACATAATCATTGCTTGTGGAAATAGAATTTATATTTTTGTGTTGATTTGTATTCCAAGACTATGATAAACTCACTTATTAGTTCTAGGATTACTTTTTTTGAGATTCCTTGGAATTTTCTTCATAGATAATTGTGTCATCTAAGAATAGTACCAATTATCATCTGAGGATGGATTATAAGCCAGATACTATATACCATATTATTTTCTTTAAAATATACTTTTTATTTTCTAGGGTTATATAATTAAATAAACTATGTTATCTTGCAGGTTTCTTTATGCTCAGTGATAGTGCCAAAAAAGGAAACAAAGCAACATTTCAGCCAACATGCATGGAATCTGATTGTGTGCAAAGCTTTATGCTAAGCAGTAGTTGATTCTAAAATAAGAAAGACAACTTCTAACTTGGAGAATTTAATAGACTCCTAGAGGGGTAAAATAAATAATCTTACAATGTACATTATGAATAAAATTTGCCATCAGGAAAGCAGAGCCTGGAAAGAAATTAGAAGAAATAATTTCATTCAGCAAGTACCAGTGAAGAAGTTAGCCTCTACAATAATGCAGTAAAGCTGTGGCTGGTCACAGATCCTCAAAAGACCTCACAGCTCTTTTAATTAGCTATCCAACTTCCCTCAATGTGAAAGGGCTCAAGAGTCTCATATATTGGATTCTTCCTTATTCTCTTGCATATATAGAATGCTAACAAATAATATTAATTAAAATAAGTTACTCTAACCAAATGTACTGCTCATGTGCATTTTAAGAAAGGATGATATTTATTTAACTTATTTTTCTCCAAGCTGGGGCTATATCTTTTCTACAGATAAGAAGAAGTGACCCACAGGTAAAATAAATTAAGAATACAACCAATTTGGTTTATATGAACTAATTTTAACTTTTAGATTTTCAATAGGTTATTATTTCCCTGAAAAATACATCTCAAAATCTGTCTGGCTTTGAAATTCTGCATCCTTTCCAGCTTGTATTCATAGTTCCATTTCTAGGTTTTCAAAATGATATTGATTTAAATGACAGGTATTTAATCTACTCCAATCTCACATTTTAGGGTACAGGCTTTCATTTTTATTTGTGCATGTCTGAAAAGAGCTCAAAAATGATCACTGGATATTCACTCATTTATATGCACCATAATTCTTATAATTGGGATTTCAACATGAGCCTATTTTGCTAATATGCTTCTCATTTTTTCTTTCTTCACTTTTCTTGTTTTCTACTTGAACCAGTTTACCAGTTAATATCTAGGTATCTATCTATGGATAAACTACTACAATGTCAAATGGCTGGTTGACTTTTCTTCCAAGTATCATTAGTTGAGGTTCCTTGTATTTGCAAGAATGAGTGTGGTAGTGTATGGTCAAAAGAGTTAGGTCTAAGTTTCACTCTCCACTCTATAGTCTCTAGCTGTGTCAACAAGCTCTGGGATGATGGGTGTATCAGTCAGCATCCAGTAAGGAAAAAAGAAACCATACCAATTATTCTAACAGACAGAAATTAATGTCTTAAAATGTATTAATTATATCAATTTTTAACTAGGTAACTTCAAAGATAAGAAGAGAACTTTAAGTTATCATGAAGGTGACAAATGCAGGGAGTATGTATCTTCCTAGATCTGAAGACAAATGGTAAGAGGAGGGAATAATTAAAACTTAGGAACTTAGAGAGGTACATTATGAGGCTTAATCTCTGTCCTTGAAGGAGAAAATATTGACCCTTTGGTAAGGTATCTCTCACCTCAGAGGAGCCGCACTGTCTTGGGATGCAGACCTTGGAAGAAAAGGCACCAGCTGGCTAGTGCTGGTGTCTGATGTAGATGTCTGTGAGTATTGGAAAATCTGTAAACTGGATTCATCTTTTGCCACACAAAGGAACTGCAATGAAGGATGAAGAAGCCCTGCTGGAATGACCCTCAAGAGAACTACTAGAAGACAGGAAGCCCACAGGAAATCCATATGAAGCAGAGAGGATGGAGGAAGAATAGTTTCCCTTTGTAGCTTTTTAGTCTACCTATAAAGCTTCCTATTTTCACATACTAACAGGGAGCCAGATGGCAAAACAAGAATATGGTTTGTGGTAGCATTGCAGACCAGAGTATAGAAGTGTTAAGGTTTGGAGCTGAGAGATTAATAAAGATTGTCACAATGGTGATAATATTATGTGTTTAATAATAGAGAATAGTGATTGACAATTTTGTGACTTTTGACATATAATGATGTATAATATACATTATGTGCATAAACATAACAATATACATCATATATTTAATATATATAATAATATACATAATAACATAATATACATTACTGTGTGTAAACCATACTACTGATGGTGATGATGATGGTGGTCATGGTGGTCGTGGTGGTAATAAACTGAATATCCTGACTCTGCCTGGAGATTGCAACAACCTTTCAAAATATTTAACCCTGACATTATAATGCTTGATCCCTCCTTCAGCACCTGCACTCATTTTCTTGGCTATTTTCCACACTTGCTGTAAGTAAACACCTGTGTTTTAACATATCTGAAGGCTTGAGTGTAAAACCAGGGGAAAGTATCTAAAGAATATATAAAACATGTAAATAAGAAAATCCTAAACTCAGAATTTTTCTTGCAGCTTTTTCGGCTGCAGTCCATTTGCTATTATACATACTGTCATTAGTCATATCATGTGGTGGTAAGTTGTAGAACAGGAGCATTCTATAGTCCTCTGACTAAATCTATTAAATCTCAGCCTCATAGTGGGTATGTATCCCAGGGCTGTGACATTCACAAATATATCTCTATTGATGTAGCTTTTCCCCCTTCCCCCTGCCTGCTCCCTTTTCTGGCTGAAGCATTCCCAATCTATATCCTTGCAGCCCAGGCACTTGTTGACAATAAACCAAAAAAGCAAGTTTTCTCTAATTGGTCACTTATAATGTGGGCAGATTACACCATTGATCTATCTGTTTATGTTTCATTCTGTTCACTGGCAAAATTAAGAGTGAAACTAGTTAATATCCAGTGTCCCATGTTCCTTAAAGCATTATTTTTGTGCTTTTAGGAAATTAAAATTTGTCTGAAGGAGGTAAATGGAGAATGATATAAAAGTTATATATAAATATATTTATTTCCTGAATTATTTTTAGCACTCACTAACAAGGTGTTTTATTATAAACCTTGATTTAAAATTTTTATTTCCCACATGACTTTTTGAATCATGAAATGTAATAAAAGCATTAAAAATGTGCTTAATATACTACATTGTCAGGTAATAAGTTTACTCTTTTACCTTGACAATTATCTTTTTGTGTCTACTTCAAAAACACTTTCTATTTTTTTAAAAAAATCTCATGGTTAAAATAAGCTCAATCTAAGCAAATAATATTTTAGGGAATTCTGTAAACATAGTGGTTTTAACCACAACTGTTATCTTTTGACTTTTGGTAAAAGATTAATAGTAATTACTTAAATGTTCTTTTTCTAAATATTAAAACATTAAACATTTAGCTCTGATTGTTTTTTATGCATTAAGCATATAAATAAATTCTTTTTCAAGAATAAGGTTTAGTGAAAATGAAAATTAAATTTCATGAACGTAATTTAATTAAAATTAAAATTGAACCCAAATGTAAATCTGTTTTTAAAAAATATAATGGCAAATATCTCGCCTGTGACTCCATGATTTATACTATTTTCCATTCAGCTAAGTTTATAAGTAAATACAAATATATTTTGGGCTCTTTTCTTAGACAAAGGGAATTAATATTTGTTTCACAATTCAACTGAACCTTGGTTGTTTTTTGTAGTAATCTGGCGCATAGAGATGAAAAATATTAAATAATAAACCTTTGAGCCTCCCAGTCCACTGAGTGACCACTGAATTACCTAATTTTGCTGTTAATGTATTCTTAGAATTGTTTGAGTGATGATGTTTGCAAATGCGTTTAAGAGATTGCATTATGCTGTGTTTAAACTGATTTAAGTATCATTTAATTTGTATGTACATATAAGACATAGGACATATTTTTGTATTCATTTTCTTTTATCATTATCTCCAGCTCTGGAAAATTATAGGTATAAAGATCACGATTAAATTTTGAGTCCTTTTGGGGGCCAGTTACTTTTACGCTGTTTATAAACCTACTGAATTTAATCAACCACTGTAAATTTATGATGTCATGAACCATCAGAGAACTGGGTTAGTCAGACTAAAATTTCATTATCACAAAAAAATGAATTTCAAAAGTTTTTATTCTAGTAAATATAGAAGTGTCCTATATTTGTGGTATGTCTTAGGTGATTTTAGACAATAATTCCTTTTAGGAAGTTATGTGAGACATACTGCTAAAATTCAGGAAAATTATGCAAGATCTGTTCCAGAAAACAGTACATGATCTATACAAAAATACTACATTGCAATAAAGAAAGAAAGAAACAGCAGATGAAGTTTCCCCAGGAAAGAAAATGAAATCAATTTTACATAGTAGATTGAAAGTGAGACTATGTTTTGCCGTAAATTAAATATATAATTAAATAATTGCTTCTAGAAAGGAAGATAATGAGAAAATGATCATTATCCTCCTCATCATCATCCTCCTCCTTATCACTAATTTTTCTAATGCATTTAATGATTACTCCAGAAATCTTAATTGTGCTCTAAATATATTAACTGATCAATGTCTCATAATAATCTTAGGAGATAAGCACTGCCCTAATCTACCTTTATTTTGCATGAAGAATCAGAGGGACATAGAAACTAAAAAGTGGTTCAAAACTAAACAATAAAATGTAAGTGAGAGTCTAGAAACAGATCCACAGATATATAGTCTCTAGATTAATGAGAAAAGCAATACATACATAGATACACTGGTATGTAGTACATGTAGTGGGAAAAAGATGATTTTTTGAATAAACAGTACTAGATCAATTGGGTAGTCATAAGGAAAAAAAATGGACCTAGAATCTTACCTTTCACTGTAAGTTTATGTCAATTGTGGGATAGATTGTTAATCAAAGTGTAGAAGTTAAATAATAAAGTCTTAGAAGAAAATATAGAAGAACAACTTCAGACATTAGATTAGCCCATCTTATTAAACAGCAAAAACGCAATAATTTTAAGATAAATATGTATGAATTGTACTCTATAAAATTAATAATATGTCATCAACAGACAACAAACAATAAGAGAGTAAAAATCCAACTCACAGAGTGGGAGGAAATATTTACAAAACACATATTTGATAAAATAACTCAATAAAAATATGAAAAAATCCTTCAATGCAATAAGTAAATAAGATCAATCTAACAGAAAAATGGGCAAACAACTAGAACATATATTTTACAATAAAGGTTATCCAAAAATTGAATAAATATATGAAAATATTCTGAAAATTGTTAGAGAAATTTAATAGGGAAATGTAAATCAAAATCATTATGTAACACCACTACACATTCACCAGAGTTACTAAAATGAAAAAAAAAGGAAATATCAGATGCTGAGAAAACTATGAAATATGAGTACTCTCCCAACAAAGAATAATTCACAACACCATTCCCCATGCACCAGAAATTCTACACAGAACCCTGTAGTAATGAGAACTTAATTCATGACACATACAAATGAAAACTATGGCTCAAAAATAAAATTCACAGGTAAAACAATATACTAAAGATTCTTTCTTAAAGAAATTGTACAGCAGTAGTTCCAAAATTTGGGGTCTCAGAATCCCTTTCATTCTTAAGCATTATTAAGAACTCTAATTTTTATTTATATTAATTGTCTATCAATATTTATCCTCTTACAACTAAGACAGAATGCAAATCGATAAATGTAATACACTGTATTAGCAGAATAAAGGGCAAAAAACATATGATCATCTCAATAGATGCAGAAAAAACAATTTGACAAAATTCAATATGTTTTCATCATAAAAACTCTTACTAGATTGGGTATAGGGTGAGTGCACTTTAACAGAATAGAAACCATATATGACAAACCCAAAAGTAACATCATACAAAATAGTGAAAAGTTGAAAGCTTCCCCTCTAAGATCAGGCACAAGACAAGAATACTCACTCCTAACACTTCTATTTACCATAGTACTAGAAGTCCTAGCCAGAGCAATAAAAAAATAAAAGGCATACAAATCGGAAAGGAAGAAGTTAAATTGCCCTCGTTTGAAGGCAACATAATGTGATATATATAGAAAAACTCTAAAGAATCCACTGTAAAACTGTTGGAAGTAATAAATGAATTTAGTAAGGTGGTAGGATACAAAATCAATATACAGAATAGCATGGTACTGGCATAAAAACAGAGACATAGAGCAATGGAACAGAATAGAGAACCCAGAAAAAAACCCACACATTTACAGTCAATTGATTTGGGCCACAAGTGCCAAAAACACACGTGGGAAAAGGGCAGTCTCTTCAATAAGTGGCATTGGAACAAATAGATAGTCACATACAGAAGGATGAAACTAGACCCTTATTTTAAAACTACATACAAAAATCAACTCAAAATGGTTAAAATCTTAAACATAAAAGCTGAAACTGTAAAAGTACCAGAAGGAAACATAGGGGAACAACTCTATGATCTTCACCTGGGCACTGATTATTTTGAATATGACACTGAAAGCACAGGCAATAAAAGCAAAAATAGACAAACAGGATTACATCAAACTAAAAAGCTTCTGCACAGCCAAGGAAACAATCAATAGAATGAAGAAACAACCTACAGAATGAGATAAATTATTTCTAACCCATACATCAGATTAGGGACTAATACCCAAAATGTATAAGTAACTCAGATAACACAATAGTAAGAAAACAAATAAACTGATTAAAAAATGAACAAAAAATGTGATTAGACATTTCTCAAAAGAAGACATACAAATGGTCAACACACACACACACACACATATATAACAAATGCTCAATATCACCAATCAGCAGGGAAATACAAGTTAAAATTACAATGAGATATCACCTTATACCTGTTAAAATACTATCATAAAATGACAATAACAAGTGTTGGTGAGGATTTGGACAAAAGGAAACCCTAGTACACTGTTGGTGAATGTATAATACATTAATACAACCATTATGGAGGTTCTTCAAAAGCTGAAAATAGAATTATCATATGATCCAAACAATTCTGTCTTGGATATACATGCAAAGAAAATGAAATGAGTGCAACAAAGATATCCACACTCCTATTTTCATTTCAGCATTAGCCACAATAGCCAAAATGCAGAATCAACCTGTGTGGTTCAGTGGATGAATGATAAAGAAAATGTGATATATATACACAGTGGAATATTATTCAGCATTATAAAAGAAAAAAAAATCTTGTCATTTGCAACAACATGTACCAACCTGGAAGATGTTATTTTAAGTGAAATAAGCCAGGCACAGAAAGACAAATATCACTTGATTTCACTTTTATATGGAATCTTAAAAAGTAGAACTCATGGAACTAAAGAGTAGAATGGTGGCTACCAGAAACTAGGGGCTGAGAGGTTTGAGGAAATGTTGATCAAACAATATAAAATTTCATTTAGACTGAAGGAATGAGTTCAAGAGATATATTGTACATCAAGGTGACTGTAGTTAATAACAATATATTCTATACCTGAATATCGCTAAAAGAGCAGATTTTAAGCATTCTCATCAGAAAAAAATTGATAAATATGTAAGGTAATGCACATGCTAATTTGCTTGATTTAGTTATGTCACAATGTATACATATAGCAAAACATCATGCTGTATAACATAACCATAAACAATTTTATTTGTCAATTATAAAAAATCAAGCACAAAAGGTACAAAATAAAGAAAAAGATTAATATGATTAGAAAAGAAATTGGACATATATTTTAAAACACCTATGTAACAATTTATTCAAAAATAATAACAAACTCATCATATGATAAAACATAACATAGTTTTTTGAAAAATAAATATATCATCATGATGCTGGAGTAGGCAAAGTATGCTAAAGAAAATATTAAATACACAACTTGACAATTAATATATATAAATGTACTCAAAACACTGGTCATCAGATAAATGCAATTTAAATTAGAATGAAATACACATCCACTAGAATGGTGAAATTAGAAAAATAATTGAAAACGTTTGGAAAGTATATAATAACATTAAAGTTAACTAAATTTACACATACTCTCTTTAAATCCTAAGTTCTGTTTCACAATTTGATAGGATCTTTTGTTTTTACTTATAATTGTTAATATTCAAAAAAATTTAATACTTATTACAGAAACATCTATTATAATTTGTAGTAATACTTTAACATGATGAAAATTTATTTGAACAACTTTGAAACTATATGGTAACATTAGCAAGTAACTCCATATTTTTTGTTTAAATAGATAAAAAATAAGCATTTGTTAAAGATGTTAAAGATATAAATACAAATTCAGTTTTGGGGCTGCTACATATTAAATAGGAGACTTTCTGTCACATCTGTTTTCATGTATAATATAAATATGTATAGATTTTAGACACAAATGTAATATATATGCTCCTGTTGTTGTCATACATGTCAGTATTTCTCAATCATATTTTCTACATGTATTTACTATCTCTATTTTAGTAATTAAATCCTTTTTAGGTAAACAAATTTAAATACTTCATTTTTAGTCACTTTAAGCTGGTGAATAAATTGTGTAATATTTTTCAGATTCTGAACAAACAAAACATACTTTTTGCTAAAATTGTTAATAATCAAATAACACAAATTTAAGTGGAAATAATGAAATCAGTAGCTTCTAATGTTTAATATCTTGTAGGATTTAATAATATTTAGACAAAAATATTATTTTTACATAGCTAAAATATAGAATAATAGAACAAGCAGCAGTAATTTGCAAAAATTTGTGATAATAATTTCTTAGTAGTAAATAAACAGCATTGTGTATGTGTGTGTGTGTGTGTGTGCAGGTGCCAGCATCTGATTATTCATATGTACATATGTTTAAAAGTGTCATCTGATTATTGAGCTAAAAGACACTACTTGTAGCTCCCTAAAGTAATTCCCTAAAACTCTATAAAATGCTATCTTAAAGAGTAGAGATACATGAAATTGATTTCAGTTTTTAACATGTCTGCATGTTAAAAGCAGTGAGTGCTGTGTACAAATTATAATAAATGAAGATTGGCTGCAACACATTTTAAACAATAAATTGACATTGGAAATATTTTTCTTCTACTCTATATTCAATATTATATCCAAGGATTTGGATACCTCACTGAAGAAATTCCTCTTTATAGAAACCTGAAGTAACTTCTTTTCTTTTCAGTACATTGAAATCTTATCTCCTGGGCAGCTCATACTAAAGCTGGAGCCACAATTCCTGTCAACCCTTTGCAATAAGTGATCAGTAGGACCAAACATTTTAAGAAACTATCATCCATTATTTCAACGATTATTACAGTTTTGTTGTCAAGAGAATAACAAGAAAGTGTTTTCTGATTTTTTTTTTTGATACACACACTAAGTTACTGTGAGATCTGGTAGAAAAGAAACAAAGAGATGCATCTTAAATTGAGCAGCTAGTAATGTTTTCTAACTCAATCACTAGATTATTCTGTCATTTACTAATAATGTGTTGGAAAAATATATTTTCAAGATTTATGTATACTAAGTTTGTTAAAATTGCAAAAAGTACCTTGATAAAGTTTAAATACAGTGACAACTTAAATAAATCTTATTTATATTAAATATTATTTGTATTAAATACAAATCTTAATATTATTTGTATTAAATACAAATCTCATTTGCATTAAATCTTATTTTCTAAATTTCTAAATGCTATGAAAATAACTTCATGATTAAATATCAGGTAGTTTGGAAGCTTCGCAACAATAGCTAACTATTTGAAATTAACAAAGGAGCTTTACTTATAGATTCTGCTCATTTGTTATGTATGATATTTATTTTTAAATCTAAAATGGGATACTTCCTCTTTTTTTTAATTTCAGGTTGGCTAAGATTTTTTAAAAGTTTGCAATATGCTCTGTTGTCAGACTATAAATAAGCTGTCATGCCCAAATATTAATAGTTGTTTTCAAAAATGTAATTGTTATAGCTCTTATGGATAATGGTTTGGTCCTAGATATCAATAAAAATATACATACATAATTTATACAAGAAATTACTCTTTCAAGAACTCATCTTACAAATGCACTTGCACATATGCCCAAATAACAATGTATGAGAATATTTATTGAGGCCCTGCTTGTGATAGCAAAAGATTGGAAATACCTTAAATATTCATCAGTTTTACACTATTTAAATGAATTATACCATAGTCATAACAATGGAATGCTTATGTAGCAATTTAATAGTGAGGTTGATGTATTTATACTGATATGAAAGTCTCCCCAAAATATATTAAATATTAAGAGTAATGCAGAAAATAAGGTGTAGAGTAGGAGTTTTTGTATATGGAGGAAATTCCTACAGTAAGTGTTTCCTAGCAACTATTATTTTCTACTGAGGGGAATGTGACAGCATAGGAAGAGTATGTGCTTTGTAGTCAGGCTTAATAAAATAAGTCAAATCTTTCTTCTTCCAGAAAGCTTGGTTGTTGTCCTTCTTTGTAAGACTGGGATAAGAATATTTCATATAATAGTTATAATCAAATATGCATCTAAAGTTATTAGCATATATTAGGCATTTTTATATTAAACCCACCTTTATATCTATGTCAATTCCAAGAATATATAAGATGCTAGGTTTAGCATAAATTCATATAGCTAATGTGCACAGCATCAAAATATTTAAAAGTAAGAAAATGAAAAATATATTGTCAGGAATTTTTATCTGATACTTTAAGACATATTTGAATGTTCTATAAAACATGTATCATAAAATGATTTTTAAAATAAAAAACATCAGCAAATTATCTTATATACCCTTGCTGACACAATTTTCTTTTCACAAAAATAACAGAGAAATATATCTCTATGAAGCAGTACATGTATGTACCATGAGTCAAGGCATAAATAAAAGTCTGGGAATTGGCTAAAGTCGATTTATAAATTTTCAAAAATATTTATTATTTGTAGAGTTACGAAGTGATAACTTTTGTTAAAATTTTCTATCATTAGAATGTCAGTATAAATATCTACCCAAAGTATCTATATTTATGTATATCTATAGGTGTCTATCTATGTATCTATCTATTTTAACTATATATATTATGTGTTTATACTCCTATCAACTGAGTCTCAGATTGGCTAAACAAATCAATAAGGCCAGTTTGTTATGACTTAAATCTCTTCCATCTTCACAAATCTCTAAAAGGATTTGTCTGGGCAAAAGCCTTATGTGAGTGTGTCTTAGTTTTAGAGTTTGTGAGGGGTACAGGGAGGAAGGGAGGGTTTGAAGTCACACCACAGGATCATATGTACCAGAATGGAGACAATCTATGATAAATGCCAAGTAAAGGTTTAAGCTGAATTAATCTAGTACTAGGAATACATCCAGGGAAAAAGATAGTTGCTTCCTTTCCTCATGATCCCCAAAGAAAATGGAGAGACATGGGCTCCAACAGTAAGTAGAATATCAGTGGAATACATTTTAAAGGACAATATGCTTCAGCTAACATACTGGTAAGGGCTGTTCTTATTTGTTACAGTGAATTATTTGAAAAAGAAAAATTTCTTGTTTTTGCCTGATTATTCTTCTCTGGTATCACCCAAATGACCAGAAATGTCCAGAAGAACTACTGGTTAGCATTTAGTACACTAAAAATGATACTTCTGTGTTAAATAACAGAAGGAATATTTGTGGCATAAAATTCTTTTGAGGTGACACACACTTTGCACAAAAGAATAGTGCAAAATTAATCAAGAACATTGTTTTTGTCCATTTTATAAATTAGGTTTTGGAATACAAGAAAAAAACACAGTGATAAAAAGTTAAGATAAAAAATAAGGGCTGTTAAAATAATTTAGTTCACAGGAATATACATAGTTAGTGCTTCTGCCATACAAGGCATTTTCGGTGGTTGTTTTGCCACCTCTGTGATTTGTGTAAAAGAAAGTGAGCTTTGTTTCATTAAGAACAGTGCAGTGAAAATTAGGAAAACTTGCCTGCTATATTAGTACATTTTTATTAAACTTACCTAACTTGATAAATTGATTAGCATCACTAGAGAAATTAAGATTGGCTGAACATTAATATATAATAGCAAGATAACAATAGGAGAAAAAAAATTCTTAAGACACATCTTGCTCTGTTGCCTGGGCTAGAATGCCGTGGTGTCATCATACCTCATTGCAACCTCCAACTCATAAGCTTAAGCAATCCTCCCACTTCAGCCTCTCGAGTAGCTGGGGTTTCAGGCATGTCTACTATGCCCAGATAATATTTTTTTTAATTTTTTGTGGAAACTGAGTCTCACTATGTTGCTCATTCTGGTCTCGAACTTCTGGCACCAAGATATCCTCCAGCCTTAGCCTCCCAAAGTGCTGGAATTACAGGTGTGAGCCACCACACTTGGCCAAATAGGAGAAAATAAAAAAAAAAAAAGTTTACAGTTGAACTTAAATTTCTTGAATCAATTTCTAGATTATCTTAAATAACATTTGGTGTACATTTTCGAAGCTAATGTGTCAGAGAACAACTATCTAATTTATATTTAATGATAGTATTTTTAAACTCTGATATTATATATAAATTTGTGCAGTACTTATGGTGGTAAAATTTATTATTAATACAAAACTGGTGAGAATAAAAATATTAAATAAATGCCTGTAGACAAAAATATGTATTTTTAAAAAATTCTTATGTTTTAAAAACTATTACTGGACCAGAATGTTTTATTTAGGCTTTCTTCAATTTATCAACACCATAATATGAATGTAAATTATGAACAAATATTAATAAACTAAGAATTTGTGCTGGCAATCTTTCTCATGTTTAACTTTTATTGAAAACATTTTTATTTCTCCAAGTTTAGGGGTCATTATCTTATACAAATATAAATTCCTTTTAAATTATTAATTTTAAATATTTATTTTTGTTATTCAACTCACATTCTTTTTGGAAGAAAAAAATTTTTTCTATTAATTTTTGAAAATTTAGAAAATAAAGAGGAACTGAAAAAATAAAATAAAACAAAATAAATACACTAAAAACATAAATAAAAAATACAGAAACTGTTTAATTCTATTGAATAACTTTAATTTCTTCTAGAGCTAAAAATTCCAATACTTTTACAATTCTTAGCATATTTATTATTTTAAAATTTTATTGCTAAAAGTTTGGCAGTTGTAAGGTTTACTTTGATATTATTTCTCCCTGATCTTTACTTAGTCTTCCAGCTATATTATTGAAAAGACATATTAAATAGCCATGATTTTCAGCTACTATCTTGCTTCTTTCTTAAAAAAATAAAAATAGAGGGGGAGAAACTAGCTTTTTCATGTTATAAAGTTATGTCCTTTTTTATTAAAGTGTTCTGGTTGCAGAAATCACAACAAAATCCAGTGGCTATATAGACAGATGATTTTAAGTCACAATATCTTAATCTATAAAATTGTTTATGGACTATTATGTAAAATGACACTTAA
>VBSM01000272.1:73982887-74004187 GCA_008086735.1 Cheirogaleus medius
AATAAATAAAATTTTAAAAAGTCATTAAATGTAATCATATTTGAAAAATTATTAGTTGAGATTTATGACATATATGAAAAGGTTCATGAGATTCAATACTCCCAAATTAGTTATAGTATTTTGAATACTGCTTATCCGGTGACCAGTTGCTAATGATCTATTATGATTATGATCACTTTCCTGCTACAAAAGGACACATAAAGGACAATTTCATAGTAAATTATAAATCATGAGATGGAAGCATGTTTCATTTAAAAGATCAGTAAAATCATAAAGCATAGATTATTTTTAATGAGATTACAGTTTTTAAAAGTGTTTACATTATGGAGTATAAATGAAAGAGTTCTTCTAAGACAGTTAAAATGGATCTATATTCAAGTTTTACTTTGTTTATAAAATAATTAATTGCATATATACATTTATTTGTCTGCTTCTTTGTTTTAATTTAAACATTTTTTAGATACTGTTATGGGAAGAGATATTTAACCTCTTGAAATAAGTATTATGTCAAAAAATCTTTCACTATGACATTTTTTCTTAATAAAATTTATAGGGACTCACAGTGCTAAAATTATACAATATTTTAACATCATGGCACACAATTCCTTTACTTGAAGCTATCTCAAATTGGCTTTCCCTGTTCTGACTCTTTTTTTTTAATTTAACTGAACTGAAAGAAGAACATGGATTGGTAGCCTCTGGGAAGTATTAAATAATATTACTACTCTTCAGGTCATGATTCAGCAGTAATACTAGGCCATTCCTTTGGAAAGCGGTTTTGTCTAGGTAGTTCCCTAGCAACAAAGGCCATAGCAACACAAAGAAGACATAAGTTAAGGTGAGCCTTCTCAGGGAACTTTGATTGATATTACAGAATCTGTATTGCCTGTGGGGGTAAGACGCCTAACAGTGGCTATGACCTTTATCATCTTTTTTTTGATTTTTCTTCGAATCATTACAGCTGCTTTTCCACTGAGTGCTAACCTGTGCCATTGGGATGCTGCGATGAAATGTTCTCCCCGAGATACAGAAAACAGGAGACAAATGTATAGTGAAATGCAGAAATAAGGCTTTGTTAGTTCTTATAAGCAAAGGGCTTGATATAAGACTGTATATATGCTGGCTGTCCTAGAACTTTCTAGGTTTTTTGTTTGTTCCTTAGTTGGTTGGTTTTAAATTAAGAAAAGATATGTATAATAATATATTCATATACATAGTTAATACCAATTCTAGCGTTAAAACTCATTTTAAAATATTGCTCTTGTGTGCCTGATAAGGCAAAATACAAATATTTCTTGAGAGTTGAGTTGACTAAGTTAATTCCGAAACTCATTTTAAAGTATATATGTAGCATATAAACAGATATTTTCACACTTTCCTTTTTGCTTTAGATAAAAAACAAAGTCATATTTTCCACAATTACAAATTTGCCAAGCTTTGGGTCTGCAATGCTTGTATAGGAAATTGTTTTAACTTTATCCATTATATCATCCATTTTGGATAAGTATTTGAATATAATTCAGATTTACTTTCCTTTTCAGTTGAATGAATGACTCAGTTTCTTCTTTTAACTATGGCACAAATGCATGTATTTGTAGCAGAAACTTCTTGATGACAAACTCAATATAGTCTCAACTATTTTCTTCACTGTTACCACACTATTGCAGTTGAAAATCTAAGTCATTGTTTCTCCAGCCTCCCTATGTGATATACTTCTGGCCACTAATACGTAAGCAGAAGTAGACTGGGAACTTTCAGAAAAAGGAAAATGCTTTTCTTGGTAAAAGAGAATGGGGAACCCCCACCGCCTTGCCTTTTTTCCCTTCTGCGGTCGTTCTTCCTGACTGGAGGTGTAGCAGCATTCTTGAGTCCTTGAAGCAAGGGCACAGGGAGCTGCAGTAGTGCCAACACTGCTGAGCAGCTTCGCCAATAACAACAGTAATTTCTTCTTCCACACTTCTTCTTACAAGGGAAAAACTAATGCAATTTGTTTTAAGTCTCACATTTGATTTTCTGATCTTGAAGGCTGAATCTGCCTTACTAATCCAACATAACTATTTGGTTTTTAAAGAATAATTGTCTTATTGTTTCCTGTATATTGGTTTATTCTTCTTGCATAGATGGTTATTTTAGAGGAGAATCTTAGTTTCCTTCAGTTTGTCTACAGAGCAGAATAGAGGGTTAGAGACTTGGCAAATGTAATAAATAACTTGGTATTATTTACTCTATAGCAAGGATTCTCCATCTCAGCATTATTGACATTTTGAGCTAGATAACTCCTTGTCGAGATGAGGCAGGAGATCTGTCATTTGCACTGTAGAAATTTTAGAAACATTCTTGGTATCCACTCACTTGTTGCCAGTAGCAACCCTCCCCCCAGTGGTGACAACTACAAAGTCTCCAGACACTTCCAAATGTCCTCAGGGGGCAACCTCACTCAAGTTGAGAACCACTGCTCTAAACCATGTAGATAAGAAAAATTAAAAATGTGTAAATTCACCATCATGTTTTTGTTATACAGTTGTAATTTATAAATATTTTTTGTATTGCATTTACTTTTCCAGTACATATATTTTATTTTGATCTATAAAAATGTTTTCCATAAAATGATGTGAAATAAACTTGAAATAAAACTTACAAAGATTGATATTGGAAATAGTGTGGAGTAAGGCTTTGTTTATATGACATGAAAACCACAGGTTAAGTCAGTTAAAAAGAAACACCGAAGCGACAAAATAAATGGTCGTTTAGCATTACATAGTACTCAGAGGTCACAGACTTACAAACTCAAATGGCATCAATGACCAAGTAGTAAAAGAAAGCCTGTGAAGCAGCTTTAGAATTTCTGTTCTAATGGATACTGGTAGGTAGTGTTGGAGGTGAACCCAAGCACTTTATACCAGCTCTAGGTATTTAAATGAAAAGAATTTTAAACATTCTACTGGCCAAAAAAAAAAAAATTATTTAGACATATTTAGCTGCCAATTTGCAACCCTTAAATAATTTTTTCAGGGACCAAAAAACATTTCAAGTTCAACTGGACGCATCATCATAAAATGTCAACATTCTTTCCCAGTGCATGCCTACATTTGGAGGGTACATATCCTAGTTTTCTGCTTCTTTGGGGTAGAATAATATTGAAGCATCTTACATATGTCTGCCAAATGTCCACAGTAAGGTCATGCTTCAGTCACATGCAGTAGTAGTTTGCTCATAACATACCCTTGATTGGCTTTCTTCCCTTGCCTGACTCACTTCCCAATGTCCATATTATTGCTTCCTGGGGTTTCTATCTAAAATAAACTCCTTGATTCAGAAACCCGATATAAGTAAGAATATAATACTCTGTTATTCTGTAAGGAAATGTGAACATTTCATTAAACTTAGATTGTATTATTTTATATGAACATGATAGTTTTAAACTGTGATTTATAGAGTGATTCTGAGTGATGATTACTTATAAATCTTATGCACTAAGATGGGAATAATAATAATTATTATAATAATAGTAAAATATCAGTTAACATCAGCACAAAGCAACACATTAAAATCTGGTAAGTGGTAAAAAAAATAATTTAAGCATTCATAAAAGAAGAGTAAACTTCTGGATAGAGTGATCAAGAAATCAGGAAAACATCAATCCATTCTTTTATTCAGTATTTGTTTAGTATTTCATATGAGACAAGCACAAAGCTAGGAGGTGTGCATAAAAAGATGATACATAATGAACTCATCTTCTTTTTTTATGTGTGTCACAGACTGCCAATATTGTTTCAGGACACACATATATACATTTAAATATATTTTCATGATTCATTTGAAAGAAATCATTCATTTGACAATTTAAAGAAAAAGGCACAGGGCAGAGAAATGAGAAATAAGGAAGAGACAGAGTAACTTTATAATTTCTTACGATAACTAATTGCAGCATCTCATTTTTGAACTACAATCAAAACACTAAGAATACTTTTAAACTTGTAATTCAAGAGACATGCAAGCATTTTCAAAATGTTATGGACCTAGAGAGAATAAAAACTTGTTTCTGAAATAAAAAGAAACATTAAACCCAGATCTTTTACTGTCACTGATCACATAAACCTTCAGAAACTGAAGCTAACAAAGAGCCCTCTCTAGTGACTTTTACAGCCAGATTGACTAAATTTTCTTGTCTTCTTAGAAAGATAATTAAAATTTGAAAGAAAAACAGGTAGCTAAATGTAAAATAAAGTTGGAATCAATAGCTAGGGAGACACTAGGATGATAAGTGAATTTTATAGTTTGAAGTGATTTAATTAAACATTATGAACATAGAACAAGTTGCATGTATCTGGTCAACTTATTTGAAACCTGAAGCTTTGGTCAAATGTACTGGATATATTTCATTAAGTCAGTCACAGTATTTCTGGATTCCCACAGTTCTCAGATTTATCAAAATGGAACACATTAAGTCAGAACTATTAAGTCTTTTAGTGACATTTAATTTCTCTGTATGATTTCCATAGTATTTGCTACTGCCCTACCAGGTTGTACTGCCTGCTGCACAAAGAAGAACCAATACACAAAGGCAGCTGAGGTTGCAGTGGAGAAAGAGTTTAATTCCACAGAGCACTGAATGAGGAGAGGGGAGGAATTTCATCTCCCCGAGAGAATTTGGGAGAAGGGTTTTTAAAGATAGTTTGGTGGGCTAAGGATTAGGTAATTGGGTCTGCTTATTGGCTAGGTTCAGAGCAAAATTATAGAGGTGTAGAAATCATCTCATGTTGAGTAAGTTCCTGCAATACCAGTTGAGTCAGTTTCTTGGTATGGGCCTCTGCACTGGCGGGTCAGCCAATCCATTGGAATGCAGAGCCTGGAAGGTATCTCAAAAACTACCCTTAGGTTTTGAAGAGGTAATGGTATC
Source organism: Cheirogaleus medius (assembly GCA_008086735.1). NCBI lineage: Eukaryota > Metazoa > Chordata > Mammalia > Primates > Cheirogaleidae > Cheirogaleus > Cheirogaleus medius. The sequence goes on from VBSM01000272.1 coordinate 73,987,788, forward strand.
TATGGAGAAAGTTGAGAATCTTTATGACCATCAGCTATGTGACTCCTGAGTAGTAGCAATTATAGAAAACAAACTAGGGGACAGTGGTGGTTATTATTATTTTTAGGTATGTCTTACCTTTGCAAAGTTTAGGCCCTTACCACAGCTCTTGCCTTGCACCCTTTTATTAATTTGTAAAGGGTGGTTTCATCCTTATTTTATACCTCTATTCAGATATCATCAAATATAGTAATGCCAGAGATTGTTTTATTTTGAACTTTTGCTTCTTCATTTTGAAAATGCTAATATTAGAGCCTGTCAAAGTTGTTTTTCTCCTTTCTTTCTTTAATATTAATACCGTAGTAAACAGAGTTGGATACTCAAGGTGTCTAGGTTTCTCCATTGAATATTTAAAGCGATTTAAAATTAGAAAAAGCTCCAAGCCACAAATAGTAATAATAATCTTATTGAATATTATTATAATAATGCATATTTGCTAGCATTTTATACTGTGACATAATCGGAAACTATGTACCTTATAACATTTCAGTTGAAAATTTCTCAGTATAATTTATATTATGATTGAAAAAGTTTTCCATCTTCACCATTGACTTCCTTTCTAATTTTGATAGTCTTTTCTCCTGGTAGTTCCTTTTTATTTATTGATAGATGTCACCTAGGCAGAATGTTTATCTCATAATAAAAGGAAATTGCATGCAATATGGGACATCAAAGCATCTAAAATATTTATAATGTCCTTCAGTTACTTTGCCACATTTTAAAATGGCACATGTTTTCAGATTTTAGGTATTGTGACATATATTTTCAATATAAGGTGTCTAAAATGGTGCATTTTTGCATAATGATGTTGCTATATGAACCCTAAAAAGGGCAAAATTGGGTTCCTGCTGGAACAATAGTGCTATGTTTTAAAATGCATCAAAATTATTTTCTTAAACCTGATCTAAATAGGGATATTAATTCTCTCAGAAAATTTCTGATGTCTTTGCATTGTGGACATTTAGGAATTGAAATAAACAATTCAAGTGAGTAAACACTTGGACTCAATATGAACTGATAATGACTATAGATGAAAAAGTAAGAGGAGGGAACCTCTACATACCTTTTGTTTTCAATAGAATTTCAAGGAATGCATATTGTCACAATAATACAGATATTGCCATGTATATATATACAGAGAGAGAGAGAGAAGGAATATGGCCAATTAAATAGATAAATTACATCATGACTATGGTTCTAAGGATATCATATGCTCTAAGGAACATGTTTTAATATAGTATGAAAACATGATATCAGTAGTTGAAATTTTATTTTATTTTAGATTGTTCAGTTTTTCTTAACTTTTTGTTTTGAGACTTTTTATACCTACAAAAAGGATGAATTAATGATACATTAAAAGTTTTTATATCCTTCATTTTTTTTCACAATTGTTCACTATTTGTCAGATGTTATTACATTTAGTCTCTATATTTTTTTATTCTTACTTATTTTTTATTCTTATTTATTCTTTATTCTTATTTATTCATACAAAGATGCACACATGAAAATACCATGTTTTCTCAAAAACATTTATAAAAATTAAGGTAGTAAAAATTAATATTAAGAGAAAATTTCTCCTTGATTTTTTTTTAAAAAATAGACTTTATTTTTAGAGCAGTGTTAGGTTCACAGATATATGGAGCAGAAGGTGCAGAGATTTTACTTATACTTCTGTACCCCCACACATGCATAGGCTTCCCAATTATCAACATCCCCTACTACAGTGGTACACTTGTTATAATTGATGAACCTACAGTGACATATCATTATCACCCAGAGTCCATAGTTTACATTATGGAGTTCACTCGTGGTGTTGTACAAATAATGGGCTTAGACAAATGTATGATGTCGTGTCTGTACCATTACAGTATTTTGCTGGATACTTTCACTTTCACTGTGCTATAAGTTCTCTGTCCTGCGTATATTCATTTCTCCCTCCTGCCAACCTCTGGCAACCCCAGTTGCTTTTCTGTTGGCACAATTTTGCTATTTCCAGAATGTTATATAGTTAGAATCATACAGTATATAGCCTATCAAATGGCTTTTTTCACACAGTAATGTGCACTTAAGTTTTATTCATGTGTTTTCATGGTTTCATAGCTTATTTCCTTTTAATGCAGAATAATATTCCATTGTCTGGATATACCACAGTTTATTTATCCATTTATCTACTGAAGTATATGTTGTTCTTCTTTGATGTCTTTTTAATTTTTATTGATACACAATATTTGTACATTTTATGGGGCACATATGATATTTTGTTATATGCATTAAATATCAGGGTATTCTGCTATCAAACATAGAATTTATTTCTTCTAACTGTTCATACCCACTAATCAAACACTTCTCATCCCTCTCCCCCCCCACACACACTTCCCAGCCTCTGGTAACTATCATTGTACTCTCTACCTCCATGATATAAACCTTTTTTTCTCTCTCACATGTGACTGAGAACATGTGATATCTTTATCTTTCTGTGCCTGGATTATTTCACTTAACACAATGATCTCCAGATTCATCCATGTTGCTGCAAATAAGTCTGAATAGCCAAACCAATCCTGAGCAAGAAAACAAAGCTGGAGTTATCACATCTGACTTAAAAATATAAGGCTACAATAGCCAAAACAGCATGGTGTTGGTATAAAAATAGACATATAGATCAATGGAACAAAGAAAACCCAAAACTAAACTAAGTATTTCATTATTTTGAATGTTACTGCAAATGACATTGTGTTATAATTTCAAATTCCAATTGTTCATTGTTGCTTTATCATAAAATGACTGAATTTGGTATACTAATCTTATATTCCACAACCTTGCTATAATCATTTATTAGTTCCAGGATTTTTTTTCCTTTTTTTTTTTGCTTATTCTTTTGGATTTTATACATAGATAATCATTGCCATCTGTGAACAACGACATTTTTATTTCCTTCTTCCTATTCAGTATGTCTTTTATTTCCTTTTTTTTGGTCTTATTGCATTAGCTAGGACTTCCAGTACCATGTTAAAAAGCAGTGTTAAAAAGGGACCCTTGCCTTATTCCTGGGCATAGTGGTAAAGTTTCCAGTATCTCACTGTTAAATTTAATGTTAGCAGTATATTTTTTGTAAATACTCTTTATCAAGTTGAGGAACTTCTCTTTTATTCCTAGCATATTAAGAGTCTTTATCATGAAGAGGTATTGGATTTTCTCACATTCTTTTTAAGGATTTTTCTTCTTTAGTCTGCTGATGTGATGGATTACTGTAATTGAATTTTGAACATTGAATGAATCTGGCATACCTGGAATAAATGCCACTTTATAATGGTGTATAATTTTTTATACATTGTTGGACTCAATTTGCCAATATTTTTTGTGGATGTTTTGCATCTATCCACGACACACATTGGTCTGTGGTTTTCTTGTAATGTCTTTGTTTGATATTTGCATTTTTCCTCTTGAGTTTGCACCATATGCTAAAAGTATAAAGACAGTGTGCACTTCCTATGAAGGCCTTTTCCCAGTTTCTTTATTTGATGCTTTCAGATCTGTAGCCTCTCTGATCAGGGAGGGACTGCTTCTCTCAGGGTCAGCTGTGGCAAAACCTGGAGCTTGCCTTCATACACAAATAAATAAATCCTGAGTGTATACCTTCTAATCTCCTCCTGTATGGGAATTTACCCTCTGAATCATATCCCCTTGTCCTAACCACCCTCCACCAAGGTATGTATCAGATGATCAGGGGCAGTACTTATATTTCAAAGCCTGCTGAAATTATTCAAACTAGCATATTATAGACCTGCTTCAACTGCTTACTCTGCCTCACTTACTCCTTTCCATAAAAAAAACACAATAAAGTATCTTCCACATTTTCCCACTCTTTCTCTACCTGAAACTGACCTCAGTGTTCTGTTGTGTGGCCCTGGAAGGTGTGGCCTGATCCCCTCCTTCTGGAAACTGTGAACAATAAACTTTTCAGAGGCTATCATCTTTTGATGTGTTGGCCTCACCAGACGGGATAATAATAAATTTGACATTTCAAAACAGACCTATTTTAAACTGTTCAATCAAGAAAAGACGATTTGACTCTATTATTCCATTCTTTTAGACCAAGCAATCGATTCTCATTGCTTTTAGAAGCATTGCAAAGGAATATATTTAAATAAAGCTGTAAAACTATACTTTGAGTATTGCTTAAAAGAAAGGTAGTCTAGAAAGGCAAAATGAAGGCCAATTCCCTTCCTTTGAATCAAAGTGGCATCTTAGCATGATTTTAAAACTTAATAGCCACATGGTTAAAAGAATAAAAAAATGAAAAATGTGCAAGTATGGGTCCATATACATTTAGAGGTTAAATGTTAAAGCTTTTTTTCTTATATTAAATAGAGCATAGACTAGAGCAGCGCTGAGAGGAAATGCTAAGGCATAAATCCAATTGGTTTTGGATGCTGAGGATAGCAAGATATTCAGGAAATGGATCAGCGTTAATTAAAATTAAAGCCATTTCTTGAACAAAGACACTATAAGATAAAAAAGCAAGGGCACCAACAATTTATACTAAAAATGATCTTGCTCATAAACAATTTTTTTCATGATCAAGTATAATTACTGCTTGAAGAAATCATATTATATATTTGTCATTTTCAAAAATTGGCATGTTAGAGAATAAACTAATATTGAATCAATGGGCAATAGTAAAAGGAGGCTGTAAACACAGATTCACAGATCTAACATAAAGAGGTGTTCTTAGATCAGGGTCTTCCGAATCAGAACAAAAAAACCCTCATTCAATTTTCCCACTTAAGATACCTAAAAATATTGCCAATTTATGACTGGTTCATTATGACCATATATTGAGAATGCGTAAGTTGTGGCAGAATTCCTGATTTGCTCTGAGGTATGAAATTTTTAATAAGGTATGAAATTTTTCATCCAAAAGGAAACCATCCTTCCATAAGAATTATTGTGAAAGTAATTTCTGTGAGTGAAATATTTTAAATACTCAAATACTGCCATTGGGATTATTCTAAAAATAAAGACAGCTGTCTATACTGAATAGCATTGCATGTCTTGTATATCTTAGTTGCCTGATGTTTAAAAGAACAGTCAAATAACAATAAAGGAAGCAAAATAAATCATTTATATTAGTCTTAGGGGTTAAATTAATACATTATTCAAAAGCTAACTCTGATCACATTAATAAAAATATAACTTAACATTTATTCTTTGCTCTCTATTATTTTTAATTTATAATTACTATAGACATTTATTTTATGTCATGAAAATCTACAGAAATTAAGTGCAGAAATTTATCCTGAAATTTGTAGCTTTTTAATCACACCTCCACAATTTACTAACTGGTTTAGGGAAAGTTATTTAACCTGTCTATTTCAGTTTCTCCTCATTTAAAGAAGGATCATAGAGGTATCTATCTCCTAAGGTCTTGCTAGGTTTAAATGGAAAATAAAATGTAATGTACTAAAGTAGCTAATTCTGTTTGAGCTCCTTCCTTATCCCTGGTCCTTCCCATCAGCTCAGCTCAGTACACACCAACTCAACTTCTAATGCTAGCATCTACATTCCTCTCTGAGAGTTTTCTGTGGCTGTTTGAGTCCACATTTCTTCTTGTGTGACAGGCTGAGGTGTTAGAAATAAATGACCCTTCACATTGACTCACAGAATCGTGTGCTTAAGTATCCCAGCACTCCCATCCCTTGTGTGTGTCTTCACTAGTGATACCAGGAAGCCAGTGTAAATAATTTCTAGTTCACAGTGATAACTAGCTTATAAGAAATCCATGTCTTCCTTCCTTGCTCTAGGTCATTTATTTTTCCACTCACTTAAATTCACTTGGATTCTCATCTAAGTGTCTGCATCTGGAATACCTCTTTTTAATACAATCATTACTGTAGTGGTCTTGGAAAACAGATCTCCAGGATAAGATTTTAAAATGGAAATATGAAAACCATTGCTGTTGGTAATAAGGGAGTTGATAATATCTGGCATGCTGTAGAATCAAAATTACTAAGATTTTCATAGATAGAGGATTTGGGATGGGATACAAATGGAAAGGGCTATTTTGGGTTATGCATTAGCTCTAGTTTTGAGATATGTAGCAATGGTGGTAACTTGATGGATGGTGGAAGTGTTTGCTCAATGCTATATAAATACTGAAGAAAGGAAATGACAGGCTTAAGTTAGCTAATTACCAATTCAAAGAATGATGTAAAAGACAGAAGGCATCTATGGAGGCTTTTGAAAAGATAGTCTTCTATAGCTAAGGACAGACTAGCCTGAATTTACACCTAGTACTTAATTTTGAGAGTAGCTTAGTTACAAAGGAGGATGAAGTAAATATTTTTGTATGAGATTGAAATTTTATATGTGCAACTGCTTTTTGGGCATGTGGATGTCTTATCAGTGTGTGTCATTTCATAAATTAACCCATGAGCCGATTCTCTTTCCTTGGAGGATGAAGACACTCCATTCATGAATGCAATAAAAAATAAGCTAGTGGGTAATGGGGAAAGGAAAATAATTGAGACAGTGATGGCAATCCACTGTAGATCAGGATTGACAATAGAAGAGATTTTAAGGGAGCTGAGCTCTCTAGTGTAATGAGAGGTGATGGGATTCCAGAGTGGTAGAGGCCACTTGGCAATACCTAAAGAGGAAATGTAGACATACTTTTCATAAAGGGCAACTTAGTTGAAATAGTGAACAAAAGACTCCACCCACAAAGGTCTATGACAATGGCTGACAGGCCATAGTATCCCAAAGGCAATAGAAAATTGCTACCAATGAGTATTTTGCTGGAGTTATATAACCAGAAAAGATCAATATCTGGTGAACAGAAGGATGAGCTCAGCAGTAGCATTGTAAAATCTTGATCATTGGTAGCCATTTCTTCCCAATGTAAGACTCAATTATATAGAGAATAGGACTTTGATAAAAGACTGTGCAATGCTATCCCCCTAATTCTTCCTCAATGAGTCCTATGGACTTTTCCCCTAAGAAACTCTCTGTAAGACTAGAGAAATAAACAGATACTTTGAGAGATAATGAATATAGTGTCACCCTGGTTCTCCTGTTGGAGTGGGAATGTATAAATACCAGGTAGCAAATGGAGTCCTAGCCCAAGTAAGCCTAACAGTGGATACAAAGTGTTCCCACAGATCCTATATTTTTTTGCCAGTCTGAGTATATATTACCTAAGGATAATTTAGCTGCTGATATAAATATCACGTTACTTTGCTACTTATGGAGTAAAAGTCATAATGGTTAAAAGGTAAAGTGGAAACCCCTGAAATTACATACCCTACTCCATTCAAAACAGCAATCAGAAACAATATTGCATCTCAAGTGGAAGGGTAGAGATTGGTGATGTTATCCATGGGACTTAAATGATGTATAATTGATTGTCTCAATTTTACTTTCATCTAATTCACCAACTGGCTCTTGATAAAGACACATGGATACTGACAAATTATGGCAAATTATGGTGGTCTAGTATCAAATTAATAAAGAGTTATCACCAGTTGTAATTGCTGACCAGATTTGGTAACTCTACTAAAGCATATCAAAGATGCATTAAAGGGAAATGCAAATCAAAAATCCATAATGAAATATAATCTCAAACCTGTTAGAATGGATATGATATATATTTTTTTAAAAAGACAAGTGTTGGTGAGGATGTGGAGAAATCAGAACTTTTTGTATACTTTTGGTGAGAATGCAAAATAAAGCAGCCACTATGTAAAGCAGTATAAAAGTGCCTCAAAAATTAAAAATAAAACTACTATATGACCCAATAATTTCACTTCTGGGTATTTATCCAAAAGAATAAAAGTCAAGATATTCATTATCTTTCTTTGGGGTATCAGTGCAACTTAGTACAAGCATTCAGTTTCATCATCCTAATTTATCATTTCATCTGTACATTTCAAATCCCTAGATTATCAGAGGGGCCAATGCCTTTCCCTTTACTGTCATGCCACACCACCTTATATCCAGTTACAATTTTAACAATCAGCTGTTACTTTGTACCAGGAGCTGCCTGCACACTACCTACCAACAGGATTGGGTCCTTAGTACTAATAGGGCAGTCAGTGACCCAGACTCCGAATCTCTTCTTACCAACTGCTTCCTCAGATCATTCTTGGTACAATATATGCCATTTGGGGTTCTCCAATAATCATATGCTGACATATAATTAGTAGTACTAAATAGTTACACAGGAAGAAAAAGAAGCAAATTGGGATTAGGTAGGGGAGCAATAGAGCTGTAGTCCAGATCTGAGAGAAGTCTCCACCAGCTAATGCTGAGCTCTGGAGAAAAGATCACCTGTTAGAGGAATCCTTTATTGGGGCTTGCCTGGCTAACAGGTCATCAGCAGTGAGAATAGTGACCTTCCCGCTACTGACAACTGCTGATTCATTGGCTGGGAGTAAGACCCAAGATTAACATGGCATCTGCTTGAAAACTGATGTAAACTCTGAGGGAGCAAAGATCCAGCTATCACAGCTGGGCTTAACATCTTTCTTGAAGATGGACCTGAACAGCACATTCACATACTATCACAGATAGCTTAACATTTGGGGGAGTATAGTGCTTATTTAGTTTGAATTGGTAAACTATGTTTCGTAAATATATTTTCCCCAGATTTCTTCCAAATATAACTCATTTCAGAGCAAATAAAATGTGTACAAATATTTTACCACTGTGAATACACTCATGGAAACTATAATTTATGCAAAGTGTAATAGTTGCTATTTACAAATCCAAAAATCATGTATTCTTGATGGAAGAATTACAGAAAAAACGTTGCAATTATGCATAGTTTCCTTCAGTGCCCCTTTATTAAGCTGTTTAGTGACTCACCGGTGAATTTGGGAATGTTCAAACAGGGTTGCTAATTGTTTTTTGCTTTGTCAAACACAAAATGATATAGACTATTTCTTGATTCTTTTTATTCCATTGATCAAATAATTGCCTTTTTTCTTGATTAACTTTCCCTTAGGATTTTGGTTAATTTCTGTTGTGTGAAAAGTATGGAGTGGTTTCTTAAACATTTATTACAGCAGTTTTTATGACTATACTACAACTCCACATCTTTAATTTGTTTTGCTTTAAGCATTTGACAAATGATCCTGAAAGGGTGTTTTTCTCCCATGGATAAAATTTATAAAGTATTTCATACTGTCAGATGTGGTGGCAGAGTTCTTTTAAGTTTTTTTCTTTTCTGGGAAAGTGTTTTTATTGTGCTGTCAAATAACCAACCTGGACACATTTCTGTGCTACCAAGGTCTAATAATTTGTTAGATTTTGAGCAATTCAAAGACTTCTTTATTTTAGGGGACTTGGACAAAATAAGATAAAACAAATTTTAAAATGATCCCTTTTGCTTTACAATTTGACATTTACAATGCCCCCATTTTTCTCCACTGGAATGTGTTTCAATTTATTAATAAAATTATTACATAACACATGTTTCTGTGACTGTCTCAAACTCTTCTTTGTACTCCAGCATTAGTAATGGATGTGCTAAACATTTTTCTCCAAGTGGTCTTTTTTTGTGACCTACACACTCAAAGAGCCCATCCATAGTTAATAATAGGTTTTTCCTTATCAAGGGAGCATCTTTTACAGTAGGTATCTCCTGTCTCAGCTATCCCCTGTGCCACAGTTTTCTTCCCATGACCCATATGCTCATTTAGAACAGATGTCCCTTACTATCATTGTGACACACAGCTCCATGACTCTCCATCTTCATCACCCAACCTGTCCTCTTCAAATAAAGACATGCTACCTTTCTTGTTTTCAGCCTTATCTTCACCCAGTGAGGAACTCTCTTTTGTAGCAATGTTGTTTTTTTTTCAAACTGCCATTTTATTTTGAAATATTTGATTTTTCATTTACATTATGGATTCAATTAGTGGCTACATCTCAGAAGTGAATTCTTATTTAAATCAAATTTTTTAATGGGAAAATGCATTTCTAAATTCAAAGACTCAATTTCTTTTTTTTAATTGTTTTTTTAATCTCAGCATATTATGAGGGTACAAATGTTTAGGTTACATATATGCCTTTGCCCCATCCAAGTCAGAGCTTCAAGCATGTCCATCCCCCAGATGGTGTGCACTGCACCCATTAGGTGTGAATATACACATCCCCTCTTCCCCCTTCCCACCTGCCCAACACCCGATGAATGTTTTGCAAAGATGTGAGAACAACCCAAGTGCCCATCAATACATGAGTGTAGCAATGGCTTTGATTCAGCTCTGACATTCATAGCTGGTCCTACTCATTTTGGGAATTAAAATAGAGAAACCTGAGAGTTGTTTGATGAGAAAAGCATTTTCAATCTCAGTGTTTTGTTAATATTAATATTTTTCTTAATATTGACCAGCATGTTATCATGCATGCAAATCTATTTATCGTGATCCAGTTTAGTTGGCATCCCTTATATCCCGGGCATTGTCCTAGTCCTTATGAATTAAAAGGAGTTTTAAAAAATGCCTAAATCACCAACGAGTTCTCATATTAAGAAAAGAAGCATTCACCCAAAAATAATCGTAACACACTGTTATAAATGTTTATGTAAATGATTTTAGAGGGTTTAATGACAGAAAAAATAAAAAGTAAGGTAAGATATAATGGGAGAATACTGGAAATTTTCAATGGACGTCTTCACTGAGGAATTGATTTTTAAATTGAGCTTTGTAAATCCATGGCCTTTAATGCATGTGAGTATATTTGGACAAAAAAATTAGAAACATCTAGCACCATACTTATTAGGAAACTATAAAAACTCACAATTGCTGTAATGTAGGTAATAAAGGGGTAGTGGTAGAAAATGATACCGAGCAGGCAGGTATTAGCAACACTGCCTAGTGCCTGCTATACATGATAATGAGTTGGTACTTCACAAGTGGAACAGGACAATAAATAATAACAAAACCTATCATTTCACTGCTAAAATTGTTTCAGACAGTATGCCAACCATTTAATAAATGTCATTTCATTTAATCTTCATAAAAATCATACAAGGTAAATATCTCCATTTGGAGATTTTAAGTATGCTTAGAATAACAAAGCTTTGAAACTACTAAATGCAGAGAAAATAATTTAATCCAGTTCTTCTTACTGTTCTAAACATCATCTTACTTGCTAATTAAGGACTTTAGGCTAGCATCATGGTGCACTTACTGATACATATATATTTGTGTTATAGAAATAGTTCTGGTGATATGGAAGGAGATAAGAACTTGAGATAGTTGAAGCAAGAGATATTGAGCTGTGAACCAAAGCTGGACAACATGTAGGGAAAAGAAAAAACACTTAGATATTTTAGGACACGGTCTATGAGAACTACTATGATGGCACTATTTATAAACTTCAATGGAAACACGTGAAAAAGAAAGACTAAACAAAACACTGAGCCTACTGAGAAAATTAAAGAAGGCTTTCCAGTCTCTGAGTTAAGACAGAGTGATATATAGGTATATGCCTATTGAATAAGTAGAAAGATAGCATTCTACACAGGAAACATATTCAATGTCTGCCCAGCAATAGCAAATTCTGGTATATTAAGACTGTGTGTATGGTGTTGCATATGTTAATGATAACTATATGTTAATGTAGTTTACTTGGTTCGTTAAGCTACTCTTTATATTGAAATATATGTTTCTGGTTTGTTTTACTGGATTATTAACATGGGGGGGTGCTATGTGAGTGAATATTAACTTCTGGATTAAAGGCAAAATGCCATTTAACCTTTGTGAACATTTGAAAGACTGATTCTTTACATGTGTTTGCTGCTGTGGCTAAAGTCTTGGTAAAATATATATGAAGAAGTATTTTGCACTGGAAAATGTAACTACAAAATATTCCTAACTATTGCCTAAAAGAGAAAATCAATTTTAATTTTGTATTATAAGGAGAAAGTATTTGTAAATGTAATTCAGCTTAATATTCTCCAAAAGATAATAAAGGAAAACTCAACCTTTGTAATATTTTATTTTCCATGGATAGCCAATATTATTATTAGTTTGGGGTGTTGCTTATGAGAAAAAAACATCAATGAGAATTTTAGAGATGCAAAAGGAGAAGAAAAGGTAAGTCTTATATGAAAGGGTTAGGAGAATCTTTTTTTAAAACCATAAAATAAATAACAGAATGTCATTAGTATAGTTTTTCCCTCTGATTTGAAGTACAGGAAGTAGAATCTAGTTAAAGAAGACAAAAATTGGAAATAAAATTTAATATTTAAATATAAACCAGGATATAAAACATTTCTTAAAAAGGATAATAACTTTTACTTGGAAAAAATAAATAGATTTATTTATAAAACACAGCTGGATCATGTTTTAACTGAAATAATTATTGTGATTTTTATTTATACTTTATAAAAGTTAAGAGACAGTATCGAAACTAGATAACACATATAAAAGGATAAAGACAGAACTGTTTTTTTGCAACAATTACATCACCAATATTAGCACAGTCCTGGATAAAATTGTCATGTACTGTGAATCATGTCTGAGTTCCACAAAATCAGTGCTTGAGGAGGAAAGGGCTCACCTAAAGAGTATTTGTTTAGAAATAAATGACAAGTAGTATGCATGATTAACTAAGAAGAGTGAAACAGGAAAGGAAGAAAAGAGAATTAGGAAATATTTTATTTCATATTAGCAAATAGAGGATTATTTATAATAAAGTTGGCCACCACTGTGGGTAAAGGGTGTTCAGTCCTACCGGTTGTTGTTTCACATATTTTATAGATATTAGTGTATTTTCCCAGGCATAAGGCTATTTTTAATTGCTAATTTTTTAAATTTTTAGTTATTTTAATTTACTGCATATGATCAAATATTTAAATCTAACTTTTTCTAATAAAGTTTTTAAATGTTTTAAAAGTATATATTGATATACTATTATATCAATATATCTCATATTTATTAGCACTTACTGCATTTCCACATAGTATTTTTATTCAGGTTTATCTTTTTTTTTAGGAGTTTGTGGGAAATTTTATTTTCTATAGCAGTATTTTATATCTACACAAAAGTTACAAAGTTAGTACAGAGAGTTCCTGTATACCCGTCACCCTATTTCAGTGTCCCCTAATGTTTTTTTTTCCAGCATATTGTGGGGGTACAACTGATAAGGTTACCTATATTTCCCTTGCCTCCCTTCCTCCTCAAGTCACAGCTTCAAGCCTGTCCATCCCCAGTTGGTGCGCATCGCACTCATTATGTATGTATATACCCATCCCCTCCCCCTCCACCTGCCTGACATCCGATAAATGTTGCTCCTATATGTCCACCTAGGTGTTGACCAGTTAATACCAATTTGCTGGTGAGTATATATGGTGCTTATTTTTCCATTCTTGGGATACTTCACTTAATAGAATGGGTTCCAACTCTATCCAGGAAAATACAAGAGGTGCTATATCACCATTGTTTCTTATAGCTGAATAGTACTCCATGACATACATATACCACATTATATTAATCCACTCATGTATTGATGAGCACTTGGGTTGTATCCACATCTTTGCAATTGTGAATTGTGCTTCTAGAAACATTCGAGTGCAGGTGTCTTTTTCATAGGGTGACTTTTGTTCTTTTGGGTAGATGCCCAGTAATGAGATTGCTGGATCAAATGGTAGACCCACTTGTATCACTTTAAGATATCTCTATATTGCTTTCCACAGAGGCTGAAGTAGTTTGCAGTCTCACCAGCAATGTAGGAGTGTTCCTATCTCTCCACATCCACACCAACATTTATTGTTTTGGGACTTGTTAATAAGGGCCATCCTCACTGGAGATAAGTGATATCTCATTGTGGTTTTGATTTGCATTTCCATGATGATTAGAGTTGTTGACCATTTTTTCATATGTTTGTTGGCCATTCTATCTTCTTTTTGAAAGTTTCTGTTTATGTCCTTTGCCCACTTTTTGATAGCATTGTTTGTTTTTTCCTTGTTGATTTTCCCGAGTTCTAAATAGATTCTACTTCTCAGCCCTTTATCGGATGTATAGCTTGCAAAAATTTTCTCCCACTCTGTGGGTTGTCTGTTTGATCTCTTGACAGTTTCTTTGGCTGTGCAGAAGCTTTTTAATTTGATCAGGTCCCATTTATTTATTTTTGTTGTTGTTGTTATTGCCTTTGGAGTCTTCTTCATAAATTCTTTGCCTGGGTCAATGTCTAGAAGAGTATTTCCAATGTTTTCCTGTAGAATCCTAATAGTTTCACACCTAAGTTTCAAGTATTTTATCCAATGTGAGTTGATTTTTGTGAGAGGTGAAAGGCGTGGATCCTGTTTTAGTCTTCTACATGTGGTTATCGAGTTTTCCCAGCACCATTTATTGAATAAGGATTCTTTTTCCCAGTGTATGTTTTTATCTGCTTTGTAAAAGATTAGATGGCTATACAAGGATGGTTTTATATCTGGGTTCTCTGTTCTGTTCCATGGGTCAATGTTATTGTTCTCATGCCAGTCCAAGCTGTTTTATTTGCTATAGACTTGTAGTATAGTTTGAAGCCTGGTAAATTGATACCTCCCATTTTGTTTTTATTGCCTAGGATTGCTTTTGCTATACGGGTCGTATCTGGTTCCATACAAAGCATAAAATTATTTTTTCTATATCTGTGAAAAATGATAATGATATTTTAATAGGGATTGCATTGACTCTGTAGGTCACTTTAGGTAGTATAGACATTTTAACAATGTTGATTCTGCCGACCCATAAGCATGGTATGGTCTTCCATCTGTTTACATTCTCTACTATTTCCTTCTTCAGTGTTTCATAGTTCTCTCTGTAGAGGTCTTTTACCTCCTTAGTTAAATATATTCCTAGGTACTTTATTTTCTTTGTTCCTGTTTTGAAGGGAATTGAGTCTTTGATTTGATTCTCACTTTGACTGCTGTTGGCATATATGAATGCCTCTGAATTGTGTGTATTGATTTTGTATCCTGGAAATTTACTGAATTTATTTATCAATTCAATGAGTCCCTTGGTTGAATCTTTGGGGTTTTCTAGGTGTAATATCACATCATCAGCAAAGAGTGAGAGTTTGATCCCTTCAGCTCCCATTTGGATGCCCTTAATTCTGCTCTCTTGTCTGATTGCTATAGCAAGGACTTCCACCACTATGTTGAATAGAAGTGGAGATAGTGGGCAACCTTGCCTTATTCCAGTTCTAAGTGGGAATGCTTTCAATTTTTCCCCATTCAGTATGATGTTGGCTGTGGGTTTGTCATCAAGAGCAGGGTAGATCAAACAGAGCAAAGAATCTCAGAGATTGAAGATAACACCTTCCAATTAAATAAGTCAGTCACAGAGATAGAGCAGAGAAACAAGAGAAAAGAGCAAAGCCTACAAGAGATGAGGGATTATGTGAAGAAACCTAATGTGAGGGTTATAGGGTTACCAGAAGGGGAAGAAGAAAATACACAAGGGTTGGATAAGCTATTTGAAGATATAATAGAGGAAAATTTCCCAGTCCTTGCTAAAAATCTAGATGTACAAGTTGAAGAAGCTCAAAGGACCCTTGGGAGATTCAATGCAAACAGGAAGACATCACGACATGTAGTCATCAAACTGACCAAAATATCAACTAAAGAGGCCCTTCTATGAGCTGTTAGACGAAAGAAGCAAGTAACATACAAAGGAAAGTCAATCAAAGTAACGCCAGACTTCTCTATTGAAACCTTACCAGCAAGGAGAGACTGCGGCCCCATTCTCACTCTTCTGAAACAGTGTAATGCCCAACCTAGAATCTTGTTCCCTGCAAAGCTAAGTTTTGTATATGAAGGAGAAATAAAGACATTCTCAGATAAGCAAAGACTGAGGGAATTCACCAAGACAAGATCAGCCCTTCAAGAAGTACTCAAAACAGTGTTACCCATGGATCAGCACAATAAACACTCACAAATGTAAATCCATTCAAAAGCTAAAGATCAAAGGCCAGAAACCACAATGGCCCAAGATAGAAAACAAAGCAACAAAGTTCAACCCAACATAATTAACAGAAATCTGCCCCACCTATCAGTTATCTCAATAAATGGGAATAGCTTGAACTCCCCACTCAAGGGACACAGGCTGGCCAAATGGATAAAAAAAATACAAGCCAAGTATCTGCTGCCTTCAGGAAACACATCTAACCTGAAAGGATGCAGTTAGAATAAAGGTAAAGGGGTGGAGAACAATATTTCAAGCAAATGTAAGCCAAAGGAAAGCCGGTGTGGCGGTGTTGATTTCAGATAACTTAGATTTACATCAACAAAAGTAACAAAAGACAAAGAAGGTCACTATATTATGGTGAAGGGTACAGTTCAACAAGAAAACATAACAATTCTAAATATGTATGCA
>VBSM01000272.1:74004287-74032586 GCA_008086735.1 Cheirogaleus medius
AAAAAAAAAAAAAAAAATGAAGCTCATCTGTAGAAAGGAACCTGTCCCAATTCCAATATTTAGAAAGTGTTGCAGGAGGATTTTAACACAGGAAATCTGACTTACAATTGAGTTCATTTTTATGTCACATAGATATTTATTTATGGCAAAGTCAATAACAAAATGTTATTTTTCGCTACAATGTGACACCACAATGTGATAAAACTTTCTTACATATAGATGGAGATATAGGTTTTTATTCTGTTTCATTTCTTGCACATCAAATATAATAGAAATAGACACAATATTACCTGCCAGGTTTATTAGATGTAACTCTCATTTCTCAATCCTGCTGTGTGTTTTTTACACTCTAATTATGTGGAACACAAAACCCAAATAACAAATTGCCAGAGTCACAACACTATTAAGTAGAAGAGAAAAGATTCCCACATGCTTTATCTTTTATCATTCCACAAATATGAGGAGATTCCACACTAGGTATAGCTATCCATGCATTACCTTTTGCTTTCATGCTGTGAGGAGTGCAATGAAACCACAGATGAGACGCTGATGATTTTCCAGCAAGACATTAGCATGAAGAAGGAACTATTGAAATCTATTACCAAATCCATATTAGAGAAACAATTCTACCCTGCCACACACTTATAACCAGCAACTATATTTTTATTGATATGATATATTTTATATATTGATGGGATACAAATGAGTACTTGTTACATGCATATAATATGTAATAATCAAATCAGTATATTTGGGGTGTCATCACCTTCAGTGTTTATTATTTCTATGTGTGTGTAACATTTCAAGACTTTTAGCTACATTGAAATAGATAATATAACATTGCTAAATATAGTCACCTACTCTTCTACTGAATATTAAGACTTATTTATTCTTTCTAACTGTTTGTATTCACTAACCAACCTCTTTTTATCCTCCTCCTCACACTCATACACCCTTACAAGCCTCTGGTATCTTTCATTCTATTCTCTATCTCCATGAGATTAATATTTTCAGTTCTGACATATGAGTGAGAACATACAGCATCTATCTTTCTGAGCCTCACTTATTTCACTTAAAATAATAACCTCCAGTTGCATCCACATTGCTGAATATTACATGCTTTCATTCTTTTTTATGGCCAGATACTATTCCATGATGTTATATACCACATTTTCCTTATGCATTTATCTGTCAGTGAACATGTAGGTTGATTCCATATCTTTGCTATTATGAATTTTAGTGCTGTGATAAACATGTGATTGCATGCATCCCTTTGGTACATAGATTTTTTTTCCTTTGAGTAAATACTCAGTAATTGGACTGCTGGATCCTATGGTAGTTCTATTTTTAGTTTTTTGAGAATTCTCCATACAGTTTTTCATAATGGCTCTACCAATTTACATTTTCAGCAACAGTGTATAAGAGTTTCCTTTTCTCCTCATCCTTGCCAACACCTGTTATTTTTTGTTTTTTAATATTAATAATGGTTACTCCAATTGCGGTAAGATGGTATTTCATTGTGGTATTGATTTCCATTTCCCTGATGATTAGTGATGTTTTGCATTTTTTCATTTAATAGTTGCCTGTTTGTATGTCTTCTTTTGTGAAATATCTATTTATGTCCTTAGACAACTTTTTAATAAGATTATTTTTTTTTAGTGTTGAATTGTTTGAGTTCTTTGTACACTCTGGATATTAGTCCTTTGTCAGATTAATAGAAAATACTTTCTCCCACTTAACAGGTTGTCTCTTCATTCTGTTGATTGTATCCTTTGCTGTGCAGAAACTTTTTAGTTTAATACAGTTCTAGTTCTCCAATTTTGCTTTGAAGGCCTGTACTTTTGAGGTATTACTCAAGAAATAATTTCCCAGACCAATGTCCTGGGATGTTTCTTCAATTTTTTTTTACTAGTTTCATAGTTTCAGGTCTTAGATTTAAGTCTTTAATCCATTTTGATTTGATTTTTTTGTATATGTGGAGAGATAGAGGTCTGGTTTCATTATTCTGCATGGGAATATCTAATTTTCTCAGCAGATTTTATTTAAGAGAGTGTCCCTTCCTCAGTGTATGTTCTTGGCACCTTTATTGAAAATCATTTGGCTACAAATATGTGAATTTATTTCTGCACTCTATTCTGGTCCACTCTTCTATTTGTCCTTTTTTATACCAATACCATGCTCTTTTGTTTATTATAACCCTGTAATATATTTTGAAGTGAGATATTGTGATGCCTCCAGCTTTGCTCTTTTTATTTAAGATTACTTTGGCTATTCAAGCTCTTTTTTGGTTCCATATGAATTTTAGGATAGTTTTTTTCTAATTCTCTGAAAAGTGACATTGGTATTTTGATAGGGATTGCATTAAATCTGTAGATTGTTTGGGGCAGTATGGAAATTTTAATGATATTAATGCTTCCAATCTATGAGCATGGTATGTCTTTCCATTTGTTTGTGTTATCTTCAATTTCTTTTATCAGTGTTTTGTAGTTTTCTTTGTAGAGATCTTTCCTCTCCTTGGTTAATTCCTAGGTATTATTTTTTATAACTATTGTAATTGGAATTGATTTCTTGTTTTTTTTTTCTCAGCTAATTTATTATTGGTATATAGAAATGCTACTGATTTTCATATGGTGGTTTTGTATCCTCCAATTTTACTGAATTTATTTACCAAATCTCAGAATTTTTTAGTGGAATTTTTAGGTTTTTATAGATGTAAGATCATATCATTAGTGAAGACAGAATATTTGACTTCTTCCTTTCTAATTTGGATGCCTTTTTAAAAATTGACTTAATTAATTAATTAATTAATTAATATTATTTGCCTGTCTGGTCTAGTTAGAACTTCCATTTCTATGTTGAAAAGGAGTGGTGAAAGTGGGCATCATTGTCTTTTTCCACATCTTAAAGGAAAGGCTTTCAGCTGTTCCCTATTCAGCATGATTTAGTTTTGAGTTTGTCATAGATGGCCTTTATTATTTTGAGGTAAGTTCCTTCTAATCCTATTTTATTGTTTTTTTAATTATAGAATATTAAATTGTATCAAATGTTTTTCTGTGTCTGTTGTGATGACCTCATGGTTTTTGTCCTTTATTTGACTGATGTGATGTATCACATTTATTGATTTGTATATATTGAACCATCCTTGCATCCCTGGTATAAATCCCACTTGATTATAGTGTATTATCATTTCAAGGTGCTTTGGGATTCTATTTGATAGTATCTTGTTGAGTATTTTTGCATCTGTGCTCATCAGGGACATTGGCCTATAGTTTTATTTTTTTTGTTGTGTCCTTGTCTAGTTTTGGTATCAGAGTAATGCTGGCCTTGAAGAATGAGTATATTTTGGAACTCTTCTTTCTTTTTCAATTATCTGGAATAGTTTCAGGAGAATTGGTATTTGTTTGTTTTTGTATGTTGGATAGAGTTTTGCTGCCTATCCATCCAGTACTGAGCTTTCCTTTATTGGGAGATTTTTATTAGAGATTCAATCTCATTACTCATTATTGGTCTGCTCAGGTTTGCTGTTTCTTCCTGATTCAATCTTGGTATGTTGTGTATTTCAAGGAATTTATCCATTTCCTCTAAATTTTCTAGTTTGTGAGCATATAGTTATTCATGAGAATCTCTGATGATCTTTTTACTTCTGTTTTATGAGTTGTCTCCTTTTTCCCTTCTGATTTTGTTCAGCTGGGTCTTCTCCCTTTTTTAAAGTAGTCTATCTAGATGTTTGTCAATTTTGTTTATCTTTTAGAAGAATCAACTTTTTGTGTCATTGAGCCTTTGTGCTGTTTTTTATTCTCTATTTTGCTTAGTTCTGCTCTGATCTTTATTATTTCTTTTCTTCTGCTAAATTTGGGTTTGGTTTGTTCTTGCTTTTCTAGTTTCTTGCGGTAGATCTTTAGGTTATTTATTTGAAATCTTTCTATTTTTTGAATGTAGGCATTTATTGATATAAACTTCCCTCTTGGCACTGCTTTTACTGTATCACGCAAGTTTTGGTATGTTCTGTTTCCATTTTCATTTGTTTCAAGAAAATTTTTTTACTTTCTAATTTCTTCATTGACCCAATGGTCATTCGGGAGCATCTTACTTAATTTTCATGTATTTATATAATTTCCAAAGTTCCTCTTGGTGTTGATTTAAAGTTTTATTACATCATTGTCTGAGATGATACTTGATATAATTTTGTTTTTTTGATTTTTAATTTGTGGAGAATTGTTTTGGGGCCTAAAATATGTTCTATCTTAGATAATGTGCCATGTGATGATGAGTAGAATTTATATTCTGAAATTGTTCTGTAAATGTCTCACTAGGTCCATTTTTTCTAAAGTCCAGTTTAAATCCAATCTTTCTTTGTTTATATTATGTCTAGATGATCTGTCTACTTCTGAAAGTGAGGTGTTGAAATTCCTCCACACACACTATAATTGTATTAGAGTCTACATTTCTCTTTAGATCTATTATTATTATATGCTTTAAGAACCATGTTGTTCAAGTATTTGATGCATATATATTTAGAAATGTTATGTTGTCTTGCTGGATTAATATATTTTTCATTATATAGTGAATTTTTTGGTCTTTTTTTCTGTTTTTGACTTTAAAAAATCTGTTTTATCAGCTATAAGTATAGTTTTTCCTACTTTCTTTTGGTTTACATTTGCATGTGATATCCTTTTCCATATCTTTATTTAGAATATATATGTGTCTTTACACGTAAAGTGCATTCCTTGTAGGCAATATATAGTTGAATCATGTTTCTTTATCCTTTCACCCAGTCTATAACTTTTAAGTGGAGAATTTAATCCATTTGCACTCAAGATTATTATATTGCTATGTGAGGTTTTGCTACTTTCATATTGTTCATTATTTTATATTTATTTTTTATATTCTTTGTTCCTCTTTTTCTCTTCTTGTTTGTCACCATGGTTTGGTATTTTACCACAGTGGTGCCATTTGAGTCCTTTCTCCACTTTTGTGTGTTTGGTTTGCCAGTGAGTTTTATACTCTTGTGTGTTTTCATGATGGTAAATGTCATCCTTTCACTTCCAAATTTAAGACTCCTTTGAGCATTTCTTGTAGGGCCAGACTAGTGGTGATGAATTCCCTCAGTATTTGCTTATCTGAGAAAGTTTTTAATTCCCCTTCATTTATGAAGGATAAATTTTACTGGATATAGCATTCTTGGGTGGCAGTTTTTCTTTCTTTCAGTACTTTGACCATGCCATTCTGTTGCAAAAATAGGCTAAGAGATGTAAAAGGTTTCAGGAGTTTTGCAGGGCTTTGCCTTGAAGGAATCTGTGGACATTTTAGTTCACAAAATAGAAGCTGCTTCCAACAATGACAGGCATTGTCAGAGGATGTCTGCACAGCAACATTTCTTCTTTGCTCCCAACCATCGCCTTGAGCTTTTTTGCAAGGCAGAAGCTCGGTTTGGGTCCTTGGCAGAGAAGCTGATTAAAATGCCTGGCCAGCAGATAATGTGCAGCTGGAACTATCCTAGATTTCAAGGCTATTCCTGCTTCTTTCCTGACTAAATGTCTCTGTGTTTAGAAGGAGCAGATTAGAGTAGTACACAGACTCAGTGTTCTCATTTTATACATTTTATCTTCAATTTGTACGCTCAGCTAGGTCTGTTTCTAATTTGGGGCTTAACATGCTTATCTTAGAACAATTTTTAACTATTTATTCTTATAGACAGAATTAGGTAAGGTTCCCCTGGAAACCTCAAAGTATAAGCTATACACATAGCTCTTTAACAAAAGACAACTATTTGCTGTAACAATAAATATTAATGTGGAATTTCACTCAGGGCCTCACAGCTCACAGGAATGCTGAAGGACACTTGACTCCCCCATCATTTTAAACTGCATTTTGTCTCTGTCTCAATTATTTCTCCACCTATATTATTTCTTTATTCCTACTATTTCCAAATCTCTCGTGACGATCCTGCCTTAGGACCTGTTTTGCTGGGAGAGTAGCTAACTCCCGGCACCATTCTATTCTCTCCTGTCCTGTAAGGTTTATTCTGAGAAATATGCTGTTAGCCTGATGGAGTTTCCTTTAAGGGTGACTAGATTCTTCTGTTTATTTTCTGTGCTTCCTGTCACTTCTGTGTTGAATTCCTGTGTTGTCCTTTATATGATCTATTTTAAATGTGAATATCTACTTGATTTCTTTCTGTGGAGGTGGCATATTCTAGCTACATCTACTCAGCTTTTGAACTCCCTCTCAACCTCCAACTATATTAAGTCTTTTTCTAACTCATTTTCCTTTTCAGAATTGTCCTTGATATTCTTCAGCATATTTACAAATCTTATGGCCATGTGCCAAAGGGAGTACATAGTGTATCATCTCAAGAAGAATAGAACAATAGACATGGCTCTAATTGATAATTATGATTTATTTCTTGATATTATGGTTTAATATTTTCTCTTATTAAACATTATTTGTAAAATGCTGATTTTTTTTGCCATTCTTTGGTATTAAAAAGATGAAACAAAAATCTTCAATTTAAACAGTACTTGATACTTGGTTTATCTAGTTCCAACTCAGTGGTCTGGGTTACTCAATTAATTCTGAGCAAACTCACAATCACCTTATAGCAATTCAACACAGCTGAACAAATTGTGTTCACTAGCACTAAACAAGAAATGCAATGAAAATTTTTCTTTTGAAAAGTTTTTGTTTCAACTTAAAACCTATTTTAGTGCTTTAGTGTTTGCTATTGATGAGGCTAGTAATTCCTATACCCTCTTTATTTTCATAAGGCAGAATAAATCAAAACAGGGCAAAGGAAACTTCTTTTGTAAAAGGTCCATGAGTAAATATATTTGTTTTTGAGGGTCACACAGTCTCTTTCACAACTACTAGACTCTAGTGTTGTGGCACAAAAAAAACATTGGCACTATGTAAATGATTAATTGTGACTCTCTTCCAAGAAAACTTTATTTCATAAAATTTTCATAAAAAATAAAATATGCATTATTATACTTTTAAAATGTAATGAAATATTATCCTTCTTTCAATTTTTTTAATTATTAAAGAATATAAAAATTCTTATTAGCTTGTGAGCTGTACAATAACAGGTGGTTGGCCTGATTTTGGCCTACAGGTTATGGTTTGCTGACCCATGATTTAAAGAATAAAATTAGATAAAGGAAACAAATAAAAACTTTGTTAAAAATGACTATTGCTTAATATTATCAGTTGTTTCTTCATTATTTGTCAAAACATTTTTAAAATAAGAAACATTTGTAATGCAATTAAGTAACCATTAGAAGACACATCGGACAACTAAAAATGAACAAATACATAAGGTGAGCAAATTTATACAAATTGTAGGTATTCCATAAATTCTATCATTGATGATTTTTATACATTTAAGCAGGGAAATCATGTTTCTATATTCTTATTAATCCTTATTTATAAGAATGGTGTTCGCATCTAATTAGAAAACATGATAAAAATGAGGAGGTTATGAATACTCCATGAACCACTAAAAATTCTATTTCTGATTTTCTTTTATAATTATATTGTATGAATAATTGCAAACTGGTTATTGGTACAATGAACATAAGGGTGAGAAATATGTGTCATTTTGGAGGTAAACAATAAAAGAAGTCTCATTTCAACAATCAGTTCATCTTTTTAAATTTTCACTAAATTAGAAAGGCAAAAATGTCATATTTAGAACCAGACTTTTAATACAAACTATAAACAAAAAACCCACAAATACACACAGATATCTATTGAATTATTTAATCATAAATTTAATCTAATATAAATCAATTACCACAAATCCAAAACTTTTCCAAAATCAGAATAGAATAGGGCATTCTAACAAGCCCAATGAAAATAAATTAAATATACAATAGGAATCTTACTCTTATGATATCTGTGTGTTCTGGATACATGTTAAAAACAAGTACCCAAGTATATCATATTTTTCATTAGTTTAATAACTATTCTGTACTATTTAATTTTGTGTCTTTGTTTATCTATATTAAAATAGATGATTCTCTTAATTTCCCTAAATTGATCTGAGAATTAGCAAAGGATATTTTTGATGATGTCTACACAAAAGACATAGTAAAGGGTTTTAATTTTGTCTAGTCAGTGAGTAGGTTGGATTGACATTAAGATATTCCTTTCAGTTTAGTATTTTGTAGCAATAGACACAGGACAAAAATGTTGATGTAAAGATGTTTATAAAAATACTGGGACAATCATGTTGGTAATATAGTTTTTGCATATGCATCTTATAATGAAGATAGACAAAATAACTGGATAACAAAACCAAAAATTGCATGTGTGACATTTGCAAAAATCCTAGGGAAGAAGGAATCTTCAGCAACACTAAAATCCAAGTGAGTGGGAAACATCTACAAGAAGCATGAGACATTTATAGTATCAGTATATCTCTAGGAGAAGCAGAGGAAAGCAATGGGGTGTCTAATGGACCTGAGAACAGAAAATATATATATATATATAAGTAACAGGTATTCATTAGAAAACACTGAAAGCTAATTTGAGCATAGCATCTGAAGGGTTTTGTCCCAACTAATTGCATGAGAGTAAGAGGCTGGCCATAAGATCAGAAAAAATTTGAATAGTCTAGTTCAAATTTACACTAAAAACTGATGAACCAAAGAGCAATTTCAAGTCAGGGCCACACATTTAGAAAAAACTTCTGGACATGGAATCAAAGCTATATTAATCAGACAAAAAGAAAAAAAAGATGATAAAACTAAATATAAGGGATAGAAACAGAACCAAGAAATCTCCCAGAAAGCCCCTATATTTGTTCATACTATAGATAACAATAAAAGAGGAAGATCTATGAAACCAGAAAATTTATCTTGAAATACATCTTCTAAAAAAATTTAGGAAACTAGATTTTATATAAAAATGAGCTACAGAAAATTATGAAAACCAAATTCCATGCAACATTTTTACTAGCAAAGAAGAGAATAATGGAGGTGTAATGTAAATAATAGTAGAATGGCACCCCTACAGAAAATAAAAACATACCAGTAAGATACGTACACAAAAGAGATCAAATTATGAAACTATAAGCTACTATTCAAATGAGCAAAGGAGAAAAAAAAAAAATGAATTGTATGAAAAATGCAGAATGAGAAAACTCAGAAATGAGATCATAAAACTTTGAAAAACATTAAAAGTAAAAGAAAAAAATAAATTCAGAGTGGAAGTCTAAACTGCAATAAACATGAGTATGTTTATATGAAACAGATAATTTTATATCAGAAATAAAAGGAGAAAAGCAGGAGCATTTTTCAAATTTTTAAAAAATGAAAGAAAAAAACCAGAATTTAAGTAAAAGAAACACTGAAGATTAGTAAAAAATATTCAGCATTCCAATATTAAGAAACTGTGAAGAAGAAAATCAGTGTAAGGAAACCAAACAAATACTAAGAACTGTATTTCAAGCAAACTTTCCTCAACTGAAAAAACATGAACTTACTTATTTGTACAGCTTACCATATTCCTAAAGGAATGGCTAATAAAATATATTCTTATAAAATTATTGGGATTTAATCATAAACAAAAAAATAAAATCTCTTGGAAATCCAGCAAAACAGTTGTCAAATTTTTTCCATGCAGTGCCAGATAATAAATATTTTTAGGTAATTTGCCTAAACAGACAGTGGCCTGTATTTTACCTGGGGACGATTGTTTGTCAATCCTTGATCTAAATAAAAAGAGCAAGTGATGTACAATGAAAAGAAAACTGGCTTATTATAAGACACTTTTTGGTAGCAATTCATTATTTCAGAAAACAGAATGTTTGACCCTTTAAGAAAGAATTTTGAGCAAAACTGGTTCTCAGAGATAAAGTACACAGACAATCTGTTATCGTCAATGTAGAAAAAACAGAGAATATTGTTTCTATTCAGCTATTTGAGCACAATGAATAAATTGTAGTATTAGTGTAATAAAAAATGAAATATATTTAATTGATAAAAACATCACTACATAGTCTGTGTATGCTATATCATTGTGTCCTGAGCAGTGGCATCTCTTTAATTATGATACTTTATCATAAATGATGACAATTCCAATGAAATCAGAAAAAAACTAAACCCTCCCAAATATGATAAAAAACATCCAATCATATCATTTAAGGAATTTTCATCTGAAGGAAATTTTCATCAAAAGCAAGTATTTAGTGAAGAGTATCTGATGAAAAAGCTGACACTGAAATCCCAAAATATCTTCATTCCCTCTTGAAGAATAGGATGAAGCTTAAGGATGGTGTCTTTCTCACTCCTATTATTGAAAAATTGAAGAAGTCTCCATGATACTATTTGATGAAAAGGATATAACACCTACAAGATGCCAGGAATTCAATGCAGCCATGGATTAAGAAAAGAAGCATCATTTCACACATTTAGAAGGGAAAAAAAGGCCTCCAAAATGGAGCATTTGGAAGCACTAGACTGAAACTTTAGAGAACAAACATTGAGGGTGTTTTTCTCTGTGAGGACTTGTGTTTGACTTTTCTTCTAGGAAAATCATCAGTTCATCTACTCATGACAATTTAAAGTTTATTGTTGCTTTTTGCTACTCACATAGGAAACTTCAAACACAAGTGAACACAATATTGTAGGTATACTTTACTGAAAAAGATATTTTCCCTACCTGTCTTTTCTCACATTAGCTGATGAGTAGTCAAGATATCTTCTTGGCTCAACATTTGTAAAATTTGAGATATCTCCAAATTCTTTTCCACAGAGGTTGCACTAATTTGCAGTCCCACCAACAGTGTAAGAGTGTTCCTGTCCCTCTGCATCCTCACCAGCATTTGTTGTTTGGGGATTTTTTGATAGAGGCCAATCTTACTGGGATTAGGTGATATCTCATTGTGGTTTTGATATGCATTTCTCTAATGTTTAGAGATGTTGAGCATTTTTTTATATGTTTTCTGGCTTCTTTAGAGAAATTCTGTCTTCTTTTGAGAAATTTCTGTTCATTTCCATTGCCCATTTATTGATGGGGTTGTTTGATTTTTTCTTGCTGATTTTTTAAAGTTCTTGATAGATTCTTGTCATCAGCCCTTTATCAGATGTGGAGAGAGCAAATATTTTCTCCCACTCTGTAGGCTGTCCATTTGCTCTAATGATAGTTTCCTTGGCTGTGCAAAAGCTTTTTAATTTGATCAGATCCCATTTATTTATTTTTGTTGCTGCAGTGATTGCTTTGGGGGTCTTCTTCAAAAATTCTTTGCCTAGGCCAATGTCTGAAAAGGTCTTCCCAACATCTTCTAGAATTCTTAAAGTTTCATGCCTTAGGTTTAATTGTGTTATCCATCTTGAATGGATTTTTGTGACAGGTGAGAGGTAGGGATCCACTATCATTCTTCTGCATGTAGCTATCCAGTTTTCCCAGCACCATTTATGGAAAAGAGATTCTTTTCCCCAATGTATATTTTTGTCTGCTTTAACAAAGATTAGATTACCATATGCGGATGGTTTCATCTCTGGAGATATTTCAAAGATCTAAAAATAGAAATACCATTCAATCCAGCAATAGCACTATTAGGCATCTACCCAAAAGAGCATAAGACATTCTATAATAAAGACATCTGCACCCGAATGTTTATGGCAGCTCACTATTGCAAGGACATGGAAACAACCTAAGTGCCCGTCAATTCATGAGTGGATTATTAAAATTTGGTATATGTATACAATGGAATATTTCTCAATTTTAAGAAATGACAATGATCTAGCACCTCTTATATTTTCCTAGATTGAGCTTGAGTCCATTATCCGAAGTGAGGTAACACAAAATCGGAAGAATAGGCTCCACTATACTCGCCATCAAATTGGTACTGACTGATTAACACATTGGTGCTCACATGGTAGTAATATTCTCCAGGGATGGAGGGTTGAGAGGGTAACCTCACAACAATAGAACACGGTGTGCATTGTTGGGGGGAAGGGCAGGCCTCTAACCTCCACTTGGGAGAGGCAATGATATAAAATGTAACCAAAATGTTTGTACCCTCACAATATCCTGAAATAAAAATAATAATAATAAAGAATATTAAAATAATGTGTAAGTTAAAGAACATTCAAAACACAGGTATGAGTTGTTTGAAATTCCATTTGACTCGTGTGTTCAGCTACTTCTAAATTCAAGGTACTGTGAGTACTTGAATGGTAGTTTTACAAACAAAATAATGAGAACAGGTGGTGTGACAAGGGAGATTTTTGATCTTTGTATGCATTTATTTATGTTTATTTCAAACATGATTTAAAACAACTTACATACATACATAGTATGGTGAGTCCTGGGTGGAGAGAAAATAAGGCTAAGAATTTATTTATAGAGAAAGATTTTGGATGTAAAAATATTATATTAAATTAGATTTAGTTCTATATAAAAAAATGAGAAAAGATGAATATGTAAATGAACAAAATAACAGGAGATGCAAAGATGTTCAAAGGGGAGAAGTAAAATTTTCCAACAAATGTGAAAAATGTCCTCGCACAGAATTAAATAAATGAAAAAATTTAAAACATTATTGAAATGCCATCTTTCTCATATCAAACCACTAAAGATTAAAAATGATGAAAATGCACTGAACTGAGAACTAAATGGACATAGGAAATAGGCTCTGTTGCTAACACTTCTGGGTGGGTCTTTTATTGGCATAAATTTATTAGAGAATAATTTAACAGTCTGTTCCTAAAGCCTTGAAATGTCTCTAGTTTTTAATCCAGCTATTGTACCTCAATCCTAAGAAAATAGTAATTGAGTATAAAAGTTTTAAAATGAAAAAAAAATCAAGCAATAGAAGGGTTGGTTAAATAAATTAAATATGCCATAAAAAACATTTGTAAAATTTCAAATAATCATCTTCAACTGAAGTTATTTTACTTTTAAAGTAATTTTTGTTCTTAGTCAATACTATGAATCCTAAATAAACCTACATCTCTGCTAGGTAACCCTTCTCTACCTCTCTACCTCACTGATGTACAGGAAACCTGATATAGGATAAGGTTTGTATCTGAATGTTGTGGGATTCTGCCCTCCACTCTGGAAGAACTCCATGATAATAGTCTTCTCTTCTAAATGAACTATAAATGATCTGTAATGTGGTCAGGAGAGTGTAAATTCTGACCCAGTTGGGACTTCTCTGGATACCAAGGAGAAAAACAATCTACCTTGTCCTTTCCACTACATGATGAACATTGTTAGAGCTTCCCATTCATTGCTGTTTAGATATAATTATTAAAGTGAATTTGTATGCTCTTAGGATATGCTTCATGAGCTAACATTTACTTGGACAAGAGCTTCTTTCTACGTAGTCTGTAGTAGCAATAAAGGTATTTGAGTAAGGGTGTGGCTTTCTTCTAGCCCTTAGTTCTGCTGTTAAAGAAAGTGTCCTAGTTGCTTCTTTAGCTTACCACTGTGAAATTTAGATTAACCTCTCTCTCTCTGATAATAGATGTATACACAGAAGGTTTCTTATTGTTCAAAGATATTAATATATGAAAACTGCAAATGGACTTTCACATAATTCAAGGCAGTATGAAGTATCTGCAAAAATTTTGATTATGACTTGAGTTTTTGTGCCATTTAAATCTTGAATGTGACCATATACTGACATCGTTATTGAAGATGAACATAATTGTAACATGACAATTTTTATTTTTAATTGGAAAGGTAAGTGAAGAGCTAATCAAGAAAATCCAGGAGGCTTCCCTCATTTTCTAAGAACTAGATGTGTTTGGAACAACAGTTGACTTTGATCTGTGCCATTTTGATGCTTCTTTGATGAATCATGTCAAAATGTCTTTTTTGTTCCACTCCCTTTGAGTAACCATACCATCATTTATCAAAGCTCGGTTGAACTCTGATGTTTTATTCTAAGATATGTGCCCAGATGAGACCTGGATGTTGGATAACTGCCTCCCTTTATTCCAAGGGAGGCATTTGAAATATCTTAAAAAAGAGCTCTGCAACTTGTTTGGTACGAGAAAGCCTCACTAATGAGCAATGGCCATTATATTCTGTGGTACATACCTTTAAACATTCCATTCCATATCATTAATGTAACAGATGGTGAAGTCCAATTCTACTTATAATTGAAGAAAAATGGCAAGGAGTAACATAGCTCTATTATATGAATCCTGCCCCAATTCATGTGAGGATACTTGATTCGCCTGGAAAAACATCTTGCTTTTATGTAAGCCATGTTAGTACATCTTTAATGTAGACTTTCCAGGATGATAGTTTTGGCCCTACACATAGATGAATCCAGTGATGTAAGTTAAAGCTGTGATGTTTCCTACTTCTGCTTTCAATAACATAAACATATTCAGAAGTGCTGCCTCTGAAATTATCTGGTCTTAGAGAACATTTGGGTATCTTTTATGAAAGACCAGCAGTCTTGTTCTCTTTTATTAACTCTGTTTGATGTTACTGTTACCTCTTACCTCTAAATAGTTATAGTCTCTTTTATTAACTCTGTTTGATGTTACTGTTACCTCTAAATAGTTATAGTCAGATGTGTAATGTTTCCCTTTTTTTTTCCAAACTCAAAAGCCATGCTTTATATTTACCATGGATTTGTCTCTACTTTTTATAGTTTTGGAACTTGAAAAACTGTATCACTCTGCTTTTGGTGACATTTGAGAAAAGTTTTTATTCTAATCCATCTTCAAAAATAAAAACAGCCTTATCCCCCTTCCCCTCCCCCATCATGGATGAAGAAAGCACTTGGATAGATTTGCCTCTTACTTCCCCTCTAAGAAACATACTGAAAGTTCATTTCCTTATTTTGGTGTAACAACTCCAAATTCCTGGATATTGTGTAAGAACATGAGTACATACCTGTCTGTCATCTCTACTCTGGTGGGATTTGTTCTTGTAGGTACCTACTGAGGCTTCTAGTCTCAATGAATAGCAAGTCCTTTAGATAAGGAATTTTGTGCACTTCTTTTTTGAATATATTCTGCTCTGATTAGTGAAGCTGTCATTTCTCTTCAACTTACTTTTTTCTCCCAAAAGTATGCATTTTTGATTAAAAAAAACTATGAAGTTTGGAAAACATAAATAGACCTTTTTATTGTAATGCAAAACATCTCTTAAACAGTAAATGCAAGTAGTTGCAGTATCTATAAAAAGTAGCTTTTGGTTTTACTTTTAGTTAATTTACCAATTAACTGATTCTATTGCTTCCACTGTCATAAAAAGTAAAAATTATTTTCCTAATTTTTAAATTAAATAGTTGTGCCAAAAAAAGAAAAAGAAAAAGAAAAAGAAAAAGGAGGGATTTAAGAATGAATAGCAGAATCATTTACTCAAAACATCCAAATCACCATATCAGTCTCTCCTACTTTATATTTTAATTTCGATTTCTGATCATTCCCTTAAAAAAGTTTTTCTATGTTTTACAATTTTTTTAAAAATCCCTGTGAAAGCAAAAATTGCTTTGTATCTAGATTCACTGGGAATGAAATATACAAACACAGCAAATATCTTAGAATATAAAATATTTAAGAATAAATACGGTTAAATTTTATTTAAAATCTTTAAGTATTCAGTATGTTTTATTTAATATATTGCTTTAAATGTGGAGTCTTATAGGTCAAAATATGACTTCATATAATGGACTCTTATGGGAGAGTTTATGTAATGACTCTTAAATTCCCATATTTTCTTAAATTTGCCTGAAATAATAATGTTTTAAGTTTCATCAAAAACAATCATTTGTAACAAGTTAAATCTCATAAATACATCTATAGCACTTATAACATTCAATTCTTATTTTAAACTCTAGAGAATATTTAATAAATAAAACATAATTCACAAAATACTTAAAATATCTTACACATTTTCAAGTACTTTTTAATTTGACTCCATTTTCCTCTTTGTATTTTTTTCCTTTTTCAGTACATTGCCCTTCATTCGTATATAGTAACTATAAGTTTATACAATATTACAAAATATTTTTTATGCAATTTTACATGAAAGTCAAGGGTCACCAAATGAAAAGTCAAGGAGCTTATGGAATAAACACTTTGTTTTATTTAAAAATAAATACTCATTATTTGCTACATTATCTCCCTTCACTGGAAACCTTTTTGCAATATGAGAAAAAGTTTGGTCACTTCTTATGAAAGTGGAAGAAGTAGAGACAGGGTCTCTTTGGGTGTATTTTTGAAAAATGCTTCACAGTACCATTTTTCAGACCCCCAGCCAGTAATATATTTTTCTTTTTTGTAAAATTTGTGGCAATTTGTTAGATAGGTGATTATTTGCCTGCCATCACCTCTCTATTTGAGCCACATAAGATGATCACGATATTGTGCTGGTGAAAGAAGGCTTGATATTACTCAGACATCACTTTTTTTATTTTGAGACAATGTGGCACACCGATGACATACATTGTATATATTATCTGAAGTATATAAATTGAGAACTTTTTTATGATAAATAAAATTAAAATACATAAATTCCCTTAATTCACTGGCTTCAACATTAGAATTTCTCAGACTATAACATAGCAAGATTTTCCACCTAAATTAAATTATAAGTTTAGACATAATTATGAGCTATACATTAGAGCAATATGGTTGCTTTGATAACTATTGATATTTTGGAAAGGTTATTTTTCATTTTTAGAATTTATAAACTTTTAGTAAATAAATATCTACATGTTCCTAGAATTAGAACATATACCTTTAATTAAGCATCTGTCACTGTGTTACTGCATCTCACTTCAATACAATTTAAGGTCACTCAGTTTTGATAGCTTACAGCAAAGATTGATAACCCTTAATCTTTATTAAGCTTCTTTATTGAAGACCATCAGATTTAATTTTTTTTAATCTTACCACTTGGTAGATAAATGGCTTATGAGTCCCTTTCTTTTCTAACTTTTCTAATTAATCTGAATGTCATTTGAGAGGGCAGGGAATAAAAGAATTGGAAAAAAGTCCTGCAAGCTAACTCTTACAAATGTGTATTTTATCAATGTCAACTCCCAGATAATGCCATCTGTGTTAATCCCTAACCCTCTCTACTGTAGTGCTTCAAGTTGTCTTTCGCTTTGATTTATCAGACAGCTGACCCTGGCCTAACCCTGTCAGCTTTAGTTCAGAGACAGTCTCACAAAAGATAGTCCTCTGATCTGACAAATTGATTGGCTACAAGGAAGTTTAACGGGAAAGGGATCTCCCTAACAAGTGATAAAGCCCTTTTTTTATTCCCAGCTTACAGCTTTGAGTATGTGGACAGAATTTATAAAATGCCCAACAGAAGAAGAAAACATTGTGAGTAATTTGGAAAGCTAAATATAAAGGAATGCAATAAAAGGGACACAGCTTTCTGTTGAATGATAAGTCTGGCAGTATCAGCAACTATATTTTATTTAAAAGCTTTAAGTGAAGGCTAATTGAAAATGATCATCCCAATTAGAAAATAAATACTAAAATTCTCTTAGTGTTTCCTAGTTGACTTTAACTAGAGCATAATAATTAGGTATGAGGATAATAAATTACAATCTATAGAAAAGCTGTTAGTTAGATGAAGGGAGAGTTTGACACGGTATCTTTTCTCTGATGAAGCTGATGAGTAACTGTTATCCATGATACTTTGATTCTTGTCTCATAATTTTGCTATTATCAATCAATATTTCAGTACATTTTTATCCAAAAGGTGTATGTCATTTGTGGTTGCATTTCCATCAGGTTTCAAGATGTAGAAAAATGTAATTAAATTTTTTTGAGAAATCCAGAAAAAATATTAAAAAGCCAATATAATAAAGATATATTCTCTAAAATACTTCACTATTTTAGTTATACTATGCTGCAAAATTAGGGATGTTTCCACTTTTTTTCCCTTGACATTTCTTTCATTCTTTTCTTCTACTTCATGTTTTTTTTCTCTTATCATTGCACTTTTTTATTTTTTCTGTTATTTCACTCCATAAAAGATATGTACTAAATAAACATCAGCCCATATAACCCTTTATTCCTGGAGATATTCATGATGGCACATCTGTTTCTCATAACATATTTCAAAACCAGACCAAAGTCAAGGATGGAGAAATGAATTTCACAGTCTGATGGAAAGAGGTGCAACACTGATTCAACATGGAAAGGCAAGAGAATATACTAATATCTCTTCAGTCTTCATTTTTGCCTGGAATGAGGATGTGGATTCTGGAGGACAGAAAGCTTGATATCAGAAAGATAAAAATTATTCATAATAGTAACATCAAAATTGGGAATCCAACTGTACAACAGCAAGGATCACATGGAAGCAGTGATAACATGGGTCCTCTCACTTTCTTGGCAATCATGTTAGCCACATGATAGTTTTCTGTTTCATTCTATTTCTGCCAAAGTTATCCAAAATAAATTTTGCATTATTTGTAGATTGCTAGTTAGATGTTGTTAGATGAGAATAAGGTAATAAATTAACAGACCCTCACTTTAAGGTTAAGTATCTGGGATGATGTTGGAGGCATTTTCCAAGAGTGAATACAGGCCCATTACATGGGAGGACACAATATTATCCTCTCAATGACTATGTTAATTATATTTCTGAACAGGTTAAGAACTCTTATAAATAAACAACTAATTAAAATACCCCCTAATCATGGTATCTAGTATTGTCTTGAATATAGTAATTTTTCAAGATTGGCAATAACTAATATACAAAATTGTATATCTCCTTCAAGTCAGATATGAGAGTCTAGAATCAGAAAAATTGACAGGGACACTTTTAATTTATATTCGAATTTAAATATATAGATAACTTACTAATATTAATTCAATAGTTATGTTTTTTAAATATATTTTATTTTATCTCATTTTAACATATGATTTCCCCTGTATTGTTTTTTCCCAAATATTCATCTCTTTTTTAAAAATACCAAATTTTATAACTATTTATAACTATTTTCAGCTTTATTAAATTAATTGCCACTTCCAGGAAAATATTCATAATGTAGTCATATCTTTATAACTTTTACTTTTTAATTACCTAATATCATGTTAGTCATAATGTTTTCTTGTTAAGTGTGATGCTGGGTATTGATTTAATAAAGGGGAAATTGATAAAAAATAAAGCAAGCAAAATGAAAGATGATCTCATCAATAATGTGACCTAGAATTAAAGAAATGTTTAATTATGTTTATTATTTTGAAATACTTATGTACTAAAAAAACAAAGAAAATAAAATATAGTATACCTAGTAGAATATGACCTTTCAACATACTTTGTAGGTAAAAACTCAGGTTAGATTTTGTCTTTTTCTTTGCTATATTAGAAGGAGTTATTTAGTACAATGTTCATAGGTTGAGGATTGGGGAAAAGAATAAAACTAGGTGAGTAATGCAAGAGTGTTTACGCTGCTGGAGTCCTTGCCTACTGAATATCTCCACTTCATGTGGGTGGAAATTTTACCAAGGACCTCACTATTTGACCTTAGTTACTATGGAAGTGGAAGTTGCCATTTTCTTCCTCCAACAACCACTTACCCAAAGGTATCTATGGTCTGTCTGTTCCCTCCCAAAATAACAACCAAAGCAAAGGATCTTTGGACATATAGTATTTGGGGGAGAACTCCCATATATGTACTTTGGAGTTAAAAAGAACAAATTACAACACTCCAAGCTGATATAGTGAGAAATAGTCAATTCTGTTAATTACCTACAATGTTTCAGAAACAAGTATTGTTTTGTTGCGTGTTTGTTTTATATAATAATGACAAAAAATTCATGAAAGAGTAAGCCTTAATTTTCAGGTCAATTAATTAACTTAGAATAACATTTTCTTCAAGAATATTTTGTAAATGAGGAGCTGTTGTGTTCGAATTTAGCTATAACTTGTTTCTGTTGTTGGGACACTCTAACTGAACATTTGATTGCTTCCTTTTTGACTTCTTCCATTTCTCATCTTTTGCTGGTTGAAAACCAGTGTACACCTGATATTTCTAGCTAAAGTATTCTCCTATTCCTCCTCTTTCATAAAATGAGTATATTCATTTTTTTTCTAGCAATCCTCTCTTTTTCTTTCAATTTCACAATTGTTCTAAGTAAAAGTAACAAAATATTATTAATAACAATAAAAAGAGTGAGTATTCCCTTTATGTTATTTTAATTTAGCATTTAGCTAAGACTCAGAAAAACTGACGTACTATCTGACCATGAAACTCCTTTTTGTTTCTGATTCAACTGGAGACATTTGAATATGCCAGTCTTAACAAATGTGCTATGAAAAAGATATTAAAATAGTAGCATGGCTTGTCAAATAATGTTATTGGAAATGCTGCAAAATCCCAAAATACAGTACTATATTTCCCTCTTTAAATTTTTGATTAGGCTACATGTCAAGTCACATTTCTATATGTAGCAAAGTATGGAGTATCTCTAGATTTAGTAAGAAAGTCTGAAAGATTTATTCATTGACAAACTTTTTGGAAAAAAACTTCCATACATAAATCATAAAAGTAGCTCAAACTTCTAATAGTATTTTTAATTTGAAAATATGTTTAGTACATATTTTTATGAAGATACAACATTTTTTATTTCTTTTAATGGAAAACTCAATGACCCACTTTTTAGAAAGTATCTATTAGCCACTTTAAGAGCACGAGAATCAAAAGCATATTGATTATTAAAGGTAAATTCTGAAACATTTTTCATATGACTAATTTTTAAAAGTACTTTCATTTTAATATACTTAAAACATATAAAGTTTTCACTTTAAAGCTACATATTTCTGTTTCTATCTGATTTCAGTACTGTAATGCATCATGTTGAATCATTCAGTCATGCTGGTTTTGATCCACATGGTTTTCAAGCCAGTTGAGTTATTTTCAGCACAGCATGAAAGAAGAATTTTCACTTTAATCCAAGCCATTTGCTTCACGTAATGTCAATGTATACATGACAGAGTTTGTAGAGATTTTGCCAAGTATGCTATGATATACAATAAAGAAAAAGGAAAGTACAAAATTAATCTATCTGTTTTTGAGTTAAAATTATTCCACCTAAGAAAATGTTTTGAAGTAGTAATTCCTGAACATTTTTTAGATAGAGCTACATTCAATAATTTTGTATAGATTTAATAATATTTATTTGTACTGCTACAACCGGATGAGTGCTTAAATGGAAATGGATTTATTATTGTGGTTCTTCATTATCTTTCAGGTGTACATAAGAATGTATTAATGATAAAACTAATTCTTTATAATGGTGTTGTTAAATGTATAAATTTGTTCCTTCTATATAAAATCAATCTTGAGCTATTTGATATCACCATTTTCACATTTCACTGGAGAGAAAAACACAAATAGCTCTGTTATCCAGAGTTTTGCCATGAAATGTTTCCTAACAAGCATTGCCATGTCAAACATAAGTGGATTGGCGTTAGAAGATCAGTCAAACTGCTCTACTATTTACCTGTGAAAATTGAGGTCTTGGGTTCATATAACTAAATTAATTCCCTTACAAAGTATTTCTCTGAGTTGTTAAGTTTTAACTAAATGGACCTTTTCAGAAACAAAATAGCATGTTTTTGACTTAACCCATTCCTGTGGTTTGAATGTGTCCCCCCAAATTGTGTGGGGAACTTAATCCCCAGTGCAACAATATTAAGAAGTGGAACCTTTAAGAAGAGATTAGGTCATGAGGGCTCTGATTAATACCATTGTTGCAGGAGTGGGTTAGCAATTGTGGAAGTGGATTCCTGAAAAGAGAATAAATTTAACCCCCTTTTGTCACTCTTTCTTGCCCTCTCTCACCCTCTCACCTACCACCATAGGATGTCAAGTTTTCTTGACATATAACTGACAACTTTAGATTTCTAATTAACTTATTGACATCTACAAACATTATCATTTTTAGTTGTGCTTGAAAGTTATGGTGAGGACACTTTTATATGTGCTGGTATCTTCATCTAAACAGTTTATTTTAATTAATTTTTTACTTATTCTGATAAACTCTGCTTTCTATAGTAAAATGCAAGCAAATAGGATAGTTGATATTGCCTTAATGAAGTCATCTTACTAGATACCTGTTTCCTCTAAAAAACAAATATAAATCTCTTCTCTTCTTAAAAATGTTCAGGAAATGACAATCACTCATTATTCTTCTAAATAAATACATACAGATTTCCAGAGGATTTTCTTTTAATAAAATCACACAATTTAAAGTTATTGTGTGACTAGTTCTCCCTTGGGCAATACAATGCTCAACTAAATGCTGAATACAGTAGAGTGTTGTGGGAACAAGTAAAATTAGAAAATAATCACAGTTAAAAGGCAGAGACAATGTTGTAAAGATGGATTCAACACCTTTAAGTTTCTCAAAGGTAAGAGAATGACTCGATGTCATAACCAATAACATGGCTGGAAGCACAGCTGGCTGCAGCAAAATGGTATCAATAAGGAATAAAATTAATTACACAGAGACAACACTAAAAGAAATGCATAGAGTCTTCTCAACAATTATACAAAGTCCACTGATTCTGCATTAAAAATCACAAGCAATTTTTCTGCATACTCTTACTATGGAATATATCATTCAGCTATGACCTTTTAATGGAATTGTGATAAAATTGCAAAGCAGACATTTAACTTCTTTCAAAGACATAATTGCTTTTCCTTCAAGAAAAAATTACAACTTATAGTCACTATTGTTATGAAGTCATTTTGCCCGTAGCATTTACAAAGTTATGCTGTATTTTTAAATACTAGCACAACATTGTGGAAGGCAATAGGCCATAGTCAGGCTACTTTCAAGTCATTCTGGGATTCACCACTATCTAGCTGTTTGAACTAGGACAAGCAAATAAAATGCTCTAACATTCATTTCTTCATTCTGGTGAAACTTATGTAAAGATTGAATGGAATTAATTAGGTAGTGTGCTCACAGGAAATGATGAAAATTTATAAAGAGTGTCCATCATTACAAATGTTTCTTTTATTTTATGTAGAAAAACATGCACATATTACATAAATGCAAACTTGTTTAACTTATCCTTTTTAAGTTTCCTTTTTTGTTTATTTTCTCCTCGGTTTCCCCACATAACATTTAATAATAGTGTATATCCACCATAATTTCTTCACTGACATATAGGTCTGCAGAGAATTATATTCATATATACCTATATATCAAGTTTTAAGTTTTATTAATATAAAAGTTAGAATTGTGTTATTTCATTATGCTACTAGTTTTTACTCAAAAATAACTTCAAGAAATTCCTCCAAGTCATCAGAGATAGCTCTGAAAGAGCTCAGGAAATTTCACCCCAAAATGTGACTCCTTGATATAAAGTATATTTTGAATTGCAGGTCCCTAGAAATCAACAAATACTGGAGGGGACTTTCCCTCTATCTGCATAATCTGGACTGATCTGATCAAAAGATCAAAGGGGGAATTGACTTCTCTTTCTCTGTTATCTCAATATATTGCAGAATGCAAGCAGACCTAGCCCAAGTGATTTAAAACATAATACTGGTCTCTCAGGTTAATTTCTAAGTCAATCTGTTTCCCCATCCATCCATCCTCCCTAGACACCATCTGGCCCCTAAACAGAATTATATGTACTCCTTATTTCCCCCCTCCTCTCTAAAAGGCATGTAAAAAATATCTGAACTTCATTGGGATATTGAGTAATCACTGTGTGATTCTCCCCATGCTCATGGTAAATAAACCTTTCTCTCATTAATCTGCCTTAATTGTGAGTTGATCTTTTAGCGAACTTTTGGGGGAAAGGGCAAGTTTCCCTTTCACCCCTACAGCTATTATACCTTATTTTAGTAACTAAATGATATTTTCTATAATGTACATAATTAGTCCGACATTAAGAGGCTGAGTATTCATTGGTTTTTAGATTACTTCACTATTATACTAAAACATTTTAATTTTAATAATTTTTGCTTTTATTTGCTTGTATAATACCAGGTTTAGAATTTCTGTGTTGAAATATGCTTGCTTATTCAGTTTTAACTGATATTCCCAGTTTATAGACCATACTAGAATGTAAGCTCCATAAGAAGCTTTGTTGCTATTCGCCATTATATCCTAAGTATGGAGAAGAGTGCCTGGGATTTTTTTGTTATTGTCTAACAATGTATCCAAAATGCTTAAAAGAGTGCTTATAATTTATTATGCTCAATTCGTATTTCCCAAATAAATGAACAAACATAATACTTTATATTTCTATGATTGTCTTCTTCTTCACAATCCTACCACCAGTATATTTCACATCTCTTTTGTAAATTAAAAAAATAATTTATGAATCTAAATGCATAAAGTCTACCTTATTGTATTTAAATTATATTTTCCTACTTTTTTTCCCAAGATGGATGACTAGAGGCTTTTCTTGTCTATCTAATACATTTAGAAGACCCCAAATCACATTTTGACCATATTAGCCAAGAAGGAACATGGGAGCTCAACAGAAAAATGAAAGAGCCCTCCAGAAACTGGGAAGGTGAAGAAGAGCAGGCAGCTCATGTGGTCAGCATTGGCTGAACAGCAGGAGTAAATACCCCAAACAGGAAAGGGTGAATGTTTTTCTGTGGTCCACTTTCCCACCAGAGATTTGTGTCATCCAGGCTGCAGGAGTGCACCTTGACCCTCCCAAGGCCTGGATCTAACTTGGGGAGTGACTGGGAGACTATGCAAAGGGAATACACTGGGAAGTGTCTTAAACACTCCTTCAGAACCCCGGCCCTTACAGTAGGTCGCCATTCTTGATCTTAACTCTTAGTGTGCTGGGCCCACATGGTCCTGGGAGGTAGAGGCAGGAGCAGTCTTTCCCATTAGACACACTTGAGCAGGAGTTTGAAGAATGGAGGCTTGAACTGGGGAGGGGCTCCTACAGCCTGAACTGAAAAATGACTTTGCCATGGGCTCCAGCCCCTGGTGATGGATCTGGGCTCCCCCTACCCAGGACATGAGCAGGAGGAGAGCTGCTGCAGAGGTTTGGTATCGTGCCAGTCAGTGACTCCCACAACCCAGGGTTGTGTTGCAGACTAGAGGCAAACTTCAGTGACTAGTGAATAGTCAGATTGACTGAAACACTGAGGAAAGGGGAGTGCGCCCTGCCAGAACTGGGATGTTAGAAGGAAGTAGGTCCCGCTCCTACTAGCCAAGTCTGTGCCACTGGGACTGCCTCTCCCTCCCAGTGCTGAGACCCTGACACAGTGATGGTTGCCCTTTACTTAGGCATTTCATTAGGGGCCTGAGGACAGCCCCACCATCCCTGTCAAGTCTGGTAAGTGCAACCACCACAGGGGGCCCTGAGTACAGGCTTCCCCTGTCAAGCTTTGCTTTGCTTCAACTTTCCCCCTGCAGCAGAGCATGGGATTCAGGCCCTTGGGGGTTCCAAAGTTCCATCAACTACCTAGGACATCCAAAAACTTCTCCTGGGGGTCAAAGGTCAGGCATAAATATTATCACTATCTCCAGAGCTGGTTTTTACCTGCAAGCACCACCTGCTAGCTTTGAGGCTGGCCCACACAGCCCATTGTAACAACTCCTAACAAAAAACACAGCACTCAGGAATGAGAAAAGCTTCTCACAACCATTGCTACTCCCATTGCCCATACCACCCTAGCTCACCGTTTCACCCACCCAGTTTATCAATACAAATGGTGCTCAAGAAAGCCACTGCAATAAGGCTATTTATAGCCAATAAAATCATACAGCATATTCACCACTGCACACACTCAGAAGCAAAGCCAAGGTCCTATCAACATATATCATAGTTGCATCTTCAAGAA
The DNA here is from genome assembly GCA_008086735.1 of Cheirogaleus medius. NCBI lineage: Eukaryota > Metazoa > Chordata > Mammalia > Primates > Cheirogaleidae > Cheirogaleus > Cheirogaleus medius. The sequence goes on from VBSM01000272.1 coordinate 74,030,065, forward strand.
AAAAGTCATCCCCTAAATAAAAATAAATTGAAAAATAAGAAGTGATTGTTGCTTCAGATATATGGTAATAATCAGAAACATACAGGAAGCATGAAAAAGTAAAGTATTATGACACCCTTAGGAACACAATAATCCTGTAGCAATAGATCCTAACAAAAAGGAAATCCTCATAATGCTAGATGACGATTAAAATATTGATTTGTAAGAAGTGCAATGAGATGCAAGAAATACCTGAAAACCAATACAAAGAAATCAGAAAATCAATTCAGTACACAAACAAGAAATTTGCCAAGGGGACAGATATCTTAAAAAAAAAACACCCTAAAAAATCTGGAACTAAAAATTTAATTGAAGGAGTTACAGAATACATTCAAAATCTTCAACAATAGACTAGACTAAGCAGAAGAAAGAATCTCAAAATTTGAAGGCAGCTCTTTTGAAAATATCCAATCAGACAAAAATAAAGAGAAAGAATAAAAAAAAAATGAACAAAGTCTTCAAGATGTTTGAGACTACACAAATTGAACAAATCTAAAAATTATGAGTAATTTAGAGGGGAGAAAGGTTAAAAAATTTAGAAAATTCATTTAAGGATATAATTGATGAAAACTTCCGACATCTAACAAGAGAATTAGACATTTAGATACAGGAAGCCCAGTGATCCCCAGGCAAATACATTACAAAAATTTACCATGGCATACTATCATCAGGCTACCAAAAGTTAAAGTGAGGAAAATAATTTTAAAGTCAGCAAGAGAAAAGCACCTAGTTGCCTAAAAAAGGAAGCTCCATCAGTCATATAGCAGACTTCTTAGCAGAAACCTTACAGACCAGTAAAGAAGGAGATGGCATTTTCACAGTGCTGTTTAAAAAAAAAAAAGGTCAGTCTAGAATTTTATATCCAGTAAGATTAAGTTTCATAAATGAAGGAGAAATAATCTTTGCCAAACAAGTGAATGCTGAAGGAATTGTGATCACTAGAACCATTCTGTAAGAAATTATCAAAATAATCCTACACATGGAAATAAAAGATTGATATTCAGCATCATAAAAACATACCAAAGTATAAAATTCAGAGGACTTATTAAACAATCACACAAATGAAGAAGGGAAAGGAATCAACTGGCAACACAACAGAACTCCACCAAATTGCAAAGACAAACAGAGAAAAAGAAAGAAAGAACTTATAAATCAACTAGAAAAGAATTAACAATCAGATAGGAACCAATCCTCACATATCAATATTAACATTGTATGTTGACTGAATGCTCCACTTAAAAGACATATATTGGATAAATAGATTTGTTTTTAAAATGATCCAACTATATGCAGCTTACCTTACACGTAAGGACACATATACACTGAAAGTAAAAGGGTAGAAAAAGATATGCCATGAAAATGTTGAAAAACAGTAAAGACTGTTTTTAGTTTAAAGTCTGTTTTAGAGAGGGGAGGAAGGGATGGGTATATTCACACCTATCGGGTGCAGTGCACACTGTGTGGGGATGAGCACACGTGTAGCTCAGACTCAGATGATACAAGGCAATTTGTGTAACCTAAACCTTTGTATCCCAGTAATATTCTGCAATTACAAATATTAAAAACAGTAAAGACACTATGTGATGATAAAGGGATCGATTCAACAAGAGCATATAACAATCTAAATATATATGCACCTAACACCAGAGCACTGAGAGTCATAAAACAAATACTACTAGACCTAAAGAAAAAAATAGACAACAATACAATGATAGTACAGTATTTCAATACCCCACTCAGAGCATTAACAGATTATTGAGATGGAAAATAAACAAAGAAACTTTGGACTTAAATTGGACTTTAGACCAAATGGACCTAACAGACATTTACAGAACATTGTACTGACAACTGCAGAATATACATTCTTCTCATCAGCACATGGAACATAATCCAGGATAGACCATATGTGAGGCCATCAGACAATTTTCAATAAATTTAAAGCAATCAAATCATATCAAATTTTTTCTCAGATCACAGAGGAAAAAAACTAGAAATAAACATAAAGAAAAACTTTGGAAAGTCTACAAATACATGGAAATGAAATGATATGCTACAGAATAATCATTGGGTCAATAAAAAATTAAGATAATAATTTAAAAATCTTTTGAGAGATTCGCACCAATCTTGGTCCAGCTTCTGAGAGGCGCGAGTAAGCTCGGTGGTGTTTTCTGGTTCTGCCATGGTTCGTATGCTAAACTGCATCGTCGCTGTGTCCCAGAACATGGGCATTGGCAAGAACGGGGATCTGCCCTGGCCCCCACTCAGGAATGAATTCAAGTATTTCCAAAAAATGACCACAACCTCTTCAGTAGAAGGCAAACAGAATCTGGTGATTATGGGCAGGAAGACCTCGTTCTCCATTCCTGAGAAGAATCGACCTTTAAAGGACACAATTAATGTAGTTCTTAGCAGAGAACTCAAGGAACCTTCACAAGGAGCTCATTTTGTTGCTAAAAGTCTGAATGATGCCTTAAAACTTATTG
>VBSM01000272.1:74032686-74050041 GCA_008086735.1 Cheirogaleus medius
TGCTCATGGGTCGGCAGAATCAACATTGTTAAAATGTATAAAAGAATTTTTTGTTGATAAACATGACTTTATTGCTTTGGTATAGCTACATTTTACTTTAATCATTACATTGTGTCAGATTTGCTAGTTGTCTCACAATGCATGTGTCAGGTGCATATAGGAGGGCTGTCTGGAAGGTATCCAGCCATGTAACTGCTCTCATTATATTAACAATGGCTGCATTATTTCTACACAACCCTTGTACATTATATACTTTCTAGTATTACACATAAAGACCCTTCTGGTATGTATCATTGTATTGATTTAATTTGAATGAATCTTTCTAATACAATGATTTAACATTGTAATGTGCTTATTTGAATATATCTTAAAGACAGCACAGATTAAATATCTTTGTAACTTGTTGCATTGGAATAAGGTAATTGTACATACTAATTATTTTACAGGAGTTTATGATGCTTATTATTTTAATTATAATAGAATTAATTTATTTTTCCCATTAAAGCAAATAAGTATGAACAAATTTGTAAATTTAAAACAAAACATTACTTCTGATACAGAATTGAGTGGGGAAACAAAAGCTAGTACAATTTGAGCATCCCTAATCTGAAAACCTGAAATTCAAAATTTCAAAACTTCAAAACTTTTTGAGTGTTGATAGAATGTCACAAGTGGAAAACTCCACAACTGACAAACCATTTTTTCACTGTATTAATGTTGTATTTTTCACTGTTAAGTACTTATGTATGAATAAGATTTAAAGAAATGATTGTTATTGGTAGCATATAAATTCAGAGTCAGGAATGATGATGATGCCAAACAAACAGATTATCCACATGGGTAGCTGAGGTAGAAAACCTGCGTTTTCTAATGGTTTACTGTACTCAAACATTGTTTCTTGCACAAAATTATTAATAATATTGTATAGAATTACATTTGGGCTGTGTATAAGGTATATATGAAACATAAATAAAGTTTGTGTTTAGACTTGGGTCCTATCCCCAATCTATCTCATTATGTATATGCAAATATTCCAAAATCTGAAGAAATTAGAAATCTAAAGCTCTTATGTTTCTAAGAATTTGAGATAAAGGTTATTCAAGCTGTACTACAATCAGAACAGTAAAGATAAAAGAGAACTTAGAGAAAATATTTGCAAGTTTCATGATTAAGGGGAAGTGTATCTTTTTGTTGTGGTAGAGTGAAACAAAAAAGCATCTTGTTTGTTGGGTTAAAAATTAGAAGAAATAAAGTTGACAGTATTAAAAAATATTTTAGTAAATACATAATAAATTTGATGAAGATATTCTTACCAACAATCAAAAAGTAATAAATAAAATCAGTTGCCTGTAATCAGAACTAAAAATCTCATAAAAATTTTTTGTTGATGAATTTTTAACAGAAATGGAATATGTAACTTTGACTAGCTACAGGGAAGTTTAGACTATTGCATAAAATGGAAAATTACCCAGATGGATTTAATAATCACAACACATTATTAAAATTATTTTTAAAATTATATATGTGACTCACATTATAGTTCTGTTGGACAAGGCTCTTCTTATAAAGCATGATTGATTATCAGTGTGAAGTCAATGCCTAGGTTAATTATTCCAATGATATTTATAAACTTTTTGAACTGGAAATGACTCCTATGATACCAGAAATCTAGAAATATGCTGTGACACAAGGTTTTGTTTTCATTTTATAATGGCTTGGCTTTATAATCGTGTATCTTTATGTTTAAAAATGTAAACACTATATTAAATTTAAATTAAATAGATTTTTAAGAAATCTACAAGAATACAAAAGATGGAATTAACTTGAGTTAAGAAAAAAGACAGATTATAGGTTATGTTCATTTACTCATTTTCTTCACTATTGTCATTTTTCTTTTCCAAGAACATAATAGTGCCATGGTTTATAAGCTAAATACTAAAAAACATCTATTGGTAAATTTCGATTATAATTCCTTCATGTAGTAAATACATAAGAATAACTTCCTTTTTGTTTTTTTCTGAAAGTATCATTTGAAGAATATTTGTATTAGGTTATTTTGAAATATTTTCTAAATATGATTTCTTCAGAATGACATACATGTTTTAATTTTTATCCAGTTATTTTTCATGTTTCTTAGATGTGTACAAAGAATAATACCAAAAGCTCTTATAGTTTACTTCCCTATGTGACACCGATTATGGAATTAAGGCTGCAGGAAAAAAAATGCACTCTCACCCATGTAGGATTAGTAAATCAGGTAGCTCACTTTTCTGCTATTTCTATATGAAATATTAATAATGAATGGTATTGCCCAAACAAAATGTACCAATGCTTGATAGGGTTGTTCCTTCCCAAATATTAGTATCCCTAGGAGTCACTATAATCCTACCCTGGTCAGCATAACATAGGGTATATAGATGCTCATTAAACACAGTTTATATTTGTTCCTAAAATTTTAATCTATAAGTTTTATTTAAAGAATTATATATTTTTAAAAAATAATATATGTTAAATAAGTTTTAGGACAGTAGAATATTTTTTTGATGTAAAAAATGATTAAACAATTAAAATTAAAATCTAAACCTGAAATACAACAAATTATCTTTGGCTTATTTTTTCTTTTCTAAAGTGCAGATTAATTTGAGATAAAAATAATCAACATTGAAATTGATAGAGCCTGAGGCATTGCTGAAAAGGGCTTCAAGATTTCAGTTTAGATTAATGACTTCAATGTGAGAATCAATTTAAGTTGTCTCCCTTCTCTTGTTAAAATTTTTGTTAAAAGAAGAAATAAGATTTTATGAATTCTTTTTGCTTTACTCACCAAAAGTATTCAATTGTATTTATTTTCTCCTGTGGTGATATTTTTAAGTGACTGAAAGGAAATCCCCTTCGGTAATTCCTTGGCAACAGTACTGAATGTGAGAGGCTATTTCAAGGAATTTAAAAGAAATACAACATAGAAAACTTCTATGGTCACTTCTTATATGATTTTTCAAGGTAGTTTTGGTAATGAGAATCTGGAGTGGAGTTATGATTGTGCTAGGTGTCATTCATTTAAATCTTCTCATAATAATAATTTTAATATTATTTGTAATAGAAACATAAAAGACCAATTCTAGTTAGACATTAGTATCAGTTTTCACTTTATTAACATAAGAAAATCTTTTTGAAATAGGTTTATTACATGAGGTACAAGGATAGATATGTGCGTCCCCCGAACCCACAAGTTTCCATGAGTGCATGTGTGTATGTGTGTGTGAATGCTCGTGCCCCCATACCACCTTACTTATGTGAGTACTTGTAGACAGAATATCATAATTTGTCAGATACAGAATCTCAGCAACACAGAAGTGGGAATATGAGTGACTTAGAGACATAGATATTCCCATGCATTAAGTTATAATAAGAGAAGTTAGGCTCAACAAAGATGAACAATGAAAGGCATGGAATTCAAATCTTGGGGAAATTATAAAATTGGGGGTAACAAATGGATTATTGGGCAGGCATCCAGGTTTAATAAGGACTAGAATACTAGGCAGGGAGTCACAGGAGTTTTAGGGACACAGACCAAGTCTTCAAATTTTATCAATGAGGAAGATTGTAATAAAATCTTAAATCAAAGATTAGACAGGCATTTCCCCAAAATATAGCTGGAGTGCTAATTAAAGGTATACAGGCATACATACATACATATATACATGTATACATTCTTATATAAATATATAAATACAAAAGTTAATGAGTAGATGAAAATAAAATTAGTGAAGTAACCAGCAATCATGAAGTGGTACATAGTAGTTGCTCTATAAATGTAGATTACCCAAATTTACCACCATTGTGCCCCTTATAGTATTATAAAACTCTGATATAAAATATTGGTGGCTTACTGTGTTAGGCAGAATAATACCCTCCCAAATATGTCCTCACCGTGATCCCCAGAGTCTGTGCATATTTCATGCAAGGCAAGGGAGAACTGAAGTTGCAGATAGAATAAACCAACTTTGAGATAGGAGAGTAGTACCCTTTATTATTTGGGTGGGCTCAAGCATTTTTTTTTTTATTTTTATTTTTTTCAGCACCCACCCCTCCTTGGGCTCAAGCATTTGTAAGAGTCCTTAAAGTGGAAGAGAGAGGGAAAAGAAGTGTTAGGGTCACAGAGACATGATATGAAAAAAAAAAATTCATAGGTTATCTCTGACTTTGAGGATGCAAGGTCTTCACAGCCCAGAGAATGTGAGCAGCCCCTAGAAAGTAGAAAGACAAGAAAACAGATTTCCCCTAGAGCCCCAAAAAGGAACGTAGCCAGGTGGATGGCTACCTTAATTTTAGCTTAGTGAGACCTATGTCAAATTTATGACTTCCAGAAATATAGAATGATACATTTGTATGGGTTTAAACCACTATTTATTGTTATATCAATATTGTTATATCAGCAATAGAGAACTAACACAGTTACCCATCAACCATTCCCCTCCTACTTTTTTTGATTTCTGACAATGTCTATCTTCCACTTCAGTATCTAAAAATACAAAATATTATACTTGGCATTCTATGAACTCTTAGAGCTAGGATATGACTATGTGACCCATTTCTGATCATCAAGTCTTGAGAAATAAAATTTGAATAACAGACCCTAGAAAGAAATATTACATGAACAAGAGAAATACCAGTCTTTTTTGGCTGGATATGGTCTTGTCTATAAGTAATGTTTAGAAATATGGCATCTTAGATGGAAGAACACAAATATAAAATAACCATACCAATGAATTTCTTATTATAAGGGATAATTTTGTGCTCATACTTACTTAACTCATTTTGACTTGAGTATATTGTTCCTGGCTACTGAAATCAATCCAATTGCCAAATTGCCAAATACTCTACTAAGAATCAGTATTAAATATGACTTCTGAAGTTATTTATCTGAAATACCAGTTTTGAAATATTATTCAAAATGAATTAATTGAGTCTCTAATTGCTTTATTTTAATAAGTAATTGCTAAACCCTGATTTTCATGAGAAGTTTATATATTTTTAATACTTTCTCTTAAAACCTTGAAAAGGAGACATTATAATACTCTCTGTTGGAATGGGTTTGATATTCTTCTTTGGAAATTGAAGTATTTACTAATCTCCTGTGTGAAATACTCTCCCCAAGATTCTTCAAAGGTTTCTGTCTTTAGTTATCTAATTTGTAAATCCATCTTATTTCCTGTAATATTATTTGATTAGGTATGATATATGAACTAATTTGGAGTCAATAAGAGCCTTGTTAAATATCTTTACCCGTTAAGGGTTTCCAGGAAAAAAAAAGAGAGAGAGAGAGCGAGAGAGAGAGAGAGAATTTGGCACATATACAAGATAATAATGTTGACAAGAATCTATAAATTTGTCAGTATTTTTGTAAGATTTTCATTGGAAAGTTTTATTTTAAGCATCATTTGCTGACAGGTTTTGCTGTTTTCTATGGGTTTAAGGAAGAAATTATTATATTTAATAGAGAACTCCATCTTCCTTAGAAGAACTGGCAGTAAAATGAATCAAGGTCTGATACAAGATAAAAAATTCCCAATTATACCATTGCAAATGAAATCAGAAATGATGCATACTAGATTGTCACTTTAAATGTAGTTCTTAGTATTGCCAAGTTTATTCTTAGAATCACTGTAAAGCTCAAGCCAAACTATCTTATTGTGCAATAATATAGGCATCAGTCTCCAAATCTAGTTACACTCTGCCGACAGGTAGTTATTTAGGCAGACCATCTACAGGGAGTGATTGGAGTCCCATCTGTTTAAGGACTGGCTGCCAGTGATAGCAAAAGATAGGGAGATCTATCATTCTAAGTGGAGGATCAATGGCTGAGAGCATACTGTGAGAAAGCAAGTCAAGAGAGTGTTATTTTGTACTGGGGAAAAGTCAGAATGATATTGACCCTCTCTAAGTCATGTACAATTGGATCTAAGGACACAGTTATTACTGTGAGTGCTCCATGTGACTTGTTAAAGTCATTCAAACAGCAGTTAGACAAGGCACTTCAAGTTGATGCCTATCATTAAAAAGAATAAAAGTATGTCCATTCAACTCCTCCTGGGAGAAAAAAAAGTCAATGTTGTATGACTCTCAAATCTATCCTCTAGCATCTTCTGAATTGAAACACACAAGTGAGCATTTAATACTCAAACATAATTTTATCCCATAAACCAGGTGGGTTGTCTACTTGAAAAGGATTTAGCTCAATCAGTCATGGAATTATAGAGTATCAAGAAGATACCAGTATATTACCTAGTAAAATCTTGTCAAATTAAATGTGACTTAAGTTAAGTGACTGCCTCCATAATTAAACAAACAAACAAAAAAGGCTGTTGGAGGACTAAGGTATAAACCAGAACCAAATTCTCTTTAATTTAGCATTTTATTCTCCTTCTACAATATGATGCCATCCTAATTAACCATTTATCAGGTAATTATGTATTTGGGAAGACATTGTCATTATATATTAAACAATAACAAAGTAGTACAATCTAATCGGTTTGTGGAGAATACATTGAATCAATAACCAATAACCACCCCTCTTCTTGATTTACTGCATAAACTGAAGACTAAAAATTCAATTCCTCAGAATCTCTTGCAACTAGCATTTCATACATTATCAAAGCTCAACCAACGGGATGAGGGCTTCAATTCTGGGTGAATCTAAGAGACACAGTGTAGTTTGAAGTCAATAGCTGTGGGAGCACCTTTCTCTTGCCTTTACAGCTAACGTGTTCCTGTAGTCTACAAGCGCAGTGGCTTCCTGATTCCCCTTGATTGTGGCAGAGTTAGCTTTCTAGTTTAGTGATATTTTTTTTAATATATCACTCCTGGAAGCCCCATCAATGGAGAGTCTACTTTTCTTACCTTCTAACAATTTAGCTAGCTACATATTTTCTTTTATTAAATACATTTTTCTCTTTTTGCTTTAAAGTCAGTGTGGTTTTGTTACCTATGACTGAACCCTTACTAATACGAAATTGTTTGCTATATCCTATGTTTCCTAAAATATTCAAACAAAAGGAGTATGAATTAAGATGAATATTAAAAGAAGGCTTCATAAAGGAAATAGGAAATAGATCTAAAGTTAGACTAAAAAAATCTAAGGTTTTGATAGCCTAAGAGATAAGAAAATGAAAATTTAAATGTGACAAGCAACCTGAATTTATGACAGTAGGAATGAATTTGCATGTATTTACTTTGCAACAATGTCCTGAATGGCCGCCGCATGCCAAGTAGTGTGAATGTATGGCTTTGAATCACTGTAGATACTTTATTGAATAGAGTAGAGACTACATCTGGGAGAAAATGTTGAGTATACTGTTGAATTTAAAAGGAGGAATTTAAAATAGAGAAGACCTTAAAAAACTGGAGGCTATCAAAGGAAATAGTCTTTGAAGGGTTTTGAAAAGGGAGTGAATGATAAAAATGATGTTTAAAGCATAACATGGACAGTCATATATAAGACAGAAGAGGAGCTGGACTGGAGGAATATTAAGATTAATGATGCTGGAAAGGGAGGCATAAATACAAGAGCAAGGTCTTTTAGGGAGGGATGATATCTATGGCATAGGGATTCATTTTAGTGAGTAGTTTACTTTAGAAGATAGACAGTAATAAAGGTTTTCATATAAGACTATCATGGAGGTGAGACTGTAGATATAAATAAATGGTTGTATGGAGTTAGAAAGAGAGCAAATGTGTCTTATGTGATACAGGACTTCTCAGAAATGAGAGACGTTCTCCTCTACAATCTGTGGGCTGCAGTTGAGTGGAAAGCTGTAGTAATTGGAACTCAGCGAAAAAGTTCACTAAGAAAATGATCAAAGACATGGGCCAGAATAAAGCTAGAAAATATAACTTGCATATAGATCAAGTCTACCTGTGGCTTTTTATAGTACAGATGCGGTAACTGAGAAAAGAAATTTAGATACTCTTGAAAAAATGTATATAAACATGGTAACCCCAGACAATCTGGAAAATGAAGAAATTATATTAAATGATACAGCATCAACATTTCTAAGTCAACTTCAGGTTTAATATAAATGCAAAAAAGCTCCAAGAATGCCAAATACATGATTCTCTTCTTTGATTCCTTTTTCCTCTAAAGTTTCAAGGTGCAACACAATTTGTTATGTAGAAGGAAGCCCCAATATGAAGAGACATTGTTCCAGTATGGGAAATTCTAGAGTACTCCTTCTAAGGGGAAAGCTGATCTCTTCCCACCCCATCTAGTTAGCTGCCTAGTAGAGACATCTTTCTTGGGCAGACATTTATTTCTCAAGAGGTACCTTTCCCCCATCCTCCCTCTGCCTACAGAAGGGGTGAGGTCTAATGGCCTGACCCATGTTTTCTGGACCAGAGAGGAAGCTATGCTTTCTCAAACTCTGCCTGGAAAAATCTTAAGGTAGTGTTGCCAAGAGTGATCATTCTTGCCAGAAATCCAGTGTAAATAGTGGGAACTTGAGTAGTACATTTAGGAAGTAAAAGGGGGCAGGGGTTGAATTAGGAGAAGGGAATAATAAGGGACTTTTATAGGCTATAGTATCTGGTTTCTCCCTGAGAGAGAATTAAACTAGTCTTGGTCTTCTTTCCTCTAGGAGCAGTGAGAAGCTTTTCCCCTCAGTATTTTCCTCAAAATACCACCCTCCGTCTTTATTCCAATCCATAGTTTGTTTTGAGGATAGAAAATTCTCTATCCCTCTCCCCTTCTTTCCAACACACTTCATTTTGATAGTAGCCTATTATATATAGCAGCAAGTAAAATCATGATAAGAAGAGTACACTATAGTAACGGAAAAAGATCCTATTGAGGATATAGTGATTAACAGTCAGTATCTATTTTGACCTTCCCCTGATATGTTTTCTGTTACATAGAGGCTAGGAAACTCACAGTCAGGGTTTTGTATGCAAGTTGAATTTCATGAGTTACAAGATCCAAAATGATATTGAAGGCAGAAGTGAGACTTCTTGAGCTTATTGCTGTTATAAAACATGGTTATAGAGTTGATTTTTTGTGGGAACTGAAGGGTTGTGGCAGTTGTTAAGTGAAGCTCATAAATGTAGGTTCTTGAGGTCATTTGTTCCTATTATGTCCTCATGAGTCCCCATCTTCCTGATTATGACAGAGGTAGCACTGTCCTGCATGGGCAGCTACCTGTGCTTGTTCTGGGAGTCATGGCTTGCGGTCTGGGTGCCTATTCAGTATAACCTAGGGCTAATAGATAAAGGGGATTAATTTAGGTTGTTTTTTATTAGGAAAAACATTTCTGAAGAAATGACTCATGTTGATGACTGAAGAATGAGCAGGAGTTAACCAGGTGATGACTGGGGAACAGAACCATCCAGACAGAAGAAACAACATGGACAAAACTCTTACACCAGAAAGAAAGATTCTCTAAAGTCCTGAAGACCCTGAGTTCAGCATGACTGAACTGTGACAAGGAGAAGCTATGGAAGACTCACAGTGGATGATGTTAGAGAAGTAACCAAGAGTGTTTATGATACAGGGACAAACAATTGGGATTTCCTTAAATGTAAGAGGAAGTGATTGAAGACATAGAGAAGGAGAGTAATGAACAAATGTTTGAAAAAGATTTCTCAAATTGTTTTTAAAGAAGAGATTAAGAAGGAGCAAAAATAGATGCAGATAATGCAATTAGAATAATATTGTAATGATCTAGGCAAAATAGAATAGGATGATTGTAATAGAGAAGGAGATAACTCGGCAGATAGAAGATATAGTTATGCCATGAGACTTAGTAGAGAAGTGGCAGAATAAGAAGGTAGAAAGGTTTATTCCACCACTTCGCCACTATTTTCTCTATACCCACATTCAAATCTTGGATGTTAATACACCATGAGAAAAATTAGACTAGACACTGTCGAGCCAGCCAAGGAAGACAAAACAGCACTTGTTTTAACTAACAATTACAGTTGTCCCTTAGTATCTATGGGGGATTGGTTTCAGGATACCCCTTGGATACCAAAATTCACATAAGCTCAAATACTTTATATAAAATGGTGTAATATTTGCTTATAACCCCCTAGGCACATCCTCCTGTATACTTGCAGTCATTTCCAGATTATTTATAATATCTAATACAATGTAAATATTACATAAATAGTTGTTATAATGTATTGTTTAGGGAATAATGACAAAGAAAAAAGTCTGTGCATGTTCAGTACAAATACAGCTATTTTTTTCTCCAAATATTTTGATGCTTGGTTGAATCCACTGATGTGGAACCCATGGATTAGGAAGGCCCACTGTATTTTTATTTCAAAGCTAAGGCTCCATTCTCCTAGCATTGAGAGTTCTCAGTTCTGACCAATCTATATCATGCTTCATGGAGGTAGAGCAAGATTCCAGAAGAGCTATGGAAATCTGCTATTCAATACATAGTATATTCTCTATTTTGTCCTTTTCTGGGAACTAATCCCTTATTTCTATCTTTAAATAATTCTGAAATATGTGCTACCTATCTATGGGGTTCTTTATAGTAATAAATATGCCTAACATATTAGGGTAAGTAGGTATAGGCATTGCTTAAACACTTTTAAACATTTCTTATTACCTGGAAATAAAAATTCTTGTTAAATCTAAATCTTAATCTTCAAACATTTGAGATGTGTGTGTATTAAAAGGAAATGAAACACACAAAATAAATTCTTACAATTAAAATTTTAATTTGTAATTTCATTTTTAAAATAGAAGTATTATTATCCTGAGAAGAAAAATAAACATATTTTTAAAATATTACAATCCTCAATTAAATCTATGATCCCTTAGTAAGGTCTTCATTGCAAAAATGGTTTTAACATTGATAATTTGCTGTTGCCCAAAGTGCTATTCTTTTGTCACAGGTTATTTCAGATACAGTTAGCACATTATTAGCCTTTCTAATCATGTTCCCTGGGTCACACACATGCACACATGCAGGGGTGCATGGAAGAGGCAATGTAAACTATCTCATGAGACCAGGTCCCCAGTGATTAAAAGTTCATCTAGACTTTGGAATCAAAATTAAATAATTACTCTTAGATTTCACTAAGACAATGAAATGTTTGTGGCATCTCTTCCCTTTCAGTGCAGAAATGACTATAACTGCAGACATTGTGAAATAGTGCCAAGAGCTTTGGATAGAGAGTCAACACTAATCTCTAGCTCTTTCCTAATGCTATTCAAGCAATTCTTTAATATCTGTGGACCTCAACTCCTTCATTTGTAAAATGAGGGGCTTAAGCCAGATGGTGTCCAACACTAATATACTTAAGTAACAATAAAATATTTACTTCTCAGAGTAAGCACTAAAAGAGTCCCCAGACAGTAATTATAAAATTCAATTATAGAGGATGCTCCAATTACATGATATGCACAGGGAAAATAATTTGCATCAATTAAGGTCATTATAATCAATATTTAAAATTGTTTCATGTAAATTTTTCTTTTTGTATTTTGAGAATTTACTATTAATTCCCTATACATTTAAAATAAGTATTTCAATCTGGAGAATTTAAATTACTGTCCAATTGTCTTCTTTCTATCTGAAAATATCTGGGCTTATAGACCAATCAGTCTAACATTAATTTATCCATATGCTTCGTTTTGGAAACATATCTTTTATAAAAAATACATTCTTTCCAATTTCTTTTCAGTATTTCTATAACTACATATTTTAGATATGGCTTGTTATTGATTGTTTGCAAAAAATCTAATCTAAAAACCATTATCTTTTGACTAGATCATTATATCCATTTATGTTACTATAAATATTGATATACAGGATAAATATTCTTTATCCAAAATGCTTAGAATCAGAAGTGTTTCAGATTTGAGATTCTTTCAGATTTTGGAATATTTGCATTATACTTACTGGTTGAGCACCTGAAATCCAAAAATTTGAAATCCAAAATGTTACAATGAGCATTTCCTTTGAGTGTCATGTTGGCAATCAAAACATTTCAAATTTCGGAGCATTTCAGATTTCAGATATCTGGATTTGAGATGCTCATCCTGTATTTGAATGTTTGTCTATGATCCTTTTCTGTGCATTTGATTTTCTCTAATATTTCTATGTTTCTTTTTCTCTTGTCTTTTTTTGTGTTTGCTAAGTAATTTCACCTTTTCTTCAATTATTATGTTGTATTCTACTGTCTTTTTAGATATATCCAAAACATGTATTATTCTTTTCACGAATGATCTAGAGATTACAATTTGCATACTTAAGTTTTTAAAGTCTAAAGTTAATTGTTGTATTTTTCCTTCACCCTTATAAGAAATTTTAAACACATTTGCTACATTAGCCCTCTTTCTATCATATACTATTTAATTTTATGTTTTCTGTTTAAGTCCATAAGATGTTATTATTGGTTTAGAAGCTAATATTGCTTTCTTATTATTGCTTCTTTGCACTTTATTCCTTATTACATCTCATAACTTCTTTCTTGGATCACATTCTTTCCACATCATTTAGATTTTCTTTTCATGAGAATCTGCTGGTCGGATGTTTCCACAGATTTATCTAAAAATATCTTTATTTTACCTTTTGTATTGATTTTTTTAGTCTGCTATAACAAAGTACCACAAACTGGGGAGCTTAAACAACAGAAATGAATTGTCTCACCGGTCTGGAATGTAGAAGTCTGAAATCAAAGTACCATAAGGGCTGTGTCCTTCTGAGGTTTCTGAGGGAAGAATCTGTTCCAGGCTTCTCTTCTTGGCTCATAGATGACTATCTTCTCTATGAGTCTCTTCACAATGTATTCCTTCTATGTGTGTCTGTCTCTGTTTTCAAATTTCCCATTTGTATAAGGACACCAGTCATACTACATTCGGGACCACCTGAATGACCTCATTTTAACTTGATATCTCCCTCTAGAAAGACCCAATCTCCCAATAAGAATACATTTTGAGTTATTGGAGGTAAGGACTCCAACAAATCTTTTTTCTGGGGGATACAATTCAACTCTTCACCCCCCTGTACCTTAAAAACTAATATAAAATTATAAATAGATATTTACTTTTTCTTCATATTAATAGTTACTATTGGCTTCCGGCTTCCAGTGCTCTATTGAGAAGTCAGCTTGAAAAACCTGGGAGCCATCCCCTTAAAATGTGATCAGCAAGGAAGACAGCATCTCTGTCTCCCAGTTTCTATGGGACATAGAGGCTAACTTCAGCTGGCACCTGGCCCCAAGTTATAAATCTGTCTCCTGTCATAAAGACGTGAAAACTTTATTTTTCATTTGAAATTTGAATAAACGCAAATAAAAAATACAAGTGGCTACTCCAATTACTAGATAAATTTAAGGTAATCTGTGTGACAAATGTATTGTCAAATCCAGTCCTCTTAATTAAAGATTATTTGTTGTTTATCTTTAGAGCCTATATGAGATGGGTTGAACCTTCTTGTCTATGTAAAAGGACAAACTTTTTTTCTGACATGGCAGTCTCTAGATGATTGCCTGTTATGCACATTGGATCCTGGGTTTAATGCTTATTTAAGAACAAAACTGTTTTCTTTCCCTTCTTTTGTGGGGAGGTTTCTGGGATGGCAAGGGGCTTGTTTTTAATTTTATTTTCCCAGAAATATGTGTTCAGCTTTCTCACTCTTTCTTTCTTAACCTCGCTCTCATTTTTTTTCTTCTTCTCTCTAGGCTGTATTATTGAAAACTTCCTCTGATCTACTTTGCATTCAATTAATTATCTGTTTGGTTATAATTAATCTCTTAAAATTGTTCTTTAATTTAAAAAATTATTACATATATTTTTGTGCAATGTATTTTTTCAAAATTCACTTTGTCATCACTTATAGTTTTCCTCAGATATTTTAAGCTTCTTTTACATTTTTTAAAAGATAGCAAGAATAGTGTCTCCTCCCATCTCCATATTCTGTTTCAGTTAATTTCAGTATGCAAAATGATTAAAGGTTTATTACTACAATTTTATATGCATTTCAATTCTGGTGTCTTATTTTCTTGTGGCTTAGGAATATTTTATATTACATTCATCAATTTCTTTTGAAAATAACATTTGTGAGAGTTCTATGAGAATTTTTGCATAAGCTGCAAAAATCAACTTTTATAGAACCATGGAAACTAACCAGAGCTTGCAATATTCTGAGACTGATTTCTTCAAGAAAAATAGATTGAACTTCCGTAAGAACAGCAGGATTTATGGTGTTTTAACATGAATTTGTAGCCACAGGAGGGAGCAGACCACATTTGGAGCTCCTCAACATTGATTTCTCTAGAGCATTATCTTTATTTGACCTGTCTCACAGGTTCCAGGAAATGCCTCATTCACGTGTATATGACTTATTTTTCATACACCTGAGTATTTTATTTTTTTTAAGATCAGTTGCAAATGGCATTGCATTTTTAATTTAAGTTCCCACATGTTTCTTGCTAATATATTGATTGTCAATATATGATTGACTTTTGTGTATTGATCCTTTAATTTGCAAACTTGAAAATTTGCTTATTAGTTCTTGGTGTTTTATTGATTCTTATGTATACAATTATGACCCTTCAAATAGAGATAGTTTATTTCTTTTTTTTCCCAATGTTTATACCTCTTATTTTCTTTTCTTGCCTTATCATATTGGTTAGGGCTTATGGATTAGTGGACAAGAACAGGGTCTAGAATTGTATCCATACATCCACAGTTATCTGAATTTCCACAAATTTTCTGAAGAAAATTCACTGGAAATGAAAATCTTTTTATTAAGAGTGTATTTCATGTTAGTGTCATTAGTGTCTATTGGTCACATAGATATGCCAATGATATATTACATTCATGACATTATGGCATTGTTTTAAATATGTCAAATATATTATAACTTTGTGATACCTGTGCAATAATATTTTAGATGTCATGGAAAACTTTCATAAGATTTATAAATATTCTGATCTATTTGGTCTAACAGAACTTTAAATAAAGACTATATTGATTTGGAAAGGGTCATGTTACAAGTTCCCACATAATCATCAAACTGATCAGTGGATCGGTGTTGCCACTACTAGCAGTATTTCAAACTTAAGAGCATATAAATAATAAAAATAGCTTCTTTCATTTAATAGAGGCATTTATAATTTTAAAAATTGTGCAATCATATTTAATGCATAACATATCTACTTAAATAAATAAGGCACAGAGCATCACCTATAAGCCCTTCTTCTGAGAAGAAGCTCAAATCAACTGTCACATCCTTAATTATAAGTTCAAAGGTAATTCACTCAATTTTTCCCACACACAGCTTAAAGATTTTAGCAATTTCTTATGAAGAAAACCACATCCTATGGAACAGTGCCCAATGTCTAGGTTAATCATAACAGCACCTCTTCTGCATAAGAAAGATTACAGAGTCATCTGCTTATAACAGAGAACATTAGTGTACTGATTCAGACACAATATGCATTCAATGATTCCTCTCAAAATTCAATAATCATACAAAAATCAATCATGTGTAAAAATGATGAGAAATACAATTAACAATAAAATATATCATCATGTTCGGGTTCAAATACTCTTTAACAAATAAATTGTTAGTTTTTATGACCATGGAAGGACTTTGGTAATACAAGAAAGTTGGTATTCAGGTGTAAGGTAGGCACTGAGGTAACCAGCACTATGTGACAACACTGGGCAGTGTATGTTTCTTCCTGACTTTGAAACAGGGCAGAAACCTGAAGAATCAAAATCAAAAAAAGGAAAAAGTATTTGGTTACATCAAATTATGAATAGATAAGTTCACTGATTGAAGAACATTTGGAGATCAGAAGACCTGTTACTTCTGCTGAAGAGTTACTTCTCTCTCTGGCTTTATCAGTTCTGGGTAGTTAATAAATCTTGTACATTTATCTTCATTGCCTTACTTCTTGTACAAATTAGTTGATAGGGCTCTTTGGGAAAACTCTGTGACAGCAAAGTCTCACTCTCCTGGTGTGCTGCATGAATCTGCCTGAGATCAGACCAATCCAAACAGCCCATTGCTGTGAGTGACATACCTTTATTATCATGGAGGATTGAGAATGCCAGTCAACAAATAGAAGTCAATAAATATGACTTGTCTCTAGATGAATATTAATCTCTTCTTTTGATATCACTATTGCACTGTGTTATACTTAAAATACTAATTGCAATTCCAAACTTTAATGAGTGTACTTAAAATTGTACAGCTTCATTTGAAATATGTGGATCTTTTTCTTTGCTTGTATTCCAAGGAGAGCATGAGAGTTTCCTGCTGTGTCAATTTTCTGGTAAATGAATGTTTTTCCTTTTTCTTCCCTACTTTAAAACTGTAGGGAAACCACTCTACAATGTATACAAATTTCTTATTTTATTACATAAACACTTTGGAAATATTAAAACAATATACTGCAGATATGTAAATTGAGAATAATCTTGCCTTTATTTAACCCATATCATTCTCAAATTAACTCAATGTGCCAGAACATTGGGAATTTCTATGTGATTTTGGGAAGAACTACAGTAAGATCTCCTTATGCCAGGAGCCATGGCTCATGCCTGTAATCCTAGCACTCTGGGAGGCAGAGGCGAGGATGATCTGAGGTCAGGAGTTCAAGGCCAGCCTGAGCAAGAGCTGGACCCTGTCTCTACAAAAAATAGAAAAATTAGCCAGGCATGGTGGTGCGCTTGTAGTCCCAAACAACTCAGAACTCTTAGGAGGATAGCTTGAGCCCAGGAATTTGAGGTTGCAGTGAGCTATGATGACGCCACCACACTCTACCCAGGTTGACAGGAGTGAGACCCTCTCAAAAAAAAAAAAAAAATGATCTCATTAAGTTGCATTTTTCTAATTCGGAAATTGTAGCACTTCAGGCTAGTTTTAAGCTTACATATATCTCTATAAGCTCTATAAGGAAAGGATTTGTTAATCAAATTAATATTAATAGTATACATAAAGTGAAAGACTATTTCAAACTATTTAATATAATAAGTGTTTTAGAGCTCTTAAAGAACTTTTGAAGCTCCCATTTGCTGTCAAATAATTGAAATGCTAATCTTAAATAGTTCTTAGCTAAGCAGTAAAACAATTCCCCCAAGGGATTCTACTAAGTAAGGATTCTTCCCAAGACATACAATATAAATTTGGTAGTGTTAGACTAAAACTAAAACTGTAGGATTTTTTTTTCTGCTAAGAATTTTATTTTGTTTCTTTGGTATTGGCCATATGCAACAATTTTCAGATTTGCACAAAAAGATATCTTGAAATTTTTTTTTCTGCAAATGGAATTTTTCTTTCTTTTTTTCCTTTTATTTCCTCTTATTATGGGGGTACAAATATTGTTGGGGAT
>VBSM01000272.1:74050141-74067327 GCA_008086735.1 Cheirogaleus medius
TTGTTTATTTTTGATATGGCAGTGATTGCCTTGGGGGTCTTCCTCAAAAATTCTTTGCCTAGACCTATATCTGATAGGGTTTTCCCAACATCTTCTTCTAGGATTCTTAAAGTTTCATGCCTTAGGTTTAAATCTGTTATCCATCGTGAGTGAATTTTACTGAGAGGTGAGCAGTGGGGATCCTGATTCGCTCTTCTGTATGTAGCTAACCAGTTTCCCCAGCACCACTTATAGAAGAATCTTTTCCCCATTGTATATTTTTGTCTGCTTTATCAAAGATTAGGTTACCGTATACTGATGATTTCATCTTGGGTATCTCAGATCTGTTCCAGATATCGATGCTTCTGTTCTTGTGCCAGTACCAGGTTGATATAACGATTTTTTTTAAGAAATTGATAATTCAGGATTTATACCAATTCAGATGGAATTTTCTCTAATTTTTAATTAAGTCTTTATTATATTTTCAAAATGAAAAATAATGTACATACACATATTTAGTTCCTTTTAATTTCTAAAGTGATTTGATCTGGTTTATTGATCTTGGTTGTTTTACAATATTATATTATAAGATATGATAGATAAGACATTGAACCACATTTAAAAAAATAATAATTTTGTCAAAGACATTCTAGTTTCAAGAATATAGAATAGCATTATTGTCTAATTTTTCACGTGAATTTGCAGATTAGCTAAAACCTATAACTATTTTTTAAAAAATAGTGAGAATATAGCTGTAACAACATGTCATATCCAGTAGAAATCAAGAATAATAAAAAACACCAGTAATAAGTTATGATATTATATAACTTTGAAAGATTTCCAATTAATTTGAGTGGTAATGATTTCATTATTATGCATTGAGGAGAATTATATGTGATCATAGACATACCTTTGACTGAATTATAGGAAGTGCAGGGCAGGATAGAAGGTAAAGAAAACATTTTAGATTATATCACATAGTGTGACAAGTCCATTTCTATAAAGTTATTACTTTGTACAACAACGGCTTCATCAATCATAATCAGAGTCTGAAATTATAGCAAACGTAGTCTCTCCCTCAAGAACTAATAAAAAATAAGACCATTTTACTAATAAATCCTTTGTTGCAGTATATTTTTTTCATGCTTATAGTTGGAAATTTATAGACTATATATACTGTATTGTACTGTGTAGTCTAAGAAATACATCATACATTCTTCTGGGACAAGGTGTGACTAGATGGTGTTATTATTTTTATAGAAGCACATATTTTGATTTTTATATTACTTCTTACTCTATTAAATATTACTTCCAATCCCCATACTTGTTAAAGGAATATCAAATAAGTAAGCTTGTTTAAACCTTAGTTTTTCAATCTTATATGTATAACATAGCATAACATAAAAATAATAAAAATATAACACAAAATAATATATTTCAGTATGTGTTTGTATAGATTCAATATAAAGGGAATCAATTTTATAAAAGTTATGTGGCTTGGTTAAGTCCATAAGCTAGTTAATGATAGAGGTAGGACTAATCCAAATTCTTCTGACTTATAACTTTTGTCCTTTCAATGATCTCACAGTTTTGAAACCAATGCAGACTTTTTTTAGGGTTGTAAGATAAGAATTAAGCTAGTATATTGAAATGGGGAGGGGAAAAGCAATGAGAAAAGAGAATAAACTTCTTGTAACTGGAGGGATTAATAAGAATTTCTTATAAATAGATCCTTTTGGATATGATTTGATTTAAGTCTGAGAAGAAACAATGACTTTGACAGATGTTTTTGGAAGAGAATATTCCAATTAAAAGAATCAATATCTAAAAATTCCCAGAGAAGGATGTAAAAAATTCAGCTTGTGCTAACTGAGTTGGAGGTAGAATTAGAATAATAAAATCTTAGTATTTTGAGAGTTAAAGATAAAAAGGCTGAACATTTAAATATTGACCAAAAATTAGGGGAATTAATTTTAGTTCCACTTAGATTATTAAGAACCTACTATAAGCCAAGCAGCCAGGCACTGTCCTGGGCTCTGAGAGGCCAAAGAAGAACACATATTTCCTTCTGTGAGAATAACTGACACATTTACTGATGGTTTCCATATAACATGGTTACAAACAAGATGTAAGAATACTCAGGAAGGTGTAGGAGGCAAGATGAGTATCACAACTTCCAAGACAGCCTTCCAGTAGGAGATGTTACCTGTAAAGTTTTGAAAATAATGAGATGGGGTCAGGTTAGCAAAACAGAGAGAGCAACAAATACCAAGTTTAGAGACGATGAACACCAAAGATGCTGGAAGGATTCCCTGGAGACTTCCCATGATGCTCTTTCACTTCTTGTCTATAAGTTGTGATCAGGACAGCAGAGCCTCTTTCAAATACTCTTTGTAGTCAGAAATCTTATTCCTTAAGTTGTGTGCTCTGAACATTCTTTCTTTATGGTTCCTTATCCATAAAATCTCTATAAAATCTATTTTCTCAGCAACTCTCTTCTATTTCTCTTTCCCTTAGTATAACATCTCTTGCAAAGCTCTATGGCATCTTTCCTTCCTGGCTATGGTCTGTAGGTTATTTGCCTGATCCAAATTAACGGTGCTGCAATGATTGGAGAGAGAGAGAGAATTATAATGGTGATTTTGAAAGAAATTTTAAGTGCAGGAATCTGTCCAATTCACAAGAAAAAATATATTGTTATGACCATTTTATCAATAAAGAAACAGCCATTTTACAGACATTTTACCGCCGAAAGGTAAAATGTCCAAGCACGTGCAGCTGGTAAGTGATGATGCTATGACAGGAGTGTAGTGTAACCTGCACTCCATTCTTGACTTCTGTTTGTCTAAGCCCCTTCAGGGATATAATGTGCTGGACCACCAAAGAAAACCCTACTGCCATCACTACAGGTTCCGCAGATGAGTCAGGCTGTTGATGTAAAAACTTCATCTTCAAATTCCAGGGTATATTTGCTGGCATCTCTTATTTCTAAGAGCATGTAATTTCACTCATTTAGAGGGAAAGAGGCTATCTCAAGGAAAAGGAGAGGGTTTGGGGACCAAGAATATATTCGGAATGTGAATAGCATGAATGCAATAAGCTTGGATAAGAATAATTTTGACCATGGTTTTTGATCTAGGTAAATAAATTGCTAAATAGAGCAATTCAAATCAGAGGTAGTAAGAAAAACTGAGTTAAATGATCCATGCTTTATTCCCTGGGATTTTATGAAGTATTATCAGACAGAAGAAATGTAGCAGGGAAGAGCTGGGCCAAATCCAAAGAAAGGGGGTGGGGGCAGCAGTTGGGGTCTGGGGGAAGAAGTCCTGCACAGGGAGAAACAGCATATCAGCAGTTCACCAGCCACTCAGGCACCCTAGGTTGGCAAGGTAGTAGTACTGACCAGGACTACATCCCTTCTTCAATCAATAACACCAAGAACCAACTCCTTCCTATCAATCCCCACCTCAGTTCATCCCTTATGTCATATGCCAAGATAGGAGTCAGTTATCAGATCCAAGTGTCCATCAGTTACCAGATCTAACCCACTGGAAACAAAATCTGAGTGCTGAAATTGTAGGAGAGATTAGAGAAGATTCCTTACCACTAATATATGAGAATTAATAGCCTAAAACATCACCAAATTGCCATTTATTTGGGTTAGAAGACGGAGCCAATCTGTCATGCATTTCTTAGTAGAAATCCCAGGTTACCTTAGAGACACTGTTCGTCTTCATTTTCTACCACCCTACCTTTCATGTACCATGCTCCCACTACAAAGGGGACTGTTTCAGTGCCTTGAATAAACCAAATGCTTTTTTTAAAAGCATCTTTTTGCATATTTTTGGTCTGTAATATTCTCTATCTGCTTATTTACCTGACAAACTCCTTATTCATTAGAATTAGATGAGCAATGCCTCTAGTAAATTCTTCCCTGGTTGCCTTGGAGAATATCTGGGCATCAATCTCTCTATGATACACTCACTTTATGATTAGTTACATTATTTAATTTATTATGTTTTATTTTATTGGAAGAAGTAAGATAAAAAGTCTCCCATTTTTACTATTTTCTATATATTTTAACACTTCTCACAGTATGTCTAGATTTAAAGTCATTTGTACCTTTCTACTACCATATAGAAATAAATACTCTATTTTTAAACTAAATCCAAATACTTTGGGCTTTGTAACACCTCTATGAATATTTGGTAATGTAATTAATGATCCCTATAAATAATGAAATTTGATTGTGATATTTTTAATGTATTAGATGTACCTATGTAGACAATGCTACAAATAGAATCCAAATTTTCAACTCACTGTTATGTTTCTTTAGCAGTATGTCATGAAAATATATAGTTTCTTAAATCATAAGTAAACTGGTGAAAAAACCTAACTTGGTCATGTATCAGTAGAATCATTTTGAAAACTGGATTTCACCTATGATATGAGGAAATTTGTTTAACCTCTTTGAGCCCTAGCTACCCCAAATATAAATCATTATCATTTTGCTGATTAAATTAATATGGTATAAAATTTCAATTAAGAATGTAGGATGAAGTAAATGCTCCACAAATGACAGCCATTGATATTGTTTTACTCTGTACCTTCCATATAATTTATTATCCACTACATATAAAACTCTTCAAATGAACTAACAATTCTTATTCCCTCTTGAATCCCCTATAACCAACACAGTGTGGGCAAGTAGTAAGTTAATTTGAGCGATTCAGGAACACTAAAGTCAAAGCTAATATAAACACAGCTAATGCTAGGAATTATTCCTCTTGAAAACAAAGGAAGAGTTGTTTTAAAGGACCTAGGACATTTTTTGTTTTTCATCTTTGGTGCTTGCTTGTTTCCCACTTAGTTAAAACAGCATCCAGTTTCAGAACCATCATCCCTCAAGTAATAATAAATATTTTGATTAAACCATGTAACAGTGGAACCACCAAAAATTAAGTTTTAGGATGAAGATATATGCAGACTGTTTAGCAATGTAAATGCAGAATTTGATCTAAAAATATGCTTTATTTCATAAGACATGTTTATTTTGTATGGGATTAAGTTGTGCAGTGCCTTTATACTATTACCATTGTTCTAAATATGTCATAGTTCCCCTTTGAGCAACTTTGTGGAAAGATTTGGAGCCAAGGTGGAGAATCCAGCAGGGAGGATATGTGGACATTGTTTCTGAATTGTCTAGGAGATAAAATGAAGACAGACAGTTTATCCCACATCTTAACCTCCAACATATGGCAAGTAAATTAAGTTCTCAACTACAAGATCTTCAGAATAATTACAAAGAAGGAAATAATGTGGCAAACAAATCTCCTTTTCTTGATCTGAAAGGAGATTTCTACCTGGCCTAGGCTTTCTCACTCTGTGTGTATCTGAATGACAACAAATATGAGGACAGTGATTTATCTCAGTTTATGACTTATTTGCTGCTAGGCTTGAGGTTTCAGTTAGTATTTTCAAGGAAGAAATCAAGTGTGGAAAAACCACCAAGCTAATATAATGTTCATGCTAATTAGTTTTGTAGCCAGCAGTAAGTTTCAATAATTAAAGTGAGGAAGAGACATCTTTTCTCTTACAATATTACTACCAGATAGCATATTAAAAGAATAGCAAATCTAAGATTGATTTTTTCCAACAAATTTAACTGTTCATTTTAAAACAGTCAAGATGCACAAAACACACACACACAGAAATATACTCACTCACCAGCTTTGTAATCTTCTCTAGAAGCTTCTTGAATTATAGCCCCTTCCAAGCACCTAGCAGAAAAAGTTACATTTGAGACAAAAGGAAAATATTTTAGTGGCAGGATTCATTGAAACTTCATTAGATTCAGGCCATAATATTACCTACAAATTGCTAAATATAGGAGCATAGAAATCCTAGACCTAAGATGACATTCTGAAGGCTATGAGCTACAGAGATCACTGAGGTTGTACCACTTTTATGTAATGTTAGTGGTAAATATACACTATTTTTAGTCAAAATAATATTTATTGATAATAATAATTTCTCAATGGACAATCAATTCTAGCCTTCATTATGCTCCTTAAACTTTCTGGTGGGTTTGCAGAAATAAGCTTATTCAATCATTTGCAAAAGCTTGTAGAGTTGGCAGTTCAGAACCTATGACTGAGATGGATGTGCAGGAAGTTTATTGGGAATGGTCTCAGTAACAACATCTGTGAGAAAGTCAGTTTGGGCAGGAGTTCAACCATGACTCAGGCATAACAATAGTCTCAGCTGATTTTATGAAGACAATTGAGAACTAAGGCAAGCCACATAGATGTTGTAACACTTTCCATAAAAGTCTCTGAATGTATAGAGATATGATACTCCTCAAACTAGAAAGAAGGTATTATTTTAGATCAAGTATGATTCCCAACAAGGAACTCAGCTGTGTTCCCTCAGTAGCCAACAATCTCAGCAGCTGGGCATGAGTGCCTCAGTCCTGAAGGTAAATATACATGGGACAAAATGACACTCACTACACCTTATAAAAAAAGTTACATTATTGGAAAAAATTAAAGCACTCACCACTGCAGCTGGTCTCAAGGCCACAACTGGTACTCATTATTTCTCTTCTCTACTATCAATTCTAAATTCATCTGACCCTAGGCTGTCACTTATGCTGATCTAAGTGGCTTACGTGGTGGAGTGACCCAGACTCTCATCTCTGTAGTGGCTGAGCCCCTGATCACCAGTCTCTTCTCATGCTGTGACTGTTATACTAAGTGATTTAAAATTTAAAATGGTCAGGTAGAGATGCCCCATAAGCTCACATGGGTAAGTGGTGTACTAGTGAGTGGTTAACAAGCAGCTATCTGTAAAGAAAGAAGAAAATCTCTCCTTTAAAGTCTTTGTTGATTTTTGTGGTGAACAACTACAACCATGACTGATTTAATGCTACCAGTATTACATAACTGAATGAGGAGTTGAGAAGAGATATATAAAAGTGGACATAATGAGCAAGTTAAAGGTGATACCAACATGCCACTGTTACTTTGCCAAGCATATTCTTCCCTGTCCCACTGTGTAACAGCAACTGTACTTTCTCTTGACGCTCAGAGGAAGCAATAACCTGCCAGGATGATGTTTCTTTCCTTTCCTGCTGGTCCTTTGGCATAAATCCCAGATATGGTGGAAGCCATAGCTTAAAGTTTAATTTTCACTC
Organism: Cheirogaleus medius; assembly: GCA_008086735.1. Lineage (NCBI taxonomy): Eukaryota > Metazoa > Chordata > Mammalia > Primates > Cheirogaleidae > Cheirogaleus > Cheirogaleus medius. Next base: position 74,057,316 of record VBSM01000272.1, read on the forward strand.
TATCCACTTGTGGAAGAGATCTTCCTCTGGGAACCAAAACCGTTAAATCTTCTGAGCCTAGAATGCAAAGACAGGAAGCACAAATCCCACAATGTATCACAAGGAGTGATAGTAAGCATAATCTCTTCCACTTTAAACCGTTAGTTACCAGACCTATGTGTTCTACATATTGGAGATACAGCACCATGCCATTGCCATTGAGGATAGTATCTGCTCCTCTATAGAAATCATCTCCAAACTGGCACCCCAGCAATATCTTCAAAGGTTTCTTCTATTGCACTATCAGAATGGCTGCTTCTTGGGTGTGTGGTGTGTGGTAGAAGTAGATCTCATAATCATGTATATAGTACCATGTCTCTTCTTAAAAAAATTAGTTCCTTGGTTTGTAGTGGCATTATATAGGATCCTCTATCAGCAGATCAAATATTCTCTAACCTCTCAGATGTGGCACTGTCAGAAATGTGGGCAGGAAAGTCAAATTCATACCTAGAATATGTGTTAATTTCAGTCCGAATCACTGCCACTCTCAGTGCGAAAAGGACCTATTATAATAAACTCATCATCACCAAATGGGTCTATGACACATGGCTGATGTCAACTGGCTGAGTTATTCTTTCTGTTTGATTGTTTTGTGGCTCTTCTATGGTCGATGAGTGATAATGTATGATAAAATGATCTTCACATTTTCTTGAAAGAGAACTGAATTTCCAATATATTCCTGAATTGGGGAAAAACATGAGTCAAGGTTTTTTTCAAAGAATTCATACACCATAGGCAATATCATTTGAAAGGATTTTCCCACATTAAGCATATTAAATAAGTCTATATAACAAACTAAGGATAGTTCTGCTAGAAAATACTTAAATAATTTTTATAATTTTGCTTCTGATATTATTTGACAGCAAATAACATTACATTCACAGTTGATTGCCCTGTTACCATTTTGCATATTTAGAAATCTTCTCAAAATAGGAGTGCAATACCGAAATTGGTTTCAAATATACTGATATGATTAAAGCATTAACCAATTAATAATATTTATACCATGTTACTTTTTGCAGACCTTTTCTAATCTTATATTATCTGAATTTTTAAACATTAATTGTTATATTCTGGAGGAAATAATAATTCATTTAATTTTTTAAACAGTGTTTTTTGTTTGTTTGTTTGTCTGTTTTACAAGAGCATGAAATAATTCAGAGTCCCAATGTTCTGGGTGACTCATGTGTAAATAACATATTTCGCAGTGATTGTGACCTTTTCTCCAATTTATTCTTTCTTTCTAACAAATTATTTACACTTCATTATATTCATAACAGAAGTTTCCATATCACTTAACTTTCTAAGTTTTTTATTTTCTGTGTAATATAACATGTGTTGTAATGGAAGCTTTTTGACTTGGAAAATTTACTGAACTTGAATTTTCTCTTTATAAAAAGACTCTTATAAAAAACAAAAAGGGATCCCTAAATATGCACTTAGAGAAAAATTCACTGCAAAATACTACTGTTTTCTAAAGTTGTTCACCCCTTATTTAATCCTCCTGAGGTTTCTCTATTTGCGAGAACAGATGTACTCAAAAGTAGGAAGATTTGCTGCAAAAATAAAATGGGTATGCTCCCAATTCTTTTTTCCTTTGACTTATTTGTTGTTGTCTTTATGATGTAGGTTGGTTGATAGCATTCCTGTGGATGACCTACAAATTATATGAAGACTTTCACATATATTATAAAATTCTCTATAAAACTGTCTCCAACACTATAAACTCTGTGTTACTCAGGATGTGAACAGGCAAAAGATGAATAGAACTATTTTATGGGAAGAATTTACTTTGGGGATTAATAGCAAAAAAACCCACCATGAAATGTACAACCTAAATGTACCTCAAATAGCAAGGTATATTATTAATTAGCAAGATTAAAATACACAATTAAATCATTGGGAATTCTTTCTCTATTATTTCTTGGCGATTATCATATGATGCATTATATGCAACTGTCTGTATCTGTACTTATATCTAACCCACCACCTTTGCAAGGGTTTATGGTTGCTTATGAAGAGGCATTGACCTTTTGAAGACCATACTTATCTAACTATGATTAGGACAGTCATTTTTTTATGACAAAGGGAAGGTTTTTGTTTTCCAATTGTTTGTATCCTAAAAGTTTAAAATCTTAAAGATGAAGTAGACTAAGTAGACTAGTAATGGAAACAACTGTTGTTTTAACTTAACAAGATTAATCTTGTGGAATGATAAGTAGAAAATATATTCTTAACTACTATCCCATGTCAATGCCATGGGAAATTGATAGCATTAGAAACTTGCACTGAAAATAGATCTTTTTGTGCATAGTGTAAGAACTAAAGCTTTCTTATACATTATAGAACTTTGCAGTTCTAAAGCTACTTTTATTAGGGGCAACATGCTACAGATTATTTAAAAGCCTCTCTCTAAAAGACTTATTAAAATAGTTTGTGGATCTATAAAAATAAAATCATCTATGCAATTCATATTATATGCATCACACTAAAATTTTAGGTAATTAATTTAAATAATATATTTCAATAAATTTCAATGCTCAGAATATATCTGTTAGAATAGCATTGCTTTGCCATATATTCATTTGTTTCCTTCACTTTCAAAATAATTTTTGTCTTTCACGTACACAAAATGATAAATTTTGTTCTGGGAATGCTATTTCAGTGCATAAACTCAGTCCATTCACTTGTACTGCCTATAATAGACTGGAAAGTAAGTAATAGATGCTGAATTGATAGCAATATGTTAAAATATGATGCATATTGTAAATAGTACAATTATATCATAATGAAAACCAAGTAGTTGAAAGGAAGAATTATGCAAAAATAAGGCAAATAACAAAGCTGTAAATGAAGAAGAGAAAACTTAGTCTTCTTAGTAAATATATTGTTTTTTGACCACAAAGATGTTACAGAACAAGAACATGAGTGAATACATGGAGATGAAAAAATTTAGGGTATTTTCTAGAAATATGAAGTTTTATGATTTGGGTTGAGTATAAGTAATAGACTAAAAAAAAGAAAAGGAAAAAAAGAAATAATGAATGGTTGAACCCTGACTTCAGGCAATGAATAGAAGAAGTTTTAATATTAATTTAAGGATTAAATTTAATACTAATTTATCTTTATTATTAGACATTGGAAGTCTGTGAAATACTCAAAGATGAAAGCAATGTTCTTGTATATTCCAAAATATTAATTGAAAAGCCATCCTATTGTAGATTCGATAATTTTTGTGTGTGTGAAGATGAGGCGGGTCATAAAAGTAGGCCATAAGTATTCTTTCTCATAAGTGTCACTATGGTAGGAAGGCTAATAATAAACAAGATAAAATAGATGGCAAGAAATCTCGGAAGAGAAACGCAGAGATACATGGATAGAAGAATCACAAAAAGCTTTTCGAAGGATGTATATTTGAAATAAATATTTGAAGATTAGGAAAGTCAGGATTACAGGTAGAGAAGATTCAGGCAATACCTGCATAAACTAACAGCAGAATATGCTTGTGGAATGATCTTAGAAAACAATTAATGATCTATAGCTACAGCAAGGTTTTGTGCAGAATATTAGAAGGCAGCATGTTTGTAAAGTATGGTGTGAACAAATTGTAGATTTGTATAGATGAGGATTTGTTACTTTGAAATGGGAAGTCACTGATAGTTTGGCAGTGACTAAATTTAAGAAGTAATCATAAAAGTTTAATGATCCAGGAACAAATTAAGATTTAAGAATTTTTCATTGAAAATGATAGAGTAAAACTGAACCACAAGTTTCCTCTTTCAAAATATAATGAATCAATGAAAAGTATACAGTGATACTATCTAGCAGTATTTATGAATATCTGACTTTTTTTATAAAATCAGTAAAAGTTAAATAAAGAGAAGGGAAAGGGAAAGTGCAAAGTTAATTAAAATGTTATTATCTAATACCTTAAAGGGGTTTAGGAGGAGGAAAACAGTTTATGTTAAAAATAAAACATAGTATTTAAAAAGTAGGTAACATAATTTCAGAAATGGAACAATAGATCAAAAATAATTTGTACACAGTAATAAGGAGAATAACTACTATGCAAAATTAAATCAGTGATAGTTAGCAAAATAGCAGAGTACAGAAGAAAAGAAGATTAAACATGAAAATGAAGAGAGAACATCTGATAAATATAGAAGGAAACAGTGTAGCTCAAGTTTATTTTTTCCTAAAGAATTTTTCTAAGAGATAAAAAAACAAATATAGATCAATTGCAACAGAAGACAAATTAAAGCATGAAGGAAAATTTTCCTGAGGTAAAGGAGAGATTTAAATAGGGATGGAAAATAACAGACTTACAAATATCCAATCTGATTATCTACAAAGTATCAAAATCTACACAGTCATTTCAAAAGATAAGGGACTGGGAAACATTGTCACCCGCCATTTGTATTATCATTCAAGTTGTCTTCTAAATATGAGAACAACAAAAGAATATTTTTAATATAGGGCTTGTAGGAAATATCCTATACAGGGAAATAGGTAAGCTCTATGAAGGTATAGGGACCAAAGCCTTTGGCCCCCTAAAGGTTCACTGAAAAATCACTGACATGCCACAGATTGATTAATTGGAGAAAAGGGATACAAATTTATTTAACATTTATACCTGGGAGAATTAAGACCCAGAGATAAAGAGGAAATTGTCCATTTTTGTGCTTAGGTTCAACAAAGTATGGACAGCAATGTAGAAATATAATTGGACAAAAGGTTATGATCTATTAAATTAGGTTTATCTTAAAGCTGCCTCCTTGTATATTTTAAGTTTAGCCTAAAATTTTCTCTGTACATAGTGAAATGTAACCTAACTGGATGTGTAAATGGGCTATAACCTACTCTTGTGTCAACCACCGAGTTTTGGCCAAAGGTAGCCAACTCTTCAAACCATGTGTTTGAGCTGTTGTGTTACAAGTGTTTCTGTATCTCACTTCTGTTTTTTTTACATCTCTTTTCTTTTTCTGTCTGTAAGTTTTCTTTAACTACTTTAACACAGCACTGAGTGTCCCTGAACCAATTCTGGTTTGGTGGCTGCCTCATTCTCCAATAGTTCTTCACTGAATTAAACTCTATTAAATTTAATTTGTCTAAGATTTTTCCTTTAACAGATGGTGTTGTTGGGTCATAGGTGTCTGCTCTTGGTGTTTGGTGTATTCTTGGCTAAAGAATGACAAGAATACACCAAAAACAAGACATTAAGAAGAATACCTGTGTCATAGTTTCTAATTTCTTTCCAGTAATTAAAAAACTTAGGGGCCAGGTATGGTAGCTCATGCCTATAATCCTACCACTTTCGGGGGCTGAGGTGGGAGAATTGCTTGAGGCCAAAAGTTCAAGACCAGTTTGAGCAACACAGTGAAACCCCACCTCTGTAAAAAATAGAAAAATTAGCTTGGCATGGTAGCATGTGCCTGTAGTCCCAGCTATTCAGGAGGCTGAGGCAGCAAGATCACTTGAGCGCAGGAGTTTGAGGACGCAAACTATGATTATGCCATTGCACTATAATGCAGGCAAAAGCATGAGCCTTTGTCTCAAAAAAACCCCCATAAAGTTAGTTTATGTTAAAAAAAAATCATAAAATGTCTAACTCATTTGATGTTAAAATACTAAAACATTATTAAACATTAAATTTAAGTTCATATACTTTGGCATCTTATTTTTATAAGGTATAGGAAATGTAAATATATTTAGGTCTTTTAATAAATAATAATTTGGGGAAACATCTTTCTATAAATATCATAAAATTGTTTTCATATAAAAATGTTGATATAAAACAGTTCAAAGTTACTTAATTCCAAGGGTTTTCATGAGAAAATAAGGTTAATAACAGTTAAACTTTTTATTGATATATGTAGTTAAAACTATTAGAGAAACAATTCTACATGCAGAATACATAAACAAAAACAAGATATGCTTTTGGTGAAGAAAGTTACAAAGGCATGAAAATGTGTGTTTGCTGAAAAAAATAATTCTGTCCAGTTTAAAAGTTTGTCAAACACAATTTTTGACACTGGGGATCTAGGAATAAAGAAAATAGACAAAGTTAATTTTGTCCTCATGGAGTTATACTCTAGGTGTGGGAAGAGAAGCCAAACACAGATGAGTGGTAAGTGATTTGTGTTAATGATACAGAATCCATCTGTTCCAAGTGTTCTGGTGATTTTGGTGTTTTCCCCTAATAAAGGCAGTGTGTATGTCCTATGAAACATAATCTGCTTTGGGAAAAGTAAGAGTATACTATCTCTCAGCCTAAGCCTCCAGAAGCCTGGCATGTTTTCCCTTCTCCATTCTTATGCTTCTGCCAGAACATGGCCAGACTAACCTGATGGAAGAAGTGAGCCAAGGGGACCAACCCTCCATCAGCTGAGTGTCAGCTTGACACTGGACACCAGTCCAGTGGCGATGTGCAGAACTACCTAACCAATCCTCAGCTGACCCAGATTCGGGAGCAATATATTCCTATGATTATACGCTACTGAGATTGTATGCTATTGAGATTTTCTGTTGATTATGCTACATTACGTGACAATAGATAACTGACACAAAACAATTATATCAAGTGTCAAATGGTGATAATTGCCAGGGGAAAAAAATAAAGCAAGGCAATGGGAACAGGGAGCAGCAGAGGTGGGGGAAGATGGCATGTAACACAAAGTGATGAAGAAAGTATCCTAAGTGATGTGACATTTTTGGTGGAAATATGAAGAAAGGGAGAATTCTGATGAAGAGGGCTCTAACACTCCCTTCAGCTTGACTAAACGTTACAAAAACTTCTTCCTGCCTCTAAGCCCCTGACCTGCCTTTTCTAGGAGCATTTACTTTAGAAAACTTGTAAATTCTTTCTCTGACCCTTTGAGATGCAAATCTTTCTAAAAGCTTTTTGCAACACTAGAGTGTCTTTGTCAAGAGCCTGGGAGGCATGCCTTTGAAATGTAATTATCAAGGAAGATAATGCCTGTATCTTCCAATTGCTCTGGGAGGATAGGAACCTAACCTTGCTCCACATTATGAAACTTCCTCCTGTCTTGAATACAGAAGAAAATTTTCTTTGAAAGATTCCACCTGATTTGCATATAGAAATTCATATGAGTGATAAATGTAAGTTAATAGTTGTAATTTTAGAAGTGTACTATGTATTTCTTAGTGTCAGGAACATAATATTAGGATTATGAATATATTTTTCATAGAAAGTTAAATCTCTGAAATAACGGCCTTAACATTAGGAAAGCAACAATATTCTGTTGCAGGCTAAACAAGTAAGCAATATAATGTTAGAACTGTTGTACTGGTCTTTGACCCAGACTTTCTTCCACATAACTATATGTTAAAATAAATAAACATATATAATCATATATATAATCAATAATATAATAATATTATATAATCAATAATATATATGATTTTATATAATATATATTATATATATATATATATATATATGCATCTACTGAGATCCTGGCCAAATAAAATTGGAACTAGTTCGAGCCATTCATAGGGAAACTATAGTCAAGTTTGGGTTAAGGCAAAAAAGACACATAAAGAGATTATTTTGAAGGAAAAAAACTGAAGCTGAAATGATTAGAATATGAGATGTTTGGTGGAGAAAACATCAAAAGGAAATAACATACCAGATATTTTGGGCATGAGAGTAAGGAACATTTGGAATAGTTGAGAGAATGAATTAGAGATATTAAAAAGGAGCAGAAAGTACAAAGGGGAGAGTAGAAAATCACTGAGAAATCATTTTCTATAAAACAGTGTTGCATTTTTTCTATGAAAAAACAAAAATAAAACTGCTTTCAGTGTAGTGCCTTAGGCCAGTCAACATATTTACCTTGTTTCCACTTTCAAATAGTGTATTTAGGAAGTACTAATACCACTCTGCAAATTGCTTCTCTGGGTTTTTATTTTTTCAATAATAACTAATTGGTTTTCTCTCATAATATGACATTCATTAAATACATTTTCAATAAGCATATTATCATTTTTCCCAGCATAAGGTACATATGTATTTTAATGATATGAACAGCATTAAGAAATCTTATAGAATAATGATCTGATGTGGACTCAGTTTAGGGCTCACCTAATGCCCATGCACTTTCCCTGCTTTTGGGGCTAGACTAGAGCAACCCTCCTAAAAGAAACAAGAGATACCTGGTCAGTTTGTGCTGCAGGTGGTAGGACAACAGAAGGACCCCTTGGAGCACCTACTCTTAGGTGTGTTTTATTGGAACAATATACCTGTCCACCACTGCTATGAGTACTGGCCTAAAGTCTTCTCCTCATTATTTTTCTCAGTTGACAGGGAGCACCTCACCTGTGGACTTATATCCTTACCCCCGCCCCTCCCAGGATTCGCTACTGCCAAAGATGAACTGATAAATGAATTTAAAAGCTTAATTCCCTTGCCTCAAGGGTACAGGAACAAATACATGATGCCTCTGGGTTGAAGCCTTTTCTTTATGGATTAGACCAAGACTGACTCCATTGTTTCTCATGTATTTCTTTTTTCATATCTTGCTCTGTTCCATAACTTAGAGTTTTATACTAACAAGCACTCCTTCAATCAATCTCCTGTACCATAATCTCTTCCTCAGATCCTGTTCTAGGGAATTTTGACTAAAAAGATAATTTTTCTGTGGCTTATAGACACAGCACAATAATAGTGCATCATCTCTCACTTGCAGATGGAGCCTCTGTGCTCTTATTCCAACACTTCTTTATTGTCATTGGGACACAAGACACTCTGTGACCCACTTAGCACCTATGTGTAAAAGACTTTGGAAATAAAGTATGGGTGAATTAATACCTTCTGGGTCAAACTTTGACTAACGAGAGAAATGATGCTGTAGATAAAGTATTCTTGCTTCCCTCTCCCTTTATTCTCCTGCTCTTTACCATTGGGAGATGGGAAATGAAGCTTTTATTTCGTTCCTCTAACTACATCTCGAAATCCAATGCAAAATCAAGCAACCAGCTTGTCAAAAAGGTGACTATGTCAGAAATATACTTGCTCCACTCTCTCTATCTCTCTCCCTCTCTCTCTTCTTCCCTCTCTCCCTTCCCCTTTCTCTCTACTCTTTCTTCAGCCAGGAATAGCAGATTAAATTAATGCAAAATTTGATTTAGGTAATTTTTATGAGTATAAGAATCATGTATTTCTTTCCACAGTGACAGTCATTCTATTGGTAATAAGGAGGTAGAAGAAGGAAAAAAGAAAGAAAAAAATTCTGGGGAAAAAAATTTAAAAAATAGGAAAAAAATTGAAGGAAACCAATGTAGTAAAGAAAGTGACACCAATGGAAAAAGATACACATATATTCTATAAGAAAAGAAAGATAAATTTGTTGTAGTTCTTGTAGATGGAAACTAAATTGACATTGAAATAGATTCGGATACATTTCAACATGATGAGGACAGGGAGCTCAATAGGACTCTCTTTGCAAGAGAGATAAATAACCTTATGGGTAGGGACCCATTTTCACTGAATGGAAAATTAAAATATACACAAGGGTTATCCAAAGGCAGTGCCTCAGTATGAGATGTATGCCACCATACAGCTTAGTATCCAACTCTCAAATTATAAAAAATTTCTGAGTCTCATAAAGACTGAAAGTACAGATGAAAGAGTTACTTTCAGGTAGGCACTGATTAGGAGCACAATATTAATTTCTTTGTAGCCTATTAAAGTGCAGCACCATTGGATTAATGTACACTTTCTCTATTGGGGGTAACTATTGCAGCAAGCGGGGGGAAGGTGAATTTAAAGGCTTATGGCACAGGCCAGAAATACAAAGAAGAAGGAAAGGATATAATTTTAATATCTTGAGGATGAAATAATTGCAATCATTTAAGTGGCAGAACTAATAACCTCTGATAATAGCATCCTCAGTGGCTAAAGGGATATTTAAAAATATTATTTTATCTGTTTTGTTGTTACCGTGTGTTTTTC
>VBSM01000272.1:74067427-74097308 GCA_008086735.1 Cheirogaleus medius
TTCTTGAGGAAAAATAAATATAAGACCCTATCTTATTTTTGGGGAAACATGGTATTATTTTCTTCTCTGTAGAGACCTTCTGTTGTTTAGAGTGAGCTGTAAACTAGGAATCTTTGGCTCACACAAGAGTCTTGAGGTATCCACTAAGAAACAAAAGATAGCAGAAAAAGAAGGGACAGGAAAGGAGTGACAGAAAATGATAAATGTCATGCCAAATGCAATATGTCTCTTTATGAATGTGGTAAGACAACTGCTAAGGATTCCTGCAAAAGGAAAAAGAAAGTTGCACATCATGAACAGAAATAATAAAAAAGATACTGAGTAGAAGATAGATGGTGAAAAGGAAAGGAAATCCTTCTATTTTGTCATGGCAATTACTTTTGGCCAATTTGAAATTTTTCCTCTGCAATTTTCTAACACATTTTGTGTCAAATGTAGAGAATTGGATCATTGTCCAAAAGAAGAAGGAGAGGAAAGAGTTAACTGATGCTGTTGTCAGGGTCCCATTCTGGAATCGGAAATATGAAAACCCACGTTTCTGTTAATCAGAGATAACAAACCTAAGGTAGGCAAGGGAGCACAAGCAGCTGGAGTCAGGATTGCTCATGTGCAGCCACAGTGGTTGGATACGTGATGCTGTTTAGCTAATGAGGTAAAACAGAACAAAGGCCAAAGTAACGTAGCAGAGAAGATCTTAACTGCACAGCTGTATTTAGTGCTGTCTCTTTTTCTACCTGGTCTTAAATCACAGGTTATTTTTTTTTCCTCTGTGCAATCTGTTTGCTTCCCTACAGGGCCCCCTAACATTTTCTTAGTCCAGGCCACGCTGGGATAGATTATTTGTTGTGAGTATCCTGTAACAGATAAAATTAGATTTTTTTCCTATTGGTGGACTCTGCACTGAAATGAACTGTGTTAGTCAAATCCCAAAGCCCATGTAAAATACCAGCATCAGATTAAGTTGTAAATGTTCGTTTTAACTATCAAACAGCTGGACATAACTTGAAACTATATATGCACAAAAAATGTAGTTCATTGCAAGAATATACAATAGGCAAGGTTTGTGTTGGAGTTTTGAAAGATAATAAATGAAACACTTCTTTCTTCCTCATGTATGGAACAATTAAGAAGGATAATATAAGATATTAACAGATGACTTTATGGATGTTAATGCCGATTGGGAAATGGGGCCTTAATTTCGGCCAGACATGCTCATACTTGGTCTCTGATGTAGAACGCATCACCATCCTAGTCGCTGGCAGAAATGGACAATTTGGGCTTCTTATGGAGATTGAAGGCTTTACCACGTAGCTCATTCCGAAGAATATGTACTCTGCATAGAGAATATAACAACAACAACAACACTAAGGCAATGACAGTAATAATAAAATCTCACAATGTCCCTCCATAGCCTAAAGGGAACATGTTGTGGTTGCTTTTGATACTTTAACTTAATTGATGTATTGAGTCCTCATTTCACCCAGGGAAAAAAACATTAATCAACTCCAGGCAAACTCAGAGACTGGTGCTTTTGTGAGCTTTTCTGTTATAAATAGTCAATTGTGACTTTTTCCTTCTCTGGTCTGTTTTTCCCAGTGTGGTGTCTGGTTTTCAGAGACTTACATAATTAGAGCATCTGAAGAAGTAAATGGTCCGCAGCCATCTTTAATCTCAAGCTGGCATCTTACCATGAGATATTATTTGCTGTGTCTGGTCTTGGCTCTTGAAAATAAAGTAAGTGTCACCCTCAGAGGCAGATGTGGTCTCTAGGTTTTCACTCTTCAGCCCTTGCATCCTCCTTCCTTGTCTTCAAGATCCATGAGGATTTGGTATCCATGTCACTGTCCTTCATTCTCATCCCAAGGGGGCCTTGAAAATTTTCAAATATTCCTCTCTGGCTCTGAGGGGCAAAAGCAAACTTGTGGAACTGTCTCAGGCTCTATCTGCCTAGAATTTTTTTTTCACCAATATTTCTACTTTAGTCTGATGCCCCATATTGTGAACAGACTTTTGTGAAACTTACTACTTCCTTGGAAAAGAAAGGCCCAGTTTTCTGACAAAATTCACAAACCTATTTGGGATTCCTGTTGTTGCCCCCTCCTAGCTGATGTTTGGGGAAGAAGTAGACGAGGCAATAATAGAGTGAGGGATGAAACCCTGCATGAGTAAATGGAATTTAAAACAAACACTTTGTGTAATAAATTTAGATTGAACCTCAGTTCAGAGTTAATTCCCAATAAAAACAAACTGATTAAACAGCAAGTGAGGAAAGTAGCAGGGGCTATTTGAATAAAAGTAAAATAAAGAACAGTGCTTATTTTGCTTATCTCAAAGTAGAAAGTTCTAGCCAGTCGAAGTGCTGAAAGATGAGGACCAGAGGGTACAGGTAAGATACAGCCAGAAAGAATTATGTAGGATGTTGGATGATTTTCAACATAAAGATTCTGCAAATAATTTCTTACATATACACCTAAGAATTTCACTTTTTAAAAATGCTGCTATTAAAATTGATATTGTCTTTAATTTCAAATTCCATGCATTCCTAGTATATGGAAATATAGTTTGTATTAGTATATTGATATTGTTTTTGCTGCCTTCCTAAGATAACTTTGTAGATTTAAGATTTTTTGTATTTTTTGATTATTTTCTACGTAGATGATGATATCATCTGCAAATAGAGACAGTGAAACAGTTATTTTCTTTTCCAATTGGTTTACCTTTCCTTTCTTATATTAAAAAAATTACATAAAGTTGTCAGATAATTTTACACAATTAATCTTGCTCCCTTGTTTTTAATTCTATTAATTTATTTATTTTCCATTCATTCTTTTATTGCATTCATTTATTTATTTATTTAAGAGACGGTCTTGCCGTGTCACCTAGGTTGGAGTGCAGTGGCTTGATCATAGCTCATCATAACCTCGAATACCTGAGCTGAAATGATCCTCCTGCCTCAGCCTCCCAAAGTGCTGGGATTACAGGTGTGAGCCATTGTACATGGCCCAGTTGTTTCCTTTATTTTTTGAAAGCCTTAAAACTGCACATATTTAATGTATATAATTTGCTGAATTTAGACCTATGCATTTTCTTTTCTTTCTTTCTTTCTTTTTACTTTTTTGATGTATTGCTCTGGCTGAGATTTCCAGTATGATGTTGAATAGAAGTGTGAAGAGAAAAGATCCTTATCTTGTACCAGATGAAAGAAAGAAAGAATTCAGGATTTTAATTGTATGTTTTTATGGTTTCCTTTCACTTTATTATAAGTGGATGAGGAATTTTGTTCTGCATCTGTGAGGAAATTATCATTTTTCCTCTTTAGTGTCTTATTAGGAGAATTGATTTCTGAATGTTGGAGTGGCCTTGGTTCACTCACTTTGTGGTGATATACTTTTTATATATTTCTGGATTCTATGCGTTAATATTTTGTTGATGATATTTCTGTGAATCTTAATGAGAACTATTTGTCTATAGGATTCTTTTCTATTAATGTCTGTCTGGTTTTGTTATGAGGTTAAGGCTTTTGTTCCTTAGAGGAGAAGGATTTGGGCTAAATTTCTATCTTCTAGCAGTTGTTACTCTTCCCCTCCCTCAGGCCAGTATCAGGAGGAGTGCTTTTTCAGGACTCAAGACTATTTTTTATGAGTGCTTGATGAGGTTCATGAATGAAAGCCTGCCAGTGGGTACGCATTTCCCTTATATCTTTGGTCTCTTGGGCTTATGTATTCTCTTATGAGCTTACACTTAGCCTTGAACAATTCTTTCCTCTAGCAAGCTCTGTTTTCTTCTTAAATTTCAGGATAGTTTTTCTTGAGATCTCAGTTTTTGATGGGTTAAAGAAACATGAATTTTCAGTTCATCCAGCTTTTTTTGTTAGTGTTGTAAAGGAAGGAGCAATGCTCTTTTTATTTTTTAAAATCTTGACTGTAAAAAGGAACCCTTTAAAGTGCATCTGATCAATATTCCCAGCTCTTGGACATGTCTCCTTGCTTAGGAAGATTGTTAGAACATGGATGGAGGTTTTAGAGTGAGAAGGAATTATCACCTTCCCTCTAGCCTAGATCCCAGATGGGCTGAACAGATACATGTATATCTCATCTTGAACAACAGTGTGAGGTACCCTTCTTAGTTCCTTCTGCTAGATGGCTTCGTAGGCATTTTCTTCCCTTCTCCACTGTTCACAGCTCATTTTGGAACCTACATGTAGCAGGCTACTCAATTAGTTTTTGGAGAAGTATTCGGAAGAGAAAGGGAATATACTCTGTGCTCTGATTGGTAAAGATCTTGCATTTCTGAGTAACTGTGACTCACAATTTATCCCTAATAATAAACTCAACTGTACAACATGGGAAGGATAAAGGGTCTTCCGACCATATGTTAGGTCTCTCTCTGTGAAACCAATATAATATGTGAATTTAACTAACTTGTATCTCATACAACTCTATCAAAATCCTTCAGATTTTGTAAGTTATTGAAATAAGGCTTAATTTTTAGAACTATGAGTATTTGCCTTTAAAATATTCACATATGTACACACTCCCATATACATTATATTTTAGAGGGAAATAGGAAAAATGTTTTTGAGCTGCCAGCCATATTATTTCTAATAAGATAAATTTAAAATAGGTACCAAATCTCTAGAGCATTATTCAGTTTCCTTAATATCTTTTCATTGTCTAAATGTCAGATAACATAGAAAGTATTTTTATTAGTTTTGTCTCAGTTGATGAAATATCTAAAAATTATCATTGAAATGATGAAAGCTATATTGATGCCTCTAATTTTAAAATAAATATTATTTATATAAATTTAAAAATATGAAATTATTTGAAGTGAAGATGTATTTTAAAATAATTACACACTTCAGTAGTGTAAGATTCAAAGATAAGTTTCCTCTGTAAGGCACAGAAGATGATTTCATAAAATGGCAAATAAATACCAATTACCTGGGTTTCTCTTTGCAGATGCATTTAGTGATATGTTATGCTTACTGAACTGTTATAACAATATTTTTATTATTTATTTCCAGGTAGTCTTATAAAAATTATTTCTTCCTATCATAAAAACATTTTAAATTATGATTGCCAGAAAAATAAATATTAAATGTCTGTGTATCTATTTAGCTTATAAAGTTGAATAGAGACTTTGATAAATTTTTAATAACATATCAAAATAATTCTGAAATGAACTTTTAGTAGGGACAATATCTTCTAGTAATGTACCATAAAGAACAGGGGAATTGAGTAACTAGATTAGCAGATGGTAAAGTATTCAAAGTTTTGACTTGCTTCATGAAAGCCAACCATTCCGTAGTGAGTTGTTAATGTAAATTTGACTTCTATGTGGACCTCCAAATAAAAAACTGCTTTTTAAAATCACAGAATAATATAGAACATTTGGAATAATCTACCCATTTGGAGAAGAAAAAATTAAACCCAGGCATTCTAAGAGCACAGTTCAATTCCTCACGGTTGGTATTTGTGGTACAGTAAGGTATATTATAAGACCCTGGTAGTCTATCACCCAAGAGGATATTTTTGTCAGTGATAAAGTTTTGGGTGATTTCTTTTGGCACTTAAAATATATATGGTAGTATATATAGTAACATTTTTGGAAATGAATATATTATCTGAATATGGAAATAAAATCCCTCTATAATATGTTCCAATGGATCATTGACTTTTTAATCTGACTCAGTGACTAGGATTACTAAAATTAATAACTGCAACACAACCTTTTTTTTACAATCTTTTTTAAATAAAGAAATTTTATGAACTCAGACTAAAAGTGATTAATAAAGCCTACAGTATCCAAAAAATTTAGTTATATTCATTTAACAACATATGTATTATATTATTAATAGCATTCTAAAGTTGTTTTTAATATCTGAAAATAATTGAAAATACTTTATTAAAAGTTCTCAATCCTTTAGAAATATTTCAAATATATATGTGTTTTAATGTTTATGAATACTTTAAAAAATAAAGTGCAAATAATTTCTAAGTTTTTAAATTTTTAACAAAATGTGTTTTTGAGATTAGTATATTTAATATATATTTTAAATATATTTAATACATGTTATAACATAGTATAATAATTATAATAATAATATAACATATAATGACATTGAAGAATTTGACTTAGGGGGAATTACTAATTATGGTTAAAAATGAGAGAAATAGTTGAATTAATTTACTAGCTCATACACTTACATCCTATAAATGTGTTTTGTTAGGATGTTCATTTTATTTTATTTTTCTGAAAGATGTAGCAGATTTTAATAGAGTGGTAAAATCTTTGTTCTTTTTTTAACAATGGCTTCCATTTGTCTGTGGATATATCTCATCTCAACCAATAGAATAATACAAAAAAAAAGAGAGAAAAAAATGTTTTTATGAGAAAATGGATATATACTAAATATGAATCATTTTCCAAGAGTATCTCATTAAGCATCAACTGAAATGGAGACATCTCTACCATGATGTGCAGATAGATGTATGATGGTGGAGCAAGTACTGAAAATGGAGTCACAGGACATGTTCAAGCAATACCTGCCACCCATAGTGTAAATTTGGGCATGTCATCAATTCCCCAATCTCAGATTATTCCTTTCGAAAGCTTGGAGATAAAAAATGTATATAATGGTACCGCACTGCTTTCCATTTGTAATCATTACAAGAATGTGAAAATGCTTTATAAGCTTAAAAATCTAAAACTGCAAATACTATTAGGAATTTTCTAAATATTAAAATACATCCATCTGTCTGTAGATCTATATATGACATTTGTATATCCTTGGTCACTGAAAAAAAGAATAGTATATGAAAATTTTCTGGCTGGAACATAAAATACATCATATATTTAGATATATAAATTTCCTGAATCATGTGGTTGTTTGGAACATTAAGGAAATGTGTATAAATTACTTCAGCTAATACCTTGCATATATTAGGTTCTCAATAAAATGTTAAATGTTAAAGTCACACTATCAGTCCCAAAAGAATAATAGTTTTTAATGTTTCTGCCATCACTATGAGATTAAAATTCACCATTTTCCCTTTTCATATATAATACACTTCTTGCTTAATCATTGCTTAATCCTCAATAATGAACCTGACTACTAATTAAACAAATGTGGTTGAATGTGGAAAGCAATTTAAAAATGCTTTCCTTATTTTTGTTTTCTTTACTAAAAACCAAAAAGCAATACCAAGAGTTAACTGGCACATTTAAAACTTTGAAATTTGTAATCATTCTTTTTCTCTAGGGCCAGAGTTATTTGGTGAGGGTCTTGCAATTTGTGATTTGTTAGGAAAATTAATTCTCTTGAAGGCCCTCAAACTTGTTTTTTACCTGAGCATGAATTTAGATGGCTCTATGTTATGTTGCATCATAAAAAATTTAAGAATACCAGCTGGACCCAAAACCTGCTTAGAGTTTTTACTGAGCCTGTATTCTGTTGTTTACTGGATGACTACCATTTATAAATTCAGTATATGCAAAACAGAAATATCTTAAAACAAAAAGCAAATGTACTTAATAGTCCTTACAATTTTTTCAGAGTTTGCACGAGAAGCACATGTTTTGGTGATTGTTAAAGGAAATATAATTTATATTAAACAGGTTCAAATATTTTTAACCTACTTGCATGACACTATTTATAGTGTCTTACAAAAGTTGTTCCGACATAATGGTCATCACCTTTTGTGAACTGAGGTCATGTTTAAGTGCTAAGGAAGTTTATCTCTTTTACTCAGAAGGTTGAGAAAATTTCATAGACATAAATACGGACAAAACAGTGCTGATATAGTTATCATTACGGCAATGGAAAAGAAGTCCAATTCATAGCCTAAAACTTTAAATGTATTCTTAGGGGTCAGGTTTTAATGAATATTTTACCCATAATAACTGCCTATTTTTTATAATAAAATATATATAAAACTTTTTTAACTAAAAAAATAGGATACATTGTTAATATAGTTAACCAATTAATTTTTGAAATATAAATATCTAGTATTTTAAAGTTCACATACCTATGGATGTCTAAGAAAATGATATATTTTAAACTCAAATTGTATTTGAAATAACTAAACATAAAGTTAGATATGAAGAAAAAACCTTCCAGTTAGCAAAAAAAGAAATGTTATTTTGCTTCCATAATGTTCTTCCTGTATAAAAAAATCTTATAAATGTGGGCATTTAATTTACATTGTATTTTAGTTTTTGCTAAATTTTTTTTGTAGTTCCTTGTGTATCTGCTCTCTAATAGCGGGACTTACTTGGCCACATTCTCCTCTCTCAATTAGGATAAGCACTTGGCAATCTTAGTACCTGCATAGAATGTTGTGTTCAAAGAGACTTTGAAATTGTTTCATGCAGTTGAATTTTTTATCTGAATGAACACTTCCATTGTTTCAATCGCAAAAAAGCAGTGCAAGTGTAATTGCCTAGTTCCCACTGAATGGGAGGTTTAGAATTCATACTTCTCATTATTCTCTTTTTTAGACACTTCCTACCCCCACCTTAATATGGCCTTAGATGCACCGACTTCAAGAACACTCTGTAGTTGACTTGATGTATCTGAAGCTCAGAGAGATGAATTACATATTGATAGTCACACAGCTATTTAGCGACAACCTTGATTGGAATTCAGTTGTCCAGGGTCCTGATATATTATCTATACGTACTCATTGTCTAAGGTTAGCTGGTGATGTTTTATTCTTACAAAGAATATGTAGCTTCTCAGCAGTATACTGGGTCTTATATCCTGTTTCATGGTGTGCGACTCTATGTGGGGACATGGCAAAAAAGAAACAAGGTAGAAATGTAACATATGATGTATGGTGGAGTAGGTCATACATTTTCTAGAAAAATCTCAATTTGTGCACAGGCCATGGTTAGTAATTATATGTTAAAGGGTAGAAGTGTCACTTTATTTACATGTATGCAAAATTTCTCTTTTTCTATTATTGCTTTTTTATTTGTACAATACAGTCACATACTGCTTCCCAGGTAGCTTGCTCTAGAACTCTATTCTTAGTCTCCAAAACCATATCTCTCAAAGTAAAATATCTCGAGTGACAGACACTAGGTTGCTTAATTGCTTACTATGATCCTTTTTTTTTTTTTAATCTTCCATGGTTAAAGTGTACCTCATATATATGTGTATTTTTTTTTCAGAATGTCAATTGTCCAAGAAAAAGACTTCATTTTCTAGTCTTCTGTAAAGTTAGATTTGGCCCTGTGACTTAGTTTTAGGTAAACAAAATACCAATAGAAGCTGTTAGATAGGACTTTCAGGAAGTCTGGCTAAAGGAGGGAAAGAAAGCTAGGCGAGGCATTTTATGTTCACTCCTCTTTCTACTTTCTATTAATCTTCTTAATATCACTTGTCCCTCAATAGAATCCATTGTCAACACAGCAGCTATATTGACTTTTACAAATGTAAATCAGATGATCATCTCACTCCCTTATTTAACTACCTTCAATAGTTCTCTATCACACCTAGGTTAAAATTCAAATTCCTTAGCCTGTTAAATAACGCCTACGTACCTGCGCCCTTTCTATCTCCCAGAACTCTTACTAGTCTTTCATTTTCCTGATTCACTAGGCTTTAGAACTTTTTCAGGTTTTTAAATGTGCTAAAATCCTCCCTACTCACTTGGCCTTAATCTTCTCTAGATCTCTGTATAGGTTGATTCCCTCCTGTCAAAGTCTTCTCTTTAGGGAGAACTTCCCTAACTGCCCAATCTAAAGAAACCACCTAACCACTCTCCTATTACATTATTTTAATTGTCTATGTAGTTTGATGTTCTTTATGTAGTGTAATACTTTATAACGTTTTTATTGACTATCTTCTGTCACAAGAGCAGAGATCTTGGCCATTTTAGTCTCTGTTCAGTATTAGATTCTGGTGAGCACTCAGTAAGCTTTTGTCAACAGGATGTATAAATGAACTTGCATGTGGTTTGATATGGCACTCATAATTTTCTACCTAAAGTTCATAGTTAGTCATATGTATTTCTCACCAATTCTATTAAGGTATAAACTCCAACCTGAAGCCACACTCCACATCTGTTTCACTTTTTAGGATGCCAGTTTTATAGTAATGGATTGCCTTTACCCCTTGAGTAATATCCCCAAATCATTATCAGTTGGTATAACAGAAAAACATTCTGTTGCTTTATTTTAATATTTTCCAATTTATACTTTATTCATACTGTCATTTTCTTCACTCTCTTAGGAACTGTTTCCAGTATATTAAATGCACACTTTCCCAATATAACTCCCAGTAGTTATATATGTATCTTTGAATAAAAAAGATGATATTATATGTGTTTAATTTACATAAATTCTATTATGTTAAATATATTTCTATTTCTTATTTTTAATACTCAGAGCTATGCTTGTGAGTTCTCTCCATATTATTTTAAGTGAATAAAATTAATTAACTTCATAGTACTACATATTATTCCATTATAGGCAAATATCACATTATAATCCATTTATCTAGTCATAACTAATTTATGTCTAATCTTTTCTACCATCATATCTAAAATTTCATACCTAAAATTTTTTTATGTAAGTCCTATAATGGACAAATCATAAGGGAAAAATGATGCATTTATAGCATCAAAATAAAGATTTGTGCTCAGTAAAGAAGACCATCATAATAACAAGTTAATGGAAGGGTAAGACTAGAAAAAGATATTTGTAATATCCACAGTCTATAAGGCAACCATAGCTATAATACACAAGAAATTTCCGCACCCCATAGAAACTCAAAAAAAAAAAAGGATATAAGATGTGCGTAAGGGACTCTCTTGCTTTAGTTTTCTCCTGTATTTTCTGCCTAACATGTTGGCATTCCTTTATAAGTGTTTCATATATAACACACACACACATCACTCAGTAACTCAAAAATCTTGATGTGCATATGAATAAATGACGTTATTAGTCTCTTACATACATACAAGTTTAAGTAAATCAAGTTTCTTATAGATGGATAGGGATAAATCATCTTTAACTCAACATAAGTAGATATTACATTCAGTCTATCCCATAGAAAAGTTAAAAATTTGGGGTAATACCATGGAATTCCACATTATCATTAATATAACACCTAGAAATGTACATTTTATAAGTTTTATTAAAGAGAGAAAAATATCTTTGAAAATTTTGTTTACCTAAAATGAAAAGTCATAGTTATGTATTTACTTTGTTATTCACAATGCATAATGCTGTGCATGATTTAATATAACTTTCACTGCATATGATTTTGTAATTCAAAACATTTAATTTCTATTTGGTCTTTTTTCTTTGTTATGTTTGTCTTGATATTCAGCACATTTTAATTTTATTACTTGATATTGCATTGCAGTTTCTAACCTTCTAAATGACATTTTTAAAACAGGATATCCCTTTGTGTTTTGTTCCTGGCTCCTTGACCTTGGCTCTTTTGATCCATCACTGCTGGATGCTCCTGCACAGCTGACACACTACAACATGCTGTGGCATGATGGTACTTGGAACAAGTCTTTAAGTGACAGAGTTGATTATAAGTTATTGGATCTTCCCTTCCCTCCTGGCAATGCAAGCTTTGCTATTAAGAAAGCTAAAGAAAAAAATATTAAGCAGTAAAAGGGAAAGAAAAAAGATAGCTTTATCATCAACCACAAAAAAAATGCCCAATTTTTAAGGGAATGTATTTATATAAACAAAAAAGCTAAGACTTCAACAGGTAATAGAGCAGGCCATTAACCTTGGGCTATATCTTGTGTGACATTATGAAAGTTAGTTTGTTTCAAAATTATTAACAATTCATTTTTCTACCGACCTTCAAAATCTAGACTGCAGACAAACTTCGGAGCATTTTTTTGAAGAAAATATATCATGTCTTTAAAAAAGAATCTGGATCCTCAGGTCAGCAGTAAAGTAAAAGAAATTACATCTGAAGCAAGATCTAAACGGAGGTCACTAGCAATTTCATAAAATTAACTACAAATACTATAAACAATCAGTCATGAAATTTGAAGGAAATACTGCTTACCTAATATGATGACCCCTGAAATGACAGTCTAGACCTAAATGGCACTTTATTTTCAGAAATAGAACCCAAACAGCATGCCTGTATTTCAGGGGGAAAAAAGAATAAGGCATTCTAGCATCAAATAGAGCCAACTAAATGTAATTTAATAGTAAGTCAAAACTTACTATTACTTACTAATAGTAAGTCTCCCTAAAGCAGAGTCAGGTCTCCTTAGCTAATAGTTTACTCTGTATACCACAACTTTATTATTAATTTTTAAAATTTATTTTTATTTATTTTTTGAATAGGTATTAGTACTTATAGTACAAAATTAAAAATCTCCAAAAGGTTTCGTGGAAAGTTAATCTCCTTCCCAATCCTTCCTCAAGCAACATAATTCCCCTACCACGGGCAGCCTCTGATACTGCTTTTTGTGTATCCTTCCAGAGAAATTCTAACTCACACAGCAGGACAAGGATCCATGGCACCACAGTGAGCAGTGTTCAATTCAAGGACATCATTCATATGGATCATGATGTAAATTATGCTCCCGAAGTGGTTCCCCAGAGGAGCACTGCTATCAACACAAGCATTTACACAGATAATAATGTAAACTTCATCCTCTTCCGCATTCTTTTTTTTCCCACTTACAATATTATGGGCATTAAATTTTTAGCAGCACATGTAAAGTGAACATCATTTTTTTGATAGCTTCATGATGTTCAATTTGTGGATATAATGTAACATATTTAATCAGCATTTATTTATTTTAATTGACAAAAGTTATATATATTTATGGTGTGTCTGATGTTTATATATATATATTTAAACACACACGCATACACAAATACATTGTGGAATGTCTAAATGAGGCTCATTAACATGCATTATGTCACATACTTATCTTTTGTTGCAGTAGGAACACCAAAAATCTACTCTCTTAGCAATTATCAAGTATACAATATATTGTTATGAACTATATTATTACCATGATATACGACAAATCTCTTGAACTTGTTTCTTCTGTTTAGCTGAAATTTTGTATCCATTGACGAATATCTCCCCAATCTTCCCGCTCCCCTGATGTTTGGTAACCACAATTCTACTCTAACCAACTTTTATTAATGAGTTGGATATTTGTTATTTAAAGCAATGCTTACTGAGACTGGGTGGCTTATAAAATGTTGCAATAAATATCATATATATATGTAATTGCATATTTACTATATTGGTATACCCATTATACAAATTCCAAGAATTAGAATTTCTGTGTCAAAGAGTATATGCATTTTAATTTTGAAAGTTATTGCCAGATTTTTCTTAATAGAGTTTACTAATGTATATTTCCACTGACCTAAAGGGCAACATTTTCATGTTTCACCCTCAATCTGATAGGTAAAAACATGAATCTCAATACATTTTTAAACAAAACTGCAAACTAATATATTCATGAAGCTCAACAGTCCCTAAAAGCAAGAAAAATAAAGATAGGTATACATGTAAATAAAGAATTATACTTTAAATTATAATATATATAATTTACAAAATTTTACCAAAAACCTAAATTGTACACGTTAAATATATGTAGCTAAATATACATCAATTACACCTCAATAACACTGTTAAAATTTTAAAAAATAAGAATGAAAATTTTATATAATGGTTATCTTAAATATTTTATGAAAGAGGACTTATTTTTTTTTTACCTTGGTCATATCCATATGTATCTCTCATCCGTTTAGCTACCAATCTTAGGCATGTTTTCATTCATGAATAAGCAAGAATAGCAAGAGAAAGCCTTTTCAAGCTTCTGCTTGCATGCTCATTTTTAACATTCTTTTAGTTAAAGAAAGTCAAATGGTTGGGAAAGAACACCTCACTACAACAGGAAGAGCAAAGAAAAGAATGAACAAAACATACTACTCACTTATTTTGAGGCTGACATTATTGTACAAATATTAAAACTGTGATATGAAATGGGAGGATGTTTGTGCAAAAGTCTAATACTTAATTTATATTAATTCAAAAACATGGTAATGTGTGATATATAGAAACTGAGTATTCAAATTACATCTGTTTACAGAACTAAACATTAAAAAAAAATCACTTTGCCCACTCTAAATGAACAAATAATAAAGTTTTAAGTTGTATTTCTTTCTCTTAGAAAGAAAAAAATTAAATGTTTAAGACTATATTTTCTTTTCTGAAAAATATCTGTTGATTGCTTTTGGACATTTTTCTATGGAGATGTTTATTTTTTCTTAATTGAGTTACCTTACATAAAGATTTATATTAATATAAGGAAACACCCTTTTTCCTATGAGCTCCAAATATTTTTTTTTTTCTCATGGTATCTTTTTCATTTTGACTTTGTGGGGCTTTTATTTTATAAAATATTTTAATTTTATGAAATGTTATTTTTCACCAACTGATGGTTTATGAATTTGTGTCATATATAGGTGTGCCTTTTATAAATTTAAACAATAAAGAAAATATCTCAATTTTTATGACTTATTTTTCACTTTGAAATATTTTCTTCATTCTTTTTTTTTTTTTTAGTTAGGTCTCTTGTAAGAATCCAGTTTTATTGTTTTTTCATATTTCTATTTGTTTGTCCCCACATTTATTGAATTGTATATACTTTCCTGACATTAATGTGATACTTTTAAATATATACTACTTTTTAATATATTTGAGACTATTTACAGACTTTCTTTTTTCCACTGATCTTTTTGAGTATGCATATACCATATAAAAATATTATCATGAATTTGTAATTTTTTACATGGTGACAACCTCTTCTTACTACCATTTTGTTAGAAATATATTTTTTTCTCTTGCTTCTTTATTTTTCACATGAATTTTGTAATTAAATTCTGTACGTCCCTGCTCTCTCCAATCCTATTGTTTATATTAGGAATATAATAATTCACATAGTAACTTAGCAGAAGGGGAATCATTATGAAGTTAACATTTTCTATTAATATTTAGATGTTCTTTTATGTACCTCTCCATCATTAAAAAAAGTCTTTCTATAGACTGCCACATTTTTTGTGAAGTTTAGTCCCAGTTGCTTTTGTTATTTTTAATACACTTCTTTGAAAGGATATTTTTGAATCATATTTTATATATGAGATACTATTCTAGGCATCAGTAGGGTTCTATAATTAAAACAGAAGATAGACTTCTGATAATCAGAACTCTACTATTTTAGCATACCACACCTCATCACTTTCATGCAAAGAAGAGCAAATATTATTATTTCTATATTGATAGATTTTTAGAAGTAACATTTAAGTCATCATTTAATTATCTAAGTTAATGAAGCATGGTTTAGATATTCTTCTTTCATGGTAAGCATAATTCCAATGACAACTTATGAAAGGAAATTTCCCAGTACAGAGTCAAGCAAGAGAAGGAACTTCAATTGGTGAAAGGAAAGAAGATTAGAAATAGAAAGGAAAAACAAAAAAGGAGGAAAAAATATAACTAATTGTCCAATGAGAATTTACCTTGATTTTTTTAATGTAGGCAGAAAATTATTAGAAAAATATGTAGTTCTTCCTCAACTCTATATACAAAATAATCATATAATCAGAATATTAAAAGTAATGATTCCAGCTCAAATTCAAGAAGCAAAATTATATGCCCTCCAGAAGTAAAATGAGATTTAGTTTCAATTAAAGTATACTGGTCACTTAATAATATGCTAAGTACACATGCATCTCACCTCTAATTCTCACAGTAATTCTTTTAAAAAGATATCTTAATAGTTAGGAAACTGAGAATCAAAGGAATTAAGTATTGTATCGAAGGACATCCAGCTAAGACTCGATGAACTAGCCATACCACAGCTAGATTTTATTATTATTCTCTATAATAATACACTTGCTTTATCATACATTTATTCATCTATTCATGTCTATTAATTCATTTATTTTGTAGTTTTTGCATGTATATCAGCACGTCTTGCAAAATTCGTCACTGCACATATCTTTGTTAGAAATCAATATTTGTTCATGCCTCATTCTCTTCTCATGAACATACAGTGAAGTGACTATACCATTTGATGAACATAACCTTAATCTCCCATAAGATATGGAACATTATCATCATCCCAGAAAGCTTTCTTGTTTTTCTTTCAAGTCAATCCTCACCCCCAGAGTAAATCACTGCCTGACTTTTTCCTTCCATGTATTAGCTTTTCCTATTCTAGAATTTCATATGAATGAAAGTATACACTCTGTATTATGCTGTGTAGCACTTTTTTTCCATTCGGCATGAGACTTTTCAAGATTAATGCATGTTGTGTGTATTTCCATAGATCCTGTTTCTTGCTGAGTGTTATTGTATTATATATATATGTATGTGTATGTATATATATGTACAGAGAGAGAGAGAGAGAGAGAGGGAATAAACGTATCACCATTTGTTCATCCATTTTCCTATGAATGAACAACTGGGATGTTTCTACTTTTTATTTATTATGAAAAATTACTATGAAAAATTTTGTAAAACTTATTTTTGAGAATAAAAGTTTGCATTTTCTTGGTAAATATCTATGATTAGAATTGTGTGATCATAGTGTCATCATAAAAGATTGTACCATGTTACACTCTGACCAATAATGGATCTGGGAAAACCCAGAGTAGTACAATATAGAGTAACAATTATAACTGTCAACCTATGTGCATCTTTTCCAAGTCCACAAGCCCAAATACACTCTCATTGTTAAATTAATGACTTTGCCAAAACTCCTATATAGCTGTTTGTATCCACATTTCAATTTCCTTGCAGAAGGATATCTGTGAACCTGTCCATGCCCTAAGGCCTTAGGGCCAGAGAGAGAAAACTGTTTCTTGATGTCTCTTGCCCATTGGTCGGTTCTCAATAGGCTGAAAGTTTGCATTTTGCTTCCTAGGGGACAGTTAACAATGCTTGAAGACATTTTTGACTTTCATAATTTGGAGGGTGGTGCTACAGGGATCTAATGGGTAGAGGCCATGGATACTGATAAACATTCTGCAAAGCATAGGACAGCTTCCAATATGTGAACAGTACAGGATTTGAGAAATCCTACTATAGCATGAGGATTGTTTCTTCTTGACTTCCTGTCTCAACATGTCCTCTTCTCAGAAAAATTGACATTGAAAACATTTACAGTTTCAGGGACTCATCCTCACTCCCACACACATACTATATCACACACTGGAGGAAATCACAGTTTGCTTTCACTTTTTAATCCCCGGGAAACAAATTACTTCAGAAACATTTCAACATCTGCACTTCTGATGTTGTTCTGAATGCACCAATAGCTGCATTTAGTCCTTTTTAAACATTCTCTTCTCCTCTCTGAAATAAAGAACACCTCCTTCAATCTCTCTGTAGTTCCCTTTGTTTTAGCTCATATTCTATTGGAAACAGTTGCTCAAAACATAACACAAACAATCTTGCAAGTACAAGCATCTTTGTATCACAAGGCCATCCACATTTACATAAAGCTGAAGAACATTTCTATTTCTTGTAACATTGAGAACACATTCTTCCCCTAATTCAGATCTGAAAATGAAAAAATTGGGTACAATAATAGAAAGACATTCAGAAAACTAAAAGTGCTGAAATTCTTAGCTTGTATTATTTACTCCGTTAAAATTGTTACTGCATGGATTTTTTTTCCCCAAAGCAAGTAAATCTTGCTCATATAAATAGACCACTCAAATGGTTTTTGTAAGAAAAAAGATGAGGGGGTCCCAAAATGAGTTTTGGTATCCTTACTTTTTCAGAACCAGGACTGTTTGCAACTGCACTGTAATCTGTGCTGATTCCTGATCCTACTCAATTTTGTCAATCTGTCTTTTGTTGGTGAGAAAGAGTGCTTTGACTAGACACAGGTGTGCCAGCCATACTCTGCTGTCAAACAGACATGCTGATTCTCCATGGTCAGTACTCTTTAGGAAAACAAGTGGGCTAGGTATGCAAAAATGAACTTGCAACTCAGAGTCTAGATACTGAATCATTTCCATTAGAAACATTGATCAGGCATAAAATAGCCTGATACATGTCCTTTTAGGTGAAAATCTGTCTCTCTAATTTACTTACAAATCTAGCATTGAGGTATTTAGTCTCTGCTGCTGAGAATGAATCAAATCTTTTACAGGCTGTAAATCTAAAATCTCTTCTCAATCCCTAATTTTGACTTCTGATGTTTGTGAAAATTGCTTAATAAATCTAATTTCAGCCTTCTTTGTTCCAGTTACTGTCACTCATTTTTCTGAGCTCTGTCTTTCTAATTCTAGTTTGATAACTTGATTCCAACTATTTGTCTTGAGTGTTTGTTTAAAAATTTATCCTGGAATTTCAAACCTTGGTGCATAACCTGTTTTCTATTAATCATGTCTAAGCAAAAAACTACTAGCATCTTTCCCCAAAATTGCTATTTTAATTTCAAGGTCAAGATTCTTTTGTTGTACAGGTTGCTGATGTTACTTTCACAATTGGATTGATTATATATCTTCAAGAATAAAGAAATTAATGTGAGTATTAATAGATGTATCATTATTTTTTTCAATCCCTTAGGAAAGTAAGGGGCAAAAGGGTAATTCAGTTTTAGATATTGTCAATTTATATTAGATCTAGTTGTTTTTAAATTGCTTTGTTTTATTATGATTCACAATTACTTTAAGAAATACTGACATAGGAAATTGATAATGGATGTGGAAATAGTGCAGCTTTTTCTCACTTTAAGTGTTTTTTCTAAAATTGTGTATCAGAAAAGAATTGACATTACTCATTGTGTGTTGCTAGCCTCCTTGGAGGATGGCAGCTTGATTAGCAACTCTCAGTCTTCACTTGCAATTTATAATTTGACAAAAGAGTCGGTGAAAATTGAAAAAAGTATTAACAATAGATCCCCTTTTACAAAAGAAAAGGCAATACTTTACACAGAAAAGATGATAACCTAAGACATCAAGTATTTTTAGCAACAGGTATCTAACACGAGACATTTTTCCCTAGAGCAGAAGAAGTTCCTGACCAGACAGGATAATAATGAACTTCAGATAGAAGACTCAAGGGAGTCTAAAATTAACTGCATATAATTCTTGCACCTGAACTCAATCTCAGCCATTAATTAATAGAATGCAAAAGGCCTTTTAACAAAGAATATTAGAAGAAGTATCTAAGAGAAATAAACAACATTTATAATGGTTTTTTATGTATTTTTTATATACTAGAATTCCAGTCATAAAGTGAACTCATCATACTTAATGTTAAATATCTAGTAATTCACCCTGTGGAAACATGAATTAAAGGTCTGATGTAATTTATGGACATAGTTTTTGTCTATGGCAACATATTCACAAAATAAAAAAGCATCCTTAAATACACAGAATAATAATTACTATTATGAATAGCTAA
This sequence comes from Cheirogaleus medius, assembly GCA_008086735.1. Classification (NCBI taxonomy): domain Eukaryota; kingdom Metazoa; phylum Chordata; class Mammalia; order Primates; family Cheirogaleidae; genus Cheirogaleus; species Cheirogaleus medius. The sequence continues at coordinate 74,086,869 of VBSM01000272.1, forward strand.
CAATTAATAATTGCTTACTTCATGTCTGGCACTGTTCTATATGCTTAATATGTATTCATATCTACTTTTCACCAGAACCCTTCTGGGTAGGAGTAATTACTACATATATTTTACAAGTTAGGATAGTGAATTGCAAAGATGTGGAAACAACCCAATTGCCCATGAATACATGAGCGGATTAATAAAATGTGGTATATGTATACCACTGAGGTCTCCTCAGCCACAAAAACCAATGGTGATCTAGCACCTCTTGTATTATCCTGGATACAGCTGGAACCCATTCTACTAAGTGAAATATCTCAAGAATGGAAAAAACAAGCACCACATGTACTCACATCAAATTGATATTAAGTGATCAACACTTAAGTGCATATATAGTAATAAAATTCATTGGGTGTGGGGCAGATAGGAGAGGGGAGGAGGGATGAGTATATTCGCACCTAATGGGTGCGTGCATACTGTCTGGGAGATGGACACACTTGAAGTTCTGACTCGGGTGGGGCTAGGGTAATATATGTAACCTAAACATTTGTAACCCTGTAGTATGCTGAAATAAAAAAAAAATTTTAAAAGGATATTGGGAATCATAGAGATTATAGTGAAAATTTGAGAAATTCCAATGTTGAGTTTTGTCATTTACACAATAAATGAGTTTATTTGAAAAGTTTATTTATTCCATAAGATTGCATTACTTAGGTTATGTTTTTATTTCTGTTACTTGTTTTTGCAAGTGATTATTTCTCAAGTGATTATTTTAAATTACTTTTAATTTAATTTACAAATCAGTAATTGTTCTAACAGGAGTTTGATGATGTCAAACAATTTTGAAAATAATACCTCCTGTGAATGAGGGTAATATAATGCTTTATTAATAAAGATATTTTATTTCAAGAGCTTGGATCTTATGAAAGAATAGTGTGGATCTTACTATTCACAGATTCAAATTTTAGATTTGGCATTGAGGGTAAACTACCACTAGTTGACAGTGGTATCTATTACCTAGTTAACAATTTTAAGCAATAGGTGTGATTTATTTCTAGTTGAGACTAATTTTAATATAATTGAAATTAAAATAGTTATATAGAGCAATTTTATATTAAATATGCTACAGCACATTTCATTAATTTTGAACTACTTTATGTGATTCCTTGTTTTAATCAAATTTTAACTTTTTAGTAAACAAACCCTTAGTTGTTCTCTACCTATTTGGATTAAGGATCAGGAGCAACCCAATTCTCCCTTGACTTTCTAGAGACTTAGGCTCTCTGTAAGTCCAAGTGTAGGAGCAGGGAGGAAATTAGCTTGAAAGAAAGGAGGACAAGAGAGATGAACTGAATGAAAGTTATGAGAATTACTTCTCCTGTAGTTCACTGTTCTTGCATTTATGATTATCTACCACCCAGTGAGAAAGAAATAAATCAGAAAAAAAAGTGTGTTATAAGTTATTGACATTTTTGAACTGCTGTTGGAGATTCAGTCAAGAAACACACATAATTAGATTATACAGATCTATGTAGATTTTTCTTACAAAGATGGCTTTCCTTTTATGGTAAGTTGCTACATTTAATCCAAGGAAACAAAAAGAATACAATAGTGCATCTTTATCAGTACCTTCAGAGGAAGCTTGTGTTAGTTTTTGAAAAACTTTTTTATATGCCTGAGAATCTGCCAGAGTGATGAACAAATGTTTCCATTTTCAACAGTATTAAATGTTTGTGTGTAAATGATCTACAGACTAATATAATTAATTGAAAATTGAAATAAGAAATAACATCACTCTACCTTAGTATATTAAAGTGAATCTTGTCTTTCCTTTAAATGATTGTAGTAGATTTTAATAGTATTTTATCAGTTTCACATGAATAATGATATTCTTATGTAGATCATTGATTTGTCATATGATATTACAGCACAGTCAAATTACACAGACTTTATCATTCATTAGACGCAGAACATTTTTTTAAAAGTCATTTAAAGGGTTTTGAAAATATGCACTAAATAAAATTGTCATTTATCAGTCAACTTTCTATTAGCCAGTACATGGGAGTCATCTTAATTTAAGATAACATGATTTAGCAAATCTTTTATAGTAACCTCAAGGCACATAATGTGTAGAGTGCAAATAACATAAATTTGTGAATTAGTTTATAAGATAAATAGAAAATATGCTCTATGTACAGAAATATGTGAGAATCCAGTAAATGGATGATCCATGACACAAGAAAAACAATAGATGATAATGGATGAATTTCTGTAAGTTGCTTATTAGGGTTCTCCCCAAAGGGTCTATAATTTGTCAAGCCTATGTATTGTTCTACTCAACTTGTCAATATTTTCAAATGAATATATGGCATCTACAAGTGCTGGTGACATATTAACAGATGAGAAAATTAGAGTGTTGCAAAGTATTTCCAACTTTCCTTCCTTTAAAATAAAACTTGAAGATTTTCCATATTATATAACCAGACATTTATTGTAACTTATCTTTAAAGGTTAGAATAACAAAAAAGGGAATTAATGATAATGTAACATACCATGTAAGAAATAGCGGTTGATCTATTTCTCAAATTTCAATCTTCCTTATATTTTCTCCCTAAAATTCAAACAAACAAGAAAAATTAAAATGATAGCAAATAAAACTAAAGAAACAACATATAAAATCATGTTTCTAGGTAGACATGTTAAATAGGAGAAAACAATGTTACCATAATGAGCACTGTAGAATAATAATTGCTGTGATTATGGGAAACCTATATCTCTTCACTGACCATTGTGATAGCCACTAGCCATATATAGATTGTGATTACTTGAAATGTGGCTAGTACAACTGAACAACTAAGTTTTCAATTTTATTTAAATTTAATTAACTTAAATTTAAATTTAAAATATGTGGGTAGTGGCTATCATATTAGACAGTTCGGTTTACCCATTTTTCTAGAGGCCAAAAAAGTAACTCAAAACAGCTATGTATCTAGAAATCATGCAAGAAATTACTTGCTGTGCTTATGGACCTATCGCCACCTTAACTCTTCTACCTGATTTATGACCCTCAGCTTTGTCTTCATGTCATCTCTTGCATGGATCACATTTCTGTTGAACCAATGTTAGTGCTTTCTAGGGCTCAGGCTTGAGTCTACCATTCTGGTTCTTTTTAATCCCATTTACTTCAGACAGCACCTGGTACATGATAGAAACATAATAAATATATGTGAAATGCATGAATGAATGAATGAATGAAAGAATAAACATTCTGTTGAACTTTTTACATTCATTTTTCTAATAAATTCAAAGGATTTTCTAAAATTGATTTAGTTTCTATAAACATATTTATTATAGGTACATATCTGTATATATAATATATTTAAATACAGCACACATAAATTTTAGACATTCGATGTCCTTATTTTCTGAGAACTTTGGCAATATTCTTTCTCCATATATATAAATACACACACATATATTGCATGTGTTTATGTAAATAAGTACACATATGTATATGTATACACATAATGTGTATATGTATACACATAATGTATATATGCTCATTTGTGTATATTTATATATGCTTATATAAGTATATGTGCTTGTTTGTCTTATAAATCAGTTAGAATAGATCTCCTACAATTTAATAGACTTTAAAATATAATTTATTAATACCATCCAGAGGTATTAATGTAGAAACATGGCACACAAAATGAGAGGTAAAGTAGTTCCTTATTTCCAGATGCATAGACATATAAGCACAGAGACAGTTTATAGCTTCAATGCTACAATTCAAGCCATGTGTAAATAGTAAATACAGAAACATTAAAAAAAATGTCCAGTTATCAAATAGCTGTTCTCATTCCTGGTGGAAATGAAATCCTTAAGTTATTTATACTCAAAGAGGAAATATATAGAAACAAAGAGAACTGAAAAATGATATTTTTTATCTATCTTATAATATGCTCTATTTGATCAGTGACTAAATAATATGATAGCCACTAGCTGAATAGTCTCTCATCCAACAGAAAATAAACACCTATAACAAACAGAGCTCAACAGATGGTCAGAACATAAAACCAAATTTTCAATTATTGCTGCCTCCAATGGAAATTAATGAATCAGTTGTATTAATAAATAAACCAAAACCAAAACAAAACACAAAAATAGCAGAGAAAAAAATTAAAATTAGGAAAATAAAGAACCATCAATATTCTGCTTCCACTTTGAATTAGAGGCTATGAGAGATGTCACTTGGCTTAAACAGCTCACGGGATACACCGCTCTGGAGATAAAGTTTATTCAGATTTGTCAGGTAAATCTACTAGGTATTTCAATGGGACCTCCAAAACTACTAAAAGGTAAATTTTTTTAAAAAATAATATCATGACTCATACAAACATAAAAGCAATATGTGTGAATTATTTTATTTAACTCAATAAGTAAATCAAGAAATGAAGAGACGTTACCAGTGGTTTGAAAGAAATCCAAAGAACAGACAAATTTGTAGATTAGAATGGACACAAAATTGGCTTACCATAGGTTGGAGTGTCTCTCTATGCAGGAGAGTTTATTTGCATATATACAGGAAAAAATGTTTTTTGTATTGCTCTCAGGTATCTACAAATTACAGAATTGACGAAAACTTCAAGAGCATGCAAGGTGCAGAGTGTTTTTATGCAAAAGAACGAAGTTTTTCACAGCAGGGCACTTTTTCCTCTGCGTGGGGCACCTTTCCTTTGGACAAGCCTTAGTTCTGCAGTTCAGGGCACTAGTGCTGGAAGCTGACATTCCATTCTCTGGAAGAGGAGATGCCTTGACTCCAGTGCCCAGGATCCAAAAGGATTCTCAAAGATCAAATCCCGTCCTCTGTTCTTCTAGCTGCTGACTAGGGTCCAGCTTTAACTCAGACACATTTCTGGAAATATGATGTGGCTACTTGCCTCAGAATGCACATTGTTGTTGCTTGTTTGAGTCTTTTGCCACCATGCAACTGTCCATAAAATTGGGTTATGTAGAAATCAGCAAAAATCAAATTGAGATTAAGTTTATCATATTAATGACTCTGACATTATAATTTGGTCCTACAGTCACCCCCTTGGAGAATAAACCCAATCCATCATTCCACACACTAGGTTTGCTCTCCTCCTTGTGAGCCCAACAACCATCTGGTCAATAGACCACAAAGTTGAGTATAGTCATGCCCCACATAGTGACACTGTGGTCAACAACAGACCACATATGTGATGGTGGTCCCATACAGTTATAATGGAGCTGACAAATTCCTATTGCCTAGTGACATTGAATTTTTTATAACATTGTAGTACAATTACTTTATTTTTAAAATAAATTTAGTGTAGCCTAAGTATACAGTGTTTACAAAGTCTCCAGTAGTGTACAGTAATATCCTAGGCCCTCACGTTCATTCACCACTCACTGACTCACCTAGAACAATGCTGCAAGTTCCATTCATGATAAGTACCCTAGACAAGTGTACCATTTTTTAAGCTTTTATACCATATTTTTACTGTACATTTTCTATGTTTATATATGTTTAGATATACATTAGTTACCCTTGTGTTATGCCTATAGTATTCAGTACAGTAACATGCTGTAAAGTTTTATAGCCTAGGAGCAATAGGCTATACCATTTAGCCTAGGTGTGTAGTAGGTTATACCATCTAGGTTTGTGTAAAGCATATTGTATAATGTTTGCACAAGGATGAAATTGCCTATTGAAATATTGCCTAATAAATATTGTTAAGTGACACATGACTACACTTGCTGGCCATGATTGAGTCAGAACTTTTGTCTATTAAAGTTATTTTACAAATGAAGAATTAAATACTAAGAGGCTGTTAAATGTTTGTTTTTTTTTCAAGACAAGAACTGCAACTAGAAATCATATTTTATTTATTCTGTGATGGCTCATGTATTATAATAAGAATTGGATTAATCATCAAAAAAATGATACTCTCATCATTTGAAAACAACACTTTAATTATGTCAGGGAGACATAGAGAATAAACTGTATGTAAAATAAAAGATAAATGCAATGTTCCATACTAATTTCAGTACATATTTCTCAAATTATTACATTTGAGGATAGTGGTCTCTGAGAAATTGAGAAAAATTTTCAAAATCATGGCTGCTAAGTGACAGGGCTGAAACCTAACAATAGTGTTATAATTCTGATCTTTTCCCTCTAGTTTACACTTTCTCTCTTATCTTGATTTCAATATTTAAATAACTTGAAGTAAAAAACATCTAGTACAACCATATTTTTAAACATGAAAGTCAAATATGAGCTAATTTATACTTACCAAATTTTAACACTTCATACTGAAAATGACATACTTAAGTAAATGTATTTTCTTGAAAAAATAAGAAACAGTCTTTGCAACAGAATGACTTATGGCAAGCACAGCTATTATAATTCTGAATTGTATTGTAGTCATATCACTTACAGCACAATGAACTCTAGGAATTAGAAATTAATCATTGTACCTGCTTGATTAATTATATATACTCACTTTAACTCTATTTAAAACCAGATAGTCATAGAAATTTAATTTTATCTATCATTATGTCCTTGTAATTTTTAGAATTTCACAACAAAATGTTCTAATGTAGCTTACTGAGTATTTTTTATAACATCTATTATGTTCTTAGTTAATAATGTTGGGCTAAATTCATAATAAAATACATTTAAAAGCTTGATTGTTAATAGAATAACTCAAGAATTACATAAGTGAGAGGATGAACAAGCAGTATAATTTGTATTAGAAACCAAAATTAAGTACATTTTACTTTATTCAATTTGTTTCTTGGTTACCTAACAACCATGGCAAAAGGAAAATTTACAGATCATAGAGATGCTATTATGTATTTTGGTGAGCATGATTATTTATCAGATTAGACAATTTTTTATTTTTTTGCACTGAACTCTAAAAGTGATAGCTGTATTAATTTTATTTGCAAATTCTTAAACAATAAAAATGAAATATGCATTTAATCACAATTTTAAAAAATATTCATAAATGTTTCACTAATTTTTTATATAAATTCTGATAACATCTGAGAACATATTGAATTAGTTTTACAAAAACATTTTCCTAAAGTTTTATAGTTAGTATTGATATGTAGTTTTGTTTGTGATCTAATTTAATAGAATGACAGATTTAATTTAACACAACAAAGGAATTGATTGTTAGCACGATTAACTGGCAATTTTTTCCCGGGATTATATGTTTCTACAGTGCCATGCAAACATGTCTTATGATTCAATAGTAGCATTTCCATTAATATTAAAGATTTTTTTCTTATAGAGAATTATTACTGATTCATAAATATGTACTTCATTATTATCTCATAGTAGTAAGATAAAAATCAAAAGTGACCCTTCCATCGAGCCTATTCTGTTATACCACTGGATTGTTTACCAGGTCTTTATCTAAACCCATACTCTTGCTGCTATCAGTGCTTAGACTAATGGTTATCAACTGAAACCTTTCTAGAGAATAGTCCTTGGGCAACTGAGGTCACCTTTCCTGAGTCTGAGTTATGCCTCTCCTCGGTATGGTTTGTGTACAGTGATTTCTTGGTGCAGTGACAGACTGTTCTGGGAGCTACAAATACCCTACTCTCTTGTCTACATGTAGGAAGGACACTGGAGCTCCTTGAGAGATTAAAATAAAGCTAGACCTTGCCTGAGCCCATGTTCCTAAGGAGCTCCGCCATTCCCTCTTTATCCTGCTTACTTCCTCCCTGTTTCTCCTGAGAGTACTCAATAAATCTCATACAAATAATTCCCATTTTAGGGTCTTAACCTAGTAAAATCCAATTAATGTTCTGACATATTTGAATGCATTACTCTGGTTCCATTTTTGTTCTATTACAGTGTGTTTTTCATACATCAGGCAAAGTTATCTTTTTAAAAAATCAGAGCATGTTATTTCTCTGATTAAAATCCTGTTGGAATGAGAATGACATAAAATTCTTACCTGGTTTATAAGGATTGATAAAGTCTGGTCCCTGCTTACTTCTCTGCACTCATCTCCCACTACTGTTTTAATTCCTGAAACCCTATCTACAAGTGTTGTCTTGTTTCTGAAAAATAAGAAGCTTATTTGTGCCGTGGGCCATTTGCGTTATGCTTAGTGAACTCTTCTTCCAGGCTATACTTCTTTGCTTCCTCTTCACTATTCAGATCTGTCTTCAAATGTTACCACTTCAGAGTGACCTCCCTTGAACACAGTATCTAATTTCCTCCTCTGTACCCAGTGATAATTGTTTACATTTTCCAGAATTTTTATTGCAATCACCACAGCGTAACAGAATAGTTTGCCAGTTTATTATCTGTCTCTTCATTAGAATGTAGGAAACATTGTTTATTTTATTTATACCATTTCCACAAGTCTTTATTAGTGCTTTATGCTACATAGGCAACCAGTAATTAATATCATTTTTTTTACTTTTCACTTTATTTTGTGGAATAAATGAATGATTTACTATCAACCAAATCACTCAAGTAGATTTTTAATGTTAAAATAAAAATGTTCTAATTTAGAGGCTTGAAACTGTTCACATTCACTATCCATTCATTCTTTTTCATTATAACATTCCTTCTTAAAACTTTTGTCATGTTATGAAAAGGAAGAAACATAATTTTTTTTTATTTCAAGATATTATGGGGATATATGTTATTTTGGTTACATGTTATGACTTTGCCACATCCAAACCATGATTTGAGGAGTTCCCTTTTCCCCCTACAGCACTCACCTTGTCCATTAGTTGTGAGTTTACCCACCCCCAAATCCCCAATCCCTGAAGAATATTACTACCGTGTGATCACCTTAGTGTTGATCAGTTAGTGCCAGTTTAATAGTGAGTACATGTGGTGCCTATTCTTCCATTATTGTGATACCTCACTTCGGAGCATGGGCTCAAGCTCTATCCAGGAAAATATAAGAGATACTACATCACCGTTGTTTCTTAGAATTGAGTAGTATTCCATTGCATACATATACCAAATGTTAATAATCCACTCGTGAATAGACGGGCACCAGGGTTGGTTCCACATCCTTGCAATAGTGAATTGTGCTGCCATAAACATTTGGGTGCAGATGTCTTTATTACAGAATGTCTTTTGTTCCTTTGGGTAGATGCCCAGTAATGGGATTTCTGGATCAAATGGTATTTCTATTTTTAGCTCTTTGAGGTATCTCCAAATTCTTTTCCACAGAGGTTGCACTAATTTGCAGTCCCACCAACAGTGTACGAGTGTTCGTATCTCTCCACATCCTCGCCAGCATTTGTTGTTTTGGGATTTTTTGATAGGAAGTAACATAATTTATTCAACTTGCAAGAACAAATAGGATTGTACTGGTGAAGTGGGTAGTTATTTCTATATTTACATAAAGTATAAAGAATGTTAAATGACACTATGTAAAAGTATGTATTTTATTGTTATAATTAATAACATATCTTTCCCCCCAAAAAACTGCAGGAAAAATGTCCATCAGCATTTGTCTCATTTCTTTTGTTTTTAAGTGTTAGTAAGTACATATCATCAATTTGTAATATTTTCATACTTCATGGAAAATATTTCTATGGGAAGGTCTAATTCTGTTCTTCTTTAGTTCAATTATTTTCTCTATAACTATAGTAATTACCATCATAATCATTACAATGCCATTTATTTTATTGTTTCTTAATAATATCCTTTTCTTACTTTAAATTTTATTTTTCTGACCTAGTTTAAGATGGTAAATCAATCACTATACATTCAACTTTAGTCTCTACAAAATTCTTTTCTTTTTTTTCTCTTTTGAGACAGAGTCTCACTCTGTCTCCCTGAGACTAGACTAGACTGACTAGAGTGTAGAGACATTATCATAGCTCACTGCAACCTCCAATTTCTGGATTCAAGGGATCTTCCTTCCTCTGCCTCCCGAGTAGCTAGGACTACAGGCATGCGCCACCATGCCCAGCTAATTTTTTGTATATATTTCTAGTTGGCCAATTAATTTGTTTCTATTTTAGTAGAGACAGGGTCTACACTCTTGCTCAGGCTGGTTTAGAACTCCTGACCCCGAGCGATCCCCCCACCTAGGCCTCACAGAGTGCTAGGATTACAGGTTTGAGCCACTGTGCCCGGCCTAATCTCTTCAGGTTTAAGCAATTCTTTCTTCCTCATTCCCTTTTTAGGGCTGGTAATGACTACAGGATGTTACAATCCTTGGGTATTGCACCATCCTTTATTGTTTTCCTAAATCCTGTGTTCACTTTAATCTCTTTATTAAACGATCTTAAAGTGATCTCATTTGAATGTGCCACCTCTTTCTTGCCTTGATCCTTAACTGTCCTTATGAAATTGTGTATTTTTGGTTTGTTTCTTGTCTCTAGAGATGGGGTCTCACTGTGCTCAGGCTGGTGTTGAACCCCTGAGCTGCAGCT